>CM042688.1:331370927-332040419 GCA_023614405.1 Avena insularis
TGGTGGATAAAAATGTGGTTTGTGAAAAGAACACACATACTTTATGACAGCATTGGATCCATATGCAGTTTGTAGAAGAAGAACACACATGCAATGACTCTAGCTATGGTTAATGAAAAAGAACACATATGCAATGACACTAGTGGATCCATATGTGGTTTACGAAAAGAATAGACATCGCGATGAACTCTAGTGGATCCACATGTGGTTTGTGAGCAAGAACACACATGCAATGACACGAGAGTGGATCAATATGTGGTTTGTGAAAAGAACACACATGCTGATAGCAGCGGTGGATCCATATGTGGTTTAATGAGAAGAACACACATCTACAGCGACTCTAACTATAGTTAATGAAAGAACATTCAACTAACACTATTGTAACAGATCCATATGTGGTTTGTGAAAAGAATAGACATACAATGAACTCTAGGTGGATCCATATGTGGTTTGTCTCAAAAGAAGCGGACCATGTAATCACCTTGGTGGATACATATGTGGTTTGTGATAAGAACACACATCCAATGAATCTAGTTGTGGTTCATGAAAAGACACACATGCAATGACCTTTGGTGGATCCTTATGTGGTTTGTGAAAAGAACACACATGTTATTATTCTGGTGGATCCACATGTGGTTGTGAAAAGAACACATACATCTGACACTAGTGGATCCATGTGGTTTGTGAAAATAATGGACATGTAATGAACTACGGATGGATCCATATGTAGTTTGTGAGAAGAACACGCATGCTACAATGACACTTGTTGTAGTTCATGAAAGAACACACATCCAATGGCGGCTAAGTGGATCAATGTAGATGCATGGAAAGAAAAACGGTCATGCAATGACATTAGCGTAACATGCTTTGTGAAAAACAGGAACATACAATGACTACGATGGATCCATATGGTTTGTGAAAATAACACACATCCAATGACTCTGGTTGTGGTTAATGAAAAACACACAGTCTGATAGGCATGGTGGATCCATGTGGTTCATAGAAAGAACACACATGCAATGACTCTAGCTATGGTTAATGAAAAGAACACACATGCAATGACATTGGTGGATCCATATGTGGTTTGTGAAAACAACACATGCAATGACAACAGGTGTGGTTCATGAAAAGAACATGATGGCCCCAAAATATATCCGAGCTCGTTGGGGAACCCCAAGAGGAAGGTATGATGAGCAAGCAACAAGTTTTCCCTCAGTCTGAAACCAAGGTTATCAATCAAGTAGGAGCAAAGAAACACCCCGAAGGTGTTGCTAGCTAAGCGTTGGCGAGGCGCCTACCGGTGCAATGACAATGGATACCTACACAACACAACCCACAGAACTCTGTCCCCAACTTGCGATGGGGTTGTCAATCTCACGGTTTCTTTGAAAACAAAGGATTAAACGTATCGAATGGAAGGAAGTAATAGTTTAGAAAGTAATCACAAAGCGATTGGCGGTTTGAAGATTGAATGTAAAAAGAAAGGACCGGGGTCCATAGTTCACTAGAGGTGGCTCTCCTTAAGATAGATGACATGTTGGGTGAACAAATTCTGTTGAGGAAATTGACAAACATCGAGAAAGCATACAAGCATATACTAATCATCTTGACTCTTTGTGACATGATTAGAATTACAACATTATACATGAAATAGCCATCCATTGCATCTATGACTAATAATCCACCTTCGGGTTATCATCCGAACCCCTCAGTGATAAGTTGCAAGCAACATATTATTGCATTACAATTGCATGTAAAGTAAACAATATGATTGTTCTATGACAAAAGGATTGTTGTTTTCTCCCTAATAGCAACACCACATCTAGTACCTTAGAGCTTTCTATCACTTCCCAGATTACGAGGCATGAACCCACTATCGAGCATAAATACTAACTCTTGGAGTTGCTAGCATCTACTTGGCCAAGATAGCTACTAACAACGGAGAAAGCATGCAAGATCACAAATAACAAAGACATGATAGAATCGGTAATCAATCTGAAAATCTCAATATCCACCGGATCCCCTGCAAACACAACATGCGAGAATTACAAATAGATGATCTTGATCATGAGCAGACTCACAAGATCAAAACATGACAGCAAAGGAAAACCAGCCATCTAGCCACTACATGGACTAGTAGTCTAGAGATGAACTACTCACGCATCACAGGAGGCTTGCATGATGATGAAGAAGGCCTCGGGGTGAATTCCCCTCTCGGCGGTCGGGAAAGCTCCTCCCGATCTAGGGATGGAGATGTTGTGACTCTGAGACTCTTTAGTGTATTTTTGATCGGTGCCAGGGTTTAGTGTCAGGCGATATATAGGCGGAAAGGAGGAGGCCGAGGGGTGCACAGGTGGCCACACCACCTGGCGGCGGGCCAAGCAGCAGCCCTTGACCATGGTGTGGCACGCCTCTGGAAACTTCTCGTCTCGTGATACGGCTCCAAGTGTCCCTCGGTAAAATAATAACTTTGGCTTTTGTCCCGTCAATTCAGAGTAATATTCATTTCGACTTCACAGAACCAAAAATAGTAGAAAACGAGCAGGCAGCAATGTGGCTCTTGTTAATAGGTTAGTCAAGAAAGTGTACAAAAGTACTCCAAAGTGTGGACAAAACATGAAAGTAGATAAAACCAAGCATGGAACATCAAAAATTATGGATCACGTTTGGCGTGTCAGAACACTGTCTGTGACCTTTGGTGGATAAAAATGTGGTTTGTGAAAAAGAACACACATGCTATGACCTTGGTGGATCCATATGCGGTTTGTGAGAAGAACACACATGCAATGACTCTAGCTATGGTTAATGAAAAGAACACATATGCAATGACACTAGTGGATCCATATGTGGTTTCTGAAAAGAATAGACATGCAGTGAACTCTAGTGGATCCACATGTGGTTTGTGACAAGAACACACATGCAATGACAGAGTGGATCAATATGTGGTTTGTGAAAGAACACACATGCAATGCTTACTGGTGGATCCATATGTGGTTTGTGAGAAGAACACACATACAACGACTCTAGCTATAGTTAATGAAAAGAACACACATTCAATAACACTAGTGGATCCATATGTGGTTTGTGAAAAGAATAGACATACAATGAACTGGTGGATCCATATGTGGTTTGTACAAAGAACAGACATGTAATCCTGTGGTGGATACATATGTGGTTTGTGATAAGAACACACATCAATGAATCTAGTTGTGGTTCATGAAAAGAACACACATACAATATTGTGAACTGGTGGATCCTTATGTGGTTTGTGAAAAGAACACACATGCAATGACTGGTGGATCCACATGTGGTTTGTGACAAGAACACACATGCAATGACACTAGTGGATCCATGTGGTTTGTGAAATAACTCTTGGAGACATGTAATGAACTACGGTGGATCCATATGTAGTTTGTGAGAAGAACACGATGAATGACACTTGTTGTGGTTCATGAAAGAACACATCCAATGGCGCTCGTGGATCAATGTATATACATGGAAAGAACAGTCATGCAATGACATTAGTACATGCTGTGAAAACAGACAGACATGTCTGATGACTACGATGGATCCATATGTGGTTTGTGAAAATAACACACATCGATGACTCTAGTTGTGGTTAATGAAAAGAACACACATGCAATGATTGTGGTGGATCCATGTGGTTCATGAAAGAACACACATGCAATGACTCTAGCTATATGGTTAATGAAAAGAACACATGCAAGCATTGGTGGATCCATATGTGGTTTGTGAAGCAACACACATGTCTGATGACTTAACTTCAGGTGTGGTTCATGAAAAGAACATGATGGCCCAAAATATATCGAGCTGGTTGGGGAACCCCAAAGGAAGGTATGATGAGCACTGACAACAAGTTTTCCTGATGCAAACCAAGGTTATCAATCAAGTAGGAACGAAACACCCCAAAGGTGTTGCTACAATGGCTAACGTTGGCGGGAAGCGCCTCTACCCAGAGTGCGGCAATGTGGATACCTACACAACACAACCACGAACTACATCCCCAACTTGCGATGAGGTTGTCAATCTCACGGTTTGCTGAAAACAAAAGGATTCGCGTGTCGAATGGAAGGAAGTAATAGTTCTGCGAAAGTAATCACAAAACAGTAAGCAGTTTGAAGATTGAATGTAAAAGAAAGGACCGGGGTCCATAGTTCACGAGAGGTGGCTCTCCTTAAGATAGATGACATGTTGGGTGAACAAATTACCGCGGGGAAATTGACAAACATCGAGAAAGCATACAAGCATATACTAATCATCTTGACTCTTTGTGACATGATTGGGAATTACAACATTATACATAAGGCCATCCAGCTGCATCTATGACTAATAATCCACCTTCAGGTTATCATCCGAACCCCCTCCAGTATTAAGTTGCAAGCAACATATTATTGCATTACGAATTGCATGTAAAGTAAACAATATGATTGTTCTATGACCAAAGGATTGTTGTTTTCTCCCTAGTAGCAACACCACATCTAGTACCTTAGAGCTTTCTATCACTTCCCAGTTACGAGCATGAACCCACTATCGGCATAAATACTAACTCTTGGAGTTGCTAGCATCTACTTGGCCAAGATAGCTACTAACAACGGAAAGCATGCAAGACCACAAATAACAAAGACATGATAGAATCAGTAATCAATCTGAAATAGCATCTCAATATCCACCGGATCCCTGCAAACACAACATGCGAGAATTACAAATAGATGAAGAAAGTCTCTTGATCATGAGCAGACTCACAAGATCAAAACATGACAGCACAAAGGAGAAAACCAGCCATCTAGCCACTACATGGACCCGTAGTCTAGAGATGAACTACTCACGCATCACACCGGAGGCTTGCATGATGATGAAGAAGGCCTCCAGGGTGAATTCCCCTCTCCAGAGTCTGGGAGAACTAGCTCCTCCCGATCTAGGGATGGAGATGGCTGACTACAGACTCTTTCGTGTATTTTGATCGGGTGCCAGGGTTTCATGCTCGTGAGAGGCAATATATAGGCGGAAGGAGAGGCGGGGGTGCTGGGCTGGCCACACCACCCTGGCGGCTGGCGTAGACTGCGCCTGGCGTGCAGGTGGTGTGGCAGCCCTCTAGGCCTTCTCCGTCTCGTGACGCTCCAAGTGTCCCTCGGTAAAATAATAACTTTGGCTTTTGTCCGAGTCAATTAGATAATATTCATTTTAAACTTCTGGAACCAAAATAGTGAAAAGCAGACCGAAATTTGGCAATGTGGCTCTTGTTAATAAGTTAGTCGAGAAAGTGTACAAAAAAGTACTCAAAGTATGGACAAAACATAAGAAAAGTAGATAAAACCAAGCATGGAACATCAAAAATTATGGATCGTTTACAGCGATATCGAACACCTGTCTGTGACAAACCTTGGTGTGGATAAAAATGTGGTTTGTGAAAAGAACACACATGCTATGACCTTTTTGGGTGGATCCATATCTTTGCAGTTTGTGAGAAGAACACACATGCAATGACTCTAGCTATGGTTAATGAAAAGAACACATATGCACAATGACACTAGTGGATCCATATGTGGTTTGAAGAAAAGAAAGAATAGACATGCAGTGAACTCTAGTGGATCCACATGTGGTTTGTGAGCAAGAACACATCACGGCAATGACCGCAGTGGATCAATATGTAGTTTTGTGAAAAGAACACACATGCAATGGCAACAGGTGGATCCATATGTGGTTTGTGAGAAGAACACACATACAGCGACTCTAGCTTATGGTTAATGAAAGAACCACACATTCAATGACACTAGTGGATCCCATATGGTTTGTGAAAGAATAGACATACAATGAACTCTGGTGGATCCATATGTGGTTTGTGAAAAACAGGACATGTAATCACCTTTGGTGGATACATGTGGTTTAATGATAAGAACACATCCAATGAATCTAGTTGTGGTTCATGAAAAGAACACACATGTCTGATGACAACTTCAGGTGGATCTTATGTGGTTTGTGAAAGAACACACATGCAATGACCTCACCAAGTGGATCCCACATGTGGTTTTGTGAAAGAACACACATGCAATGACACTAAGTGGATCCATGTGGTTTTGTGAAAATATGAGACATGTAAATGAACTCACACGGTGGATCCATATGTAGTTTGTGGAGAAGAACACGCATGCTGATGACACTTGTTGTGGTTCATGAAAAGAACACACATCCAATGGCGGCTTTCAAATGGATCAATGTAGCATGATACATGGAAAGAACAGTCATGCAATGACATTAGCTATGCTTTATTGAAAAGAGCAGGGAACATACAATGACTTCTCGATGATGGATCCATATAGTGGTTTGTGAAAATAACACACATCAATGACTCTAGTTGTAGTTAATGAAAAGAACACATCTGATGATGGTAAGTGGATCCATGTGGTTCATGAAAAGAACACACATGCAATGACTCTAGCTATGGTTAATGAAAAGAACACACATGCAATGACATTGGTGGATCCATATGTGGTTTGTTAACTTAACACATCATGTTGATGACCTTTGGGTGTGGTTCATAGAAAAGAACATGATATTTAAAATATATGTCGAGCTCGTTGGGGAACCCCAAGAGGAAGGTATGATGAACGCGACAGCAACAAGTTTTCCCTCGAGTCTGAAACCAAGGTTGCTCGATCAAGTAGGACGCAAGAAACACCCCAAAGGTGTTGCTAGCTAAGCGTTAGCGAGTGCACTTCTGCGTGCCCGGCGACAATGTGGATACCTACACAACACAACCACAGAACTCTGTCCCCAACTTGCGATGAGGTTGTCAATCTCACCGGTTTTGCTGAAAACAAAGGATTAAACGTATCGAATGGAAGGAAGTAATAGTTTGCAGAAAGTAATCACAAAACAGTAAGCAGTTTGAAGATTGAATGTAAAAGAAAGGACCGGGGTCCATAGTTCACTAGAGGTGGCTCTCCTTAAGATAGATGACATGTTGGGTGAACAAATTACAGTGAGGACAATTGACAAACATCGAAAGCATACAAGCATATACTAATCATCTTGACTCTTTGTGACATGATTGGAATTACAACATTATACATAGGCCGCCATCCAATCAACAAGCATCTATGACTAATAATCCACCTTCAGGTTATCATCCGAACCCCCTCCAGTATTAAGTTGCAAGCAACATATTATTGCATTACGAATTGCATGTAAAGTAAACAATATGATTGTTCTATGACCAAAGGATTGTTGTTTTCTCCCTAGTAGCAACACCACATCTAGTACCTTAGAGCTTTCTATCACTTCCCCAGATTACCAGAGGCATGAACCCACTATCGAGCATAAATACTAACTCTTGGAGTTGCTAGCATCTACTTGGCCAAGATAGCTACTAACAACGGAAAGCATGCAAGATCACAAATAACAAAGACATGATAGAATCAGTAATCAATCTGAAATAACATCTCAATATCCATAGGATCCCTAAAACACAACATGGAATTACAAATAGATGATCTCTTGATCATGAGCAGACTCACAAGATCAAAACATGGCAGCACAAAGGAGAAAACCAGCCATCTAGCCACTACATGGATCCGTAGTCTAGAGATGAACTACTCACGCATCTGCAATCGGAGGCTTGCATGATGATGAAGAAGGCCTCGTGGTGAATTCCTCTCCGGGGAGTCGAAGAGCTTTAGCTCCCTCCCGATCTAGGGATGGAGATGGCCTGTAGCTGGACTCTTTCGTGTATTTTGATCGGGTACTTAGGGTTTCCGTATAGGCAATATATAGGCGGAAGGAGAGGCCGAGGGTGCACTGGTGGCACCACCCTGGCCTTGGCCAAGTTGGCCATGCCGAGGTGGTGTGGCCGCCTCTAGGCCTTCTCAATCTACGTGTCAGCTCCAAGTGTCCCTCGCAAATAATAACTTTGGCTTTGTCCGTCCAATTCGATAATATTCATTTTCGACTTTGAACCAAAAACAGAGAAAAGCAGGCGTGCAATGTGGATCTTGTTAATAGGTTAGTCCAAGAAAGTGTATAAAAAGTACTCCAAAGTGTGGACAAAACATAAGAAAGTAGATAAAACCAAGCAGGGAACATCAAAATTTATGGATACGTTTGCAGCGTGTCGAACACATGTCTGTGACACTGGTGGATAAAATGTGGTTTGTTAAAGAACACACATTCTATGACACTGGTGGATCCATATGCGGTTTGTGAGAAGAACACACATACAATGACTCTAGCTATGGTTAATGAAAAGAACACATATGCAATGACACTAGTCGATCCATACGTGGTTTCTGAAAAGAATAGACATGCAGAGAACTCTCGTGGATCCATATGTGGTTTGTGACAAGAACACACATGCAATGACACGAGTGGATCAATATGTGGTTTGTGAAAACAACACACATGCAGTGACACTGGTGGATCCATATGTGGTTTGTGAGAAGAACACACATGCAACGACTCTAGCTATGGTTAATGAAAAGAACACACATGCAATGACACTAGTGGATCCATATGTGGTTTGTGAAAATAATAGACATGCAATGAACTCTGGTGGATCCATATGTGGTTTGTGAAAATAACAGACATGTAATCACACTGGTGGATACATATGTGGTTTGTGATAAGAACACACATCCAATGACTCTAGTTGTGGTTCATCAAAAGAACACACATGCAATGACACTGGTGGATCCTTATGTGGTTTGTGAAAAGAACACACATGCAATGACTCTAGTGGATCCACATGTGGTTTGTGAAAAGAACACACATGCAATGACACTAGTGGATCCATGTGGTTTGTGAAAATAACAGACATGTAATGAACTCTGGTGGATCCATATGTAGTTTGTGAGAAGAACACGCATGCAATGACACTTATTGTGGTTCATGAAAAGAACACACATCCAATGACGCTCGTGGATCAATGTATGGTCTGTGGAAAGAACAGTCATGCAATGGCACTAGCTGTGCTTTGTGAAAAGAACAGACATACAATGACTCTGATGGATCCATATGTGGTTTGTGAAAAGAACACACATGCAATGACTCTAGTTGTGGTTAATGAAAAGAACACACATGCAATGACTCTGGTGGATCCATGTGGTTCATGAAAAGAACACACATGCAATGAGTCTAGCTATGGTTAATGAAAAGAACACACATGCAATGACACTGGTCGATCCATATGTGGTTTGTGAAAAGAACAGACATGCAATGAACTCTGCTGGATCCATATGTGGTTTGTGAGAAGAACACACATGCAATGACACGGGCGGACCAATATGTGGTTTGTGAAAAGAACACAGATGCAATGGCACTGGTGGATCCATGTGGTTCATGAAAAGAACACACATGCAATGACTCTAGCTATGGTTAATGATAATAACACACATGCAATGTCACTGGTGGATCCATATATGGTTTGTGAAAGAACACACATGCAATAACACTGGGTGTGGTTCATGAAAAGAAGACACATACAATGACGCTGGTGGATTTATATGTGGTTTGTGAAAAGAACACACATGCTATGACACTGGTGGATCCATATTTGGTTTGTGAGAAGAACACACATGCAATGACTCTAGCTATGGTTAATGAAAAGAACATATATGCAGTGACACCGGTGGATCCATAGGTGGTTTGTGAAAATAATAGACATGCAATGAACTCTGGTGGATCCATATGTAGTTTGTGAGAATAACACACATGCAATGACACGGGTGAATCAATATGCGGTTTGTGAAAAGAACACACATGCAATGACACTAGTGGATCCATATGTGGTTTGTGAGAACAACACACATGCAATGACTCTAGCTATGGTTAATGAATAGAACACACATGCATTGACACTGGTGCATCCATATGTGGTTTGTGAAAAGAACAGACATGCAATGAACTCTGGTGGATCCATATGTGGATTGTGAAAAGAACAGAGATGTAATCACACTGGTGGATACATATGTGGTTTGTAATAAGAACACACATCCAATGACTCTAGTTGTGATTTTTGAAAAGAACACACATGCAATGACACTGGTGGATCAATATGTGGTTTGTGAAAAGAACACACATGCAATGACACTGATGGATCCATATGTGGTTTGTGAGAAGAACACACATGCAATGACACTGGGTGTGGTTCATGAAAAGAACACACATACAATGACACTGGTGGATCCTTATGTGGTTTGTGAAAGGAACACACATGCAATGACACTAGTGGATCCATATGTGGTTTGTGAAATAACACATGCAATGACACTGATGGATCCATATGTGGTTTGTGAGAAGAACACACATGCAATGACACTGGGTGTGGTTCATGAAAAGAACACATATCCAATGACACTGGTGGATCCTTATGTGGTATGTGGAAAGAACAGACATTCAATGACACTAGCTGTGGTTTGTGAAAAGAATAGACATACAATGACTCTGATGGATCCATATGTGGTTTGTGAGAAGAACACACATGCAATGAGTCTAGTTGTGGTTAATGAAAAGAACACACATGCAATGACTCTGGTGGATCCATGTGGTTCATGAAAAGAACACACATGCAATAACTCTAGCTATGGTTAATCTAAAGAACACACATGCAATGTCACTGGTGGATCCATATATGGTTTGTGAAAGAACACACATGTAATGACACTTTGGGTGTAGTTCATGAAAAGAACACACATGCAATGACTTCTTTGGATCAATATGTAGTTTGTGAAAAGAGCACACATGCTATGACACTGGTGGATCCATATGTGGTTTGTGAGAAGAACACACATGCAATGACTCTAGCTATGGTTAATGAAAAGAACATATATGCAATGACACTGGTGGATCCATATGTGGTTTGTGAAAAGAATAGACATGCAATGAACTCTGGTGGATCAATATGTGGTTTGTGAAAAGAACACACATGCAATGACACTGATGGATCCATATGTGGTTTGTGAGAAGAACACATGCAATGACACTGGGTGTGGTTCATGAAAAGAACACACATGCAATGACACTGGTGGATCCTTATGTGGTTTGTGAAAAGAACACACACGCAATGACACTGGTGGATCCATATGTGGTTTGTGAAAGAACACACGTGCAATGACACTGATGGATCCATATGTGGTTTGTGAGAAGAACACACATGCAATGACACTGGGTGTGGTTCATGAAAAGAACACACATCCAATGACACTGGTGGATCCTTATGTGGTATGTGGAAAGAACAGACATGCAATGACACTAGCTGTGGTCTGTGAAAAAACAGACATACAATGACCGATGGATCCATATGTGGTTTGTGAGAAGAACACACGTGCAATGAGTCTAGTTGTGGTTAATGAGAAGAACACACATGCAATGACTCTATTATTGTTAATGAAAAGAACATATATGCAATGACACTGGTGGATCCATATGTGGTTTGTGAAAAGAATAGACATGCAATGAACTCTGGTGGATCAATATGTGGTTTCTTGAAAGAACACACATGCAATGACACTGATGGATCCATATGTGGTTTGCGAGAAGAACACACATGCGATGACACTGGGTGTGGTTCATGAAAGAACACACATCCAATGACACTGGTGGATCCTTATGTGGCCTGTGGAAAGAACAGACATGCAATGACTCTAGTTGTGGTTTGTGAAAAGAACAAACTTACAATGACTCTGATGGATCCATATGTGGTTTGTGAAAAGAACACACATGCAATGACTCTAGTTGTGGTTTTTGAAAAGAACAGACATGCAATGACACTGGTGGATCCATGTGGTTCATGAAAAGAACACACATGCAATAACTCTATCTATGGTTAATCTAAAGAACACACATGCAATGTCACTGGTGTATCCATATATGGTTTGTGAAAGAACACACATGTAATGACACTGGGTGTGGTTCGTGAAAAGAACACACATGCAATGACACTGGTGGATCAATATGTAGTTTGTGAAAAGAGCACACATGCTATGACACTGGTGGATCCATATGTGGTTTGTGAGAAGAACACACATGCAATGACTCTAGCTATGGTTAATGAAAAGAATATATATGCAATGACACTGGTGGATCCATATGTGGTTTGTGAAAAGAATAGACATGCAATGAACTCTGGTGGATCAATATGTGGTTTGTGAAAAGAACACACATGCAATGACACTGATGAATCCATATGTGGTTTGTGAGAAGAACACACAAGCAATGACACTGGGTGTGGTTCATGAAAAGAACACACATGCAATGACACTGGTGGATCCTTATGTGGTTTGTGAAAAGAACACACACGCAATGACACTGGTGGATCCATATGTGGTTTGTGAAAGAAACACGTGCAATGACACTGATGGATCCATATGTGGTTTGTGAGAAGAACACACATGCAATGACACTGGGTGTGGTTCATGAAAAGAACACACATCCAATGACACTTGGTGGATCCTTATGTGGTATGTGGAAAGAACAAACATGCAATGACACTAGGCGTATGCTGTGAAAAACAGGACATACAATGACTCTGATGGATCCATATGTGGTTTGTGAGAAGAACACACATGCAATGAGTCTAGTTATGGTTAATGAGAAGAACACACATGCAATGACTCTAGCTATGGTTAATGAAAAGAACATATATGCAATGACACTGGTGGATCCATATGTGGTTTGTGAAAAGAATAGACATGCAATGAACTCTTGTGGATAAATATGTGGTTTGTGAAAAGAACACACATGCAATGACACTGATGGATCCATATGTGGTTTGTGAGAAGAACACACATGCAATGACACTGGGTGTGGTTCATGAAAAGAACACACATGCAATGACACTAGTGGATCCTTATGTGGTTTGTGAAAAGAACACACACACAATGACACTAGTGGATCCATATGTGGTTTGTGAAAGAAACACGTGCAATGACACTGATGGATCCATATGTGGTTTGTGAGAAGAACACACATGCAATGACACTGGGTGTGGTTCATGAAAAGAACACACATCCAATGACACTTGGTGGATCCTTATGTGGTATGTGGAAAGAACAGACATGCAATGACACTAGGCGTGATGCGGAAAAAACATACATACAATGACTCTGATGGATCTATATGTGGTTTGTGAGAAGAACACACATGCAATGAGTCTAGTTGTGGTTAATGAGAAGAACACACATGCAATGACTCTAGCTATGGTTAATGAAAAGAACATATATGCAATGACACTGGTGGATCCATATGTCGTTTGTGAAAAGAATAGACATGCAATGAACTCTGGTGGATCAATATGTGGTTTGTGAAAAGAACACACATGCAATGTCACTGATGGATCCATATGTGGTTTGTGAGAAGAACACACATGCAATGACACTAGGTGTGGTTCATGAAAAGAACACACATGCAATGACACTGGTGGATCCTTATGTGGTTTGTGAAAAGAACACACGCAATGACACCGGTGGATCCATATGTGGTTTGTGAAAGAAACACGTTCAATGACACTGATGGATCCATATGTGGTTTGTGAGAAGAACACACATGCAATGACACTGGGTGTGGTTCATGAAAGAACACACATCAATGACACTTGGTGGATCCTTATGTGGTGCGTGGAAAGAATAGACATGCAATGACACTAGTTGTGGTGCGTGAAAAGCAGGACATACAATGACTGATGGATCCATATGTGGTTTGTGAGAAGAACACACATGCAATGAGTGTAGTTGTTGTTAATGAGAAGAACACACATGCAATGACTCTAGCTATGGTTAATGAAAAGAACATATATGCAATGACCCTGGTGGATCCATATGTGGTTTGTGAAAAGAACACACATGACAATAGATGGATCCATATGTGGTTTGTGAGAAGAACACACATGCAATGACACTGGGTGTGGTTCATGAAAGAACACACATGCAATGACACTGGTGGATCCTTATGTGGTTTGTGAAAAGAACACACACACAATGACACTGGTGGATCCATATGTGGTTTGTGAAAGAACACACGTGCAATGACACTGATGGATCCATATGTGGTTTGTGAGAAGAACACACATGCAATGACACTGGGTGTGGTTCATGAAAAGAACACACATCCAATGACACTGGTGGATCCTTATGTGGTATGTGGAAAGAACAGACATGCAATGACAATAGCTGTGATGCGTGAAAAAAAACAGACATACAATGACTCTGATGGATCCATATGTGGTTTGTGAGAAGAACACACGTGCAATGAGTCTAGTTTTGGTTAATGAGAAGAACACACATGCAATGACTCTAGCTATGGTTAATGAAAAGAACATATATGCAATGACACTGGTGGATCCATATGTGGTTTGTGAAAAGAATAGACATGCAATGAACTCTGGTGGATCAATATGTGGTTTGTGAAAAGAACACACATGCAATGACACTGATGGATCCATATGTGGTTTGTGAGAAGAACACACATGCAATGACACTGGGTGTGGTTCATGAAAAGAACACACATGCAATGACACTGGTGGATCCTTATGTGGTTTGTGAAAAGAACACACATAATGACCAGGTGGATCCATATGTGGTTTGTGAAAGAACACAAGTGCAATGACACTGATGGATCCGTATGTGGTTTGTGAGAACACACATGCAATGACACTGGGTGTGGTTCATGAAAAGAACACACATCCAATGACACTGGTGGATCCTTATGTGGTATGTGGAAAGAACAGACATGCAATGACACTAGCTGTGGTTAATGAAAATAACATATATGCAATGACACTGGGGATCCATATGTGGTTTGTGAAAAGAATAGACATGCAATGAACTCTGGTGGATCAATATGTGGTTTGTGAAAAGAACACACATGCAATGACACTGATGAATCCATATGTGGTTTGTGAGAAGAACACACAAGCAATGACACTGGGTGTGGTTCATGAAAAGAACACACATGCAATGACACTGGTGGATCCTTATGTGGTTTGTGAAATGAACACACACGCAATGACACTGGTGGATCCATATGTGGTTTGTGAAAGAAACACGTGCAATGACACTGATGGATCCATATGTGGTTTGTGAGAAGAACACACATGCAATGACACTGGGTGTGGTTCATGAAAAGAACACACATCCAATGACCCTTGGTGGATCCTTATGTGGTATGTGGAAAGAACAGACATGCAATGACACTAGCTGTGGTCTGTGAAAAAAACAGACATACAATGACTCTGATGGATCCATATGTGGTTTGTGAGAAGAACACACATGCAATGAGTCTAGTTGTGGTTAATGAGAAGAACACACATGCAATGACTCTAGCTATGGTTAATGAAAAGAACATATATGCAATGACACTGGTGGATCCATATGTGGTTTGTGAAAAGAATAGACGTGCAATGAAATCTTGTGGATCAATATGTGGTTTGTGAAAAGAACACACATGCAATGACACTGATGGATCCATATGTGGTTTGTGAGAAGAACACACATGCAATGACACTGGGTGTGGTTCATGAAAAGAACACACATGCAATGACACTAGTGGATCCTTATGTGGTTTGTGAAAAGAACACACACACAATGACACTAGTGGATCCATATGTGGTTTGTGAAAGAAACACGTGCAATGACACTAATGGATCCATATGTGGTTTGTGAGAAGAACACACATGCAATGACACTGGGTGTGGTTCATGAAAAGAACACACATCCAATGACACTTGGTGGATCCTTATGTGGTATGTGGAAAGAAACGGACATGCAATGACACTAGGCGTGATGCATTAAAAAGCAGACATACAATGACTCTGATGGATCTATATGTGGTTTGTGAGAAGAACACACATGCAATGAGTCTAGTTGTGGTTAATGAGAAGAACACACATGCAATGACTCTAGCTATGGTTAATGAAAAGAACATATATGCAATGACACTGGTGGATCCATATGTCTTTTGTGAAAAGAATAGACATGCAATGAACTCTGGTGGATTAATATGTGGTTTGTGAAAAGAACACACATGCAATGTCACTGATGGATCCATATGTGGTTTGTGAGAAGAACACACATGCAATGACACTAGGTGTGGTTCATGAAAAGAACACACATGCAATGACTGGTGGATCCTTATGTGGTTTGTGAAAAGAACACACACGCAATGACACTTTGGTGGATCCATATGTGGTTTGTGAAAGAAACACGTGCAATGACACTGATGGATCCACATGTGGTTTGTGAGAAGAACACACATGCAATGACACTGGGTGTGGTTCATGAAAAGAACACACATCCAATTACACTTGGTGGATCCTTATGTGGTACGTGGAAAGAATAGACATGCAATGACACTAGTTGTGATGCAGTGAAAAAACAGACATACAATGACTCTGATGGATCCATATGTGGTTTGTGAGAAGAACACACATGCAATGAGTGTAGTTGTTGTTAATGAGAAGAACACACATGCAATGACTCTAGCTATGGTTAATGAAAAGAACATATATGCAATGACACTGGTGGATCCATATGTGGTTTGTGAAAATAATAGACATGCAATGAACTCTGGTGGATCAATATGTGGTTTGTGAAAAGAACACACATGCAATGACACTGATGGATCCATATGTGGTTTGTGAGAAGAACACACATGCAATGACACTGGGTGTGGTTCATGAAAAGAACACACATGCAATGACACTGGTGGAGCCTTATGTGGTTTGTGAAAAGAACACACACGCAATGACACTGGTGGATCCATATGTGGTTTGTGAAAGAACACACGTGCAATGACACTGATGGATCCATATGTGGTTTGTGAGAAGAACACACATGCAATGACACTGGGTGTGGTTCATGAAAAGAACACACATCCAATGACACTGGTGGATCCTTATATGGTATGTGGAAAGAACAGACATGCAATGACAGTAGCTGTGGTCTGTGAAAAAAAACAGACATACAATGACTCTGATGGATCCATATGTGGTTTGTGAGAAGAACACACATGCAATGAGTCTAGTTTTGGTTAATGAGAAGAACACACATGCAATGACTCTAGCTATGGTTAATGAAAAGAACATATATGCAATGACACTGGTGGATCCATATGTGGTTTGTGAAAAGAATAGACATGCAATGAACTCTGGTGGATCAATATTTGGTTTGTGAAAAGAACACACATGCAATGACACTGATGGATCCATATGTGGTTTGTGAGAAGAACACACATGCAATGACACTGGGTGTGGTTCATGAAAAGAACACACATGCAATGACACTGGTGGATCCTTATGTGGTTTGTGAAAAGAACACACACGCAATGACACTGGTGGATCCATATGTGGTTTGTGAAAGAACACACGTGCAATGACACTGATGGATCCGTATGTGGTTTGTGAGAACACACATGCAATGACACTGGGTGTGGTTCATGAAAAGAACACACATCCAATGACACTGGTGGATCCTTATGTGGTATGTGGAAAGAACAGACATGCAATGACACTAGCTGTGGTCTGTGAAAAAAACGGACATACAATGACTCTGATGGATCCATATGTGGTTTGTGAGAAGAACACACATGCAATGAGTCTAGTTGTGGTTAATGAGAAGAACACACATGCAATGACTCTAGCTATGGTTAATGAAAATAACATATATGCAATGACACTGGTGGATCCATATGTGGTTTGTGAAAAGAATAGACATGCAATGAACTCTGGTGGATCAATATGTGGTTTGTGAAAAGAACACACATGCAATGACACTGATGGATCCATATGTGGTTTGTGAGAAGAACACACATGCAATGACACTGGGTGTGGTTCATGAAAAGAACACACATGCAATGACACTGGTGGATCCTTATGTGGTTTGTGAAAAGAACACACACACAATGACACTGGTGGATCCATATGTGGTTTGTGAAAGAAACACGTGCAATGACACTGATGGATCCATATGTGGTTTGTGAGAAGAACACACATGCAATGACACTAGGTGTGGTTCATGAAAAGAACACACATCCAATGACACTTGGTGGATCCTTATGTGGTATGTGGAAAGAACAGACATGCAATGACACTAGCTGTGGTCTATGAAAAAAACAGACATACAATGACTCTGATGGATCTATAGGTGGTTTGTGAGAAGAACACACATGCAATTAGTCTAGTTGTGGTTAATGAGAAGAGCACACATGCAATGACTCTAGCTATGGTTAATGAAAAGAACATATATGCAATGACACTGGTGGATCCATATGTCGTTTGTGAAAATAATAGACATGCAATGAACTCTGGTGGATCAATATGTGGTTTGTGAAAAGAACACACATGCAATGTCACTGATGGAACCATATGTGGTTTGTGAGAAGAACACACATGCAATGACACTAGGTGTGGTTCATGAAAAGAACACACATGCAATGACACTGGTGGATCCTTATGTGGTTTGTGAAAAGAACACACACGCAATGACACTGGTGGATCCATATGTGGTTTGTGAAAGAAACACGTGCAATGACACTGATGGCTCCATATGTGGTTTGTGAGAAGAACACACATGCAATGACACTGGGTGTGGTTCATGAAAAGAACACACATCCAATGACACTTGGTGGATCCTTATGTGGTATCTGGAAAGAATAGACATGCAATGACACTAGTTGTGGTCTGTGAAAAAAACAGACATACAATGACTCTGATGGATCCATATGTGGTTTGTGAGAAGAACACACATGCAATGAGTGTAGTTGTTGTTAATGAGAACAACAGACATGCAATGACTCTAGCAGTGGTTCTTGAAAAGAACACACATGCAATCACATTGGTGGATCCGTATGTGGTTTGTGATAAGAATAGACATGAAATGGAACTGGTGGATCAATATGTGGTTTGTGAAAAGAACACACATGCAATGACACTGATGGATCCATATGTGGTTTATGAGAAGAACACACATGCAATGACACTGGGTGTGGTTCATGAAAAGAACAAACATGCAATGACATTGGTGGATCCTTATGTGGTTTGTGAAAAGAACACACACGTAATGACACTGGTGGATCCATATGTGGTTTGTGAAAGAAACACGTGTAATGACACTGATGGATCCATATGTGGTTTATGAGAAGAACACACATGCAACGACACTGGGTGTGGTTCATGAAAAGAACACACATACAATGACCCTTGGTGGATCCTTATGTGGTATGTGGAAAGAACAGACATGCAATGACACTAGCTGTGGTCTGTGAAAAAACAGACATACAATGACTCTGATGGATCCATATGTGGTTTGTGAGAAGAACACACATGCAATGAGTCTAGTTGTGGTTAATGAGAAGAACACACATGCAATGACTCTAGCTATGGTTAATGAAAAGAACATATATGCAATGACACTGGTGGATCCATATGTGGTTTGTGAAAAGAATAGACATGCAATGAACTCTGGTGGATCAATATGTGGTTTGTGAAAAGAACACACATGCAATGACACTGATGGATCCATATGTGGTTTGTGAGAAGAACACACATGTAATGACACTGGGTGTGGTTCACGAAAAGAACACACATGCAATGACACTGGTGGATCCTTATGTGGTTTGTGAAAAGAACACACACGCAATGACACTGGTGGATCCATATGTGGTTTGTGAAAGAACACACGTGCAATGACACTGATGGATCCATATGTGGTTTGTGAGAAGAACACACATGCAATGACACTGGGTGTGGTTCATGAAAAGAACACACATCCAATGACACTTGGTGGATCCTTATGTGGTATGTGGAAAGAACAGACATGCAATGACACTAGCTGTGGTCTGTTAAAAAAACAGACATACAATGACTCTGATGGATCTATATGTGGTTTGTGAGAAGAACACACATGCAATGAGTCTAGTTGTGGTTAATGAGAAGAACACACATGCAATGACTCTAGCTATGGTTAATGAAAAGAACATATATGCAATGACACTGGTGGATCCATATGTCGTTTGTGAAAAGAATAGACATGCAATGAACTCTGGTGGATCAATATGTGGTTTGTGAAAAGAACACACATGCAATGTCACTGATGGATCCATATGTGGTTTGTGAGAAGAACACACATGCAATGACACTAGGTGTGGTTCATGAAAAGAACACACATGCAATGACACTGGTGGATCCTTATGTGGTTTGTGAAAAGAACACACACGCAATGACACTGGTGGATCCATATGTGGTTTGTGAAAGAAACACGTGCAATGACACTGATGGATCCACATGTGGTTTGTGAGAAGAACACACATGCAATGACACTGGGTGTGGTTCATGAAAAGAACACACATCCAATGACACTTGGTGGATCCTTATGTGGTATGTGGAAAGAACAGACATGCAATGACACTAGGCGTAGTCTGTGAAAAAACAGACATACAATGACTCTGATGGATCCATATGTGGTTTGTGAGAAGAACACATGCAATGAGTCAAGTTGTGGTTAATGAGAAGAACACACATGCAATGACTCAAGCTATGGTTAATGAAAAGAACATATATGCAATGACACTGGTGGATCCGTAGGTGGTTTGTGGAAAGAATAGACATGAAATGGAACTGGTGGATCAATATGTGGTTTGTGAAAAGAACACACATGCAATGACACGAGTGGATCCATATGTGTTTTGTGAAAAGAACACACATGCAATGACACTGGGTGTGGTTCATGAAAGGAACACACATGCAATGACACTGGTGGAGCCTTATGTGGTTTGTGAAAAGAACACACATAATGACCTGGTGGATCCATATGTGGTTTGTGAAAGAACACACGTGCAATGACACTGATGGATCCATATGTGGTTTGTGAGAAGAACACACATGCAATGACACTGGGTGTGGTTCATTAAAAGAACACACATCCAATGACACTGGTGGATCCTTATGTGGTATGTGGAAAGAACAGACATGCAATGACAGTAGCTGTGGTCTGTGAAAAAAAACAGACATACAATGACTCTGATGGATCCATATGTGGTTTGTGAGAAGAACACACATGCAATGAGTCTAGTTTTGGTTAATGAGAAGAACACACATGCAATGACTCTAGCTATGGTTAATGAAAAGAACATATATGCAATGACACTGGTGGATCCATGTGTGGTTTGTGAAAAGAATAGACATGCAATGAACTCTGGTGGATCAATATGTGGTTTGTGAAAAGAACACACATGCAATGACACTGATGGATCCATATGTGGTTTGTGAGAAGAACACACATGCAATGACACTGGGTGTGGTTCATGAAAAGAACACACATGCAATGACACTGGTGGATCCTTATGTGGTTTGTGAAAATAACACACACGCAATGACACTGGTGGATCCATATGTGGTTTGTGAAAGAACACACGTGCAATGACACTGATGGATCCGTATGTGGTTTGTGAGAACACACATGCAATGACACTGGGTGTGGTTCATGAAAAGAACACACATCCAATGACACTGGTGGATCCTTATGTGGTATGTGGAAAGAACAGACATGCAATGACACTAGCTGTGGTGTGAAAAAGCGGACATACAATGACTCGATGGATCCATATGTGGTTTGTGAGAAGAACACACATGCAATGAGTCTAGTTGTGGTTAATGAGAAGAACACACATGCAATGACTCTAGCTATGGTTAATGAAAATAACATATATGCAATGACAACTGGTGGATCCATATGTGGTTTGTGAAAAGAATAGACATGCAATGAACTCTGGTGGATCAATATGTGGTTTGTGAAACGAACACACATGCAATGACACTGATGGATCCATATGTGGTTTGTGAGAAAAACACACAAGCAATGACACTGGGTGTGGTTCATGAAAAGAACACACATGCAATGACACTGGTGGATCCTTATGTGGTTTGTGAAAAGAACACACACGCAATGACACTGGTGGATCCATATGTGGTTTGTGAAAGAAACACGTGCAATGACACTGATGGATCCATATGTGGTTTATGAGAAGAACACACATGCAATGACACTGGGTGTGCTTCATGAAAAGAACACACATCCAATGACACTTGGTGGATCCTTATGTGGTATGTGGAAAGAACAGACATGCAATGACACTAGCTGTGGTCTGTGAAAAACGACATACAATGACTCTAATGGATCCATATGTGGTTTGTGAGAAGAACACACATGCAATGAGTCTAGTTGTGGTTAATGAGAAGAACACACATACAATGACTCTAGCTATGGTTAATGAAAAGAACATATATGCAATGACACTGGTGGATCCATATGTGGTTTGTGAAAAGAATAGACATGCAATGAACTCTGGTGGATCAATATGTGGTTTGTGAAAAGAACACACATGCAATGACACTGATGGATCCATATGTGGTTTGTGAGAAGAACACACATGCAATGACACTGGGTGTGGTTCATGAAAAGAACACACATGCAATGACACTGGTGGATCCTTGTAAGATCCCTCCTTATTAAAGGAAAAGATCCCTGTGATTGCAATGCTAGTCCCTGGATCATTGCTAGCATCCACAGTTTAAGATGAAGTACACAGATACAAAGGTCGTTTATTACAGTCATTCCAGAGATAAAACATAGTCTTTTACAACTCATGGCCAAAGGCCTAGTACAAGAGTTTATGGAATATGTAAATAAACATAAGTCTTCATCTTCATGTGCCACAGGCAAGCATGTTGAGTGTAGACTCATGACTCCTAATCATCATCAGAGTAACCTGCAACATCATAAGTTACAGCCACAGGGGGTCAATACTTTGGAATAGTATTGGCAAGTGATACCTTAGTATAATTTAAGTGGACTATAAGGCTATATGCATTTGGCTGGTGGAGCTTAGGCTTGCATTGCTCAAAATAGATTTTTCCTTAACTTTTTGAAAACACTAAGTTTTTGCTTGACAAAGACCATCCCAAGGTATCTACCAATCGGATGAAGATCCACTCAGGCATCTACCAATCAAAGACTGAAGATCCTTTAACCCTTGTTCACCCACAAGTTTTATTTAGAAATTGGAGTGATGAGATTCTTGAAGTTTCCATGTCTTGATGCTCAAATTGTCCTTTACCAGGGACATGGCTAAGTACTTAGGTTTTACACTCTACAGAGGTGGTGCACTTTCCCCACGAGCCTTGGTTTCCCAAGACATGATCCTTGATAGCCTTTCCTTAGTCAAATGGGCGCGCTCCAACCTATCAACCCATCTACAACCCACTATCCAATAGACTAAGTTCCAGCATCCTAAGATCATGTCAGATCCCATATTACCAAGTGGCTGCACTTGAAGCTTCTCAAACATTTGACAACTCAAATCTCTTTGTTCTGGGTGGCCATCCACAAGTGAGATACACAAGGTTCACAGTACCCTGGCCTTGTGTAACCACTCAACATAACCCAATCTTTCCATTCCACCCAGGTGATTCATTAACTTAGTTGTTTTGTTAAATAAAACAAGTCCTTAGACTTAGAATCTTTTTCCATAGTGTGAATATATAAACCACCCTTGTTTTCTAGTAGCTAGGCTAAGCATGGCATGGCAACTTGTCCTTAGGGAATTTCCTAGCAATTCTAGCATTCTATTCTAAATAGGATTTCCCATCATTAGTTGACAAAAGTAACATGCAAGTCCTAACAAAATATATCTAATGCAAGTATAAAATATAGGTAGGAATATTCATGAAGATATCACTTGCCTTGGTAGTGTGGAGAGTAGCACTTGTCACAATCACAATCACTAGCAAAATCTACACACAAAGTTGTAGCATACAATTACACACATATATATACAAACAAAAGTATTATGAATGCATGCATGCATGAATCTACCAAGTGATGATTTTTGAAAACTTCAACCAAGCAAGTGCATGAATACGAAACTGAAACTAGTCACAAAGTAGCCAAGACAATTTAAATAACCCTAAAACAAAAATACTAAACTAAATCTATACTTAAAATAGCCTCAAACATGCCTCTGCATTTTAAGCTAATCAAATGGTTACTATTTGCAAAACAAAAGGATAGGCAGAAAGGTCTTGTTTTCTGAATCCAACGGTATAAAGTTTGCAAAATTCAACGTGGGGTTCAAAAGATATAGGCAAATGAATTTGGATCAAATTCTGATTTTAAATTCTATTCTCAGATCTAACCTAGCCACGCGTCATGTGTTCGATTCGTACCGGTTAGCTGGATCGAGCTCCACAGCCGTAGGATCTAAATGAAATCTGGCGGCTCGGATCGCGTGCAACCGGGGTTAAGTGGATCTATCCTAAGCGCTCGATGCGAGATCTAACGGTGCTACTTCTCCGCCAAGAACTGGCGGCGCTTTCTGTGGTGGCTACCGGCGGAATCGTCGATTGATGATGTTGCCGATGATCACGACGGCGAGGAAGAAGGAGGAGTGGCTTACCGGGCTCGGAGGTCACGGCGAAGCTTGTCGTACTCGCGGTTGGTCAAAGGCGCTCGGACAAGGTTGATTGCTCGCCGGAGTTCTTGGCGGCTGTTGCGCCGGGTGGTCGTCATGGACGTCGCGTGAATCACCCCAAAGGCAAGTCGAGGACACGGTTAGGTTCGCAGGTCAAAGCGGTAGTGAGCATGAACTAGGGCGAAGGTGATGCTGGACTTACCACTAGAGCTCGTCGGAGTTGATGTCGCCGTCGGTGCTCGCGGTGTCCAAGTGGAACGGCGACAGGCGATCACCGGACGGACTAGCGAGGTCGATAGATGTGCAAGGATTCACCGAAAGGATAGCAAGAACGAGGCGAGAGGAACATGGGCTCACGGAATCGATCGCGGAGGGTTACATCCTGGCCCACGGTGCAAAGCTGATTGAGGGCACTGGTGGCGGAGTGAGCGAGGTGTCTGGGGAAAAGATCGTGGGCGTAGAGGATCTTATAGCCGGGAATCGACGAAAGCCGGGTTTAAAGCCCATTTACGCCGCGCCATTACGGCCTTCAACGCCATGGCGACGTGGTCGCAGCGCGATCTGGGAAGACGAGGCGATGGACTGACCCGTTGGCCGAGGTCTTGTGTGCAGGTAAGTCACTGTCGTGGTACTGTCTGCGTGGGCTCGCGCGTGAGAGAAGAAAAAGGAGGACCCCGGGTGGGCTTGCTGGGCTGGATCCGCTGCTGGGCCAGATTCTGCCTTCGGCCTTTTTCTTTCTTTAGCCTTTTCTTTCTAATTCTATTTTCTGAATAGAATTTGATATGAATTCAAATCCTTTTGAATTCAAATTTCTTGGGGATTTTGCAGGGTTCTTGTGGGTTCAAATGCAGTCAAATAACCATGTGGTTACCTTGCAAGGTTTGGTCAAGCTTGGGTTTCAAAATAAACAGAGACTTTGTCTCTTTGTCTCTAGTTGCCAATATTTGGAATGGGGTTTAGAAAATATTTCTAAATTGGAATTTTGGGTTTAAATGCTTCTCCTATTCTTTCCAACCATGGAGGCAAGCAAACAAGTACCTAAGCATTCAAGTCTCAAAAGGAGATTTCCAATTGAGATAAAATGCCCACATGAAATCATAGCTCAAACTTCCGCCTCTAAATGATTTTGAGAAAAACCCTATATGAATGAATGATGCAAGAATGATATGAATGAGTTTTGAAACATGATTTTTTTAGGGATGTTACAAATCTAACCCCCTTAAAATGAATCTCGCCCTCGAGATTCGGATTAACTAACAAATAGGTGAGGTGGTCTTTCCAAGATCATCTTCTCTTTCCCATGTTGCTTCTTCTTGAATGATGATTCCATTGTACTTTGCAAAACTTGATAGTCTTTGTTCTCGTGTCTCTTTCTGTGGTCTCAAGTATCTTTACAGTCTTTTCTTCATATGTGAGATCACTTTCTAGTTGATCTTCTTCCAAAGATATTGTATCTTTCTAAGATGTTTCTTCCTTTTCGGTGACATTTCTTGAGTGGCTCACATGAAAAACATTATGGAATTTGCTAGTAAAGATCTTTGGCAGTTCGATTTCATATCAGACTTCTCCTTGCGACTTAAAATGTTGAATGGTCCCACATATCTTGGTGCTAACTTTCCTTTGACTCCAAATATTTTTACTCCACGAAGTGATACTCTAAGATAAGCTCTATCCCCAACCGTAAGTGACTTCTCTCGCTTAGCATCTGCGTAGCTTTTCTGTCGAGACTGTGCTATCTTCAATCTATCTCTAACCAATTTGACCTTTTCTTCGGCGTCTTTGATAAGGTCTGGTCCAAACAAACTTCT
Source organism: Avena insularis (assembly GCA_023614405.1). Classification (NCBI taxonomy): domain Eukaryota; kingdom Viridiplantae; phylum Streptophyta; class Magnoliopsida; order Poales; family Poaceae; genus Avena; species Avena insularis. The sequence continues at coordinate 331,397,204 of CM042688.1, forward strand.
TTCTCCCACACCATTCCATAGCAATGGGGTGGTACACTTTCTTCCGTATAGAAACTCAAATGGTGCCATCCCAATACTAGATTGGTGACTGTTGTTGTAAGAAAACTCTGCGTAAGGCAGACTTTCATCTAACTTGCTCCATAGTCTAGGGCACATGCCCTCAACATGTCTTCAAGAATTTGATTAGTCCTTCTGTTTGTCCATCAGTTTGAGGATGAAAAGCAGTGCTGAATTCCAACCTCGTTCCTAGAGATTCATGAAGCTGTCTCCAAAAGTGAGAAGTGAACTGAGTTCCTCTATCAGACACAATACTCTTAGGTACACCGTGAAGGCATACAATTCTGCTCATGTAGATTTTGGCTAACTTTGCACTGGTATAAGTTGTCTTCTGGGTATAAAATGAGCCACTTTAGTTAGGCGATCTACTATTACCCATATGGAATCATACCCTGACCTGGTCCTTGGTAATCCGGTAATGAAATCCATACCAATATTTTCCCACTTCCATTCAGGAATAGGCATTGGTTGAAGCAAACCTGCTGGTTTCTGATGCTCCGCTTTCACTCTACTACACACATCACACAAAGCAATGTGTTCGGCGATGTCCCTTTTAAGATTGTTCCACCAAAATCTTTCTTTCATATCCATATACATTTTGGTGTTTCCCGGGTGAATAGAATACGGAGAGTTATGGGCTTCTTGCAGAATCAGTTTCCGCATTTCCGGATCTTGTGGAACACAAATACGTTTCTCGTGCCATAAAGTACCTTGTTCGTCCATATGGAAACTTTTAGCTTTCCCTTGGCTAATCCTTTCCTTAATCTCTTCGATTTCTTTATCCGTCTTTTGGGCTTCCTTAATCTTATCCAACAGTGGGTTGAACATCCAAAGACATGAGATGTCCTTGGCACAATCTCAATCTGAGTTCCTTGAATTGCTTACACAAATCATCGGCAATTCACCTTTGGTAAGACCATTTACAAATGCTTTCGACTTAGAGCATCTGCTACTACATTTGCTTTACCGGGGTGGTATTGCAAACTCAAGTCGTAATCCTTGATAAGTTCTAGCCATCTTATTTGTCTCATATTGATCTCCTTCTGTGTGAAGATATATTTCAAACTCTTATGGTCGGTGAACACTTCACAACGTTTTCCCAAAAGGTAGTGTCTCCATGTCTTGAGTGCATGGACAACAGCGGCTAACTCTAAATCATGAGTAGGATAGTTTACTTCATGAGTTTTGAGTTGTCTCGAGGCATAAGCCACAACTTTTCCGCCTTGCATAAGTACGGCTCCTAATCCTTGATGAGAAGCATCACAATATACCTGGAAATCCTTTTCCAAATCTGGTAGGCACAGAACTGGTGCTGACACAAGTCTCTTCTTTAATTCTTGAAAGCTGAGTTCACATCCTTCAGACCAAGCAAATTTCTTATCTTTCTTTAATAATTCTGTCATTGGTTTAGCAACCTTTGAAAAATTTTCAATGAACCTTCATAGTAACACCTTTAAACCAAGAAAACTACGAACCTCTTTTACATTCTTAGGAGATTCCCATTCATTACGGCTGAAACTTTAGCAGGTCAATCGCTATACCATCCTTTGTCATAACATGACCAAGAAATCCAACTTCCTCTAACCAAAACTCACACTTGCTGAACTTGGCATAAAGCTTATGTTCCTTAGTTTCTCAAGTATCAAGCGTAGATGTCTTTCATGCTCCTCCTTGCTCTTGGAGAGTAGACCAAGATGTCATCGATGAAAGCGACAACGAACTTGTCGAGAAATTCCATGAACACTTTGTTCATCATATTCATAGTATCTTTGGAGCATTGGTTAATCAAAAGGCATCATCGTGTACTCATACAATCCATACCTTGTGGTGAATGCTGTTTTAGGTATGTCTTGCTCTCTTATCTTGAGTTGAAAATAGCCTTGACCAAGGTCAATCTTTGAGAACACACAAGCTCCTTCTAGCTGATCAAACAAGTCATTGATTCTTGGCAAAGGATATTTGTTCTTGATGGTTACCTCGTTGAGAGAACGGTAATCTATGCATAATCTTTGAGTTCTATCCCTCTTTCTCTGAACAAAAGCTGGAGCTCCCAAGATGAAGAACTTGGCTGGATGAATCCTTTCGCAATTGTTCTCCAAGTTGTTTCTTGAGTTCTTTAAGTTCAATCCCGACATTTTATAAGGTCTCTTTGCTCTTGGCAGATCCTGGTACCAATTCTATTATAAACTCCACATCTCTATCTGGTGGCATTCACTGTAACTCTTCCGGAACACATCCGGATACTCACACAATTGGCACACCGTCCATGCTAACCCCTTAAGAGAATTCAGCTTACTCCTTTAGATTTAAAATTGGACTTAAATGTTATCCTCTTACCTCAGGGTTGTGAGTGAAATTGTGCGATTTGCACAATCTAGTACTCCCTCATACTTAGCCATCCAATCCATTCCCAAAATTACATCCAATCCTTGGAATTTAGGATTATTAGGTTCTTTGAAACTTATGTTTTCCGATCTCTATGACTAGATCCGGCATCCAAGACTCACTATCATATCCCCTCCCGGAGAGCTAACTTTTATCGGACACCCAATGTTTTCAGATGCAAACCCATATCTTTCGACAAATGCTTTAGATATGAATGAATGAGATGCACCAGTGTCAAAGAGTACAAATGCTGAGATGGAATTGAGTCTGAACTTACCAGCAACGGCATCAGGTTCTTCATAGACTTCTTCCACATTGATGTGGTTAACATCCTTTCGAAAAGGATTGGGTTTGTTAGGTCCTTCAACGTTCTTCTCAGGGCACTCATTAGCATAATGCCCCAGCTTCTTGCATTTGAAGCATTCAACCTGACTGTTGTCCTTCTTAGGTTGACTTCCACTTCCACTTCCACTATGGTGGCTCTTATATCCACTCTTGTGGTTCTTGTACTTATCATTGTCATGATTGCGATGATGTTTGTTGTCATGACGGTTGTGGCTGTGGTGCTTGTTAAACTTCCCATGCTTGTGGGATCCTGAGCTGACACTATCATCATAGTGAGATCGTTTATGTGATGATCCCGAGCTGTGCTTGTCGGAGTGTTTCCTCTTCTTACTCTCGACTTGCTTCATTTTATTCTCCACAATAACAGCCTTGTCACACAGTGACTGATAAGTTGGAACATACGCCACAGACAGCTGTAGATTTAGCTCATCATTCAAGCCTTCCAGAAACTTTTCCTTCCTTTTGGCATCAGTGTCAACCTCATCCGGTGCATAAAGGCATGATTGTTGAACTCTTCAATATATTCAGCCACGCTGTGGTGGCGCTGCTTCAGGTTGTGAAATTCCTTCTTTTTCAGGCTCATCATACCTGGTGAGATATGAGTAGTACGAAATCCATCTTCAAAGATAGCCCAAGTCACCTCATCAATAGGCGTGGTAATCTGGAAGTTGTCCCACCATGCTGCGGCTGGTCCTTCCAACAGATGTGCTGCAAACCTGACCTTTTCAGCATCTGTGCATCCTACGGTCACTAAGTCTTTGTTCTGAGCGTAGCCAATCATTGGCCACCATGGGATCAGTCGTTCCCGAAAACTTAGCTGGCCTTAGACGCAGAAATCTGGTGAGCATATCAAAACCTGGAGGGTTGTTGTTGTTGTTATTGTTGTTGTTGTTGTTGTTGGGGTTGTTGTTGTTGTTCTGGTTCTGGATGAACGTCGTCATCATTTGCATAAGCTGTGTTTGCGCATTCATCATTTGTTGCATTTCCGGGGTAATGTTGGGGTTGGGATTGGTGTTTGCGCGACGGGGAGGCATCTGTGGTTTATTCATATAGAGATAAGAATGAGATACCCTTACATGATTTATGCACAATACATTACACAAGCAAACACATAGCAAGCAATATTAGGATAAAAGCTAAACAACAAGAGAACAAAAATCTCAAAGTACAAACATACAAGTGGCAATCCATCCACATGTCGGATGGTCCAACAATAAGTTCATAAATAACAAGTGCGGTAAATAAAGATAACTGAGTAGTCAAATCTACTCGTCAGCTTCAATCTCCTCCTCGACAAAGGTAAGGCCTGCGTTCTCCATTGCGGTCTTGTTCTCCTCGATGGTAGTGGTCAAAGAGTCGATCTTGGCCTTGAGAGCCCTCTTACGGGCAAGCCTCTCAATCACTGCTCTTTGCTGCTCTAACTCGAAGTCCTTGGACTGCAGTTCCTCGGTCATATCACGAATCCTCTTGTTCCTATCCTGGACATGCTTCTCTTGACTCTTGAACTTACGGTCTTGGGTCTCGAACTTCGTCTCCATCTCCTTGACTATCTCGTCCTGCTGCGCGAAGAGCTTGTCCTTCTCGCGAAGCTGCACCTGGAGCTCGTCATTACTAAGCATGACGTTGGTCCTATCGGTATCCACGTGCCTAATAAGAGTCTCTAAGTCCTGGAGGTACAGGCGTATCGGCTCTGCTGTGACCCTTGAGTCGTCCTCAAAGTCAATGGACTCTCATCATCATCACGCCTTCGGCGTGGAAGTGAGTGCCTCTAACCTGTCGGGAGTGACGTCCTAACGATCGTCTATCAGATCCTGCATGACAACCTCCATGCCTCTCTCCACTCGTGCATAAGCTTGAAGACGATGGCCTCCGTAGTAGGCTCTGCTGGCGTCTGGCTGGTTCACCTTGAAGCCCCAAGGTCCTTCCTCTCAAACTTGGTGAGTGGGTGCACCGTAATGATAGGAAGAGGAGATCGAGTAAAGTAGTAAGCTCTACGATACGAGGACCAAAACGGTAGCCGGAACTCCTCAACAGTCTTGATGGCAATAGGCATCTATTTATAAGATTGAAAAGTTAGAACAACACAAATTCAAATTAAACAAGACAAACATTCAAGCATTACCATGGAACACATAAATCATACAAGTCATGCATACATAAATCCATTACAACCACCAAGGTTCAAACTTTTAAGGTATCATTTTGGAAAATAAGGTGATAGGTGGTGGTCAACTAACAGTGCGCTTACAATCCTATCTCATTGGATCCGTGGCTAACACAATGTTCCTAGTGGCAATCACCTATCCTGTTCACATGCTTCTATCACTAAGTCTATAATATCTCCTCTTAAGGATTGGTTGGTGACTTCCAACTCTTGGGTATGTTCCTTCTCTTTCTCTAAGTCTTTTTGGAGGTTGAGCATCCTGCACTTGACTCTAGCACTTAGTTCCTTGATAGTCTTCCAAGCTGCTTCTTTTTCTGACTCAAAGAATGTGGTGTGCATAAAAGTGTTGGTGTACATGCAGAAGCCTTTTTCTTTGTGGTTGTCTTCCTTGTTCTTGTACAAGTGAAGTTGCACCCACCAATACTCCACTCCATACTCCATCACTGGAAAGCCCTTGTACACCGCACCATGTACTCCCATGGTTTCCATGAGGTCCTTGAGAATCTTGGGAAACTCAGTCTCACACTCCAAGGTCATGGTCATGAGTGGTCCTTTCTTCACGGCTTCGTTGGACGGAGTTCATCTACAAATAGAGATGAGAAGGAGAAGATTAGAAAAGTTTTAGAAGAATAGACAAGTGTAGAAGAAGTAAAAAATTTCCTTAGTGGTTTCCAATCCTAGGGTCATAATCCTACAGGCAACACAGTGCTCTGATACCATCTGTAAGATCCCTCCTTATTAAAGGAAAAGATCCCTGTGATTGCAATGCTAGTCCCTGGATCATTGCTAGCATCCACAGTTTAAGATGAAGTACACAGATACAAAGGTCGTTTATTACAGTCATTCGGAGATAAAACATAGTCTTTTACAACTCATGGCCAAAGGCCTAGTACAAGAGTTTATGGAATATGTAAATAAACATAAGTCTTCATCTTCATGTGCCACGTGCAAGCATGTTGAGTGTAGACTCATGACTCCTAATCATCATCGAGTAACTCGCAACATCATAAGTTCTACGATACGGGTCAATACTTTGGAATAGTATTGGCAAGTGATACCTTAGTATATTTTAAGTGGACTATAATACTATATGCATTTGGCTGGTGGAGCTTAGGCTTGCATTGCTCAAAATAGATTTTTCCTTAACTTTTGAAAACACTAAGTTTTTGCTTGACAAAGTCCATCCCAAGGTATCTACCAATCAAAGACTGAAGATCCACTCAGGGCATCTACCAATCAAAGACTGAAGATCCTTTAACCCTTGTTTACCCACAAGTTTTATTTAGAAATTGGAGTGATGAGATTCTTGAAGTTTCCATGTCTTGATGCTCAAATTGTCCTTTACCGTGGACATGGCTAAGTACTTAGGTTTTACACTCTGCGGAGGTGGTGCACTTTCCCCAGCCTTGGTTTCCCAAGACATGATCCTTGATAGCCTTTCCTTAGTCAAATGGACGCGCTCCAACCTATCAACCCATCTACCACCCACTGTCCAAGAGACTAAGTTCCACATCCTAAGATCATGGCGAGCCCATATTACCAAGTGGCTGCACTTGAAGCTTCTCAAACATTTGACAACTCAAATCTCTTTGTTCTGGGTGGCCATCCACAAGTGAGATACACAAGGTTCACCAGTACCCTGGCCTTGTGTAACCACTCAACATAACCCAATCTTTCCATTCCACCCGGTGATTCATTAACTTAGTTGTTTTGTTAAATAAAACAAGTCCTTAGACTTAGAATATTATTCCAAAGTGAGAATATATAAACCACCCGTGTTTACTAGTAGCAAGGCTAAGCATGGCATAGCAACTTGAACTTAGTGAATTAAATAGCAATTCTAGCATTCTAATCTAAATATGATTTCCCATCATTAGTTGACAAAAGTAACATGCAAGTCCTAACAAAATATATCTAATGCAAGTATAAAATATAGGTAGGGAATATTCATGAAGATATCACTTGCCTTGGTAGTGTGGAGAGTAGCACTTGTCACAATCACAATCACTTGCAAAATCTACACACAAAGTTGTAGCATACAATTACACACATATATACAAACAAAAGTATTATGAATGCATGCATGCATGAATCTACCAAGTGATGATTTTGAAAACTTCAACCAAGCAAGTGCATGAATACAGAAACTGAAACTAGTCACAAAGTAGCCAAGACAATTTAAATAACCCTAAAACAAAATACTAAACTAAATCTATACTTAAAATAGCCTCAAACATGCCTCTGCATTTAAGCTAATCAAATGGTTACTATTTGCAAAACAAAAAGGATAGGCAGAAAGGTCTTGTTTTCTGAATCCAACTGTATATAGTTTGCAAAATTCCAACGTGGGGTTCAAAAGATATAGGCAAATGAATTGGGTTCAAATTTCTGATTTTAAATTCTATTCTCAGATCTAACCTAGCCACGCGTCATGTTCTGATTCGCGTGCGGTTCGCTGGATCGAGCTCCACAGCCGTAGGATCTAAATGAAATCTGGCGGCTCGGATCGCGTCAACCGGGGTTAAGTGGATCTATCCTAAGCGCCACGATGCAGATCTAACGGCTGCTACTTCTCGCCAAGAAGCTGGCGGCTGTGGCTACCGCCAGCGGAATCGGTCGATGATGTTGCCGATGATGCGGACGGCGAAGAAGGAGGAGTGGCTTACCGGGCTCAGAGGTCACGGCGAAGCTTGTCGTACTCGCGGTTGGTCAAGGGCGCCGGACAAGGTTACCGTCACGGAGTTGCCGCGGTAGTCGATGCCGGGTGGTCGTCGTGGGCGTCGCGTGAATCACCCCAAGGCAAGTCGAGGACACGGTTAGGTTCAGGGTCAAAGCGAAGTAGTGAGCATGAACTAGGAGGCGCGGGCGGTCTGGACTTACCACTAGAGCTCGTCGGAGTGGATGTCGCCGTCGGTGCGCGCGGTGTCAAGTGGAACCGCGACCAAGCGTCGACAGACTAAGCGAGTCGATAGATGCGCAGGATTCACCGAAAGGATAGCAAGAACGAGGCGAGAGGGAACACTGGGCTCACGGAATCGTCGCCGGAGAGGTTCTGTCGCGGAGGGCTGCAGCAAAGCTGATTGGAGGCGCTGGTGGCGGAGCGAGGTGTCTGGGGAAAAAGATCGTGGGCGTAGAGGATCTTATAAGCGGAATCGACAGAACGCCGGGTTTAAAGCCCATTTCTACGCGCCATTACAAGCCTTCATCGCCATGGGCGACGTGGTCGCAGCGCCGTCTGGGAAGACGAGGCGACGTGGGACCGGCTTGTTTGTCAGCGTCGCGACGTGTGCAGGTGGTCTGCTGTGGGGTCTGTCAAGGCGTGTGGAGAGAAGAAAAGGAGGACCCGGGTGGGCTTGCTGGGCTGGATCCGCTGCTGGGCCAGATTCTGGCCGCTCGGCCTTTTTCTTTTCTTTAGCCTTTTTCTTTTTCTAATTCTATTTTCTGAATAGAATTTGATATGAATTCAAATCCTTTTGAATTCAAATTTCTTTGGGGATTTTTGCAGGGTTCTTGTGGGTTCAAATGCAGTCAAATAACCATGTGGTTACCTTGCAAGGTTTGGTCAAGCTTGGGTTTCAAAATAAACAGAGACTTTGTCTCTTTGTCTCTAGTTGCCAATATTTGGAATGGGGTTTAGAAAATATTTCTAAATTGGAATTTTGGGTTTAAATGCTTCTCCTATTCTTTCCAACCATGGAGGCAAGCAAACAAGTACCTAAGCATTCAAGTCTCAAAAGGTGATGGCCAATTGAGATAAAATGCCCACATGAAATCATAGCTCAAACTTCTGCCTCTAAATGATTTTGAGAAAAACCCTATATGAATGAATGATGCAAGAATGATATGAATGAGTTTTGAAACATGATTTTTTTAGGGATGTTACAATCCTTATGTGGTTTGTGAAAAGAACACACACGCAATGACACTGGTGGATCCATATGTGGTTTGTGAAAGAACACACGTGCAATGACACTGATGGATCCGTATGTGGTTTGTGAGAACACACATGCAATGACACTGGGTGTGGTTCATGAAAAGAACACACATCCAATGACACTGGTGGATCCTTATGTGGTATGTGGAAAGAACAGACATGCAATGACACTAGCTGTGGTCTGTGAAAAAAACGGACATACAATGACTCTGATGGATCCATATGTGGTTTGTGAGAAGAACACACATGCAATGAGTCTAGTTGTGGTTAATGAGAAGAACACACATGCAATGACTCTAGCTATGGTTAATGAAAATAACATATATGCAATGACACTGGTGGATCCATATGTGGTTTGTGAAAAGAATAGACATGCAATGAACTCTGGTGGATCAATATGTGGTTTGTGAAACGAACACACATGCAATGACACTGATGGATCCATATGTGGTTTGTGAGAAAAACACACAAGCAATGACACTGGGTGTGGTTCATGAAAAGAACACACATGCAATGACACTGGTGGATCCTTATGTGGTTTGTGAAAAGAACACACACGCAATGACACTGGTGGATCCATATGTGGTTTGTGAAAGAAACACGTGCAATGACACTGATGGATCCATATGTGGTTTGTGAGAAGAACACACATGCAATGACACTGGGTGTGCTTCATGAAAAGAACACACATCCAATGACACTTGGTGGATCCTTATGTGGTATGTGGAAAGAATAGACATGCAATGACACTAGCTGTGGTCTGTGAAAAAACAGACATACAATGACTCTAATGGATCCATATGTGGTTTGTGAGAAGAACACACATGCAATGAGTCTAGTTGTGGTTAATGAGAAGAACACACATACAATGACTCTAGCTATGGTTAATGAAAAGAACATATATGCAATGACACTGGTGGATCCATATGTGGTTTGTGAAAAGAATAGACATGCAATGAACTCTGGTGGATCAATATGTGGTTTGTGAAAAGAACACACATGCAATGACACTGATGGATCCATATGTGGTTTGTGAGAAGAACACACATGCAATGACACTGGGTGTGGTTCATGAAAAGAACACACATGCAATGACACTGGTGGATCCTTATGTGGTTTGTGAAAAGAACACACACACAATGACACTGGTGGATCCATATGTGGTTTGTGAAAGAAACACGTGCAATGACACTGATGGATCCATATGTGGTTTGTGAGAAGAACACACATGCAATGACACTGGGTGTGGTTCATGAAAAGAACACACATCCAATGACACTTGGTGGATCCTTATGTGGTATGTGGAAAGAACAGACATGCAATGACACTAGCTGTGGTCTGTGAAAAAACAGACATACAATGACTCTGATGGATCCATATGTGGTTTGTGAGAAGAACACACATGCAATGAGTCTAGTTGTGGTTAATGAGAAGAACACACATGCAATGACTCTAGCTATGGTTAATGAAAAGAACATATATGCAATGACACTGGTGGATCCATATGTGGTTTGTGAAAAGATTAGATATGCAATGAACTCTGGTGGATCAATATGTGGTTTGTGAAAAGAACACACATGCAATGACACTGATGGATCCATATGTGGTTTGTGAGAAGAACACACAAGCAATGACACTGGGTGTGGTTCATAAAAAGAACACACATCCAATGACACTGGTGGATCCATATGTGGTTTGTGAAAAGAACACACACGCAATGACACTGGTGGATCCATATGTGGTTTGTGAAAGAAACACGTGCAATGACACTGATGGATCCATATGTGGTTTGTGAGAAGAACACACATGCAATGACACTGGGTGTGGTTCATGAAAAGAACACACATCCAATTACACTTGGTGGATCCTTATGTGGTATGTGGAAAGAACAGACATGCAATGACACTAGCTGTGGTTTTTGAAAAAAACAGACATACAATGACTCTGATGGATCCATATGTGGTTTGTGAGAAGAACACACATGCAATGAGTCTAGTTGTGGTTAATGAGAAGAACACACATGCAATGACTCTAGCTATGGTTAATGAAAATAACATATATGCAATGACACTGGTGGATCCATATGTGGTTTGTGAAAAGAATAGACATGCAATGATCTCTGGTGGATCAATATGTGGTTTGTGAAAAGAACACACATGCAATGACACTGATGGATCTATATGTGGTTTGTGAGAAGAACACACAAGCAATGACACTGGGTGTGGTTCATGAAAAGAACACACAAGCAATGACACTGGTGGATCCTTATTTGGTTTGTGAAAAGAACACACACGCAATGACACTGGTGGATCCATATGTGGTTTGTGAAAGAAACACGTGCAATGACACTGATGGATCCATATGTGGTTTGTGAGAAGAACACACATGCAATGACACTGGGTGTGGTTCATGAAAAGAACACACATCCAATGACACTTGGTGGATCCTTATGTGGTATGTGGAAAGAATAGACATGCAATGACACTAGCTGTGGTCTGTGAAAAAAACAGACATATAGTGACTCTGATGGATCCATATGTGGTTTGTGAGAAGAACACACATGCAATGAGTCTAGTTGTGGTTAATGAGAAGAACACACATGCAATGACTCTAGCTATGGTTAATGAAAAGAACATATATGCAATGACACTGGTGGATCCATATGTGGTTTGTGAAAAGAATAGACATGCAATGAACTCCGGTGGATCAATATGTGGTTTGTGAAAAGAACACACATGCAATGACACTGATGGATCCATATGTGGTTTGTGAGAAGAACACACATGCAATGACACTGGGTGTGGTTCATGAAAAGAACACACATGCAATGACACTGGTGGATCCTTATGTGGTTTGTGAAAAGAACACACACGCAATGACACTGGTGGATCCATATGTGGTTTGTGAAAGAACACACGTGCAATGACACTGGTGGATCCATATGTGGTTTGTGAGAAGAACACACATGCAATGACACTAGGTGTGGTTCATGAAAAGAACACACATCCAATGACACTGGTGGATCCTTATGTGGTATGTGGAAAGAACAGACATGCAATGACAGCTCGTGTGAAAAAACAGACATACAATGACTCTGATGGATCCATATGTGGTTTGTGAGAAGAACACACATGCAATGAGTCTAGTTTTGGTTAATGAGAAGAACACACATGCAATGACTCTAGCTATGGTTAATGAAAAGAACATATATGCAATGACACTGGTGGATCCATATGTAGTTTGTGAAAAGAATAGACATGCAATGAATTCTGGTGGATCAATATGTGGTTTGTGAAAAGAACACACATGCAATGACACTGATGGATCCATATGTGGTTTGTGAGAAGAACACACATGCAATGACACTGGGTGTGGTTCATGAAAAGAACACACATGCAATGGCACTGGTGGATCCTTATGTGGTTTGTGAAAAGAACACACACGCAATGACACTGGTGGATCCATATGTGGTTTGTGAAAGAACACACGTGCAATGACACTGATGGATCCGTATGTGGTTTGTGAGAACACACATGCAATGACGCTGGGTGTGGTTCATGAAAAGAACACACATCCAATGACACTGGTGGATCCTTATGTGGTATGTGGAAAGAACAGACATGCAATGACACTAGCTGTGGTTTTTGAAAAAAACAGACATACAATGACTCTGATGGATCCATATGTGGTTTGTGAGAAGAACACACATGCAATGAGTCTAGTTGTGGTTAATGAGAAGAACACACATGCAATGACTCTAGCTATGGTTAATGAAAAGAACATATATGCAATGACACTGGTGGATCCATATGTGGTTTGTGAAAAGAATAGACATGCAATGATCTCTGGTGGATCAATATGTGGTTTGTGAAAAGAACACACATGCAATGACACTGATGGATCCATATGTGGTTTGTGAGAAGAACACACAAGCAATGACACTGGGTGTGGTTCATGAAAAGAACACACAAGCAATGACACTGGTGGATCCTTATGTGGTTTGTGAAAAGAACACACACGCAATGACACTGGTGGATCCATATGTGGTTTGTGAAAGAAACACGTGCAATGACACTGATGGATCCATATGTGGTTTATGAGAAGAACACACATGCAATGACACTGGGTGTGGTTCATGAAAAGAACACACATCCAATGACACTTGGTGGATCCTTATGTGGTATGTGGAAAGAATAGACATGCAATGACACTAGCTGTGGTCTGTGAAAAAAACAGACATACAATGACTCTGATGGATCCATATGTGGTTTGTGAGAAGAACACACATGCAATGAGTGTAGTTGTTGTTAATGAGAAGAACACACATGCAATGACTCTAGCTATGGTTAATGAAAAGAACATATATGCAATGACACTGGTGGATCCATATGTGGTTTGTGAAAAGAATAGACATGCAATGAACTCTGGTGGATCAATATGTGGTTTGTGAAAAGAACACACATGCAATGACACTTGATGTATCCATGTGTGGTCGGTGAGAAGAACACACATGCAATGACACTGGGTGTGGTTCATGAAAAGAACACACATGCAATGACACTGGTGGATCCTTATGTGGTTTGTGAAAAGAACACACACGCAATGACACTGGTGGATCCATATGTGGTTTGTGAAAGAACAGACGTGCAATGACACTGATGGATCCGTATGTGGTTTGTGAGAACACACATGCAATGACACTGGGTGTGGTTCATGAAAAGAACACACATCCAATGACACTTGGTGGATCCTTATGTGGTATGTGGAAAGAATAGACATGCAATGACACTAGGCTGGTGTGTGAAAAAAGCAGGACATATAGTGACTCTGTTGGATCCATATGTGGTTTGTGAGAAGAACACACATGCAATGAGTCTAGTTGTGGTTAATGAGAAGAACACACATGCAATGACTCTAGCTATGGTTAATGAAAAGAACATATATGCAATGACACTGGTGGATCCATATGTGGTTTGTGAAAAGAATAGACATGCAATGAACTCCGGTGGATCAATATGTGGTTTGTGAAAAGAACACACATGCAATGACACTGATGGATCCATATGTGGTTTGTGAGAAGAACACACATGCAATGACACTGGGTGTGGTTCATGAAAAGAACACACATGCAATGACACTGGTGGATCCTTATGTGGTTTGTGAAAAGAACACACACGCAATGACACTGGTGGATCCATATGTGGTTTGTGAAAGAACACACGCAGTAATGACACTGGTGGATCCATATGTGGTTTGTGAGAAGAACACACATGCAATGACACTAGGTGTGGTTCATGAAAAGAACACACATCCAATGACACTGGTGGATCCTTATGTGGTATGTGGAAAGAACAGAGACATACAATGAATCTGATGGATCCATATGTGTTTTGTGAGAAGAACACACATGCAATGAGTCTAGTTTTGGTTAATGAGAAGAACACACATGCAATGATTCTAGCTATGGTTAATGAAAAGAACATATATGCAATGACACTGGTGGATCCATATGTAGTTTGTGAAAAGAATAGACATGCAATGAATTCTGGTGGATCAATATGTGGTTTGTGAAAAGAACACACATGCAATGACACTGATGGATCCATATGTGGTTTGTGAGAAGAACACACATGCAATGACACTGGGTGTGGTTCATGAAAAGAACACACATGCAATGGCACTGTGGATCCTTATGTGGTTTGTGAAAAGAACACACATAATGACACCTGGTGGATCCATATGTGGTTTGTGAAAGAACACACATGCAATGACACTAGTATGTGGTTTGTGAAAAGAACACACATGCAATGACACTGATGGATCCATATGTGGTTTGTGAGAAGAACACACATGCAATGAGTCTAGTTGTGGTTAATGAGAAGAACACACATGCAATGACTCTAGCTATGGTTAATGAAAAGAACATATATGCAATGACACTGGTGGATCCATATGTGGTTTGTGAAAAGAATAGACATGCAATGATCTCTGGTGGATCAATATGTGGTTTGTGAAAAGAACACACATGCAATGACACTGATGGATCCATATGTGGTTTGTGAGAAGAACACACAAGCAATGACACTGGGTGTGGTTCATGAAAAGAACACACAAGCAATGACACTGGTGGATCCTTATGTGGTTTGTGAAAAGAACACACACGCAATGACACTGGTGGATCCATATGTGGTTTGTGAAAGAAACACGTGCAATGACACTGATGGATCCATATGTGGTTTATGAGAAGAACACACATGCAATGACACTGGGTGTGGTTCATGAAAAGAACACACATCCAATGACACTTGGTGGATCCTTATGTGGTATGTGGAAAGAATAGACATGCAATGACACTAGCTGTGGTCTGTGAAAAAAACAGACATATAGTGACTCTGATGGATCCATATGTGGTTTGTGAGAAGAACACACATGCAATGAGTGTAGTTGTTGTTAATGAGAAGAACACACATGCAATGACTCTAGCTATGGTTAATGAAAAGAACATATATGCAATGACACTGGTGGATCCATATGTGGTTTGTGAAAAGAATAGACATGCAATGAACTCTGGTGGATCAATATGTGGTTTGTGAAAAGAACACACATGCAATGACACTGATGGATCCATATGTGGTTTGTGAGAAGAACACACATGCAATGACACTGGGTGTGGTTCATGAAAAGAACACACATGCAATGACACTGGTGGATCCTATGTGGTTTGTGAAAAGAACACACATAATGACACCGTGGATCCATATGTGGTTTGTGAAAGAAACACGTCTGATGACACCGATGGATCCATATGTGGTTTGTGAGAAGAACACACATGCAATGACACTGGGTGTGGTTCATGAAAGAACACACATCCAATGACACTTGGTGGATCCTTATGTGGTATGTGGAAAGAAGACATGCAATGACACTAGTTGTGGTTTTGAAAAAGCAGGACATACAATGACTCTGATGGATCCATATGTGGTTTGTGAGAAGAACACACATGCAATGAGTCTAGTTGTGGTTAATGAGAAGAACACACATGCAATGACTCTAGCTATGGTTAATGAAAAGAACATATATGCAATGACACTGGTGGATCCATATGTGGTTTGTGAAAAGAATAGACATGCAATGAACTCGGTGGATCAATATGTGGTTTGTGAAAAGAACACACATGCAATGACTGATGGATCCATATGTGGTTTGTGAGAAGAACACACATGCAATGACACTGGGTGTGGTTCATGAAAAGAACACACATGCAATGACACTGGTGGATCCTTATGTGGTTTGTGAAAAGAACACACACGCAATGACACTGGTGGATCCATATGTGGTTTGTGAAAGAAACACGTGCAATGACACTGATGGATCCATATGTGGTTCATGAAAAGAACACACATGCAATGACACTGGGTGTGGTTCATGAAAAGAACACACATCCAATGACACTTGGTGGATCCTTATGTGGTATGTGGAAAGAATAGACATGCAATGACACTAGGCGTGTGCATGAAAAAGCAGACATATAGTGACTCTGATGGATCCATATGTGGTTTGTGAGAAGAACACACATGCAATGAGTGTAGTTGTTGTTAATGAGAAGAACACACATGCAATGACTCTAGCTATGGTTAATGAAAAGAACATATATGCAATGACACTGGTGGATCCATATGTGGTTTGTGAAAAGAATAGACATGCAATGAACTCCGGTGGATCAATATGTGGTTTGTAAAAAGAACACACATGCAATGACACTGATGGATCCATATGTGGTTTGTGAGAAGAACACACATGCAATGACACTGGGTGTGGTTCATGAAAAGAACATACATGCAATGACACTGGTGGATCCTTATGTGGTTTGTGAAAAGAACACACACGCAATGACACTGGTGGATCCATATGTGGTTTGTGAAAGAACACACGTGCAATGACACTGATGGATCCATATGTGGTTTGTGAGAAGAACACACATGCAATGACACTAGGTGTGGTTCATGAAAAGAACACACATGCAATGACACTGGTGGATCCGTATGTGGTATGTGGAAAGAATAGACATGCAATGACACTAGCCGTGGTCCGTGAAAAAAATGTACATACAATGACTCTGATGGATCCATATGTGGTTTGTGAGAAGAACACACATGCAATGAGTCTAGTTTTGGTTAATGAGAAGAACACACATGCAATGACTCTAGCTATGGTTAATGAAAAGAACATATATGCAATGACACTGGTGGATCCATATGTGGTTTGTGAAAAGAATAGACATGCAATGAACTCTGGTGGATCAATATGTGGTTTGTGAAAAGAACACACATGCAATGACACTGATGGATCCATATGTGGTTTGTGAGAAGAACACACATGCAATGACACTGGGTGTGGTTCATGAAAAGAACACACATGCAATGACACTGGTGGATCCTTATGTGGTTTGTGAAAAGAACACACACGCAATGACACTGGTGGATCCATATGTGGTTTGTGAAAGAAACACGTGCAATGACACTGATGGATCCATATGTGGTTCATGAAAAGAACACACATGCAATGACACTGGGTGTGGTTCATGAAAAGAACACACATCCAATGACACTTGGTGGATCCTTATGTGGTATGTGGAAAGAATAGACATGCAATGACACTAGCTGTGGTCTGTGAAAAAAACAGACATATAGTGACTCTGATGGATCCATATGTGGTTTGTGAGAAGAACACACATGCAATGAGTGTAGTTGTTGTTAATGAGAAGAACACACATGCAATGACTCTAGCTATGGTTTGTGAAAAGAACACACATGCAATGACACTGGTGGATCCGTATGTGGTTTGTGATAAGAATAGACATGAAATGGAACTGGTGGATCAATATGTGGTTTGTGAAAAGAACACACATGCAATGACACGAGTGGATCCATATGTGTTTTGTGAAAAGAACAGACATGCAATGACTCTAGTTGTGGTTAATGAAAAGAACACACATGCAATGACACTGGTGGATCCTTATGTGGTTTGTGAAAAGAACACACACGCAATGACACTGGTGGATCCATATGTGGTTTGTGAAAGAACACACGTGCAATGACACTGGTGGATCCATATGTGGTTTGTGAGAAGAACACACATGCAATGACACTAGGTGTGGTTCATGAAAAGAACACACATCCAATGACACTGGTGGATCCTTATGTGGTATGTGGAAAGAACAGACATGCAATGACAGAAGCTCTGGTCTGTGAAAAAAACAGACATACAATGACTCTGATGGATCCATATGTGGTTTGTGAGAAGAACACACATGCAATGAGTCTAGTTTTGGTTAATGAGAAGAACACACATGCAATGACTCTAGCTATGGTTAATGAAAAGAACATATATGCAATGACACTGGTGGATCCATATGTAGTTTGTGAAAAGAATAGACATGCAATGAATTCTGGTGGATCAATATGTGGTTTGTGAAAAGAACACACATGCAATGACACTGATGGATCCATATGTGGTTTGTGAGAAGAACACACATGCAATGACACTGGGTGTGGTTCATGAAAAGAACACACATGCAATGGCACTGGTGGATCCTTATGTGGTTTGTGAAAAGAACACACACGCAATGACACTGGTGGATCCATATGTGGTTTGTGAAAGAACACACGTGCAATCACACGATGGATCCATATGTGGTTTGTGAGAACACACATGCAATGACACTGGGTGTGGTTCATGAAAGAACACACATCCAATGACACTGGTGGATCCTTATGTGGTATGTGGAAAGAACAGACATGCAATGACACTAGTGGTTTTGAAAAAGCAGGACATACAATTTCTCTGATGGATCCATATGTGGTTTGTGAGAAGAACACACATGCCATGAGTCTAGTTGTGGTTAATGAGAAGAACACACATGCAATGACTCTAGCTATGGTTAATGAAAAGAACATATATGCAATGACACTGGTGGATCCATATGTGGTTTGTGAAAAGAATAGACATGCAATGATCTCTGGTGGATCAATATGTGGTTTGTGAAAAGAACACATGCAATGACACTGATGGATCCATATGTGGTTTGTGAGAAGAACACACAAGCAATGACACTGGGTGTGGTTCATGAAAAGAACACACAAGCAATGACACTGGTGGATCCTTATGTGGTTTGTGAAAAGAACACACACGCAATGACACTGGTGGATCCATATGTGGTTTGTGAAAGAAACACGATCTATGACACTGATGGATCCATATGTGGTTTGTGAGAAGAACACACATGCAATGACACTGGGTGTGGTTCATGAAAAGAACACACATCCAATGACACTTGGTGGATCCTTATGTGGTATGTGGAAAGAATAGACATGCAATGACACTAGTGGTAGTGAAAAAAGCAGGACATATAGTGACTCTGATGGATCCATATGTGGTTTGTGAGAAGAACACACATGCAATGAGTCTAGTTGTGGTTAATGAGAAGAACACACATGCAATGACTCTAGCTATGGTTAATGAAAAGAACATATATGCAATGACACTGGTGGATCCATATGTGGTTTGTGAAAAGAATAGACATGCAATGAACTCTGGTGGATCAATATGTGGTTTGTGAAAAGAACACACATGCAATGACACTGATGGATCCATATGTGGTTTGTGAGAAGAACACACATGCAATGACACTGGGTGTGGTTCATGAAAAGAACACACATGCAATGACACTGGTGGATCCTTATGTGGTTTGTGAAAAGAACACACATGCAATGACACTGGTGGATCCATATGTGGTTTGTGAAAGAAACACGTGCAATGACACTGATGGATCCATATGTGGTTCATGAAAAGAACACACATGCAATGACACTGGGTGTGGTTCATGAAAAGAACACACATCCAATGACACTTGGTGGATCCTTATGTGGTATGTGGAAAGAACAGACATGCAATGACACTAGTTGTGGTCT
This sequence comes from Avena insularis, assembly GCA_023614405.1. NCBI lineage: Eukaryota > Viridiplantae > Streptophyta > Magnoliopsida > Poales > Poaceae > Avena > Avena insularis. The sequence goes on from CM042688.1 coordinate 331,417,059, forward strand.
GTGAAAAAATTAGACATACAGTGACTCTGATGGATCCATATGTGGTTTGTGAGAAGAACACACATGCAATGAGTCTAGTTGTGGTTAATGAGAAGAACACACATGCAATGACTCTAGCTATGGTTAATGAAAAGAACATATATGCAATGACACTGGTGGATCCATATGTGGTTTGTGAAAAGAATAGACATGCAATGAACTCCGGTGGATCAATATGTGGTTTGTGAAAAGAACACACATGCAATGACACGGATGGATCCATATGTGGTTTGTGAGAAGAACACACATGCAATGACACTGGGTGTGGTTCATGAAAAGAACACACATGCAATGACACTGGTGGATCCTTATGTGGTTTGTGAAAAGAACACACACGCAATGACACTGGTGGATCCATATGTGGTTTGTGAAAGAACACACGTGCAATGACACTGGTGGATCCATATGTGGTTTGTGAGAAGAACACACATGCAATGACACTAGGTGTGGTTCATGAAAAGAACACACATCCAATGACACTGTGGATCCTTATGTGGTATGTGGAAAACAGACATGCAATGACAAGCGTGGTGCAGTGAAAAAAGCAGACATACAATGACTCGATGGATCCATATGTGGTTTGTGAGAAGAACACACGTGCAATGAGTCTAGTTTTGGTTAATGAGAAGAACACACATGCAATGACTCTAGCTATGGTTAATGAAAAGAACATATATGCAATGACACTGGTGGATCCATATGTGGTTTGTGAAAAGAATAGACATGCAATGAATTCTGGTGGATCAATATGTGGTTTGTGAAAAGAACACACATGCAATGACACTGATGGATCCATATGTGGTTTGTGAGAAGAACACACATGCAATGACACTGGGTGTGGTTCATGAAAAGAACACACATGCAATGACACTGGTGGATCCTTATGTGGTTTGTGAAAAGAACACACACGCAATGACACTGGTGGATCCATATGTGGTTTGTGAAAGAAACACGTGCAATGACACTGATGGATCCATATGTGGTTTGTGAGAACACACATGCAATGACGCTGGGTGTGGTTCATGAAAAGAACACACAACCAATGACACTGGTGGATCCATATGTGGTATGTGGTAAGAACACACATGAAATGACACTAGCTGTGGTTTTTGAAAAAGCAGGACATACAATGACGATGGATCCATATGTGGTTTGTGAGAACACACATGAAATGAGTCTTGTTGTGGTTAATGATAAGAACACTCATGCAATGACTCTAGCTATGGTTAATGAAAAGAACATATATGCAATGACACTGGTGGATCCATATGTGGTTTGTGAAAAGAATAGACATGCAATGATCTCTGGTGGATCAATATGTGGTTTGTGAAAAGAACACACATGCAATGACACTGATGGATCCATATGTGGTTTGTGAGAAGAACACACATGCAATGACACTGGGTGTGGTTCATTAAAGAACATACATGCAATGACACTGGTGGATCCTTATGTGGTTTGTGAAAAGAACACACACGCAATGACACTGGTGGATCCATATGTGGTTTGTGAAAGAAACACGTGCAATGACACTGGTGGATCCATATGTGGTTTGTGAGAAGAACACACATGCAATGACACTAGGTGTGGTTCATGAAAAGAACACACATCCAATGACACTTGGTGGATCCTTATGTGGTATGTGGAAAGAATAGACATGCAATGACACTAGCTGTAGTGCATGAAAAAAGACATATAATGACTCTGATGGATCCATATGTGGTTTGTGAGAAGAACACACATGCAATGAGTCTAGTTTTGTTAATGAGAAGAACACACATGCAATGACTCTAGCTATGGTTAATGAAAAGAACATATATGCAATGACACTGGTGGATCCATATGTGGTTTGTGAAAAGAATAGACATGCAATGAACTCTGGTGGATCAATATGTGGTTTGTGAAAAGAACACACATGCAATGACACTGATGGATCCATATGTGGTTTGTGAGAAGAACACACATGCAATGACACTGGGTGTGGTTCATGAAAAGAACACACATGCAATGGCACTGGTGGATCCTTATGTGGTTTGTGAAAAGAACACACGCAATGACACCGGTGGATCCATATGTGGTTTGTGAAAGAACACGTGCAATGACACTGATGGATCCGTATGTGGTTTGTGAGAACACACATGCAATGACGCTGGGTGTGGTTCATGAAAAGAACACACATCCAATGACACTGGTGGATCCTTATGTGGTATGTGGAAAGAACAGACATGCAATGACACTAGCTGTGGTTTTTGAAAAAAACAGACATACAATGACTCTGATGGATCCATATGTGGTTTGTGAGAAGAACACACATGCCATGAGTCTAGTTGTGGTTAATGAGAAGAACACACATGCAATGACTCTAGCTATGGTTAATGAAAAGAACATATATGCAATGACACTGGTGGATCCATATGTGGTTTGTGAAAAGAATAGACATGCAATGATCTCGTGGATCAATATGTGGTTTGTGAAAAGAACACACATGCAATGACACCGATGGATCCATATGTGGTTTGTGAGAAGAACACACAAGCAATGACACTGGGTGTGGTTCATGAAAAGAACACACATGCAATGACACTGGTGGATCCTTATGTGGTTTGTGAAAAGAACACACACGCAATGACACTGGTGGATCCATATGTGGTTTGTGAAAGAACAGACGTGCAATGACCGATGGATCCATATGTGGTTTGTGAGAAGAACACATGCAATGACAGTGGGTGTGGTTCATGAAAAGAACACACATCCAATGACACTTGGTGGATCCTTATGTGGTATGTGGAAAGAATAGACATGCAATGACACTAGTTGTAGTGTGAAAAAAACAGACATATAGTGACTCTGATGGATCCATATGTGGTTTGTGAGAAGAACACACATGCAATGAGTCTAGTTGTGGTTAATGAGAAGAACACACATGCAATGACTCTAGCTATGGTTAATGAAAAGAACATATATGCAATGACACTGGTGGATCCATATGTGGTTTGTGAAAAGAATAGACATGCAATGAACTCTGGTGGATCAATATGTGGTTTGTGAAAAGAACACACATGCAATGACACTGATGGATCCATATGTGGTTTGTGAGAAGAACACACATGCAATGACACTGGGTGTGGTTCATGAAAAGAACACACATGCAATGACACTGGTGGATCCTTATGTGGTTTGTGAAAAGAACACACACGCAATGACACTGGTGGATCCATATGTGGTTTGTGAAAGAAACACGTGCAATGACACTGATGGATCCATATGTGGTTCATGAAAAGAACACACATGCAATGACACTGGGTGTGGTTCATGAAAAGAACACACATCCAATGACACTTGGTGGATCCTTATGTGGTATGTGGAAAGAATAGACATGCAATGACACTAGCTGTGGTCTGTGAAAAATGACATATATAGTGACTCTGATGGATCCATATGTGGTTTGTGAGAAGAACACACATGCAATGAGTGTAGTTGTTGTTAATGAGAAGAACACACATGCAATGACTCTAGCTATGGTTAATGAAAAGAACATATATGCAATGACACTGGTGGATCCATATGTGGTTTGTGAAAAGAATAGACATGCAATGAACTCCGGTGGATCAATATGTGGTTTGTGAAAAGAACACACATGCAATGACACTGATGGATCCATATGTGGTTTGTGAGAAGAACACACATGCAATGACACTGGGTGTGGTTCATGAAAAGAACACACATGCAATGACACTGGTGGATCCTTATGTGGTTTGTGAAAAGAACACACACGCAATGACACTGGTGGATCCATATGTGGTTTGTGAAAGAACACACGTGCAATGACACTGGTGGATCCATATGTGGTTTGTGAGAAGAACACACATGCAATGACACTAGGTGTGGTTCATGAAAAGAACACACATCCAATGACACTGGTGGATCCTTATGTGGTATGTGGAAAGAACAGACATGCAATGACAGTAGCTGTGGTCTGTGAAAAAAACAGACATACAATGACTCTGATGGATCCATATGTGGTTTGTGAGAAGAACACACATGCAATGAGTCTAGTTTTGGTTAATGAGAAGAACACACATGCAATGACTCTAGCTATGGTTAATGAAAAGAACATATATGCAATGACACTGGTGGATCCATATGTAGTTTGTGAAAAGAATAGACATGCAATGAATTCTGGTGGATCAATATGTGGTTTGTGAAAAGAACACACATGCAATGACACTGATGGATCCATATGTGGTTTGTGAGAAGAACACACATGCAATGACACTGGGTGTGGTTCATGAAAAGAACACACATGCAATGGCACTGGTGGATCCTTATGTGGTTTGTGAAAAGAACACACACGCAATGACACTGGTGGATCCATATGTGGTTTGTGAAAGAACACACGTGCAATGACACTGATGGATCCGTATGTGGTTTGTGAGAACACACATGCAATGACGCTGGGTGTGGTTCATGAAAAGAACACACATCCAATGACACTGGTGGATCCTTATGTGGTATGTGGAAAGAACAGACATGCAATGACACTAGCTGTGGTTTTTGAAAAATGTATACAATGACTCGATGGATCCATATGTGGTTTGTGAGAAGAACACACATGCAATGAGTCTAGTTGTGGTTAATGAGAAGAACACACATGCAATGACTCTAGCTATGGTTAATGAAAAGAACATATATGCAATGACACTGGTGGATCCATATGTGGTTTGTGAAAAGAATAGACATGCAATGATCTCTGGTGGATCAATATGTGGTTTGTGAAAAGAACACACATGCAATGACACTGATGGATCCATATGTGGTTTGTGAGAAGAACACACATGCAATGACACTGGGTGTGGTTCATTAAAGAACATACATGCAATGACACTGGTGGATCCTTATGTGGTTTGTGAAAAGAACACACACTCAATGACACTGGTGGATCCATATGTGGTTTGTGAAAGAAACACGTGCAATGACACTGATGGATCCATATGTGGTTTGTGAGAAGAACACACATGCAATGACACTGGGTGTGGTTCATGAAAAGAACACACATCCAATGACACTTGTGGATCCTTATGTGGTATGTGGAAATAATAGACATGCAATGACACTAGGTGGTCTGCAGAAAAAATGTATATAGTGACTCGATGGATCCATATGTGGTTTGTGAGAAGAACACATGCAATGAGTGTAGTTGTTGTTAATGAGAAGAACACACATGCAATGACTCTAGCTATGGTTAATGAAAAGAACATATATGCAATGACACTGGTGGATCCATATGTGGTTTGTGAAAAGAATAGACATGCAATGAACTCGTGGATCAATATGTGGTTTGTGAAAAGAACACACATGCAATGACACTGATGGATCCATATGTGGTTTGTGAGAAGAACACACATGCAATGACACTGGGTGTGGTTCATGAAAAGAACACACATGCAATGACACTGGTGGATCCTTATGTGGTTTGTGAAAAGAACACACACACAATGACACTGGTGGATCCATATGTGGTTTGTGAAAGAACACACGTGCAATGACACTGATGGATCCATATGTGGTTTGTGAGAAGAACACATGCAATGACACTGGGTGTGGTCTATGAAAGAACACACATCCAATGACACTTGGTGGATCCTTATGTGGTATGTGGAAAGAACAGACATGCAATGACACTAGTGGTCCGTGAAAAAATGTATACAATGACTGATGGATCCATATGTGGTTTGTGAGAAGAACACACATGCAATGAGTCTAGTTGTGGTTAATGAGAAGAACACACATGCAATGACTCTAGCTATGGTGAATGAAAAGAACATATATGCAATGACACTGGTGGATCCATATGTGGTTTGTGAAAAGAATAGACATGCAATGAACTCTGGTGGATCAATATGTGGTTTGTGAAAAGAACACACATGTAATGACACTGATGGATCCATATGTGGTTTGTGAGAAGAACACACATGCAATGACACTAGTGTGGTTCATGAAAAGAACACACATGCAATGACACTGTGGATCCTTATGTGGTTTGTGAAAAGAACACACACGCAATGACACCGTGGATCCATATGTGGTTTGTGAAAGAAACACGCAATGACACTGATGGATCCATATGTGGTTTGTGAGAAGAACACACATGCAATGACACTGGGTGTGGTTCATGAAAAGAACACACATCCAATGACACTTGGTGGATCCTTATGTGGTATGTGGAAAGAACAGACATGCAATGACACTAGTTGTGGTCTGTGAAAAAACACATACAATGACTCGATGGATCCATATGTGGTTTGTGAGAAGAACACATGCAATGAGTCTAGTTGTGGTTAATGAGAAGAACACACATGCAATGACTCTAGCTATGGTTAATGAAAAGAACATATATGCAATGACACTGGTGGATCCATATGTGGTTTGTGAAAAGAATAGACATGCAATGAACTCTGGATCAATATGTGGTTTGTGAAAAGAACACACATGCAATGACACCGATGGATCCATATGTGGTTTGTGAGAAGAACACATGCAATGACACTAGGTGTGGTTCATGAAAAGAACACAAATGCAATGACACTGGTGGATCCTTATGTGGTTTTTGAAAAGAACACAAACGCAATGACACTGGTGGATCCTTATGTGGTTTGTGAATGTAACAAGTGCAATGACACTGATGGATCCATATGTGGTTCATGAAAAGAACACATGCAATGACACTGGGTGTGGTTCATGAAAAGAACACACATCCAATGACACTGGTGGATCCTTATGTGGTATGTGGAAAGAATAGACATGCAATGACACTAGCGTGTCCGTGAAAAAATGACATATAGTGACTACGATGGATCCATATGTGGTTTGTGAGAAGAACACACATGCAATGAGTGTAGTTGTTGTTAATGAGAAGAACACACATGCAATGACTCTAGCTATGGTTAATGAAAAGAACATATATGCAATGACACTGGTGGATCCATATGTGGTTTGTGAAAAGAATAGACATGCAATGAACTCTGGTGGATCAATATGGTTTGTGAAAAGAACACACATGCAATGACACTGATGGATCCATATGTGGTTTGTGAGAAGAACACACATGCAATGACACTGGGTGTGGTTCATGAAAAGAACACACATGCAATGACACTGGTGGATCCTTATGTGGTTTGTGAAAAGAACACACACGCAATGACACTGGTGGATCCATATGTGGTTTGTGAAAGAACAGACGTGCAATGACACTGATGGATCCGTATGTGGTTTGTGAGAACACACATGCAATGACACTGGGTGTGGTTCATGAAAAGAACACACATCCAATGACACTGGTGGATCCTTATGTGGTATGTGGAAAGAACAGACATGCAATGACACTAGCTGTGGTCTGTGAAAAAAACAGACATACAATGACTCTGATGGATCCATATGTGGTTTGTGAGAAGAACACACATGCAATGAGTCTAGTTGTGGTTAATGAGAAGAACACACATGCAATGACTCTAGCTATGGTGAATGAAAAGAACATATATGCAATGACACTGGTGGATCCATATGTGGTTTGTGAAAAGAATAGACATGCAATGAACTCTGGTGGATCAATATGTGGTTTGTGAAAAGAACACACATGTAATGACACTGATGGATCCATATGTGGTTTGTGAGAAGAACACACAAGCAATGACACTGGGTGTGGTTCATGAAAAGAACACACATGCAATGACACTGGTGGATCCTTATGTGGTTTGTGAAAAGAACACACACGCAATGACACTGGTGGATCCATATGTGGTTTGTGAAAGAAACACGTGCAATGACACTGATGGATCCATATGTGGTTTGTGAGAAGAACACACATGCAATGACACTGGGTGTGGTTCATGAAAAGAACACACATCCAATGACACTTGGTGGATCCTTATGTGGTATGTGGAAAGAACAAACATGCAATGACACTAGTTGTGGTCTGTGAAAAAACAGACATACAATGACTCTGATGGATCCATATGTGGTTTGTGAGAAGAACACACATGCAATGAGTCTAGTTGTGGTTAATGAGAAGAACACACATGCAATGACTCTAGCTATGGTTAATGAAAAGAACATATATGCAATGACACTGGTGGATCCATATGTGGTTTGTGAAAAGAATAGACATGCAATGAACTCTGGTGGATCAATATGTGGTTTGTGAAAAGAACACACATGCAATGACACTGATGGATCCATATGTGGTTTGTGAGAAGAACACACATGCAATGACACTGGGTGTGGTTCATGAAAGAACACACATGCAATGACACTGGTGGATCCTTATGTGGTTTGTGAAAAGAACACACACTCAATGACACTGGTGGATCCATATGTGGTTTGTGAAAGAAACACGTGCAATGACACTGATGGATCCATATGTGGTTTGTGAGAAGAACACACATGCAATGACACTGGGTGTGGTTCATGAAAAGAACACACATCCAATGACACTTGGTGGATCCTTATGTGGTATGTGGAAAGAATAGACATGCAATGACACTAGGTGTGGTCTGTGAAAAAAACAGACATACAGTGACTCTGATGGATCCATATGTGGTTTGTGAGAAGAACACACATGCAATGAGTCTAGTTGTGGTTAATGAGAAGAACACACATGCAATGACTCTAGCTATGGTTAATGAAAAGAACATATATGCAATGACACTGGTGGATCCATATGTGGTTTGTGAAAAGAATAGACATGCAATGAACTCTGGTGGATCAATATGTGGTTTGTGAAAAGAACACACATGCAATGACACTGATGGATCCATATGTGGTTTGTGAGAAGAACACACATGCAATGACACTGGGTTTTGTTCATGAAAAGAACACACATGCAATGACACTGGTGGATCCTTATGTGGTTTGTGAAAAGAACACACACACAATGACACTGGTGGATCCATATTTGGTTTGTGAAAGAAACACATGCAATGACACTGATGGATCCATATGTGGTTTGTGAGAAGAACACACATGCAATGACACTGGGTGTGGTTCATGAAAAGAACACACATCCAATGACACTTGGTGGATCCTTATGTGGTATGTGGAAAGAACAGACATGCAATGACACTAGCTGTGGTCTGTGAAAAAAACAGACATACAATGACTCTGATGGATCTATATGTGGTTTGTGAGAAGAACACACATGCAATGAGTCTAGTTGTGGTTAATGAGAAGAACACACATGCAATGACTCTAGCTATGGTTAATGAAAAGAACATATATGCAATGACACTGGTGGATCCATATGTCATTTGTGAAAAGAATAGACATGCAATGAACTCTGGTGGATCAATATGTGGTTTCTGAAAAGAACACACATGCAATGTCACTGATGGATCCATATGTGGTTTGTGAGAAGAACACACATGCAATGACACTAGGTGTGGTTCATGAAAAGAACACACATGCAATGAAACTGGTGGATCCTTATGTGGTTTGTGAAAAGAACACACACGCAATGACACTGGTGGATCCATATGTGGTTTGTGAAAGAAACACGTGCAATGACACTGATGGATCCATATGTGGTTTGTGAGAAGAACACACATGCAATGACACTGGGTATGGTTCATGAAAAGAACACACATCCAATGACACTTGGTGGATCCTTATGTGGTATGTGGAAAGAATAGACATGCAATGATAATAGCTGTGGTCTGTGAAAAAAACAGACATACAGTGACTCTGATGGATCCATATGTGGTTTGTGAGAAGAACACACATGCAATGAGTCTAGTTGTGGTTAATGAGAAGAACACACATGCAATGACTCTAGCTATGGTTAATGAAAAGAACATATATGCAATGACACTGGTGGATCCATATGTGGTTTGTGAAAAGAATAGACATGCAATGAACTCCGGTGGATCAATATGTGGTTTGTGAAAAGAACACACATGCAATGACACTGATGGATCCATATGTGGTTTGTGAGAAGAACACACATGCAATGACACTGGGTGTGGTTCATGAAAAGAACACACATGCAATGACACTGGTGGATCCTTATGTGGTTTGTGAAAAGAACACACACGCAATGACACTGGTGGATCCATATGTGGTTTGTGAAAGAACACACGTGCAATGACACTGATGGATCCATATGTGGTTTGTGAGAAGAACACACATGAAATGACACTGGGTGTGGTTCATGAAAAGAACACACATCCAATGACACTGGTGGATCCTTATGTGGTATGTGGAAAGAACAAACATGCAATGACACTAGTTGTGGTCTGTGAAAAAAACAGACATACAATGACTCTGATGGATCCATATGTGGTTTGTGAGAAGAACACACATGCAATAAGTCTAGTTGTGGTTAATGAGAAGAACACACATGCAATGACTCTAGCTATTGTTAATGAAAAGAACATATATGCAATGACACTGGTGGATCCATATGTGGTTTGTGAAAAGAATAGACATGCAATGAACTCTGGTGGATCAATATGTGGTTTGTGAAAAGAACACACATGCAATGACACTGATGGATCCATATGTGGTTTATGAGAAGAACACACATGCAATGACACTGGGTGTGGTTCATGAAAAGAACATACATGCAACGACACTGGGGGATCCTTATGTGGTTTGTGAAAAGAACACACACGCAATGACACTGGTGGATCCATATGTGGTTTGTGAAAGAAACACGTGCAATGACACTGATGGATCCATATGTGGTTTATGAGAAGAACACACATGCAATGACACTGGGTGTGGTTCATGAAAAGAACACACATCCAATGACACTTGGTGGATCCTTATGTGGTATGTGGAAAGAATGTATGTGCAATGACACTAGTGGTCGTGAAAAACAGACATACAATGACTCTGATGGATCCATATGTGGTTTGTGAGAAGAACACACATGCAATGGGTCTAGTTGTGGTTAATGAGAAGAACACGCATGCAATGACTCTAGCTATGGTTAATGAAAAGAACATATATGCAATGACACTGGTGGATCCATATGTGGTTTCTGAAAAGAATAGACATGCAATGAACTCTGGTGGATCAATATGTGGTTTGTGAAAAGAACACACATGCAATGACACTGATGAATCCATATGTGGTTTGTGAGAAGAACACACATGCAATGACACTGGGTGTGGTTCATGAAAAGAACACACATGCAATGACACTGGTGGATCCTTATGTGGTTTGTGAAAAGAACACACACAAAATGACACCGGTGGATCCATATGTGGTTTGTGAAAGAACACACGTGCAATGACACTGATGGATCCATATGTGGTTTGTGAGAAGAACACACATGCAATGACACTGGGTGTGGTTCATGAAAAGAACACACATCCAATGACACTGGTGGATCCTTATGTGGTATGTGGAAAGAATAGACATGCAATGACACTAACTGTGGTCTATGAAAAAAAAGACATACAATGACTCTGATGGATCCATATGTGGTTTGTGAGAAGAACACACATGCAATGAGTCTAGTTGTGGTTAATGAAAAGAACACACATGCAATGACTCTAGTGGATCCATGAGGTTCATGAAAAGAACACACATGCAATGACGCTAGCTATTGTTAATGAAAAGAACACACATGCAATGACACTAGTGGATCCATATATGGTTTGTGAAAGAACACACATGCAATGACACTGGGTGTGGTTCATGAAAAGAACATGATGGCCCAAAATATATCGAGCTCGTTGGGGAACCCCAAGAGGAAGGTATGATGAGCACAGAAGCAAGTTTTCCCTCAATACGAAACCAAGGTTATCAATCCAGTAGGAGCAAGGAAACACCCCAAAGGTGTTGCTAGCTGAACGTTGGCAGGGCGCACTACCGGTGCCAGAAATAATGTGGATACCTGCACAACACAACCACAGAACTCTGTCCCCAACTTGCGATGAGGTTGTCAATCTCACCGGTTTTGCTGAAAACAAAGGATTAAACGTATCGAATGGAAGGAAGTAATAGTTTGCAGAAAGTAATCACAAAGCAGTAAACAGTTTGAAGATTGAATGTAAAAGAAAGGATCAGGGTCCATAGTTCACTAAAGGTGGCTCTCCTTAAGATAGATGACATGTTGGGTGAACAAATTATAGCGGGGCATTTGACAAACATCGAGAAAGCATACAAGCATATACTAATCATCTTGACTCTTTGAGACTTGATTGGGAATTACAACATTATACATAGACCGCCATCCAACTGCATCTATGACTAATAATCCACCTTCAGGTTATCATCCGAACCCCCTCCAGTATTAAGTTGCAAGCAATAGATTATTGCATTACGAATTGCGTGTAAAGTAAACAATATGATTGTTCTATGAACAAAGGATTGTTGTTTTCTCCCTAGTAGCAACAGCACATCTAGTACCTTAGAGATTTCTATCACTTCCCCAGTTTACCAGAGGCATGAACCCACTATCGAGCATAAATACTAACTCTTGGAGTTGCTAGCATCTACTTGGCCAAGATAGCTACTAACAACGGAAAGCATGCAAGATCACAAATAACAAAGACATGATAGAATCAGTAATCAATCTGAAATAGCATCTCAATATCCACCGGATCCCCGCAAACACAACATGCAAAATTACAAATAGATGATCTTCATCATGAACGGAGCTCACAAGATCTAAACATGACAGCACAAAGGAGGATAACCAGCCATCTAGCTACTACATGGACCCGTAGTCTAGAGATGAACTACTCACGCATCACACCAGAGGCTTGCATGATGATGAAGAAGGCCTCCAGGGTGAATTCCCCTCTCCGGCAGGGTGCCGGGAAGAGCTTCAGCTCCCTCCTAATCTAGGGATGGAGATGACGGTGACTACAGACTCTTTCGTGGATTTTTGAACGAGTACTTAGGGTTTCCGTATCAGAGGCAATATATAGTCAGAGGGAGAGGCCGAGGGGGTGCCTAGGCTGGACACACCACCCCCTGGCGCGGGCCAAGCCTGGCCGTGCGGCCAGGTGGTGTGGCTGCCCTCTGGCCCTTCTCCGTCTCGTATTCTGGCTCCAAGTGTCCCCCGGTAAAATAATAACTTTGGCTTTTGTCCCGTCCAATTCTGATAATATTCATTTTCTGACTTCCCGGAACCAAAAATAGTAGAAAACTGGCAGCTGGCACTATGGCTCTTGTTAATAGGTTAGTCCAAGAAAGTGTATAAAAAGTACTCCAAAGTGTGGACAAAACATAAGAAAGTAGATAAAACCAAGCATGGAACATCAAAAATTATGGATACGTTTGCAACGTATCAGAACACACATGCACTGACACTGGTGGATCAATATGTGGTTTGTGAAAAGAACACACATGCTATGACACTGGTGGATCCATATGCGGTTTGTGAGAAGAACACACATGCAATGACTCTAGCTATGGTAAATGAAAAGAACACATATGCAATGACACTAGCGGATCCATATGTGGTTTCTGAAAAGAATAGACATGCAGTGAACTCTGGTGGATCCATATGTGGTTTGTGACAAGAACACACATGCAATGACACAAGTGGATCAATATGTGGTTTGTGAAAAGAACACACATGCAATGACACTGGTGGATCCATATGTGGTTTGTGAGAAGAACACACATGCAACGACTCTAGCTATGGTTAATGAAAAGAACACACATGCAATGACACTAGTGGATCCATATGTGGTTTGTGAAAAGAACAGACATGCAATGAACTCTGGTGGATCCATATGTGGTTTGGGAAAAGAACAGACATGTAATCACACTGGTGGATACATATGTGGTTTGTGATAAGAACACACATCCAATGACTCTAGTTGTGGTTCATGAAGAGAACACACATGCAATGACACTGGTGGATCCTTATGTGGTTTGTGAAAAGAACACACATGCAATGACTCTGGTGCATCCACATGTGGTTTGTGAAAAGAACACACATTGAATGACACTAGTGGATCCATGTGGTTTGTGAAAATAACAGACATGTAATGAACTCTGGTGGATCCATATGTAGTTTGTGAGAAGAACACGCATGCAATGACACTTGTTGTGGTTCACGAAAAGAACACACATCCAATGACGCTCGTGGATCAATGTATGGTCTGTGGAAAGAACAGTCATGCAATGACACTAGCTGTGCTTTGTGAAAAGAACAGACATACAATGACTCTGATGGATCCATATGTGGTTTGTGAAAAGAACACACATGCAATGACTCTAGTTGTGGTTAATGAAAAGAACACACATGCAATGACTCTGGTGAATCCATGTGGTTCATGAAAAGAACACACATGCAATGACTCTAGCTATGGTTAATGAAAATAACACACATGCAATGACACTGGTGGATCCATATGTGGTTTGTGAAAAGAACAAACATGCAATGAACTCTGGTGGATCCATATGTGGTTTGTGAGAAGAACACACATCCAATGACTCTAGTTGTGGTTAATGAAAAGAACACATATGCAATGACACTGGTGGATCAATATGTGGTTTGTGAAAACAACACACATGGAATGACACAGGTGGATCCATATGTGGTTTGTGAGAAGAACACACATGCAAAGACATTGGTCGATCCATATGTGGTTTATGAGAAGAACACACATGCAATGGCACTGGGTGTGGTTCATGAAAAGAACAAACATCCAATGACACTAGTGGATCCATATGTGGTTTGTGAGAAGAACACACATCCAATGACACTGGTGGATCCATATGTGGTTTGTGAGAACAACACACATCCAATGACACTAGTGGATGCATATGTGGTTTGTGAGAAGAACACACATGCAATGACACTGGGTGTGGTTCATGAAAAGAACACACATCCAATGACACTGGTGGATCCTTACGTGGTATGTGGAAAGAACACACATGCAATGACTCTAGCTATGGGTTGTGAAAAGAACAGACATGCAATCACACTAGTGGATCCATATGTGGTTTGTGAGAAGAACACACATCCAATGACTCTAGTTGTGGTTAATGAAAAGAACACACATGCAATGACGCTGGTGGATTAATATGTGGTTTGTGAAAAGAACACACATGCAATAACACTGGTGGATCCATATGTGGTTTGTGAGAAGAACACACATGCAATGACACTAGGTGTGGTTCATGAAAATAAAACACATGCAATGACACTGGTGGATCCCTATGTGGTTTGTGAAAAGAACACACATGCAATGACTCTGGTGGATCGACATATGGTTTGTGAAAAGAACACACATGCAATGACACTAGTGGATCCATGTGGTTTATGAAAATAACAGACATGCAATGAACTCTGGTGGATCCATATGTGGTTTGTGAGAAGAACACACATGCAATGACACTGGTTGTAGTTCATGAAAAGAACACGCATCCAATGACACTAGTGGATCAATATGTGGTCTGTGGAAAGAACAGACATGCAATGACACTAGCTGTGGTTTGTGAAAAGAACAGACATACAATGACTCTGATGGATCCATATGTGGTTTGTGAGAAGAACACACATGAAATGACTCTAGTTGTGGTTAATGAAAAGAACACACATCCAATGACTCTAGTGGATCCATGTTGTTCATGAAAAGAACACACATGCAATGACTCTAGCTATGGTTAATGAAAAGAACACACATGCAATGACACGGGTGGATCCATATGTGGTTTGTGAAAAGAACAGACATGCAATGACACTGGTGGATCCATATGTAGTTTGTGAGAACAACACACATCCAATGACACTAGTGGATGCATATGTGGTTTGTGTGAAGAACACACATGCAATGACACTAGGTGTGGTTCATGAAAATAACACACATCCAATGACATTGGTGGATCCTTATGCGGTATGTGGAAGGAACACACATGCAATGAATCTAGCTGTGGTTTGTGAAAAGAACAGACATGCAATCACACTAGTGGATCCATATGTGGTTTGTGAGAAGAACACACATCCAATGACAAAAGTTGTGGTTAATGAAAAGAACACACATGCAATGACACTGGTGGATCAATCTGTGGATTGTGAAAAGAACACACATGCAATGACACTAGTGGATCCATATGTGGTTTGTGAGAAGAACACACATGCAATGACACTGGGTGTGGTTCATGAAAATAACACACATGCAATGACACTGGTGGATCCTGAAGTCGTTTGGGAAAAGAACACACATGCAATGACTCTTGTGGATCCACATGTGTTTTGTGAAAAGAACACACATGCAATTACACTGGTGGATCCATGTGGTTTGTGAAAATAACAGACAAGCAATGAACTCTGGTGGATCCATATGTGGTTTGTGATAAGAACACACATGCAATGACACTGGTTGTGGTTCATGAAAAGAACACAGATCCAATGACACTGGTGGATCAATATGTGGTATGTGGAAAGAACAGACATGCAATGACACTAGCTGTGGTTTGTGAAAAGAATACACATACAATGACTGATGGATCCATATGTGGTTTGTGAGAAAAACACACATGCAATGACCCTAGTTGTGGTTAATCAAAAGAACACACATGCAATGACACTGGTGGATCCATGTGATTCATGAAAAGAACACACGTGCAATGACTCTAGCTATGATTAATGAAAATAACACACATCCAATGACACTTGTGGATCCTTATGTGGTCTATGGAAAGAACAGACATGCAATGA
Source organism: Avena insularis (assembly GCA_023614405.1). Classification (NCBI taxonomy): domain Eukaryota; kingdom Viridiplantae; phylum Streptophyta; class Magnoliopsida; order Poales; family Poaceae; genus Avena; species Avena insularis. Next base: position 331,433,782 of record CM042688.1, read on the forward strand.
CCCTAGCTATGGTTTGTGGAAAGAACAGACATGCAATCACACTGGTGGATCCATATGTGGTTTGTGAGAAGAACACACATCCAATGACTCTAGTTGTGGATAATGAAAAGAACACACATGCAATGACACTGGTGGATCAATATGTGGTTTCTGATACGAACACACATGCAATGACACAGGTGGATCCATATGTGGTGTGTGAGAAGAACACACCTGCAATGACATTGGTGGATCCATATGTGGTTTGTGACAAGAACACACATGCAATGACACTTGGTGTGGTTCATAAAAAGAACACACATCCAATGACACTTGTGGATCCATATGTGGTTTGTGAGAAGAACACACATCCAATGACACTGGTGTATCCAAATGTGGTTTGTGAGAACAACACACATCCAATGACACTAGTGGATGCATATGTGGTTTGTGAAAAGAACACACATCCAATGACACTGGCTGTGGTTCATGAAAAGAACACACATCCAATGACACTAGTGGATCAATATTTAGTCTGTGGAAAGAACAGACATGCAATGACACTAGTTGTGGTTTGTGAAATGAACAGACATACAATGACTCTAATGGATCCATATGTGGTTTGTGAGAAGAACACACATGCAATGACTCTAGATGTGGTTAATGAAAAGAACACACATCCAATGACTATGGTGGATCCATGTGGTTCATGAAAATAACACACATGCAATGACTCTAGCTATGGTTAATGAAAAGAACACACATGCATTGACACTGGTGGATCCATATATGGTTTGTGAAAAGAACAGACATGCAATGAACTGTGGTGGATCCTGGCTGTGGTTAATGAAAAGAACAGACATGCAATCGCACTAGTGGATCCATATGTGGTTTGTGAGAAGAACACACATCCAATGACTCTAGTTGTGGTTTGTGAAAAGAACAGACATGTAATCACACTGGTGGATCCATACGTGGTTTGTGAGAAGAACACACATCCAATGACTCTAGTTGTGGTTTGTGAGAAGAACACACATGCAATGACACTGGTGGATCAATATGTGGTTTGTGAGAAGCACACACATGCAATGACACTGGTGGATCCATATGTGGTTTGTTAGAAGAACACACATGCAATGACACTAGGTGTGGTTTGTGAAAAGAACAGAGATGCAATGACTCTAACGGTGGTTTATTGAAACAATACACATGCAATGACTCTGGTGGATCCATATCTGGTTTGTGAAAAGAACACACATTCAATGACACTGGTTGATCCATATGTGGTTCATGAAAAAAAACACATGCAATGACACTGTTGGATGAACATGTGGTTTATGAAAAGAACACACATGCAATGACACTGGTGGATCCATGTGGTTTATGACAATAACACACATGCAATGAACTCTAGTGGATCCATGTGGTTTATGAGAAGAACACACATCCAATGACACTGGTGGATCCATATGTGGTTTGTGAGAACAACACACATCCAATGACACTAGTGGATGCATATGTGGTTTGTGAGAAGAACACACGTGCAATGACACTGGGTGTGGTTCATGAAAAGAACACACATCCAATGACACTGGTGTATCCTTATGTGGTCCGTGGAAAGAACACACATGCAATGACTCAAGCTGTGGTTTGTGAAAAGAACAGACATGCAATCACACTAGTGGATCCATATGTGGTTTGTGAGAAGAACACACATCTGATGACTATAGTTGTGGTTAATGAAAAGAACACACATGCAATGATGCTGGTGGATCAATATGTGGTTTGTGAAAAGAACACACATGCAATAACACTGGTGGATCCATATGTGGTTTGTGAGAAGAACACACATGCAATGACACTAGGTGTGGTTCATGAAAATAAAACAAATGCAATGACACTTGTGGATCCTTATGTGGTTTGTGAAAACAACACACATGCAATGACTCTGGTGGATCCACATGTGGTTTGTGAAAAGAACACACATGCAATGACACTGGTGGATCCATGTGGTTTGTGAAAATAACAGACATGCAATGAACCCTGGTGGATCCATATGTGGTGTGTGAGAAGAACACACATGCAATGACACTGGTTGTGGTTCATGAAAAGAACACACATCCAATGACACTGGTGGATCAATATGTGGTCTGTGGAAAGAACAGACATGCAATGACACTAGCTGTGGTTTGTGAAAAGAACAGACATACAATAACTCTGATGGACCCATATGTGGTTTGTGAGAAGAACACACATGCAATGACTCTAGTTGTGGTTAATGAAAAGAACACACATCCAATGACTCTGGTGGATCCATGTGGTTCATGAAAAGAACACACATGCAATGACTCTAGCTATGGTTAATGAAAAAAAGACACATGCAATGACACGGGTGGATCCATATGTGGTTTGTGAAAAGAACAGACATGCAATGACACTGGTGGATCCATATGTAGTTTGTGAGAACAACACACATCAAATGACACTAGTGGATGCATATGTGGTTTGTGAGAAGAACACACATGCAATGACACTGGGTGTGGTTCATGAAAACAACACACATCCAATGACACTGGTGGATCAATATGTGGTTTGTGAGAAGCACACACATGCAATGACACTGGTGGATCCATATGTGGTTTGTTAGAAGAACACACATGCAATGACACTAGTTGTGGTTTGTGAAAAGAACACACATTTCAATGACTCTCGTGGATCCATATGTGGTTTGTGAGAAGAACACACATGCAATGACTCTAGCTGTGGTTAATGAAAAGAAGAGAGATGCAATGACTCTAACGGTGGTTTATTGAAAGAATACACATGCAATGACTCTGGTGGATCCATATTTGGTTTGTGAAAAGAACACACATTCAATGACACTGGTGGATCCATATGTGGTTCATGAAAAGCCCCATATATACTAGTGTAATAGAAGTACTTGCTGAACAGTAGAAGTGTAACAGAAGTGTAGTACTTGCTGTAGTACTAGGCTGAAGTGTAACAGAAGTACTTGCCGAACAGCAGATAACAGTTTAACATCCTAATAAATCCAGGTACAGGTCAATTAAATAGATGACACAGATACAGGTCAATTACTAAGAAGGTTCTGTCCCTGGATGTTAATGGAAAATTACCACTTCAAACAGAACACAAAGCTGTGAACCTGATATAACGACCTATCTGAGGGCATACACATGGTTGCCATTTACATGGGATAAGTCATGAACTAGAATACAGAAATCTTTCAGAAACAGAAATTAGCAACAACGAGTTTTTACTAAGAAATGGCTGATCTTTGGATGGGTTAGCGGTCACTACCATGCCTCAAATTCTCATCTATGACCAATACTTGCATAGTAAACAGCTTAGCGTCAGCAGAAGCAAAGCAGAAACAACTATAATATAAATGGTTTTATAAAGACCCATTGTTTGTTACTCTCAAGTCTCAAGTGATAGAGCTCCCCTGTGATATCAAATTAACTACTTTGTGATGCAAATGAGATGAAATTTGAGCAAAAATTCTAGCAACCGTAATTTGATGACAAAAAGTAATTTTATATATTCTAGGGAAAAGCATGCAAATGGGTTTATGCCCCACTCATACATCCTCCCTAAACCTAGTATTTCTTACATATCCAATGATCCTTCTACAACAGCTATAAAAAACATCCTTCACTTCCATCAAACTTGACCGAAAGTGAGAGCACCCAACATAATTCTTATCTTGAGCATTGATACTGGATTTAATATACTTAGCCATCAAAACCCTCTGCTAGTCCCCATGTTCATTCTCTAGCTTCCACAACCATTTACATAGTAAGATTATATTTTTCAAATTTAAATTTCTTACACCTAAATCACCTTGATCTCTAGGACGACGAACCTCACTCCACTTAACAAGATGATATTTCCTAACCCCATCTTTTTCCTACCATAAAACTCTAGCTCTAAAGAAATCCATGTTTTGTAACAACTTTAGGAACTCTAAAGAAAGAAAGCATATAATTAGGGACACTAGTAAAGCAAATTTCAGTAAGAATAGTTCTACCTCCCAACGAAAGCGGATTTCCTTGCCAACCTGATATTTTCTTCTCTATTTTTCCTCTATAGGTTTCTAGTCAAAGTTACTCAATCTTTTGCAACGTAAAGAAATTCCTAAGTATCTAAAAGGGAAATCATCAGCTTTGCAAGTTAATATATACTCATATTTTTGCTGCTTTTTTCTCTACCAAAGCAATACATCTCACTCTTAAGAAAATTGACCTTCAAACCAGTCAAGTGCTCAAAAGCAGAAACAATGATTTTAAGATTTCTGGCACTCTCTAAATCATCCTCAATCTTGAAAATCGCGTCGGCCCAATACTACAATATCGACACGGTGCAGAAGCAACAGTGCAGCATTACCTAGGGACGATCGACGGCGGACGGTGATGAGGTGGATGGCGAACGACGAGGTGGACGGCGAACGGCAATGTGGCTCCTCCTCCACGGGCTCCGGCGAGGTGGCTATGAACGGGCTCCTCTTCCTACGCGCTGCGGACGGGCTCCTCCTCCACGGGCTCTGACGATGGGGGGCGGCTCTCCTCCACAGGCTCCGGCGCGACGGTGATGGCGTTGTGGACGGGCTCTCCTCCACGGCGGCTCCGGTGCTAGGGTTGAGACGACAGAGAGAGGCGACCGATCGATTGGCTAAGTGTGGATCAAGAGACAGAAAGAGGGATTAGGGGGAGAGGCCGAACCGTTCTGTGGCTAAGTGTGAAAGTTCCGTGGCGCATTCCCACAGAATGCGCCACAAAAGTTGGAACATCTATGGCGTAGTAGTGTGGATCAAGGAATGCGCCACTGAACTTCTTGACATAGTAAAAACCGTGGCGTCTCATAGTATGACAAAATCTGATACTTGTCCTAGTGGTCTTGCTCGCTTGCTCTCACCTAGGGCAGCCAGGTTCGAATCCTGGCTGTCTCACACATTTTTTTATTTTTTTTAAATATTTTTAATTACATACATATGCATATTTATTCAAAAAAAAGTAAGAACATATACATATATGCATATTTATTTAAAAAAAGCAAGAACATATACATATATGCATATTTATTCAAAAAAACCAAGAACACATATGCATATTTATTCATACATATATATTTGTGTGTTTGCTTGTCACACACAAATGTGAATTTGTATACCCACACGATTATCACATTATATGTTTTAGTCTCTAACTAATACCCACACGAATTAATACAGCAAAAAGTCACACAATTGCTAGTGTCTCTTCACAATTTCTTGCCCTTTTTCGTCGCGGTTGAATACTTTAGCCCGTGCACTTTGAGATTTCTTCTTGTGTATGGACAACCTTTAGTAGGCAGTGTGGTCTTCCTTCTTACTTTAGTAGTAGTAGGCATGTCGAAGTACTTGTCGAATTCCTCTTCGATCTTTGGGTCACCGTTTTTGTCGAAGTTTTGCTCGTTGGCGGCTCCTTCCATTTTGATGATGCTCCTCTTGCCCCTCCTAACTACAACACGGTTGGGCTTTGACGGGTCGGTAATAAAAACGCATTGATCAACTTTGCTAGCGAGTACCCAAGGCTCATTTTTTGCGGAGGCGTTCTTCGTTGATTTGGCATCTGGTATAACCATTGTGGTGAAATAGCGGCCTTCTTTTTCCACGTTCTTGACCCATCTAACACGGAACATGGGTACGATCTCTCCACAGTAGTCGAGCTCCCATATCTCCTCGATCCTTCCATAGAATCTTTCCATCACAGTAGTCTCGTCATCAGCAAAGGATAACATAGTTACTCCTGAGTTTTGATATTCACTATTCTTGTCCTTTTCCTCGATGTAGAATCTGTAACCGTTTATGTCGTATGACTGATAGGTCCTTAGGTTGTGCCTTGGGCCCTGCGACAAGGAGAATATGAGTTTTTGATCTTCCGTAGAAGGCGTCTGTGGGGGATTGTCCAGTTGCCTTTTCTTGAACCAACCCGTGAAGCTGGAGTTATGCTCTCTGGTTATGTCTCCCTTCTTCCTCGGTCGGCCCTGGTCGACGTACTCCTGCTCGATTAACCTTCTGTGCTCTTCGACCCAAGGGCCGACCACTTCAATGTGTTGTAGCGCGACTCGGTGTGCCCTTTCGAAATCAGTGCGTCGACCATCAATGCCGACATGAAGTGAGGGCACCATGGTGACCATATCCACCGAGCCCGCCGAGGTTCTTCTTTGTGGGTATTCCAACATCCTCGCTCGGTGGTTAGATAATTCGCGAAGGAGATGCACTCAGATCGAAAGCCCTTGGCTATCCTTCCATCGACGAGACCTATGTAACGAATCCTTTGATGACACCGCTTAGCCTTTCAAACGGCATCATGTTGTAGGAATGTTGGCCCGAGCTGGATGATGTCGCACGACATGTACAAGCAGATGCACCATGATGTCAAGAATGCGGGCGGAAGTAAATCTCAAGCTCGCATAGTATCATCACGATCTCTTCCTCAGCCCGTCGAGCTGCTTCACACCGATCGACTTCCTAGATATGACGCCGAAAAGTTACAGAGGCCAAACAACGTCTCATGGACATGCTCCTCCATTATCCCATGAATCGCAACGGGAGTATTCAGGTCATCAAGACGCGATACCGTGAGACTTCATACCGCTGAACCTCTTCTTCGCCACGCCCGGATATCTCGCTTATCTTCCCGAGTAACCGTGAGGAACTTTCACCCTAAGAGGCACCTGAAAACTGCTCGAGCTCCTCCGACTCAGAGTGAAGCAAAAGACGGCACCACCTCATTCTTCTTAACTCTTTTGCGGCGACCTTGAGTCCCTTCCGTCTGATCATCATCATCACTATCAGGGTACTGAAGATCTTTCTTTATGCCAAGCAAATTAACGTCCTTTCTTGCTTTCAGCCCATCCTTGGTCCTCTTCGGCATGTTCAGTAGAGTGCCAAGCAGACTCTCGGTAACGTTCTTCGTGATGTGCATTACATCGAGGCTATATGGAGTGTGAAGGACCTTCCAATACGACAGGTCCCAGAAAACAGACCTTGCTTTCCATACACCCAGCAGCGGCTTTGTCCTCGGTCATTTTTTTCCAGGCGCAGGGCAATCTACCTAATTATTCAAAAGCTCCTCGATTTCTTCGCCGCTCCTCGGACGTGGGGATCTTTCGAGCTCGTCCTTACCATTGAACAGGTCACCACGTTTTCTCCACGGGTGATCCATGCGGAGCCACTTTCGAGTACCTTGGAACACGGTTTTCGAAGACCCGGGATCCCTTGGTAGCTGGAGATGCGGTGTCTCATCCATGCACTTGACGCATGCATTGTGTCCGTGGTTCACCTGGGCCGATACATATGCATAACCAGGATAGTCCTACACGGTCGTGAGCAACGCAGCTCTAAGATGGAAATATTCTTTAGTGTAGGCGTCCCACGTACGGGCCGGCGTCTCCAACAAGATGGCTAACTCCTCTCTCAATAGCCCGAGATACAGATGCATATCGATACCTGGTTGTTTCGGCCCCTGAATAAGAATGCTCATGTGTACATACGTTTGCTTCGTGCATAGCCACGGGGGGAGGTTGTACGGCCATACAAACACGGGCCAGGTGCTATGCGTGCTACTTTGGTTTCCAAAAGGATTGAGTTTATCGGTGCTCATATCCAGCCTGACGTTCCTTGCATCGCCCTCGAACTCTTCGAACTCGATGTCTAATGCATTCCACTGGCTAGCGTCCGAAGGGTGTGTCAGGATCTTGCCCTTCTCTGGATCATCTTCGGGTTTCTCTCTTTTCACGTGCCATTGCATGAGTTTTGCTTCCTTAGGATCTACGAAATATCGCTGCAGACGGGGAGTGATAGGAAAGTACCATACCACTTTTCGAGGAACTTTCTTGTTCCCTCTCTTGTATCGTCCTTGGCCACACACCGGACATGTGGTTCTATCCGCATAGTCGTTCTGATAAAGTGCGCAATCATTGATGCATGCGTGGTATTTAATGTGTGGTAGGTCGAGAGGGCACACGATTTTCTTGGCCTCCTCGATACTTGTTGGCAATGTGTTCCCCTTAGGAAGTCGGTCGTGCCAGTATTCCATGTTCACGTTGAAGCTCACATCGGTCCATTTGTGTTCGGCCTTCATCTCCAGAGCCTTGAGCGTTACACTCAAACGTGTATCCTTGGGGCGACACCCAGGATACAATGGAGTCATCCCGTCTACCTCCATTTGGGCCAGCTTGGCTTTCTCTCTGGCTGCAGCTTTGTCATTGCTCGTCTCCTTGAGGAGCAGTTCTTGAACATGAGGGTCCTGCAAGACCAAAGTTAGCAGCGTCTGTGTGTTCACGTCTTCTCCTTCTTCATGATCATGATCATGCCCGTCTCCATCTCCTTCTCCATGCTGATCATGCCCGCCGGCATCTCCTTCGTCATGATGATCATGCCCGCTGGCATCTCATTCGTCATGATGATCATGCCTGGTAGACTCTTCATCTTCTCGCCCGCCCACGTCTTCGTGACCACCACCATGTCCTGCCGGCGCCTCATTGAGGTCGCGCATGAAACCACGCCTGAGAAGGTGACCCTCGAATTGTCCAGATTCAGGGTCGATCCAGCACTGCAGTTTGCATGTTCGACATGGACATCTTATCATGGTCTTGTTGTTCAGAATCATGTCCTCCTTCGCGCCTTTCTTGTAGCTAGCAATTCGACCTTCGCTCATCGTGAGGACCATGGTTGCCTGAGCGGTCAAAACAGAGAGTATAGGTGAGAACCACACCATATGAACACACACATGCATGAATGCTAGCCGGAAAAAATTTGGCATGACCTTTCCTAAAATTAGGACATATGGGTAGTGCAAAAGTTTGCCGAAATGGAAATGAATCAACATTTCGGCAAACATCCATGCAACCACACCGGTCGGGCCCGACAACAATAAGCAAGAAACAAAAAACTTCCTCCCATTGCAAACATTCATGCACCACACAAGAATCGTCTCGCCATGGATCACACACACACACCGCCCGTGCGACAAGCTTCACCTACATGTTCATGGCAAAGTACTCACCTAGTAGACACAATGATAGCGAGACGATACCGCGTGATGAGAGAGTGTGGACAAATAGATCTACAATGCAAGTTGGTGGAGAGGAAATTAGTAAACAAATAGAAATGTGAGAGAGAAAAGTAAGGAACTTTTAGATCTAGAAGTTGGAGCGAAGCTTCCACTTACCAATCTATGGATTAAAGTAGGTTTAGTTACAAGAAAATGGAGAAACTATGGGCAAGATGGGGTGTGAGGGAGGAGGAAGACGAGTTGGGAGGAGGTAGAGATGTGAAATGGGTGGTGGTGGATAGATAGATAATAAAGCTAGCTTTTGTCACCTTTTTAACATGGATCTGGACGCCCTCATCTGTGGCGCATATGGAGGAAATGCGCCACAGAAGTGGGTGAATTAGATTCCCTTTGTGGGGCCCACCTCCAAGTTCTGTGGCGCATGTTGGGATATGCGCCATAGAAGTGCAACACATCTGTGGCGCATATCAGAACATGCGCAACAGAACTTGGGTGAATTAGATTCCGTGGTAGGCCCCCCTCCATGTTTTGTGGCGCATAAGAAAATATGCGCCACAAAAGTGGCAACTTCTGTGGCGCATATCTTAGAATGCGCCACAGAACTTGGATCAACCCACCCCGGCTGGCGGGTCCCACCAATCTTTTGTGGCGCATACTCTGGCGAATGTGCCACAAAACTTCCAATCTTCTGTGGCGCATGTTCTCTGGTGCGCCACTGATGTTTTCCTGTGGCGCATGGTTTCACATATGCGCCACTGAACATCTTGTCTATCTATAGGTTGTTTCCTAGTAGTGTGAAAAGAACACACATGCAATGACACAGGTGGATCCATATGTGGTTTGTGAGAAGAACACACATGCAATGACACTGGGTGTGGTTCATAAAAAGAACACACATCCAATGACACTGGTGGATCCATATGTGGTTTGTGACAAGAATACACATCCAATGACACTGGTGGATCCATATGTGGTTTGTGAGAACAACACACATCCAATGACACTAGTGGATGCATATGTGGTTTGTGAGAAGAACACACATGCAATGACACTAGTTGTGGTTCATGAAAAGAACACACATCCAATGACACTGGTGGATAATTATGTAGTCTGTGGAAAGAACAGACATGCAATGACACTAGCTGTGGTTTGTGAAAAGAACAAACATACAATGACTCTGATAGATCCATATGTGGTTTGTGAGAAGAACACACATGCAATGACTCTAGTTTTTGTTAATGAAAAGAACACACATCCAATGACACTGGTGGATCAATATGTAGTCTGTGGAAAGAACAGACATGCAATGACACTAGCTGTGGTTTGTGAAAAGAACAAACATACAATAACTCTGATAGATCCATATGTGGTTTGTGAGAAGAACACACATGCAATGACTCTAGCTATGGTTAATGAAAAGAACACACATGCAATGACACTGGTGGATCGATATGTGGTTTGTGAAAAGAACAGACATGCAATGAACTGTGGTGGATCCTGGCTGTGGTTAATGAAAAGAACAGACATGCAATCGCACTAGTGGATCCATATGTGGTTTGTGAGAAGAACACACATCCAATGACTCTAGTTGTGGTTTGTGAAAAGAATAGACATGCAATCACAGTGGTGTATCCATACGTGGTTTGTGAGAAGAACACACATCCAATGACTCTAGTTGTGGTTTGTGAGAAGAACACACATGCAATGACACTGGTGGATCTATATGTGGTTTTTGAGAAGAACACACATGCAATGACACTGGTGGATCCATATGTGCTTTGTTAGAAGAACACACATGCAATGACATTGGGTGTGGTTCATGAAAACAACACACATCGAATGACACAGGTGGATCCTTATGTGGTTTGTGAAAAGAACACACATGCAATGAGTCTGAAGGATCCACATGTGGTTTGTGAAAATAACACACATTTCAATGAGATTAGTGGATCCGTATGTGGTTTGTGAAAAGAACACACATTTCAATGACTCTGGTGGATCCATATGTGGTTTGTGAGAAGAACACACATGCAATGACTCTAGCTGTGGTTAATGAAAAGAACAGAGATGCAATGACTTTAGCGGTGGTTTATTGAAAGAATCCACATGCAATGACTCTAGTGGATCCATATCTGGTTTGTGAAAAGAACACACATTCAATGACACTGGTGGATCCATATGTAGTTCATGAAAAGAACACACATGCAATGACACTAGTGGATCAACATGTGGTTTATGAAAAGAACACACATGCAATGACACTGGTGGATCCATGTGGTTTATAACAATAACACACATGCAATGAACTCTAGTGGATCCATGTGGTTTATGAGAAGAACAAACATGCAATGACACTGGTGGATCCATGTGTGGTTTGTGAGAACAACACACATCCAATGACACTAGTGGATGCATATGTGGTTTGTGAGAAGAACACACATCCAATGACACTGGTGGATCAATATGTGGTCTGTGGAAAGAACAAACATGTAATGACACTAGCTGTGGTTTGTGAAAAGAACAGACATACAATGACTCTGATGGATCCATATGTGGTTTGTGAGAAGAACACACATGCAATGACTCTAGTTGTCGTTAATGAAAAGAACACACATCCAATGACTCTGGTGGATCCATGTGGTTCAAGAAAAGAACACACATGCAATGACTCTAGCTATGGTTAATGAAAAGAACACAAATGCAATGACACGGGTGGATCCATGTGTGGTTTGTGAAAAGAATAGACATGCAATGACACTGGTGGATCCATATTTAGTTTGTGAGAACAACACACATCCAATGACACTAGTGGATGCATATGTGGTTTGTGATAAGAACACACATGCAATGACACTAGGTGTGGTTCATGAAAACAACACACATCCAATGACACTACTGGATCCTTATGCGGTATGTGGAAAGAACACACATGCAATGACTCTAGCTGTGGTTTGTGAAAAGAACAGACATGCAATCACACTAGTGGATCCATATGTGGTTTGTGAGAAGAACACACATCCAATGACTCTAGTTGTGGTTAATGAAAAGAACACACATGCAATGACACTGGTGGATCAATATGTGGATTGTGAAAAGAACACAAATGCAATGACACTAGTGGATCCATATGTGGTTTGTGAGAAGAACACACATGCAATGACACTGGGTGTGGTTTATGAAAAGAACACACATGCAATGACACTGGTGGATCCTTATGTGGTTTGTGAAAAGAACACACATGCAATGACTTTGGTGAATCCACATGTGTTTTGTGAAAAGAACACACATGCAATTACACTGGTGGATCCATGTGGTTTGTGAAAATAACAGACATGCAGTGAACTTTGGTGGATCCATATGTGGTTTGTGATAAGAACACACATGCAATGACACTGGTTGTGGTTCATGAAAAGAACACACATCCATTAACACTGGTGGATCAATATGTGGTATGTGGAAAGAACAGACATGCAATGACACTACTTGTGGTTTGTGAAAAGAACAGACATACAATGACTGATGGATCCATATGTGGTTTGTGAGAAAAACACATAGGCGATGACCCTAGTTGTGGTTAATGAAAAGAACACACATGCAATGACACTAGTGGATCCATGTGATTCATGAAAAGAACACACATGCAATGACTCTAGCTATGGTTAATGAAAAGAACACACATCCAATGACACTGATGGATCCTTCTGAGGTCTGTGGAAAGAACATACATGCAATGACCCTAGCTATGGTTTGTGGAAAGAACAAACATGAATCACACTAGTGGATGCATATGTGGTTTGTGAGAAGAACACACATGCAATGACACTGGTTGTGGTTCAGGAAAAGAACACACATCCAATGACACTGGTGGATCAATATGTGGTCTGTGGAAAGAACAAACATGCAATGACACTAGCTGTGGTTTGTGAAAAGAACAGACATACAATGACTCTGATGGATCCATATGTGGTTTGTGAGAAGAACACATATGCAATGACTCTAGTTGTCGTTAATGAAAAGAACACACATCCAATGACTCTGGTGGATCCATGTGGTTCAAGAAAAGAACACACATGCAATGACTCTAGCTATGGTTAATGAAAAGAACACAAATGCAATGACACGGGTGGATCCATGTGTGGTTTGTGAAAAGAACAGACATGCAATGACACTGGTGGATCCAGATTTAGTTTGTGAGAACAACACACATCCAATGACACTAGTGGATGCATATATGGTTTGTGAGAAGAACACACATGCAATGACACTAGGTGTGGTTCATGAAAACAACACACATCCAATGACACTAGTGGATCCTTATGCGGTATGTGGAAACAACACACATGCAATGACTCTAGCTGTGGTTTGTGAAAAGAACAGACATGCAATCACACTAGTGGATCCATATGTGGTTTGTGAGAAGAACACACATCCAATGACTCTAGTTGTGGTTAATGAAAAGAACACACATGCAATGACACTGGTGGATCAATATGTTGATTGTGAAAAGAACACAAATGCAATGACACTAGTGGATCCATATGTGGTTTGTGAGAAGAACACACATGCAATGACACTAGGTGTGGTTCATGAAAAGATCACACATGCAATGACACTGGTGGATCCTTATGTGGTTTGTGAAAAGAACACACATGCAATGACTTTGGTGAATCCACATGTGTTTTATGAAAAGAACACACATGCAATTACACAGGTGGATCCATGTGGTTTGTGAAAATAACAGACATGCAATGAACTTTGGTGGATCTATATGTGGTTTGTGATAAGAACACACATGCAATGACACTGGATGTGGTTCATGAAAAGAACACACATCCATTAACACTGGTGGATCAATATGTGGTATGTGGAAAGAACAGACATGCAATGACACTAGCTGTGGTTTGTGAAAAGAACAGACATACAATGACTGATGGATCCATATGTGGTTTGTGAGAAAAACACACATGCGATGACCCTAGTTGTGGTTAATGAAAAGAACACACATGCAATGACACTGGTGGATCCATGTGATTCATGAAAAGAACACACATGCAATGACTCTAGATATGGTTATTGAAAAGAACACACATCCAATGACACTGGTGGATCCTTATGAGGTCTGTGGAAAGAACATACATGCAATGACCCTAGCTATGGTTTGTGGAAAGAACAAACATGAATCACACTAGTGGATCCATATGTGGTTTGTGAGAAGAACACACATGCAATGACACTGGTTGTGGTTCACGAAAAGAACACACATCCAATGACACTGGTGGATCAATATGTGGTCTGTGGAAAGAACAGACATGCGATGACACTAGCTGTGGTTTGTGAAAAGAACAGACATACAATGACTCTGATGGATCCATATGTGGTTTGTGAGAAGAACACACAAGCAATGACTCTAGTTGTCGTTAATGAAAAGAACACACATCCAATGACTCTGGTGGATCCATGTGGTTCACGAAAAGAACACACATGCAATGACTCTAGCTATGGTTAATGAAAAGAACACGAATGCAATGACACGGGTGGATCCATATGTGGTTTGTGAAAAGAACAGACATGCAATGACACTGGTGGATCCATATTTAGTTTGTGAGAACAACACACATCCAATGACACTAGTGGTTGCATATGTGGTTTGTGAGAAGAACACACATGCAATGACACTAGGTGTGGTTCATGAAAACAACACACATCCAATGACACTAGTGGATCCTTATGCAGTATGTGGAAAGAACACACATGCAATGACTCTAGCTGTGGTTTGTGAAAAGAACAGACATGCAATCACACTAGTGGATCCATATGTGGTTTGTGAGAAGAACACACATCCAATGACTCTAGTTGTGGTTAATGAAAAGAACACACATGCAATGACACTGGTGGATCAATATGTGGATTGTGAAAAGAACACACATCCAATGACACTAGTGGATCCATATGTGGTTTGTGAGAAGAACACACATGCAATGACACTGGGTGTGGTTCATGAAAAGAACACACATGCAATGACACTGGTGGATCCTTATGTGGTTTGTGAAAAGAACACACATGCAATGACTTTGGTGGATCCACATGTGTTTTGTGAAAAGAACACACATGCAATTACACTGGTGGATCCATGTGGTTTGTGAAAATAACAGACATGCAATGAACTTTGGTAGATCCATATGTGGTTTGTGATAAGAACACACATGCAATGACACTGGTTGTGGTTCTTGAAAAGAACACACATCCAATGACACTGGTGGATCAATATGTGGTATGTGGAAAGAACAGACATGCAATGACACTAGCTGTGGTTTGTGAAAAGAACAGACATACAATGACTGATGGATCCATATGTGGTTTGTGAGAAAAACACACATGCGATGACCCTAGTTGTAGTTAATGAAAAGAACACACATGCAATGACACTGGTGGATCCATGTGATTCATGAAAAGAACACACATGCAATGACTCTAGCTATGGTTAATGAAAAGAACACACATCCAATGACACTGGTGGATCCTTATGAGGTCTGTGGAAAGAACAGACATGCAATGACCCTAGCTATGGTTTGTGGAAAGAACAAACATGAATCACACTGGTGGATCCATATGTGGTTTGTGAGAAGAACACACATCCAATGACTCTAGTTGTGGTTAATGAAAAGAACACACATGCAATGACACTGGTGGATCCATATGTGGTTTGTGAAAAGAACACACATGCAATGACACTGGGTGTGGTTCATGAAAAGAACACACATGCAATGACACTGGTTGTGGTTCACGAAAAGAACACACATCCAATGACACTGGTGGATCAATATGTGGTCTGTGGAAAGAACAGACATGCGATGACACTAGCTGTGGTTTGTGAAAAGAACAGACATACAACGACTCTGATGGATCCATATGTGGTTTGTGATAAGAACACACATGCAATGACTCTAGTTGTCGTTAATGAAAAGAACACACATCCAATGACCCTGGTGGATCCATGTGGTTCACGAAAAGAACACATGTGCAATGACTCTAGCTATGGTTAATGAAAAGAACACAAATGCAATGACACGGGTGGATCCATATGTGGTTTGTGAAAAGAACAGACATGCAATGACACTGGTGGATCCATATTTAGTTTGTTAGAACAACACACATCCAATGACACTAGTGGATGCATATGTGGTTTGTGAGAAGAACACACATGCAATGACACTAGGTGTGGTTCATGAAAACAACACACATCCAATGACACTAGTTGATCCTTATGAAGTATGTGGAAAGAACACACATGCAATGACTCTAGCTGTGGTTTGTGAAAAGAACAGACATGCAATCACACTAGTGGATCCATATGTGGTTTGTGAGAAGAACACACATCCAATGACTCTAGTTGTGGTTAATGAAAAGAACACACATGCAATGGCACTGGTGGATCAATATGTGGATTGTGAAAAGAACACACATGCAATGACACTAGTGGATCCATATGTGGTTTGTGAGAAGAACACACATGCAATGACACTGGGTGTGGTTCATGAAAATAACACACATGCAATGACACTGGTGGATCCTTATGTGGTTTGTGAAAAGAACACACATGCAATGACTTTGGTGGATCCACAGGTGTTTTGTGAAAAGAACACACATGCAATTACACTGGTGGATCCATGTGGTTTGTGAAAATAACAGACATGCAATGAACTTTGGTAGATCCATATGTGGTTTGTGATAAGAACACACATGCAATGACACTGGTTGTGGTTCATGAAGAGAACACACATCCAATGACACTGGTGGATCAATATGTGGTATGTGGAAATAACAGACATGCAATGACACTAGATGTGGTTTGTGAAAAGAACAGACATACAATGACTGATGGATCCATATGTGGTTTGTGAGAAAAACACACATGCGATGACCCTAGTTGTGGTTAATGAAAAGAACACCCATGCAATGACACTGGTGGATCCATGTGAGTCATGAAAAGAACACACATGCAATGACTCTAGCTATGGTTAATGAAAAGAACACACATCCAATGACACTGGTGGATCCTTATGAGGTCTGTGGAAAGAACAGACATGCAATGACCCTAGCTATGGTTTGTGGAAAGAACAAACATGAATCACACTAGTGGATCCATATGTGGTTTGTGACAAGAACACACATCCAATGACTCTAGTTGTTGTTAATGAAAAGAACACACATGCAATGACACTGGTGGATCCATATGTGGTTTGTGAAAAGAACACACATGCAATGACACTGGGTGTGGTTCATGAAAAGAACACACATGCAATGACACTGGTGGATCCTTATGTGGTTTGTGAAAAGAACACACATGCAATGACTTTGGTGGATCCACATGTGTTTTGTGAAAAGAACACACATGCAATTACACAGGTGGATCCATGTGGTTTGTGAAAATAACAGACATGCAATGAACTTTGGTGGATCCATATGTGGTTTGTGATAAGAACACACATGCAATGACACTGGTTGTGGTTCATGAAAAGAACACACATCCAATGACACTGGTTGTGGTTCATGAAAAGAACACACATCCAATGACACTGGTGGATCAATATGTGGTATGTGGAAAGAACAGACATGCAATGACAGTAGCTGTGGTTTGTGAAAAGAACAGACATACAATGACTGATGGATCCATATGTGGTTTGTGAGAAAAACACACATGCGATGACCCTAGTTGTGGTTAATGAAAAGAACACACATGCAATGACACTGGTGGATCCATGTGATTCATGAAAAGAACACACATGCAATGACTCTAGCTATGGTTAATGAAAAGAACCCACATCCAATGACACTGGTGGATCCTTATGAGGTCTGTGGAAAGAACATACATGCAATGACCCTAGCTATGGTTTGTGGAAAGAACAAACATGAATCACACTGGTGGATCCATGTGTGGTTTGTGAGAAGAACACACATGCAATGACACTGGTTGTGGTTCACGAAAAGAACACACATCCAATTACACTAGTGGATCAATATGTGGTCTGTGGAAAGAACAGACATGCAATGACACTAGCTGTGGTTTGTGAAAAGAACAGACATACAATGACTCTGATGGATCCATATGTGGTTTGTGAGAAGAACACACATGCAATGACTCTAGTTGTCCTTAATGAAAAGAACACACATCCAATGACTCTGGTGGATCCATGTGGTTCACGAAAAGAACACACATGCAATGACTCTAGCTATGGTTAATGAAAAGAACACAAATGCAATGACACGGGTGGATCCATATGTGGTTTGTGAAAAGAACAGACATGCAATGACACTGTTGGATCCATATTTAGTTTGTGAGAACAACACACATCCAATGACACTAGTGGATGCATATGTGGTTTGTGAGAAGAACACACATGCAATGACACTAGGTGTGGTTATTGAAAACAACACAACTCCAATGACACTAGTGGATCCTTATGCGGTATGTGGAAAGAACACACATGCAATGACTCTAGCTGTGGTTTGTGAAAAGAACAGACATGCAATCACACTAGTGGATCCATATGTGGTTTGTGAGAAGAACACACATCCAATGACTCTAGTTGTGGTTAATGAAAAGAACACACATGCAATGACACTGGTGGATCAATATGTGGATTGTGAAAAGAACACAAATGCAATGACACTAGTGGATCCATATTGGGTTTGTGAGAAAACACACATGCAATGACACTGGGTGTGGTTCATGAAAGGAACACACATGCAATGACTCTAGCTATGGTTAATGAAAAGAACACAAATGCAATGACACGGGTGGATCCATATGTGGTTTGTGAAAAGAACAGACATGCAATGACACTGGTGGATCCATATTTAGTTTGTGAGAACAACACACATCCAATGACACTAGTGGATGCATATGTGGTTTGTGATAAGAACACACATGCAATGACACTAGGTGTGGTTATTGAAAACAACACAACTCCAATGACACTAGTGGATCCTTATGCGGTATGTGGAAAGAACACACATGCAATGACTCTAGCTGTGGTTTGTGAAAAGAACAGACATGCAATCACACTAGTGGATCCATATGTGGTTTGTGAGAAGAACACACATCCAATGACTCTAGTTGTGGTTAATGAAAAGAACACACATGCAATGACACTGGTGGATCAATATGTGGATTGTGATAAGAACACAAATGCAATGACACTAGTGGATCCATATGTGGTTTGTGAGAAGAACACACATGCAATGACACTGGCTGTGGTTCATGAAAGGAACACACATGCAATGACACTAGTGGATCCTTATGTGGTCTGTGGAAAGAACAGACATGCAATGACACTAGCTATGGTTTGTGAAAAGAACAGATATGCAATCACATTGGTGGATCCATATGTGGTTTGTGAGAAGAACACACATCCAATGACTCTAGTTGTGGTTTGTGAAAATAACACACATGCAATGACACTCGTGGATCAATATGTGGTTTGTGAAAAGAACACACATGCAATGACACTGGTGGATCCATATATGGTTTGTGAGAAGAACACACATGCAATGAAACTAGGTGTGGTTCATGAAAAGAACACACATCCAATGACACTGGTGAATCCTTATGTGGTTTGTGAAAAGAACACACATGCAATGACTCTAGATGTGGTTTGTGAAAAGAACACACATCCAATGACACTGGTGGATCCTTATGAGGTCTGTGGAAAGAACAGACATGCAATGACCCTAGCTATGGTTTGTGGAAAGAACAAACATGAATCACACTGGTGGATCCATATGTGGTTTGTGAGAAGAACACACATCCAATGACTCTAGTTGTGGTTAATGAAAAGAACACACATGCAATGACACTGGTGGATCCAGATGTGGTTTGTGAAAAGAACACACATGCAATGACACTGGGTGTGGTTCATGAAAAGAACACACATGCAATGACACTGGTGGATCCTTATGTGGTTTGTGAAAAGAACACACAAGCAATGACTTTGGTGGATCCACATGTGTTTTGTGAAAAGAACACACATGCAATTACACAGGTGGATCCATGTGGTTTGTGAAAATAACAGACATGCAATAAACTTTGGTGGATCCATATGTGGTTTGTGATAAGAACACACATGCAATGACACTGGTTGTGATTCATGAAAAGAACACACATCCAATGACACTGGTGGATCAATATGTGGTATGTGGAAAGAACAGACATGCAATGACAGTAGCTGTGGTTTGGTGAAAGAACAGACATACAATGACTGATGGATCCATATGTGGTTTGTGAGAAAAACACACATGCGATGACCCTAGTTGTGGTTAATGAAAATAACACACATTCAATGACACTGGTGGATCCATGTGATTCATGAAAAGAACACACATGCAATGACTCTAGATATGGTTAATGAAAAGAACACACATCCAATGACACTGGTGGATCCTTATGAGGTCTGTGGAAAGAACAGACATGCAATGACCCTAGCTATGGTTTGTGGAAAGAACAAACATGAATCACACTAGTGGATCCATGTGTGGTTTGTGAGAAGAACACACATGCAATGACACTGGTTGTGGTTCACGAAAAGAACACACATCCAATTACACTAGTGGATCAATATGTGGTCTGTGGAAAGAACAGACATGCAATGACACTAGCTGTGGTTTGTGAAAAGAACAGACATACAATGACTCTGATGGATCCATATGTGGTTTGTGAGAAGAACACACATGCAATGACTCTAGTTGTCATTAATGAAAAGAACACACATCCAATGACTCTGGTGGATCCATGTGGTTCACGAAAAGAACACACATGCAATGACTCTAGCTATGGTTAATGAAAAGAACACAAATGCAATGACACGGGTGGATCCATATGTGGTTTGTGAAAAGAACAGACATGCAATGACACTGGTGGATCCATATTTAGTTTGTGAGAACAACACACATCCAATGACACTAGTGGATGCATATGTGGTTTCTGAGAAGAACACACATGCAATGACACTAGGTGTGGTTATTGAAATCAACACACATCCAATGACACTAGTGGATCCTTATGCGGTATGTGGAAAGAACACACATGCAATGACTCTAGCTGTGGTTTGTGAAAAGAACAGACATGCAATCACACTAGTGGATCCATATGTGGTTTGTGAGAAGAACACACATCCAATGACTCTAGTTGTGGTTAATAAAAAGAACACACATGCAATGACACTGGTGGATCAATATGTGGATTGTGAAAACAACACAAATGCAATGACACTAGTGGATCCATATGTGGTTTGTGAGAAGAACACACATGCAATAACATTGGGTGTGGTTCATGAAAGGAACACACATGCAATGACTCTAGCTATGGTTAATGAAAAGAACACAAATGCAATGACACGGGTGGATCCATATGTGGTTTGTGAAAAGAACAGACATGCAATGACACTGGTGGATCCATATTTAGTTTGTGAGAACAACACACATCCAATGACACTAGTGGATGCATATGTGGTTTGTGAGAAGAACACACATGCAATGACACTAGGTGTGGTTATTGAAAACAACACAAATCCAATGACACTAGTGGATCCTTATGCGGTATGTGGAAAGAACACACATGCAATGACTCTAGCTGTGGTTTGTGAAAAGAACAAACATGCAATCACACTAGTGGATCCATATGTGGTTTGTGAGAAGAACACACATCCAATGACTCTAGTTGTGGTTAATGAAAAGAACACACATGCAATGACACTGGTGGATCAATATGTGGATTGTGAAAAGAACACAAATGCAATGACACTAGTGGATCCATATGTGGTTTGTGAGAAGAACACACATGCAATGACACTGGGTGTGGTTCATGAAAGGAACACACATGCAATGACACTAGTGGATCCTTATGTGGTTTGTGAAAAGAACACACATGCAATGACTTTGGTGAATCCACATGTGTTTTGTGAAAAGAACACACATGCAATTACACAGGTGGATCCATGTGGTTTGTGAAAATAACAGACATGCAATGAACTTTGGTGGATCCATATGTGGTTTTTGATAAGAACACACATGCAATGACACTGGTTGTGGTTCATGAAAAGAACACACATCCAATGACACTGGTGGATCAATATGTGGTATGTGGAAAGAACAGACATGCAATGACACTAGCTGTGGTTTGTGAAAAGAACAGACATACAATGATTGATGGATCCATATGTGGTTTGTGAGAAAAACACACATGCGATGACCCTAGTTGTGGTTAATGAAAAGAACACCCATGCAATGACACTGGTGGATCCATGTGATTCATGAAAAGAACACACATGCAGTGACTCTAGCTATGGTTAATGAAAAGAACACACATCCAATGACACTGGTGGATCCTTATGAGGTCTGTGAAAAGAACAGACATGCAATGACCCTAGCTATGGTTTGTGGAAAGAACAAACATGAATCACACTAGTGGATCCATATGTGGTCTGTGAGAAGAACACACATCCAATGACTCTAGTTGTGGTTAATGAAAAGAACACACATGCAATGACACTGGTGGATCCAGATGTGGTTTGTGAAAAGAACACACATGCAATCACACTGGGTGTGGTTCATTAAAAGAACACACATGCAATGACACTGGTGGATCCTTATGTGGTTTGTGAAAAGAACACACAAGCAATGACTTTGGTGGATCCACATGTGTTTTGTGAAAAGAACACACATGCAATTACACAGGTGGATCCATGTGGTTTGTGAAAATAATAGACATGCAATAAACTTTGGTGGATCCATATGTGGTTTGTGATAAGAACACACATGCAATGACACTAGTTGTGGTTCATGAAAAGAACACACATCCAATGACACTGGTGGATCAATATGTGGTGTGTGGAAAGAACAGACATGCAATGACAGTAGCTGTGGTTTGGTGAAAGAACAGACATACAATGACTGATGGATCCATATGTGGTTTGTGAGAAAAACACACATGTGATGACCCTAGTTGTGGTTAATGAAAAGAACACACATGCAATGACACTGGTGGATCCATGTGATTCATGAAAAGAACACACATGCAATGACTCTAGCTATGGTTAATGAAAAGAACACACATCCCATGACACTGGTGGATCCTTATGAGGTCTATGGAAAGAACATACATGCAATGACCCTAGCTATGGTTTGTGGAAAGAACAAACATGAATCACACTAGTGGATCCATATGTGGTTTGTGAGAAGAACACACATGCAATGACACTGGTTGTGGTTCACGAAAAGAACACACATCCAATGACACTGGTGGATCAATATATGGTCTGTGGAAAGAACAGACATGCGATGACACTAGCTGTGGTTTGTGAAAAGAACAGACATACAATGACTCTGATGGATCCATATGTGGTTTGTGAGAAGAACACACATGCAATGACTCTAGTTGTCGTTAATGAAAAGAACACACATCCAATGACTCTGGTGGATCCATGTGGTTCACGAAAAGAACACACATGCAATGACTCTAGCTATGGTTAATGAAAAGAACACAAATGCAATGACACGGGTGGATCCATATGTGGTTTGTGAAAAGAACAGACATGCAATGACACTGGTGGATCCATATTTAGTTTGTGAGAACAACACACATCCAATGACACTAGTGGATGCATATGTGGTTTATGAGAAGAACACACATGCAATGACACTAGGTGTGGTTCATGAAAACAACACACATCCAATGACACTAGTGGATCCTTATGCAGTATGTGGAAAGAACACACATGCAATGACTCTAGCTGTGGTTTGTGAAAAGAACATACAAGCAATCACACTAGTGGATCCATATGTGGTTTGTGAGAAGAACACACATCCAATGACTCTAGTTGTGGTTAATGAAAAGAACACACATGCAATGACACTGGTGGATCAATATGTGGATTGTGAAAAGAACACACATGCAATGACACTAGTGGATCCATATGTGGTTTGTGAGAAGAACACACATGCAATGACACTGGGTGTGGTTCATGAAAAGAACACACATGCAATGACACTTGTGGATACTTATGTGGTTTGTGAAAAGAACACACATGCAATGACTTTGGTGGATCCACATGTGTTTTGTGAAAAGAACACACATGCAATTACACTGGTGGATCCATGTGGTTTGTGAAAATAACAGACATGCAATGAACTTTGGTGGATCCATATGTGGTTTGTGATAAGAAAACACATGCAATGACACTGGTTGTGGTTCATGAAAAGAACACACATCCAACGACACTGGTGGATCAATATGTGGTATGTGGAAAGAACAGACATGCAATGACACTAGCTGTGGTTTGTGAAAAGAACAGACATACAATGACTAATGGATCCATATGTGGTTTGTGAGAAAAACACACATGCGATGAACCTAGTTGTGGTTAATGAAAAGAACACCCATGCACTGACACTGGTGGATCCGTGTGATTCATGGAAAGAACACACATGCAGTGACTCTAGCTATGGTTAATGAAAAGAACACACATCCAATGACACTGGTGGATCCTTATGAGGTCTGTGAAAAGAACAGACATGCAATGACCCTAGCTATGGTTTGTGGAAAGAACAAACATGAATCACACTGGTGGATCCATATGTGGTTTGTGAGAAGAACACACATCCAATGACTCTAGTTGTGGTTAATGAAAAGAACACACATGCAATGACACTGGTGGATCCAGATGTGGTTTGTGAAAAGAACACACATGCAATGACACTGGGTGTGGTTCATGAAAAGAACACACATGCAATGACACTGGTGGATCCTTATGTGGTTTGTGAAAAGAACACACAAGCAATGACTTTGGTGGATCCACATGTGTTTTGTGAAAAGAACACACATGCAATTACACAGGTGGATCCATGTGGTTTGTGAAAATAACAGACATGCAATAAACTTTGGTGGATCCGTATGTGGTTTGTGATAAGAACACACATGCAATGACACTAGTTGTGGTTCATGAAAAGAACACACATCCAATGACACTGGTGGATCAATATGTGGTATGTGGAAAGAACAGACATGCAATGACAGTAGCTGTGGGTTGGTGAAAGAACAGACATACAATGACTGATGGATCCATATGTGGTTTGTGAGAAAAACACACATGCGATGACCCTAGTTGTGGTTAATGAAAAGAACACACATGCAATGACACTGGTGGATCCATGTGATTCATGAAAAGAACACACATGCAATGACTCTAGCTATGGTTAATGAAAAGAACACACATCCAACGACACTGGTGGATCCTTATGAGGTCTATGGAAAGAACATACATGCAATGACCCTAGCTATGGTTTGTGGAAAGAACAAACATGAATCACACTAGTGGATCCATATGTGGTTTGTGAGAAGAACACACATGCAATGACACTGGTTGTGGTTCACGAAAAGAACACACATCCAATGACACTGGTGGATCAATATATGGTCTGTGGAAAGAACAGACATGCGATGACACTAGCTGTGGTTTGTGAAAAGAACAGACATACAATGACTCTGATGGATCCATATGTGGTTTGTGAGAAGAACACACATGCGATGACTCTAGTTGTCGTTAATGAAAAGAACACACATCCAATGACTCTGGTGGATCCATGTGGTTCACGAAAAGAACACACATGCAATGACTCTAGCTATGGTTAATGAAAAGAACACAAATGCAATGACGCGGGTGGATCCATATGTGGTTTGTGAAAAGAACAGACATGCAATGACACTGGTGGATCCATATTTAGTTTGTGAGAACAACACACATCCAATGACACTAGTGGATGCATATGTGGTTTATGATAAGAACACACATGCAATGACACTAGGTGTGGTTCATGAAAACAACACACATCCAATGACACTAGTGGATCCTTATGCAGTATGTGGAAAGAACACACATGCAATGACTCTAGCTGTGGTTTGTGAAAAGAACATACATGCAATCACACTAGTGGATCCATATGTGGTTTGTGAGAAGAACACACATCCAATGACTCTAGTTGTGGTTAATGAAAAGAACACACATGCAATGACACTGGTGGATCAATATGTGGATTGTGAAAAGAACACACATGCAATGACACTAGTGGATCCATATGTGGTTTGTGAGAAGAACACACATGCAATGACACTGGGTGTGGTTCATGAAAAGAACACACATGCAATGACACTTGTGGATCCCTATGTGGTTTGTGAAAAGAACACACATGCAATGACTTTGGTGGATCCACATGTGTTTTGTGAAAAGAACACACATGCAATTACACTGGTGGATCCATGTGGTTTGTGAAAATAACAGACATGCAATGAACTTTGGTGGATCCATATGTGGTTTGTGATAAGAAAACACATGCAATGACACTGGTTGTGGTTCATGAAAAGAACACACATCCAACGACACTGGTGGATCAATATGTGGTATGTGGAAAGAACAGACATGCAATGACACTAGCTGTGGTTTGTGAAAAGAACAGACATACAATGACTAATGGATCCATATGTGGTTTGTGAGAAAAACACACATGCGATGACCCTAGTTGTGGTTAATGAAAAGAACACCCATGCAATGACACTGGTGGATCCGTGTGATTCATGAAAAGAACACACATGCAGTGACTCTAGCTATGGTTAATGAAAAGAACACACATCCAATGACACTGGTGGATCCTTATGAGGTCTGTGGAAAGAACAGACATGCAATGACCCTAGCTATGGTTTGTGGAAAGAACAAACATGAATCACACTGGTAGATCCATATGTGGTTTGTGAGAAGAACACACATCCAATGACTCTAGTTGTGGTTAATGAAAAGAACACACATGCAATGACACTGGTGGATCCATATGTGGTTTGTGAAAAGAACACACATGCAATGACACTGGGTGTGGTTCATGAAAAGAACACACATGCAATGACACTGGTTGTGGTTCACGAAAAGAACACACATCCAATGACACTGGTGGATCAATATGTGGTCTGTGGAAAGAACAGACATGCGATGACACTAGCTGTGGTTTCTGAAAAGAACAGACATACAACGACTCTGATGGATCCATATGTGGTTTGTGAGAAGAACACACATGCAATGACTCTAGTTGTCGTTAATGAAAAGAACACACATCCAATGACTCTGGTAGATCCATGTGGTTCACGAAAAGAACACATGTGCAATGACTCTAGCTATGGTTAATGAAAAGAACACAAATGCAATGACACGGGTGGATCCATATGTGGTTTGGGAAAAGAACAGACATGCAATGACACTGGTGGATCCATATTTAGTTTGTTAGAACAACACACATCCAATGACACTAGTGGATGCATATGTGGTTTGTGAGAAGAACACACATGCAATGACACTAGGTGTGGTTCATGAAAACAACACACATCCAATGACACTAGTTGATCCTTATGAAGTATGTGGAAAGAACACACATGCAATGACTCTAGCTATGGTTTGTGAAAAGAACAGACATGCAATCACACTAGTGGATCCATATGTGGTTTGTGAGAAGAACACACATCCAATGACTCTAGTTGTGGTTAATGAAAAGAACACACATGCAATGGCACTGGTGGATCAATATGTGGATTGTGAAAAGAACACACATGCAATGACACTGGTGGATCCAGATGTGGTTTGTGAAAAGAACACACATGCAATGACACTGGGTGTGGTTCATGAAAAGAACACACATGCAATGACACTGGTGGATCCTTATGTGGTTTGTGAAAAGAACACACAAGCAATGACTTTGGTGGATCCACATGTGTTATGTGAAAAGAACACACATGCAATTACACAGGTGGATCCATGTGGTTTGTGAAAATAACAGACATGCAATAAACTTTGGTGGATCCATATGTGGTTTGTGATAAGAACACACATGCAATGACACTAGTTGTGGTTCATGAAAAGAACACACATCCAATGACACTGGTGGATCAATATGTGGTATGTGGAAAGAACAGACATGCAATGACAGTAGCTGTGGGTTGGTGAAAGAACAGACATACAATGACTGATGGATCCATATGTGGTTTGTGAGAAAAACACACATGCGATGACCCTAGTTGTGGTTAATGAAAAGAACACACATGCAATGACACTGGTGGATCCATGTGATTCATGAAAAGAACACACATGCAATGACTCTAGCTATGGTTAATGAAAAGAACACACATCCAACGACACTGGTGGATCCTTATGAGGTCTATGGAAAGTACATACATGCAATGACCCTAGCTATGGTTTGTGGAAAGAACAAACATGAATCACACTAGTGGATCCATATGTGGTTTGTGAGAAGAACACACATGCAATGACACTGGTTGTGGTTCACGAAAAGAACACACATCCAATGACACTGGTGGATCAATATATGGTCTGTGGAAAGAACAGACATGCGATGACACTAGCTGTGGTTTGTGAAAAGAACAGACATACAATGACTCTGATGGATCCATATGTGGTTTGTGAGAAGAACACACATGCGATGACTCTAGTTGTCGTTAATGAAAAGAACACACATCCAATGACTCTGGTGGATCCATGTGGTTCACGAAAAGAACACACATGCAATGACTCTAGCTATGGTTAATGAAAAGAACACAAATGCAATGACGCGGGTGGATCCATATGTGGTTTGTGAAAAGAACAGACATGCAATGACACTGGTGGATCCATATTTAGTTTGTGAGAACAACACACATCCAATGACACTAGTGGATGCATATGTGGTTTATGATAAGAACACACATGCAATGACACTAGGTGTGGTTCATGAAAACAACACACATCCAATGACACTAGTGGATCCTTATGCAGTATGTGGAAAGAACACACATGCAATGACTCTAGCTGTGGTTTGTGAAAAGAACATACATGCAATCACACTAGTGGATCCATATGTGGTTTGTGAGAAGAACACACATCCAATGACTCTAGTTGTGGTTAATGAAAAGAACACACATGCAATGACACTGGTGGATCAATATGTGGATTGTGAAAAGAACACACATGCAATGACACTAGTGGATCCATATGTGGTTTGTGAGAAGAACACACATGCAATGACACTGGGTGTGGTTCATGAAAAGAACACACATGCAATGACACTTGTGGATCCCTATGTGGTTTGTGAAAAGAACACACATGCAATGACTTTGGTGGATCCACATGTGTTTTGTGAAAAGAACACACATGCAATTACACTGGTGGATCCATGTGGTTTGTGAAAATAACAGACATGCAATGAACTTTGGTGGATCCATATGTGGTTTGTGATAAGAAAACACATGCAATGACACTGGTTGTGGTTCATGAAAAGAACACACATCCAACGACACTGGTGGATCAATATGTGGTATGTGGAAAGAACAGACATGCAATGACACTAGCTGTGGTTTGTGAAAAGAACAGACATACAATGACTAATGGATCCATATGTGGTTTGTGAGAAAAACACACATGCGATGACCCTAGTTGTGGTTAATGAAAAGAACACCCATGCAATGACACTGGTGGATCCGTGTGATTCATGAAAAGAACACACATGCAGTGACTCTAGCTATGGTTAATGAAAAGAACACACATCCAATGACACTGGTGGATCCTTATGAGGTCTGTGGAAAGAACAGACATGCAATGACCCTAGCTATGGTTTGTGGAAAGAACAAACATGAATCACACTGGTAGATCCATATGTGGTTTGTGAGAAGAACACACATCCAATGACTCTAGTTGTGGTTAATGAAAAGAACACACATGCAATGACACTGGTGGATCCATATGTGGTTTGTGAAAAGAACACACATGCAATGACACTGGGTGTGGTTCATGAAAAGAACACACATGCAATGACACTGGTTGTGGTTCACGAAAAGAACACACATCCAATGACACTGGTGGATCAATATGTGGTCTGTGGAAAGAACAGACATGCGATGACACTAGCTGTGGTTTCTGAAAAGAACAGACATACAACGACTCTGATGGATCCATATGTGGTTTGTGAGAGGAACACACATGCAATGACTCTAGTTGTCGTTAATGAAAAGAACACACATCCAATGACTCTGGTAGATCCATGTGGTTCACGAAAAGAACACATGTGCAATGACTCTAGCTATGGTTAATGAAAAGAACACAAATGCAATGACACGGGTGGATCCATATGTGGTTTGGGAAAAGAACAGACATGCAATGACACTGGTGGATCCATATTTAGTTTGTTAGAACAACACACATCCAATGACACTAGTGGATGCATATGTGGTTTGTGAGAAGAACACACATGCAATGACACTAGGTGTGGTTCATGAAAACAACACACATCCAATGACACTAGTTGATCCTTATGAAGTATGTGGAAAGAACACACATGCAATGACTCTAGCTATGGTTTGTGAAAAGAACAGACATGCAATCACACTAGTGGATCCATATGTGGTTTGTGAGAAGAACACACATCCAATGACTCTAGTTGTGGTTAATGAAAAGAACACACATGCAATGGCACTGGTGGATCAATATGTGGATTGTGAAAAGAACACACATGCAATGACACTAGTGGATCCATATGTGGTTTGTGAGAAGAACACACATGCAATGACACTGGGTGTGGTTCATGAAAATAACACACATGCAATGACACTGGTGGATCCTTATGTGGTTTGTGAAAAGAACACACATGCAATGACTTTGGTGGATCCACATGTGTTTTGTGAAAAGAACACACATGCAATTACACTGGTGGATCCATGTGGTTTGTGAAAATAACAGACATGCAATGAACTTTGGTAGATCCATATGTGGTTTGTGATAAGAACACACATGCAATGACACTGGTTGTGGTTCATGAAGAGAACACACATCCAATGACACTGGTGGATCAATATGTGGTATGTGGAAAGAACAGACATGCAATGACACTAGATGTGGTTTGTGAAAAGAACAGACATACAATGACTGATGGATCCATATGTGGTTTGTGAGAAAAACACACATGCGATGACCCTAGTTGTGGTTAATGAAAAGAACACCTATGCAATGACACTGGTGGATCCATGTGAGTCATGAAAAGAACACACATGCAATGACTCTAGCTATGGTTAATGAAAAGAACACACATCCAATGACACTGGTGGATCCTTATGAGGTCTGTGGAAAGAACAGACATGCAATGACCCTAGCTATGGTTTGTGGAAAGAACAAACATGAATCACACTAGTGGATCCATATGTGGTTTGTGAGAAGAACACACATCCCATGACTCTAGTTGTTGTTAATGAAAAGAACACACATGCAATGACACTGGTGGATCCATATGTGGTTTGTGAAAAGAACACACATGCAATGACACTGGGTGTGGTTCATGAAAAGAACACACATGCAATGACACTGGTGGATCCTTATGTGGTTTGTGAAAAGAACACACATGCAATGACTTTGGTGGATCCACATGTGTTTTGTGAAAAGAACAAACATGCAATTACACAGGTGGATCCATGTGGTTTGTGAAAATAACAGACATGCAATGAACTTTGGTGGATCCATATGTGGTTTGTGATAAGAACACACATGCAATGACACTGGTGGATCCATGTGATTCATGAAAAGAACACACATGCAATGACTCTAGCTATGGTTAATGAAAAGAACACACATCCAATGACACTGGTGGATCCTTATGAGGTCTGTGGAAAGAACAGACATGTAATGACCCTAGCTATGGTTTGTGGAAAGAACAAACATGAATCACATTGGTGGATCCATATGTGGTTTGTGAGAAGAACACACATCCAATGACTCTAGTTGTGGTTAATGAAAAGAACACACATGCAATGACACTGGTGGATCCATATGTTGTTTGTGAAAAGAACACACATGCAATGACACTGGGTGTGGTTCATGAAAAGAACACACATGCAATGACACTGGTTGTGGTTCACGAAAAGAACACACATCCAATGACACTGGTGGATCAATATGTGGTCTGTGGAAAGAACAGACATGCGATGACACTAGCTGTGGTTTGTGAAAAGAACAGACATACAACGACTCTGATGGATCCATGTGGTTCACGAAAAGAACACACATGCAATGACTCTAGCTATGGTTCATGAAAGGAACACACATGCAATGACACTAGTGGATCCTTATGTGGTTTGTGAAAAGAACACACATGCAATGACTTTGGTGAATCCACATGTGTTTTGTGAAAAGAACACACATGCAATTACACAGGTGGATCCATATGTGGTTTGTGAGAAGAACACACATGCAATGAACTTTGGTGGATCCATATGCGGTTTGTGATAAGAACACACATGCAATGACACTAGTTGTGGTTCATGAAAAGAACACACATCCAATGACATTGGTGGATCAATATGTGGTATGTGGAGAGAACAGACATGCAATGACACTAGCTGTGGTTTGTGAAAAGAACAGACATACAATGACTGATTGATCCATATGTGGTTTGTGAGAAAAACACACATGCGATGACCCTAGTTGTGGTTAATGAAAAGAACACACATGCAATGACACTGGTGGATCCATGTGATTCATGAAAAGAACACACATGCAATGACTCTAGCTATGGTTAATGAAAAGAACACACATCCAATGACACTGGTGGATCCTTATGAGGTCTGTGGAAAGAACAGACATGCAATGACCCTAGCTATGGTTTGTGGAAAGAACAAACATGAATCACACTGGTGGATCCATATGTGGTTTGTGAGAAGAACACACATCCAATGACTCTAGTTGTGGTTAATGAAAAGAACACACATGCAATGACACTGGTGGATCCATATGTGGTTTGTGAAAAGAACACACATGCAATGACACAAGTGGATCCATATGTGGTTTGTGAGAAGAACACACATGCAATGCCATTGGTGGATCCATATGTGGTTTGTGAGAAGAACACACATGCAATGACACTGGGTGTGGTTCATAAAAAGAACACACATCCAATGACACTGGTGGATCCATATGTTGTTTGTGAGAAGAACACACATCAAATGACACTGGTAGATCCATATGTGGTTTGTGAGAACAACACACACCATTGACACTAGTGGATGCATATGTGGTTTGTGAGAAGAACACACATGCAATGACACTGGTTGTGGTGCATGAAAAGAACACACATCCAATGACACTGGTGGATCAATATGTAGTCCGTGGAAAGAACAGACATGCAATGACACTAGCTGTGGTTTGTGAAAAGAACAGACATACAATGACTCTGATGGATCCATATGTGGTTTGTGAGAAGAACACACATGCAATGACTCTAGTTGTGGTTAATGAAAAGAACACACATCCAATGACTCTGGTGGATCCATGTGGTTCATGAAAATAACACACATGCAATGACTCTAGCTATGGTTAATGAAAAAAAACACATGCAATGACACTGGTGGATCCATATGTGGTTTGTGAAAAGAACAGACATGCAATGAACTGTGGTGGATCCTGGCTGTGGTTAATGAAAAGAAAAAACATTCAATCGCACTAGTGGATCCATATGTGGTTTGTGAGAAGAACACACATCCAATGACTCTAGTTGTGGTTTTTGAAAAGAACAGACATGCAATCACACTGGTGGATCCATACGTGGTTTGTGAGAAGAACACACATCCAATGACTCTAGTTGTGGTTTGTGAGAAGAACACACATGCAATGACACTGGTGGATCAATATGTGGTTTGTGAGAAGAACACACATGCAATGACACTGGTGGATCCATATGTGGTTTGTTAGAAGAACACACATGCAATGACACTAGGTGTGGTTCATGAAAACAACACACATCCAATGACACAGGTGGATCCTTATGTGGTTTGTGAAAAGAACACACATGCAATGAGTCTGAAGGATCCACATGTGGTTTGTGGAAATAACACACATTTCAATGACATTGGTGAATCCGTATGTGGTTTGTGAAAAGAACACACATTTCAATGACTCTGGTGGATCCATATGTGGTTTGTGAGAAGAACACACATGCAATGACTCTAGCTGTGGTTAATGAAAAGAACAGAGATGCAATGACTCTAGCAGTGGTTTATTGAAATAATACGCATGCAATGACTCTGGTGGATCCATATCTGGTTTGTGAAAAGAACACACATTCAATGAAACTGGTGGATCCATATGTGGTTCATGAAAACAACACACATGCAATGACACTGGTGGATCCATGTGATTCATGAAAAGAACACACATGCAATAACTCTAGCTATGGTTAATGAAAATAACACACATCCAATGACACTGGTGGATCCTTATGAGGTCTGTGGAAAGAACAGACATGCAATGACCCTAGCTATGGTTTGTGGAAAGAACAAACATGAATCACACTAGTGGATCCATATGTGGTTTGTGAGAAGAACACACATCCAATGACTCTAGTTGTGGTTAATGAAAAGAACACACATGCAATGACACTGGTGGATCAATATGTGGATTGTGAAAAGAACACACATGCAATGCCACTGGTGGATCCATGTGGTTTATGACAATAACACACATGCAATGAACTCTAGTGGATCCATGTGGTTTATGAGAAGAACACACATCCAATGAACTCTAGTGGATATATCTTGGCATAATTTGATGTATGCCATGATGTATTTCATTGTACAAGACACTCACTTTCCATTTTTATACTACTCAGTTTTGCCGTTGGTTTTTTGATACTACTCAGTTTTGCCCCCTCTCTCTTCCCTTCGTAGAGGCCCAAACCTGTGCTCACTCTGTCTACTATGCCCTGATTGGTCACAGTTGTCACATGGATCGTGTGCACCAACTGTTCATTCTTTGTGATCCAACGAGGATCGTTGCACATGTCGTGCCCTTAACAGTACAACGTGAGACAGCACAGATGTCTCCCTCAACGAGACTTCTACAAGAAGGAACACGAAGCCGTCCATGGAAAAAGTCGTCGACTGGTCATGTCATGTTTAATCAAGTATGGAAAGCCTACTACTGCTACTACTATGCCACAACACATGCGTCATCAAGTGCACGGTCGTTGACGGGCAGCTGCAATTTATTGCCACTTGATTTTAATAAGACATATCCCAGGTTTTACGCAGTGGCTCTCAATCTCACTTCCAACTGGGCCCAACCGTAAGAAACTTCCACACGCTAGCCCGAGGCCGAAGAGCTGAGCTCGATTGAGACCTAATGTCTCCTCGTTCACCGAGTCACTCGCAGTCATCGACACATCCCTCTACCCGATCTAGCACAACCCCACAAATCTCGCCGTGCATCCACCTACCTTCCCCTCTACATTTCCCCTTTTAATTATCGCCAATTTTATGGCCGTGTCAAACTTCGTACATAGAAATTGTGTATGCGCCCGTTGCATGCGGCTCAATACAGAACTGCCATGCATGGCCCAGGAAAAACATGACGTACCATGCGCGTGTCACGGTGCACGGTGCAGTAGCCTGCGCAGCACGTTGCACGGTGGTGCAACGAAACGTGCCTTGCTTCTATTCACCGTAACTATAGAACCCCTCTCCGCACACCCACTCTCACTCTCGCTCACTCTCCTCATGCAACCCTCTCCACTATCCCACCAGCATCTGCAAACTCCCGAGAAAACCCGGTCCGTGCCGGTGATGGCAGAGGAGGATACGGTGGCCATCGTCGCCTCCAAGGCCGCCGGCGAGGAGGCCCCCGTCTCCTCACCGGTCCCCCTCGATGTGTTGAAAGCAGCCGCCATCCCTGTCCAGGCCCCCGTCGAGGCATCGATGGCAGCCGCCATTCCCGTCTAGGCCCCATCCCCACTACAAACGTAGCCACCAAGGAGGAGCTCCCCGCTGGCGAGGAGGATCCCGCCAGTCACGAGAAGATCCATCTCTTCAAGGACCCCTATGATCCAGATGAGTACATCGCTCCGGTGAACCGCTACGACACCGGCATCGACGACCCATGGTCGGAGGTAACTAGGGTTTGCTCCCCTTCCCTAGTTCTTCTCCCGTTCCCATTGTTGGATGCTAGATCTGGGTTTATTAGGATTTGCTTGTTCGCATTTCGATTGCTCGATCTTCTTACATCATCTACTCCCCCATTTTCCTTTTCTTCCAACAGGTTTACGGTAGCAACGTCTGCAGTGATGATGAGTCCAGGCACACCAAGACTCATCAGGTGCTGACGAGGTTGCAGGCCGACCAGTACGACACCTTCTCCGCTGGCGGCGTCTATAGTTGCCCCTTCTGCAGGACGAGTCTCGCCGGCACCAACTTCAACTACGTCGTGATGCATGCAGAGGGCCCGAGCTCCAGCACCCCCAATGTCGGCTAGACCGTGAATGTCAATACCTACATCGCTGAACACCAGGCTCTCAGCATTCACCTCTGAAACCTCCAGCGGGTGGCCATCGAAGAGGGTCACATGCCTCCAATCAAGCCCAAGGCCCCCAAGATCAAGGGACTGGGCAGCAAGAAGTGGAGGAAGCGCCAAAGGGAGGAGGCAGAGGCGCAAGCGCATGCAAGGAGGGGTTGAACGTGTCTGCTGCTGCTGCTAAGAAGCTTCTTTTGATTTTCTATATTTTGCTTGTATCCTAGTTCTGCACGCAAGGAAGGGGTTGAATGTATCAAACCTCATTAAGCAACCTACTTTCTATCGCTATATCCTATTTAGCTGCGCACATCTATATCTACATTTGTTTTGTTTTCTGAATGAATGTATTCTGCCTGGTGTGATTTGCTGCTCTAGATTTGCTACCAGATCGGAGGCAAAAAGAGGTCCAAAAGGGAACGAATTATCAAAGAGAGAAGCTTCTCTAGATTTGCTATGAATTTGGGCAAAATGAAACATATTTGTTTAGCAAGAGAGGAAAAGGGTACTCTTTCAAACTGCCAGTTAATGAGCTACCATCTTGACAAGCTACCAGACACATACAGAAACATAACACAAAGAAGTAAAATTTATTTTACTACTCTCACTTGAGGCGCTAGCCATCTTGACAAGCTAACTGAGTTCCACAAAACAGAAACATTACACAAAGGAGTAAAATTTAATTCACTTCTCATCAGACAACTTGAGGCGCTTGCTATCGTTCCTAGGTGACCAACTGCGATCATTCCAGGTGGATCTTACATTATGGGCACTCCACAGCTGACGAAATGCAATTTCGTCCCACCTGGGATCTGACTTGGCTTCCCTATCTTCAGCATCCTGCGGCACAATTAGCGGTGCATCACAAGCGTGATTATTGCCGCTAGAAGATGCTACCTCTCTGTTTGCTGCTTCAGCTGCCGCCTCTTTGGCAGCTGCTTCTACTTCAGCTGCAAGCTCTCTCTCAGCTACTTCTGTAGCCTCTCTATCAGCTGCTTCAGATGCAGCCATTTTCTTTGCATATGCATCTTCAAACTCAGCTATTCTGCATTTTCTACAAAGGGCTCCCCTAAGCTCGTCTTCCCTCTTGCAAATAGGGCAAAACACGAGGTAACGTAGAAAGAAATGGATCTTATTATACAACGGGTAGGTCACATAAGCATCTATGGCTGCATACTTCAGGTTTATATCAGACAACGGCCACTTCTCCCATAAATTGTGCCTATCCGTAGGAAAATCTTCCTTCATTCTGTCGTACGACTCATCAAGGATTCTAGTTGCGAGTGATGCCATTACATCCTTCCTCGAGCCCCTATAATCTTGACAAGACTCTAAATATCGATCTAGTTGTGCGGAGGAATTGTAATTCCCTCTTGATTAAATTTCAAAAAATCAGTTGTATTGTCGACAGTGCAGAAAACAATTCCTTTTTCTACAAGGAATCGCGCAATGATTGACAATTCTGTCGATCTGAAAGAATATAGTTTGTCATCACCAAAATTTGTAACTACAAATATTTTGTCAGTGCAATATCATCATCTGAATATAATTTTACAAAGTTTAGTAAATGCAAGATCAAGACTCTCAACATTGTCTTGTCATAATTTATTTGGTCCTAAATAAAATTCAGTAGTTGCAAGATGAGCAAAAGGATAAAGAACAAGAGGAGAAAACCCTAAAAGCGGTTAGCTAGAGAGATCGGATCTACAAACCAGGAGAAGTGGTAGACGAGGACGTGTTTCCTCATGGCCTTTTGAACGGCCGCGACTTCACTCCCTTCATATGGGTCCTCTGGGGTGTACTCGGGGTCCAATCCCACAAACCTGTCCTCGTCTTTCTCAAGCAAACCCTCGTACATCCTCAGGACTTGCACCACTGTCTCCTCCTCGTTGGTGTAGACGACGTCTATCTTCTTATTGTCATGGGTAGTGAAGCTTGTCTCTAGAGTGCGATGACCTTCCATGGCAGCTAGGAGAAGATCGGAAGAAGACAGATGACAGGAAGAAGAAGAGTGGTTTCTGCGAGACAGGGGAACGATGGAA
Source organism: Avena insularis (assembly GCA_023614405.1). Taxonomy (NCBI): domain Eukaryota; kingdom Viridiplantae; phylum Streptophyta; class Magnoliopsida; order Poales; family Poaceae; genus Avena; species Avena insularis. Next base: position 331,472,284 of record CM042688.1, read on the forward strand.
CTGTCAATGCATTTCTAAGGTAGTGGTTAACGACAGGGACGAAAGTCCAAAGGAAAGACGCGTGGCGGTGGCCGTTCCAGCTTCTGAGTAAACAATAAATAATTATAATGACGATATATGTGCCCTGTTTTTTCACATCAATACACTCGGCCGGTCGTGTTGTCCTATCCAGTATGCTAGCATTGCAAGCCTACATGACAGGCACCCTTCCTAAGCGACGAGAGTGCCATAACGGCGAGAACTAACAGGGGGGCCCAACTTGACGGCCGTTAGCCTGATATTTTGTATTGAAACGTAAAGTTGAATTCATGCCGAAAAGACCCTCTGAGTATTTGGCACGCCAACTGTAGTCACCGCGGCTAATTATAGGCAACTTGGGCACCGTGTTGCCTGGGCACCCCAACTTTCGGGCCGCAAAATGATATTCTCGACCAAGAGGGGTCTCGGTTTGTAGAAAGTTCGAGAAGAAAGAGGTGTACTCTTCGGCCAGGAAGACGTTTTCTATGCTTCCATCTAGACGAGACATGTTCTTAATGTATCCCTTGATGTGTCCATTGAGCCTTTCGAACGGCATCATGCTTCGCAGAAACGGAGGACCGAGCTAGACGATATCCTCCATGACATGGAGAAGCAGATGAAGCATGACGTCGAAGAAAGCGGGAGGGGGGGTAATAGATCTCGATCTCGCATATTATCACCACGACTCGTCCTATAGCCTTGTGAGATTCTTAATGCCTATCGACTTCCGAGAGATGACGTCGAAAAAGTTACAGAGGCCAAACAGCGTTTCACGGATGTGCTTGTCTATTATACCTCGGATCGTGAACAGGAGTACCTGCGTCATCAACAAGGCGACATTGTGAGACTTCCTCCCACTAAAGCGCTGCTTCGCCTCGTCTAGCCATCTGCTTATCTTCCCCGCGTAGCCGTTCGGAAATTTGACTCCGAGGAGGCACTTCATAAACTATATGGCCTCCTTCTTACTCCGAGTGAAGCACGGGGCCTTGAGCTTGACCTCACCCTTCTTGACCTTTTTTCCCTTGTGACAACGACTATTCTGCGTTTCCGTATCCTCCTCGTCCTCCTCCTCGTCATTGCTATGTGGTGGTTGAAGTTCATCCCTGATGCCCATATGCTTCAAGTCGTTCCTTGCCTTCGGCCTATCTTTGGTGTTGTCGATGTTAAGGAGGGTGGCAAGAAGACTCTCACCCACGTTCTTCGTGATATGCATGAGCTCGAGGCTATGAGGCACGCGGAGGATCTTCTAGTATGGCAAGTCCTAGAAAACAGACCTCGCCTTCCATACCTTCAGCACCGGCTCTGGCTTCTTCAAGTTCTTTCCCGGTGCAGGGCACTCCTTCCAATTATTCAACAACTTGTAGATTTCCGTGCCGCTCCTCTGGTCCCGGATTCCTCAGAGCTCGACCGTCCCATCGAATAGATCTCCTAGCTTTCTCTAGGCGTGACTCTTGGGAAGCCACCTCCAAGCCCCAAGGAACACGGTTTTTCCGGTCCTGAGATCTTTCTGTAGCTGGCAATAGGTTGTATTATCCTTGCACCTAACGCACCCATAGAATCCTTGGACTACCTGCCCAAAAAAGTATCCATAACCGGGATAGTCTTGCACCGTCGTGATCACCGCCACTCTCATGTTGAAGTATTATTGTCTCAAGGCGTCCCAAATACAGGCTCCTTCTTCCCATAGCGTGGCCAGCTCCTCTTTCAACATCGTAAGATAGAGATTGATGTCTGTACCGGGTTGTTTTGTCCCATGAACCAGCATACTCATGGTTATGTACTTCTTCTTCATGCACAACCAGGGGGAGGTTGTAGATCCATACAAACACGGGCCAGGTGATGTGTATGCTGCTCTGGATTCTGAACGGATTGAGTCTGTCGGTGCTCACGCCGAGCCTGAGATTCCTTGACTCTTCCCCAAAATGTTGGTAATATTGGAGGCCCAATGCCTTCCACTGGCAAGCATCCGAAGGGTTCCTCAGCATTTCCTCCTTCTCTGGATCATCGTCTTCCGTCCTCTTTCTTTCCGCGTGCCAGCGCATGAGTTGTGCTTCCTTAGGATCCATGAGAACCAGATCTTTGACATGAGGGTCTCACAACCAGATTGAATCATGGCGGACACCTTGATCTTCGTGTTCATGCCCGGCGCCACCTTGATCATCTTCATGTCCATGCTTGGCACCACCCTAATCTTCATGATCATCACCTACCCCGCCGCCGACGTATTGATCTTCGTGATTGTGACCGGCATCTTGATCTTCACCATTATTGACATCCCCATCATCATCTTCATCATCGCGTATCCACCGAGTGTAGCCATCCATGAAACTACGTCGGAGCAGGTGCGACTCCAGCATTTCAGAATCGTGCCTTATCAGATACATCAGCTTCCAGTCGCGACACGGACATCTTATCTCCGTCTCTTTTGCATGTGCCATGTCGGCCCTCGCACATCTCATCCACCTATCCATGAGGGTTTTGCGGATCAGTGGTTGGACCATGGTCACCTGCGCGCGGTACAAAGAGAAATAGAAAAATTAGAGCATATATGGACGTGGATCGCCGGAAAAATTCGGCATGACCTCCCTAAAAAGAGGACATCCGCGAGTGCTAGAAATTTGCCAAAAAAGAAATGAATCGACATTCCGGTGAAACATTGGCATCTCAAATGAAATCCCTACACAAAAAAAGCACAACAACACAATCATATAGTCGGTGTCGCCGACAACGCGCATACATGCAAGCAACGCCTTCATGCTTCCTCCAATGGTGACTTGCGCAAGAGAGCCAAAGGATAAGTAAAGTGACATGTTGTAGATCTAGAGGAGCAAGAGACTTAACTTACATATGAGTGTCAACCAATGGAGATTTAGCAAGCTTCTATGGTGAATCAATGTGGCAAATGAGGTGGGGAGGAGGAGGGGGCGACCAAATCTGTCTTTTGGTGGAGGAAGAAGAAGTGAGACAAGTGAGTGGGGTGGTATTCGCTCCATGTGCCAAAAGCTGCAAAAAAGGTGGTGCCAGGTTATAGGAGGCGCATATTTCTCCATATGCGCCTCCTATACTCTAAACTATACGAGACCCATATGGTCCACAGGATTTACTTGAGGCGCACTCTGCTGCATGCGCCTCGCATATTATCAAGTATAGGAGGCGAATATGACCATATGTGCCTCGCATATTCGACCACCGACCTCTTCCTAGGCCCACATAGCTTATGCGAGGCGCATTCTTCCCACATGCGCCTCACCTATCTGATATATAGGAGGCACATATTATTAGAATGCATCTCGCATAATCTGGGGCTCCCAGATTTCATCCGTACAGGGATTATAGGAGGCACATCCTAATAATATGCGCCTCGCCTATTTGATACTAGAGGCACATGCCAAGGCAGTGCGCCTCGCCTATTTTATAGGAGGCGCATATGGTCTAAATGCTCCTCCTATAAGCATGTCTCCTATAGCCTTTTCTCTAGTAGTGTATGAATTCAAATCATACAATCTTCCTCACAAAAATCCCATAGAATTCAAAGCAAAAACCAAATTTAGAGAGAGGATGATCAAGCTTGCATGGTCCATGCACATATAATAAATACCACATCTATAATTGTGAAAACCACTATAGGTCCATATGGTCACCTATTCTATACATGCATTCAAATTTGAAAAAAAGCCAAACTAATATTAGACAAGCTGGCCTCACATATGGAATGGATGAAAATAAGCATAAATGAATATTAATGGGCAATGCTAGTGTGTGTGTCCCACTAGATGATTATATGACATCATATATATTCAAACATGCTCACATATTCAAAAGCCCGCCATATGGAAGATAGATGAGATCTTCTACTCACATAGCATGCAAAGGTGACCATGTGGCCCCCCATATTAATATTGTGAAAAAACATACATCACCTATGGGAGCATGTATAAATAGAAGTGGATCCATATTATGACATATGAGCTAGACAAATGCCAAAAGAAATGCAAGTGCTCATATATAGTTTGGATGGTGGAATAATAAGGTGGTGACAAAGAAAGGTGGTGGAGTCAAGAAAAGATATGCCCACAACTCAACTTGGGCATGAAATAATTTACCAAGAACCAAATACAATATATCAAGAGGCAAACACAATTAATAGACAAATGCATAATGAGGGAAAGAACCAAATGAAAGGGGTTTTATATGATGCTCAAATGCAATGTGGCATTGTGACATGAGCATGATATAATGCAATGCAATTAATGATATGTAGGAAGTAGCATATATATATTAAACCTTGTAGCATTACAATTGTTAAAGAATTGGGATGCTACAACTCTCCCCTACTAAACAAGAATCTTGCCCTGAGATTCCTAGGAAAAACAAGAAGACACAAGAGAGGGCGGTGTTCAGAATGAAGGTGATCCTCACGTTCCCAAATTGATTTCTCAATGGAATGGTGCGACCACTACACCTTGCAAGTCTTGTTAGAATTGATCTGCGTCTTGCATTTTTGTCCTTCAAAATAAAGGACATGAAGGGTTGAAGGATTGTTATGAAACAAGGCAGGTAGGATAAACATAGATTTGGTGCTCTATTGAAACATGATAGTTAGATCGAGATTAAAGATCGAAAGATGCAAATCGAGGTGATTACTGCCCTTGCCAGAAGAAAAGAGCGACTTTGGAGAAGTATCAACCACTTATGAAATAGCATTGTTTCTTCTCTTAGATTTTAAGAAATGAAGTTTGGACGAACAATATTGCCTTCAAACAATAGAGTTCCTTGATATCAATGGAAAAGATTTGGGTTAGGGACACTCTTGTATTAGATTCTTCTTAACACTGGTAAGGAACAAAGGATCACACAATTGAGATGCATGGATTTATCTTCAAGAGAAGAAGGAGATGCTAGTTTATGGTGGAATCCTGAGAAGAGAAGAATGTTGAAGATTTGGAGTTTATTGTAGAGATGCTTATTTCTTTCCTTAACCATGAGGTTATTGCAATAGATTTTGCAATTGATGGCATCAACCATAATTGGATTTAACAAGAGAAAAAGGATTTGACAATTGAAGTCAGAGATATACTCCATCCATCTTGTTTGACGATGTCGAGCACCGATAGAATGAAGAGGATGGAGAAGATTTTGCATTTGTTTCCACCAGATCGTTGAAGATTTTTACTCCATCTTGAAATAGATGAGACCACCAAGAAGAGATTATTGATTACGTTCTTTTAGAGAACACTCCGAAAAACAAGGATGGAAGTAAAAGTCGCAAGAGATAGAGGCCACTTCTAACTTCTGTGGAATGAGTAAAATCACATTAATCCACCAATTCAATGTACAAGAGAGAATGATAAGAGTAGTCAAATAGGATCAGTCCATCGCGCACCCAAAGCATTACTGTGCACATGAATAGGAAAAATATGCAACCCAACTCTCAGAAATTTAGACTGAAGATCTTGATAAGAAGAGGTAATGAAGCTCCATAAGAAAACAAGGTGGTGATGCAAACACTTCGTCGGATCCAAGCAGATAAAGATGATGATGTTGTCGTCGTGTCAGAAGTCCCTGGCCATCGGACAATATATGAAGCATATTACAGAGAACAACTGCAAGATTCAACAGATAGAGAAAAAGATAGCACCAACTTGAATAGAAGGATTACAAAATATCTGAAAAGTCTTAGCGACATCCGGCGAATTGAGGATAGAAGATAAAGTGAGAGGGTCCCAAAATATTTCTTGATGAGAAGAAGACCAACATGATCTCTTCTCCTTCTTGAGAATATCTGAGAGAGATTTAGCAGTCTTGAGGAAACTTCAGCAGAACAACGATGATAAATTGCCAAACAAATAAAAGCTCTAGATTTGATTGAAGGTGGAGGATGGAATTAACGTTGGGCTTGTTATTTCTAGAATGGTAGCAATGTCTTGAGGACATGGCCGAGATATGTGACTTCAGGAAGCCAGAATTCACGCTTTGAGAACTTTGCACAGATGCAATGCTCTCGAAGATTGAGACGATGATAAGAAGATGTTCTTCATGTTCCACCATTGATATAGAATAGGCAAGCATATCGTCAAGATATACCACCAAGAATTTAATGAGATATTCCAAGAATAACATGTTCATGAGGCTAGAGAAATGAACAGATGATGTCACATCCCAGATTTTAGAAATTGGGAATTAAACAGGGTTCATGCAATTGCATCATAAGCATCATGCAAAAAATTGAATTCCAAAACTATTTGCTCAATTTCTATTTCAAAATGCCATTTTGTCCCTATAAGGAATCTATAAGGATCTATAAATCCACTATTTGCAAACTAGTGAAAAGGCTATAATTATGATCCTATGTTGATCTACAGAATTTTAGAAAAAAATGAAGACAACAATCAATCCATTTGGAATAAATATGGAAAAGATATGAAGATAAGAAGAAAATAGAAAAGGAAAAATAACAAAAAGTAAAAATAATGAAACCTACCCGGCCGGCTAGCCCTAGCCAGCCAGCCCAGCCCACCTAAGCCCCCGCTATCCGCCGCTCACTCCCGCTTTGCCTCCCCGTGCGCAGCAGCAAATAGCTCAGCAGCACCCCACTTGCTGCTCTAGCTCACGCCCCCGCAGCCCGCTCCGTCCCTCTGCCGCTGACAAGAGGGACCCCGCATGTCATCTCCCTTACCCAGCGCGTCCCCAACTCGGACACCGCAACCACCCGCAGAAATCCCCGAATCCCCACCGAAATCATGTGCCCCCTCGCCCGATTTCTCCTTCTACTTAATCCCCATGATCAACTCTTCGAAATCCCTTTGGAACACTACAAAATAGCGCCGCCAGCCACGCAAAATTGCTCCCCGGAGGTTTCCATCGCCACACTGCCATTGGAGCTAGATCGAGGTTGACCTCGACCTTCCCTTGCACCCCGAGCTCTCTTTACCTTGCTGCGTCCCTCACCGTATCTCACCGCTTCTCTTTGACCTTGTTCCCCTCTCCGCAGAGCAACACAGCGACCACACGAGGTAGCCGGAGTTCGGGAATCCCGAGCGCCTCCGTCTGCTCCGTGTCGTAGCTACAGGAAGTGAAGGACGACTCCAATACCTCCACCGAGCTCTCCGTCCACCCCTGCATCGCGTCCGCTAGTTTTCCATCGCTAGAGATCTCTGGAACGCCGGCCAGCATCACCGTATGTGCCGTCGCTGCTATCCACCGCCGCCTTCACCGGTGAGCACCAGAACCTTCGGTTCCCAGCCGTCGGATCTGGGACGAACACACCGGATTAGATCGATTCCAAGAATCAGTACTAGCCACTAGCAGAACATCGCGTGGCACCCTCATCAGTGCCGCGTCAGCGCTGACCGGCCCACTCAGCATCGAATATTCCAGGGAATATTCCCTTTTATTTTGAAATTAAATAAAAATTGCAGAAATTATTTTAACTTGTAAAATTCATATGAAAAGATCTACATGTCCAAAAATAGCAAATAATATACTGTTGAATTTACATTTTTTTGTAGAATATTAATATGTATTTAGATCCGACATTTACTGTGATTATTTGTCGTGTTTATTTTAAATTATTTAATACCCTTTTTGGAGCAATAAATTCATAGTAAATAATCTGCTTATCAGAAAACTGCAAATGACCTATCCCTAGAATCACAAAGAGGAGTAGAACCTTATTCTTAATTAAAATTGTAGGTTGATAGAACATTTGAGTTTAAGTATATTAAAATGCATTCTATAGTATTTTAATTATTTAAAAAGATCTGTAAGTCCTTTTGGCGTGATTCTTGTTGCCCCAGGCTCTAAATCGTAATGTCTATCCAGTAGATTTTGGCCAAGATTTTTACAACATAGTTAACAACAGAGGCTCAATATTTGGATTAAAAGCCTAATAACTAGTTCTCTAAATTGCATAAATCAAATTTTTATGCATTAAAGGTTTTCCATGCATGCCATTAGTAGATATATTGGTCATAGAACATTAAATATCTACTGAAACTTTTATTAAAATGTCATGCTTGCATTCGTTGCACTTGTTTGATCTCTATGTATTGTTGTTTATTGGGTTGTCTTGCTTTTGTGTAGATTATGAGGATTGTAGCCCCTGTGATTGTCAGGACTGCGTGTTTGACTCTGACAACTACCAAGGCAAGTGGAGCTTCATAAAAGTCCTATTTATTTTCTATATGCATTATAGCTTTGTTTTTTGTATTTGCAACTATATGTATATTTATTGTTATGCTATATCCTATTATGGTCGTAGCCTTCCTTGTTAGGTGAGCCACCATAAGTAGATGTGCTTAGTTGTGTTTATGTAGACGAGGCTGGGTTACACCATGATAAAGTTGTTTTGAAAGGATGTGTTGGAAAATTAGAAAAACAACTTAATTAATGAACTCTCTGGGTGAAATTGGTAATTTCTTGGTTCGTGAATATCGGGCCCATGTCTATGGTTTACCTGAGTATCTCACTTGTGCATGGCCACCCAGGTTTCAGAGAAATGATTGGTGTCTTTATTTGGTAGCTTACGTGTATAGCCATATGCTAGTGAGTTATGGGTTGCTGGTTGGACATAGTAGGTCGTGGTGAATCGAGCTCTTCATATCCAGAGATGTAGTGAATTGTGGTAGGTTGGTATGGTGCGTGGATGGGCTTGGGGAACTACTTCCCGAATTGTCTCTTCTTGGGCTTCTCCCTATCATGACTTAAAATGCGTGTCATGGTACGAGCGGGTCGACCAGGTCATATGGGTAAAGTGTACAATCCCCGCAGGGTGTAAAACTAAGTACTTAGCTGTGTCTCTAGTAATCGACGATTGAGTTGCTGAATTATGGGTGCTATGACATGTTCTCGTTCATTCTAACTTGTAATTAATAAAACTTCTGGTTGAAACATAATTGGGTTGTGTGTTGATGATCAAATGCTTTACAAATGATAGGATAAAGTTATTTTGTTGTTGCAACTAAGCCTGAACCCCACAAGCCAGATATGCATGTAGATATTAGTCTTGTTGTTTCTCTCATAGTTCCACTTGCCAATACATTCAAAGTATTGACCACTCGTTGATTGCAACCTTTCATGTTGCAGGTTATTGTTCCGATTGTTCTGAGTGATCTTATAGGTTGCGAACCTCCACTCAATAGTTGTTCGCATGTGGCACAATTTAAGATGGAGCCTATTATCTATTTATGCTTTCATATGCTACTTGATGTTTTGATCTAGATTTGAGCTAAGCGTTATGTAATAATTGCAAATTCTGGATCATTTGATGTAATAATGATGCACTGTTATATTCTTTGGTATTCATCTGTACTGTGTGTGCTAGTGAACCGATCCAAGGATTGACACTATACACAGGAACTCAGCCTTATCAGGCGAGGGTGTTACAAGATGGTATCAGAGCAGTGTGTTGACTGTAGGATCGTGACCTAGGATTGGAATAGGAAAACCATATGAATTATAAGGACTATTTCGTTCTATCTATTCTCTTCTTACACTTCTTTCTAGTATCTTCTCACCACTTCAGTTTTCATACTCTTCTCTCTTAAAACATAGAAGGGACTCTTGCTATGGATGAACTCAAAAAATTGTACTTATTAGATTTCTTGTAATCCTTGATCTTTCTTTTCTAATCTCATCTTGTTCAAAACTTGTAGATGAACACTTGTGTGAGGAAGCGCAAGATAAACAATAGTTAGATGATGTGCACCATATAGTTTTGATAGGATTTCATTTAGATCTAGCAATCGATCGCTACAAAAACTTGTTTGATAGTTGGTTTATTATGCTTTGGTTTTGCTATTTGATAACCCAAAGTTCCAGAATATTTTTGAGAGGTTTCATAATATATTAATGAAGGTTTTGATTAGAAATTCGTGCTATTACTACTGTAGTTTTCTGCCTGACATGCTGTACTATACGATTTTTAATATTTTACTGGTAATTCGGATTAAGCTCATATTTTATGATGTGGTTCGTAATTTGTAGTAGTATAGGAAAAAAATTGGCTAAAATTCCTGATGGGTTTAAGGTGCTCATAAAAATCCGTGAACCCCGTTGTAGTTTTAAGACAGATTTTGTCTATTGGTTTTAAGCTTGTAGGTTCACCCCCAAACGAATTTCAATCAAAAGAAAACTATTTTGTGGATGGTATGACACTAAAACAAAACTTTTGGAACATAAAAAAACTAATTTGGTTTGAGTGTTGTTTGTAATGGTTGTTTGCTTGTGAGTCAATTGATTGTTTCATATAGTTATGGGTAGTAATACTTCTCTATTCTTTCTATCTATAACTCGTCTATGTTGTCCCAATAGATGCCATACCATCGTCAATTCACTGATATGGAGAAGCTCATGGAAGCACAAGCTGTTGGGGGGATACCCCCTGGTAGGGTCACGCCGGGGTATAAAGGACGAGTTAGCCGAGGTACGACATGGTCAAAGTAAGTGTTGGCCAGGTCACCTCAAGGCAGGTCGACTTACGGAGTAACCCGGCCCGGTGGGCCTTTGCCTAGCATTAATCCAGCCTGCATGAAATATAAGTTGGCCATGTTTATCTACCTTGTGTGCAGGTATCCCCGTAGCCGAGCTAACTACATGCTAGCCGGGTTACCGCTTAGCTTACAAGAGAAGGAAGGAATCTCCCACTGGTCAAAAGGTGGCCTCTGTCTACTGTGGCGTGAGTGAAGCGAGCAGAGGGAAGGACTAGCGGGGCGTGGCCGACAAAGGTGACGTGGGCTATGTCGGATGACATAGTCAGTGTCTGGTGACGCCAAAAGACAAGGAGCTCACAGGAGGTTACGTTCATAGTCCGGACTAGCCATTTAAAGTGAATAAAGAGGCATCTAGATTTAACCAAAGGGCATATTCGGGGAATATGCTGCCACGTGTGCCCTAACTTTGTACCCTCGGCTTGCCTATATAAGGAGCACCAGGGCCTCCATAGAAGGGGATCGATCATTTTCTCTGTCTAAGGTAGAACTCTAGAGCACTGTAGTGGGGGGGTAAGAGAACTAGTCTCCTTCTCACAAACAGCTCAAGGAGCCCTTGTAATCCATCATTGATAGAGTGAGAATACAAACACTTCTGCATGGAATCACCACGCTATCCCTCCCTAGATTCCTCTAGCGTACTTTGGCCCCATCTTTAGCCTATCCATGGCATCTGCCGTGCCACCACCACAACAGTTGGTGCCCACTATGGGGCTAGCAGCGCTAGCAGGGGTGAGAATCCATACGGGAAACATCATCAGCATGGGCGAGCGCATCGTCTCCAGCCTGGTTCAGTGCTTTGGAGCATTGGACTATGTCAGCGACAATGCTAAAAGCTTCGGTAGACGTCCTCCTTCGTGCAACAGCCTCTTCATCAAACTTGGTGCACACAAGATCTACGTCGGTGTGGACGAGTCCTGTGTTCACTCACGCCACATCGTCGAGGGAGGCGAACCACCACTCAGCACGGCTCGCGGCACGCGTATCACTCGCCCCGCAAGCTGCGCTGAGGTCATGATGACTGCGCCAAACGCAAGAGCAAGGAAGGATCCAGCACCAGATCCGGAAGTCATGCCGAAGCAGGCAAGGTATAGGTTCCCTCCACTAGAGAGGCTAGAGAATGTATTGTAGCAAGCAATAGATAGCTTAGCGACACCAATATCTCATGTAGTAGATCTGGCTCAGGCGCAAGCTGATTTAGAGGAAACTAGGCAGAAAATGCTAGCTGGGGCGAAAAAAGTGGCCGAGTTACAACAGTCGCTGAACATCACTTTGAGAGAATATGCAAAGGCAACCCGCATAGATGGGGTAAAAATCAAAGGTATGTACTTGATCACTGAAATTGACAAGGAGTGTGAGCCTAGGCCGGGTCAGACAACTACTATATTAATAGGAGGGTTGGAGAGATACAATACCCCGATAAAGAACCTTAGGGCTGCAAACGCAGCTGCGTCCGAGTTAGAAGGCTTAACCGGAGAAGTCCGGGAAAGGCAACAGTAAAGAGTAAACCACTTGTTGAGGGTGGCGTGCCAACAAAATGAGGAAATGAACAAGGAAAACCCGGCGCAGCCTGGAGCATCAAATGTAGTTCATTTGGCTAGGAATAACCCGACAAAATCCGCTGGAGCAGCATCTTCCCTAGGTCATGGCCCAAGGAGAGAGAATGTGGTAACTCCGGGTAGAAAGGACAAACAGATGGTTCCCTATGATCCAGTGAGAGCCGGAAAAGGAAAAGCAGTGCAAATTGATGAAGATTGCCATAGTACCAGCCAAGGTGAAGCTGGTTGAGGTAACCGCGACCAAGGCATTGCCGTTCAAAGGAACATTGCCAATGGCAATGCTGGACAACATGATCCGGCGGAAGTAGGTAAAAATGCACCTCGGCAACATCAACAACAATACACACCTTGGCCAGAGAGAAGCGCTGGCCAAGCGATGCAGTAGCAGTATGCTCGTCCGGATCAAGACAGGTACAATGATGGTTATTCAACGATGGTCAACGATGGATACCCTAGACCGTAGCACCACGTTATTGGATCGAGGCTAGGAAGCAGGAATTTACAGCCGGATGACGCGAGATTGAAGCTGGACCAGATTTATAGGTCGGAAATGATCGAGGTGCAAGGCCCTCCAGGCCCGGCATGCTTTGGACCTCATATTATGAGGGAACCGCCAGTACCGAACTTTTAGCTTGCTAGAGGAACAAAGACCTACGATGGCTCATTGACTATGCAACAACAGTTAAAATTGCAGCAAGAAATTTGAGGTGGGTAGTAAGATATGTGCCCCAGATGTTAGAAGGACTTGCAAGAGTTTGGTTGAACAACTTGCCACCTGGGAGTATAAATTGCTGGCTGGATTTTGAGGAGTTATTCGTTAGTACTTTCTCAAGCACCTACAAGAGACCCAACAGGCCACAAACTTTGGCACTATGCACGCAAAGGCCGAATGAGCCAGACTCGGTGGTGCAATGTGCGCAACCCATGTGAGGGGGTAATTGAATGACAAGCAATTGCATGGTTCCCCCAAGGCTGCAGATATGGAAGTATGTTGTGGCAATACGTTGGATACAATGCTTTGGAGACTTGGATTTGGTGGTGCAGCAAGTATCGGGCAATTGGGATGCCTTGAATGCCAACATGGCCCTTTACAGATTCCATGTTCAAAAAATAAGTGGGTTCTTCGAGGGATGTGAATTTCATCACGTACCCCGGATTGAAAATGAGGCAGCCGACGTATTGTCCAAGTTGGGGTCATCCCAGCAACCAATCCCGCCAAATGTTGCTTTGGAGAACCTAAGAAAACCATCAATTACACCATCGCTAGAATCCGACTCAATTTATGTCCCGGCAATTTCTAGATCAGAAGTGACACCTATGGAAATAGACTAGGGAGGCACTTCAGCAAACTTGGGGACTGCTTCGGCAAACCCGGGGACTGCCTCAGCAAACCCAAGGACTGTTCAGCCAGATCCGGTAGGAGTTATGTCGGTGGATGCAATGGAAATTGATGAAGAACTTTTCCCCATCTGGCCTATACCTGTTTGGGATAAACCAATATTTGATTTCCTAAAAGAAGGAATTCTGCCGAATGATGAGATACACTCAAGACAAATTCAGAGGAGGGCCAAGGCATATACTATAATCAACACCCATCTATACAAAAGAAGTGTTACTAGTGTCTTGCAATGATGCGTAGACCTGGAAGAAGGGCTTGACATACTCTGAGATATCCATCAAGGAGAATGTGGTCATCATGCATCTTCTAGAGAGTTAGTGGCAAAAGCTTTTCAGCACGGATTTTATTGGCCAAGTGCCCTAGAACAAGCAGAAGATCTGGCGAGGAAATGCAATGGCTTTCAGAGATACGCCACAAAAACCCACATGCCAATGTCGGAACTCAAAACCATACCCATTACCTGGCCATTTGCTATTTGGTGCCTAGACATGGTAGGACCATTTAAGCCGGCTAAGGGAGGTATGACCCATATCTTGGTTATGGTGGACAAGTTCACCAAGTGGATTAAGGTAAAGCCAATCAGGAAATGTGATGGGGCAACAGCAGTAACGTTCCTCAAAGATATAATCTTGAGATACGGCTATCCCCACAGTATCATAACTGATAATGGCACGAATTTTGCTGAAGGAGCATTTGCGAGGTTCTACCGAGAAAAGAAGATCCGGCTAGATATTGCCTCAGTAGCCCACCCTTCATCGAACGGGCAAGTGGAAAGATCTAATGGACTAGTCTTGTCTGGGATAAAACCCCAGCTCATTGACCCGCTGCAAAGATCAGCGGGGTGCTGGATAGAAGAACTACTAGCGGTACTGTGGAGTTTGAGAACAACTCTGAATCGATCAACAGGCTATACACCATTCTTTCTGGTATATGGGGCAGAAGCTGTATTACCAGCCGATATAGAGCATGATTCGCCAAGAGTCACCCAATACACAGAAGCCGAAGTGCGCGAGGCCTGGCAAAATGATGTGTATCTGCTGGAAGAAGCAAGAGAACTAGCCTTGTCCATATCCATCATATATCAGCAAAATCTCCAATGCTACCATAGCCGGAAAGTAAACCCCCGAGTTTCCGGGAAGGTGATCTCGTACTTCAGCTAGTGGAACGCACTGCTGGCATGCATAAGTTATCCCCGCCATGGGAAGGACCCTTCATTGTAAGCAAAGCTTTGCACAATGATTCCTATTATCTCATCGATGCACAAGCACAGGAAAAGAACAAGGCGGACAGGTCCGGCGAGGAAACTAAGCGTCCGTGGAATGTAGCTCTACTTCGTCCATTTTACACCTAGCAAAGAGGTGAATGTATCCGAGTTACTCATATGTCGGTATGTATATCGGCAATGAGCACACCAAGGAAACTTTGGCACCCCGGGCTGAAACTCGAGGACTGCCTTAATAATTATCTTTTCTGTATTTACGTTTTATATGTCGGCTGGCTTAAATTGTTTAGACTTTAGACGGGTTAGTAATGTGTGAGTACCAAAAACCCAACTCTTCGACTTTGCTGATGTCCAACAAGAATTGGCTTCATGGCAAGCACGAGAACAAGTTTGGAATTGCAAAGTACATGAAAAACGACTAAGGAAAAGAATGTAATCGAGCCAACATTTGTTATTTCGACTAACTCTCTATTTACTTTATCTATCTTGTGTTGGATTATTTTGAGCTAATCTCAAAGTTTCAAGTATTGTTGCATCAATTTTTTGAACCTCGAACTCGTAAGTCAAAAACCGAATCAAGGTAGACGCGAGCCGAGTCATAAAATTGCGGGAACAAGAAAAGGAAACTCAGGCACTTCGCCCAAGTTAATCCGACATTTAAAAACTTAGTAGGAAAACATAACCAATTGTAGCAAAATAAAACCATGGTGCATAGATACAATTGCACCCGGCATACCGGGGATCTCACGAACAATGTTCAAGTGTTTAAATAGCTCAAGGAGCAACAGCAAGACCCGAATCATTGGTCGAGGGAGGAGGTACTTCGGCATCCGAGGGCGGGGCGCTAGTATCGGCCTCATCTTCTGGATTAGCCTCCTCGTTCTCCGGGTCTTCAGCATCATCGCCAAGCTCGGAGGCTTCCTCCTTATCCTCGTCACCCTCAGCACCATCAGAAACATAGCCATCATCAAATGCGTCAAGGTAGCTCGAACCCTCGTTCCAGCTATGGCAAAAGGCATATTGGATAAGATTTTTGGAATGGGCTTTGTGTTGAGCAATGCACTCCAAATCATTGGACCACTTTGATCCGGTGCGCAAACGCTCAAGCAGATTTAGATCCAGCTCCTCATACCAAGATAGAACGAAGTTCAGCGCTGTGTCTGCTCCGTCTCGTGTGGTAGATTCCCGCCACAGGTTCAGCTGAGTTTCACACTCCATCAGTTTTGCTATAAACACAACGCTTCCCTTGGGAGTGGGCTCAGTGGGCCAGAGAGAATTGAACATCCACATCGCTGCCGGCATAATGTATGCCCCATAGTTCTTCACCAGTTCCATGCAGGTAGCAAGGCTCACCAACAAGTCCTCCATGTCATAAGGAACCGACTCAGCTGTAGGGTTGGCTAGATTACCTCGTTGGGCGCGGGACCTGGTTACAGCGGCAGAAGCGAGGGGGTCACTCTCTGGGAAGTTGCCTGCAACCAAAAGAAAGGATGTCAGTGAGCCAGAACACTTAATCCGGAGAGACAAGAATTGAAACGAGGAAGAAAACTCACATGAAATCTAGAAAAGGATCTGAGTGAGCTCGGTATACACATCTGCATTTCTGGCCTGGAGCTTCTCATATTCGGAGGTCATCGTAAGAGATAGGCACCGGATCAAGTACCTCCATAACCTCAACATCAGTGTCATCGTCATCTGGCCAATCCCTTAGATAAGAGGCCTTACCAGAGGTCCGCTTGGTGCCGTTCGGAGTAGGCAAGAACCTCTCCTGGTTAGGCTCCTCCATGTCAGGCTCTGCGCGGTCTGCCACCCATTTGAGAGCCGGCTCCTTGCCGTCCTCAATTGTCTGCTAGAGAAACAGCTGAGAGCAAAGTACTAAATGGTTAAGTTAGGAGGCTATCCAACATATCTCAAGACTCAGAAGAATACTAGGAGAAGAATGTACCTTGGATGGCAACTTATCCCGGGTGAAGGTGTTGGAGATATGCCCTAGAGGTAATAATAAATGTAGTTATTATTATATATCTTTGTGTTTATGATAAATGTTTACATTCATGCTATAATAGTATTAACAAGGAAACCATTAATACTTGTGTGTTTTGTAAACTTAATTTGAAGTCCCTAGTATAGCCTCTATACTTCACTAGCTTGTTGGTTGATTGATGATGTGGTTTCTTTGTCATGAACATTGAGATGTTATCAACAACAAGATCATATCGTTAGGAGAATGATATGGTGGACATACTCCTATAGACAAGCATAGCATAAAGATCAAGTCATTTCAATAGTTCAATTGCTATATGCTTTCTGATACATAGTAACCTAATTCCTTCGACCATGAGATCATGCATATCACCTTTACCGGATGGATGCTTTGATGTCATCAAACACCACACCGTAACAGGGTGGCTATAAAGGTGGCATTGAGTGTTCGGAAAGTATTGGTTGAAACACATGGATCAAGAGTGGGATTTGTCCATCCACATGACGGATAGATATTCTCTGGGCCCTCTCGGTGAAATGTCATCCAATTAGCTTGCAAGCATGTGACTTGGTCACAAGGGATCACATATCACGGGAACGAGAAAAGAGTACTTATCAGTAACGAGGATGAACTAGGTATGCAGAGATACCGACGATCATAACCTCGGATAAGTAACATATCGTGAGACAAAGGGAAATTGGTATCGTATGTAAGTGGTTCATTCGATCGCAAAGTAATCGTAGAAATATGTGGGAGCCATATGAATTTCCAGATTCCTCTATTGGTTATTTCTCGGAGAAGTGTCTCGATCATGTCCGCATAATTCACGAACCGTAGGGAGACACACTTAAGGATTCGACGTTGTTTGAGTAGTTATGGTATTATGAGAAAGAGACTGAATGTTGTTCGGAGTCTCGGATGGGATCCGGATATCACGAGGTGATCCGAATGGTCCGGAGAATAAGATTCATATAAGGAAAGTTCCGTTTGAGTTGGGGAATGGTTCCGTGTTTTCATCGGGAACATTCTAGAAGGTCCCGAATGTCCGACTCGGAGGGGAAGGGTACATGAGTGTGTCATTACATATTGGAATGATTGCATCATGTACTAAGTATTCTTGCTGTCCCAAATAAAGGATTTATTTAAATCCTAAATTGAAAAGTCAAACGGCTAGTTTGAAAGTCAAACGACAGTTTTGGGAAGTGGGAAAAGAGGAGGAGAGGTGGAGGCCGAGTTGGAGGAGGGTTCCTCCCCTTGGCCGGCGCACCTCCCTAGGCCGAGTTGGGGAGGAACTCCTCCCCTTGGCCGGCCAGCCCTCCAACCTATATAAGGAGGGGCAGGGCTCCCCTCCTAGACACACAAGTTTCCTATCCTCTAAACTAAACCCTAGATCTAGACCCCGGTTTAGAGCTATTCGGTTTAGAGCCTTCTAATTGGTTTAGAGCCTTCTAATTGGTGTGTCTAATTACTAGACCACTAATAGCCTCTCTCATAAGCTCCACCATACTCGCACCGGCTTAAGGCGAAGCCTCATGATTTCCTCTACCTCCTACCAGACCACGCCACAGCCGGAATCGCGAGGAGAGTGCTACAACCTCCGCTGCCTTGGAACAAGGAGAGGAAGGTCTTCGAAATCGAACGGTGACCGATCAAGGGAGCGCTACTTGAACGCAGCGCCGGAAGGATCGTCTACGCGATCTTGAGATCGGAAAGAGTACGACTACATCACCCACGAGAATCTGCTCTCGTTAAACACTTTGGAATCTTCGAGGGTGAGTTATTCCATCGACTCGTTGCTGCAATCTAGTAGATAGATCTTGGCTTGTTTGTTTGTATGCGATAGAAAATTTTTGTTTTCCATGCTACGAACCCCTACAGAAGGGTGTCAGACCCTACTTCCATGCCTCGGTGAATTCCTTCTCTATCTTGAAGATGGCCTTAACCTGGCGGAACACCTCGGAGTTGTTAAGCTCGAAAAAGGAGGTCCGGTGGGGGTCAAGGGGGCTGCTCAGATGGCAGATCTTGTCAAAGCGTTTCTGCAGGGGGAGACCCGGCTGCGGACAAAAGTGATCATGACGTCCTCGCCCCGCAACCCCATCTTGAGTAGCTCCTTGATCCGCTTATCGACCTGATTCGCCAAGGAAGTAGGCTGCTTTGGGATTTTCTCCCACAAAGAGGTGTCCGGGACACCCATCTTGAAGGGGAGTAGCCGGATCAGGTCCTCGTCCGAGCTATTCCTCACATAGAAGAAGGTCCGGGCCCAGCCTTTGCATGACTCAAGGCCGGTAACCCGGGGAAAGGCGGAGTTCTTGCAAGGAGAAATGGAAGCTCCAACGCATTGGGCAAGATGTTTGTCGGCAGGCAAGCAATGAGGATCCGAGATAATGTTCTTACGAAGGCCAAAGAACTTGATCCATAGTTCTTTGGCAGGCTAGAGGCCGACTTACCCCTCTATGTCGGAGGCAAAAGAGGAAAGAGTTATGATTGCATTCGCAGGAAGGTGGTAAGGCTAAAGTTGGTAGGTGGAGATGAAGTCATGGAAGAAATCGGAGACAGGCAAGCCAAATCCACGCTGAAAATGGGAGAGGAAGACGACAAACTTGCGTGGGTTTGGCGAAGGGGAGATTTCCTTGATAGCAAGGCGACAGGCGACGCCCGCAGGGATGTGGAAGGTCGCATAGAGCCAGTCCAGATCGTCCTGGCAGACGAATGCACCTGCCCAGGCGCCATGTCATGAGCCTCGTCCTCCTCCTCCTCCTCAGCAACAATGGCGGCCTCCTCCTGTGTCATGGCTAAATCAAGATCTTCAAGGAAGTAGTCAGAGAAAAAGTAACCGACCATAGCAAACTTGGAGGTGCAGAGCCCCGTGATGGAAAGCTCGAGCGGACGTGGTGGCACTGTCACGAGGAGCAACAAGGCATGGCTGCAACGGCGCATCACTAAGGCAGAGGCAGCGGCAGCGGTGGCGTCACTGTGGAGAAGAAGGAGGCAAAGGGCAGGGGCGCGTACGAAGTGGGGGAACTTACCCAAAGGCCGCCCCTGCCCCCTATTTACCCACACCTCACGGGCGCATAGTGGGATTAGTTGCTGCGGCCCAACTGCATGGTGTGGCCGTGTATTTTCCAAACCAGCCAATCAGGCTCATGCCACAACAAGGGCTACAAGGAGCAGGGGATCCCACGACATGATGTTATCATACAGTTAACGAGGGGCTACCACGTCATGACGTGCAGAGCAATATTCCTGACATTTACTACAGTAACCGACACAGTAAACTGGCGCGACCCTTAAAATGAGGCAAAGTGATGATTACCCTTCACATAGGAAGTGGGGAAGCGTATGAGAGAAGGAAAGATAACCCGGACGCATGGACAATGACCCGGCCAATGAGAGGTAACTCGAACTGAGTCAAGGGAACGTCAAGCCAAAGAGACCGGGTTACGGAATACCTCGGCCGAAGAAGTACAGATTTGGATAAGTGGAACCTGTTGTGGCCTTAACAGCTGAAGTTGCTAAGACCACACCAGCTTCGGGGACTAATGTTTGGGGGATACCCCCATGTAGGGTCACGCCAGGGTATAAAGGCCGAGTTAGCCGAGGTATGGCACGGTCAAAGAAAGTGCTGACCGGGGCACCTCAAGGCAAGCTGACTTACGGAGTAATCTGGCCCGGTGGGCGTTTGCCTAGCATTAATCTGGCTAGCATGAAATATAAGTCATCCAGTTTATCTACCTTGCGTGCGGTATCCCTGTAGCCGGGCGAACTACATGCTAGCCGGGTTACCGCTTGGCTTCCAAGAGAAGGAAGGAATCTCCCGTTGGTCAAAAGGTGGCCTCTGTCTACTATGGCATGAGCAAAGCGAGCAGAGGGAAGGACCAACGGGGCATGGTCGACAAAGGAGACATGGGCTATGTCGGATGACGTAGTCAGTGCTTGGTGATGCCAAAAGACAAGGAGCTCACATGAGGTTACGTTCATAGTCCGGACTAGCCGTTTAAAGTGAATAAAGAGGCATCTAGCTTTAACTAAAGGGCATATTCGGGGAATATGCTGCCACGTGTGCCCTAACTTTGTACCCTGGGCTTGCCTATATATGGAGCACCAGGGCCTCCATACAAGGGGATCGATAATTTTCTCTGTCTAAGGTAGATCTCTAGAGCATTGTAGTGTGGGGTAAGAGACCTAGTATCCTTATCACGAACAACTCAAGGAGCCCTTGTAATCCATCATTGATAGGGTGAGAATACAAAACACTTGTGCGTGGAATCACCACGCTATCCCTCCCTGGATTCGTCTAGCATATTTTGGCCCCATCTTTAGCCTATCCATGGCATCTTCCGTGCCACCACCATGACACAAGCACATCTAGCACAAATGATGACGCAGTTCATGGCCACCCGGAACAATAACAACAATCCACCGCCTCAGCAAGACCTACTCAACAATTTTCTGATGCTTGGACCACCAACATACTCAAGCTTCTCCAAGCCTATTGTGGCAGATAATTGGTTACAAAGAGTGACCAAGAGCCTAGTGACTGTTCGCTGCACAGATGTAGAGAAGGTGAGGTTTGCCACTCACTTATTGGAAGGACCTATAGAAAAATGGTGGTACAACTATCAAGTCACTCACCCCATAGTACAAGCAACATGGAACATGTTTTAGAAAGCATTTCAGGATGCACATGTTTCATCTGAAGTCATGAATTCATGCTAGAGAGGATTCATTGAAGATTTTAGCAAGGCATCCCGCAGTGTGATAGATGATGTGAATTTGGATCACACAACTTGGTGGAGGATGCATGGAGCCATCTACAATAGAAAAATAACCTGGGAGGAGTTCAATGAAGTCATATTGCGACCTTGTCCTATCCCCCAAGCATCAACAACTGAAGAGGATGTTCTGAAGGAACTTCGACCTTGCAAAGTCTGTGGAGACTTAGGACACACATACAAGGAGCCTCAGGACCAGTGCCCCTATTGTGATGGAAGCCATCCAGCTAGAGAGTGCCTCATATCCCAAGTCACTTGCTTTCTATGTGAACAGAATGATCATGTCCCTATCTGTTGTCACCTTTACCCCATGGTACAACAAGTGAGTAAAGGAGTCAAGGATAGAATGTATCAAGCTCTCAAGAAGACCCTAGAAGAATATAGCCTTATGGTGGAGGCCGAAGTCAGAGTCATGCCTCATAAGGTCACATCCAATGTGTCCACAAAGTGTTGCTACTCATGTGGAGAAGAAGGTCATATCTCTAGTGACTGCTCCAAGAAACGAGAAAGGTTTCCTAAATTTGTGGTGAAATATGAGGAACAAAAAATAAGGGATCTCCTAGCCTTAGAGAGACCTA
Organism: Avena insularis; assembly: GCA_023614405.1. NCBI lineage: Eukaryota > Viridiplantae > Streptophyta > Magnoliopsida > Poales > Poaceae > Avena > Avena insularis. The sequence continues at coordinate 331,494,303 of CM042688.1, forward strand.
GGAGGAGGAAGAACTGCCACACCTCCAATGCGAGGGATATTAGCCAGGTGTTGTGCTATAGTTGTAATGAGCTAGGGAATTATGCGTCACATTGCCCAAAAAAGAAGAAGGGAAAAGGAAACAAGAAAGATAGATATGCTAGCAATATGAAGCCTATAAGGGATCTCAGCACTGTCACCTGCTACAAGTGCAACGAGTTGGGACATTATGCCAAAAACTACCCAGAGAAGGAGCTTCAGAGTACCATGTGAACATCAAGAAAGTATTTAACAAGCCATGCTATGTGATTAGTAAGTTCCCAGCTAATTCATACATCACACTTATAATCTTTCAATACTGGTGTATCGTTTTCATTATATAGAGGCGTTCATGGATAAGAACAACCACATATGGAGTTACTTAGAGGATCTGTTGAAGAGAACTCAGAGGATAAAATTGAAAGCTAGTACAAGATGCCACCATTAAATTCTGGAGATTGGTAGGACATAAATTTCCCACTAGCTTATGTATATTTGATTCGCATGGCTTAGATGCAACTCTAGCATGGATTGGAAGGTTAAGAATCAAGTTTTGATAGATTGGTATGACACCGCACCCAGAAAGAAGAAGAATCAGATGTAGTCCAACAATTAGCCTTAGAGATGACAAGTCCATTTATCTTAAGGGGATTAGCCTCGGATACACCACCCACACCTCGCTCGCCATTTCGAATCTCGGGATGAGATTCATCTTAAGGGGGTTAGTCTCTCACATCCTAGATTTTAGAAATTGGGCATTAAACAGGGTTCATGGCATTGCATCATAAGCATCATGCAGAAAAAATTGAAATCCAAAACTATTTGCTCAATTTATATTTCAAAATTCCCTTTTGTCCCTATAAGGAATCTATAAGGATTTATAAATCCACTAAATTGAAAACTAGTGAAAAGGCTATAATTATGATCATATGTTGATCTAAAGAATTTTAGAAAAATTTGTAGACAAAAATCAATCCATTTGGAATAAATATGGAAAATATATGAAGAGAAGAAGAAAATAGAAAAGGAAAAAATAACAAAAAGAATCTAACCTACCGGCCAGCCACCACCCCAGCCCAGCCACCACCTAAGCCCGCTCCCAGCCCCGCTCCCCTCCCCAGCGCAGCCCAAGAGTAGCCCACTAGCTTCTCTAGCCCACGCCCTCGCAGCCCGCTCCGCCCTTCTGCCACTGACAAGAGGGACCCCGCATGTCATTTACCTCACCCAGCGTGTCCCCGACCAGGACACCACAACCGCCCGCAGAAATCACCGAATCCCCACCGAAATCATGCTCCCCCTTGCCCGATTTCTCCTTCTACTTAATCCCCATGCTCACCTCTTCGAAAGCCCTTTGGAACCCTAGCAAATAGCGTCGCCAGCCTCGTGAAATTGCTCGGCAGAGGTTTCCACTATCGTGCTGCCATTGGAGCTAGATCGAGGTCGACCTCATCCTTCCCTTGCACCCCGAGCCCTCTTTACCTTGTTGCGTCCCTCACCGCATCTCACCACTTCTCTCTGACCTTATTCCCCTCTCTACAGAGCAACACAACAACCACACGAGGTCGCCGGAGTTCGCGAATCCCGAGTGCCTCCGTCTGCTCCATGTTGCCGCTATAGGAAGCGAAGGACGACTCCAAGACCTCCACCGAGCTCTGCATCCACCCCCGCATCATGTCTGCTAGTTTTCCATTGCTGGAGATCTCCGGAACGCCAGCCACCGTCACCATTTGCGCTGCCACCGCCGTCCACCGGCACCTTCACCGGTGAGCACCGGAACCTTCGGTTCCCAGCCGTCGGATCTGGGACGAATGCGCCGGATTAGATCGAATCCCCGAATCGATACTGGCCACTAGCAGAACACCGCGTGGCACCCTCACGCCACACGCCGTGACGACCCCCCGAAGGTTTAATATTCCAGGGAATATTCCCTTTTATTTTGAAATTGAATAAAAATTACAGAAATTATTTTAACTTGTAAAATTCATATGGAAAGATCTACATGTCCAAAAATAGCAAACAATATACCATTGGATTCACAATTTTGTGTAGAATATTAATATGTATTTAGATCCAACATTTACTATAAGTATTTGGTGTTTGTTTTAAATGATTTAATACCCTTTTTGGATCAATAAATTCATAGTAAATAATCGCTTATTAGAAAACTGCAATTGAACTATCCCTGGAATCACAAAGAGGAGTAGAACCTTATTCTGAATTAAAATTGTAGGTTTACACAAAATTTGATTTTAAGTATATTAAAATGCATTCTGTAGTATTTTAATTATTTAAAAAGATCTGTAAGTCCTTTTGGTGTGATTCTTGGTGCCCCATGCTCTAAATCTTATTGTCTATCTAGTAGACTTTGGCCAAGATTTTTACAACACTATTCATAGTAGAGGATCAATATTTGGATTAAAAGCCTAATAACTAGTTCTCTAAATTGCATAAATCGATTTTTGATGCATTAAAGGTTTTCCATGCATGCCATCAGTAGATATATTGGTTAGAGAACATTAAATATCTACTGAAACCTTTATTAAACTGTCATGCATGCATTTGTTGCACTTGTTTGATCTCTATATGTTGTTTTTTATTTGGTTGTATTGTGTTCATGTAGATTGTGAGGATTGTAGCCCCTGTGATTGTCAGGACTACGTGTTTGACTCTGACAACTACCAAGGCAAGTGGAGCTTCATAAAAGTCCTATTTATTTTCTATATGCATTATAGCTTTGTTTTTTGTTTTTGCAAGTATATGTATATTTATTGTTATGTTATATCCTTTTATGGTCGTATCCTTCCTTGTTAGGTGAGCCACTGTAACTAGATGTGCTTAGTTATGCTTATGTAGACGAGGCTGGGTTACACCATGATAAAGATTGTTTTGAAAGGATGTGTTGGAAAATTTGAAAAACAACTTAATTAATGAACTCTCTGGGTGGAATTGGTAATTGCTTGGTTCGTGAATACCGGGCCCATGTCTATGGTTTACTCGAGTATCTCACTTGTGGATGGCCACCTAGGTTCCAGAGAAATGATTAGTGTCTTTATTTGGTAGCTTACGTGTACAACCATATGCCAGTGAGTTATGGGTGGTTGGTTGGACATAGTAGGTCATGGTGAACCGAGCTCTTCGTATCCAGAGATGTAGTGAATTATGGTAGGTTGGTACGGTGCGTGGATGGGCGTGGGGAACTACTTCCCGAATTGTCTCTTCTTGGGATTCTCCCTATCATGACTCAAAATGTGTGTCATAGTACGAGCGGGTCGACCAGGTCATATGGGTAAAGTGTACAACCCCTACAGGGTGTAAAACTAAGTACTTAGCCGTGTCCCCGGTAATGGACAATTGAGTTGCTGAATTATGTGTGCTATGACATGTTCTCGTTCATTCTAACTTGTAATTGATAAAACTTATGGTTGAAACATAATTGGGTTGTGTGTTGATGATCAAATGCTTTACAAATGATTTACAAATGATAGGATAAAGTTATTTTGCTGCTACAACTAAGCCTGAACCCCACATGCCAGATATGCATGTAGATATTAGTCTTGTTGTTTCTCTCATAGTTCCACTTGCCAATATATTCAAAGTATTAACCACTCGTTGGCTGCAACCTTTCATGTTGCAGGTTATTGTTCCGATTGTTCTGAGTGATCTTATAGGTTGCGAACCTCCACTAAACAGTTGTTCGCCTGTGGCACAATTTAAGATGGAGCCTATTATGTATTTATGCTTCCGTATGCTACTTGATGTTTTGAGCTAGCTTTGAGCTAAGCATTATGTAATAATTGCAAATTCTTGATCATTCGATGTAATAATGATGCACTGTTATATTCTTTGGTATTCATCTGTAATGTGTGTGCCAGTGAACCGATCCAGGGATTGGCACTATACACGGGAACTCAACCTTATCAGGCGAGGGTGTCATAGATGCTCAAAACACTTTCTGAGCTCAACACTCTTCGAAAGATCAACTTTAAGAGAAGGGATTCATTCAAAGAGATGCATTAAAGAATATATTATCTGGCCCGTCGGAAGAGAAAAGAGATACTGACTTATTCAATAGTCGAGCTGATCACCATTTGAAAAGACAAAGAGATTTTTGGATAAAGAAGCAATGATAACCCATACATTCAAGCAAACCTAACAGAGATGAAGGATGAGATTCTCATGTATCAAAGAGAAACTTTTGTGGATCTGGAGTTCAAAGGAGTATAAAGCACAACCATCGGATGAAAATCGATCATAGTGCCTTAAGAAAACTCCGGATTGCCAACAATACTTGATTGTGAAAATGATATGATTGTGGTACAACTCAAATACACAAGAGATAACCACAACCATTTTGGAGAATTAGATTCATAGAGTTAACCATATTCCACTGTTGATAAGTGTCATATAGCTATACCGAGAACCAAATTACAATCAAAAGCATCGGATCGACACACGTTATGTATTTATCCCAAAAGAATTGAAGATAAGTGAAAACTCCACATTGAAGCGCCGGTAGCAGAAGATCAAGTTAGCATGAATTTGCCGACAACAGAAAAAGAATAGTATATCACACGCGACTGAAAAGGAGTGTGGAAACACATATGTGTCAAAGAAAAAATTCCGCATTTTTTGGCATTAAAATACCAACTAGATGTGAAAAACAACTTAACGTATAGATATTAGCAACTCCACAATGTCTGAAACAGGCTAAAGAATGAAAACCCTTAACAAGATTGCGTCGGTTAACAAAGAGTCGGATAGATTGCATTGGTTTAGCATAAGCTGATCGGTATGGAATGTACTAACAGTTGATACCCAAAGGTAAATTGCAAAGCAAAGTTAGATGTAATAGATTAATAAAGGATTGAACACACATGCTATGGTACTACGAAAACTCCAAACACGTGAATCCTAATTTGAATTTTTAGAAGAGGATAGACAAACGTTACACTTCCTTACCAGAAAAGGGTGGGTGGGTGGGTAAGAAGAAAACGGAAGCAGTCCTACTCTCACATTTAGGTTTTCCCTAGTATACATAACTACCAAAATATTTTCTAGACTGACAACGACCATCTTGGCTGAGACCCTGAAGGGAGGAATGGCTCTAATACCAATTGTAATACCTCAGATACTATGCTCTAAGCAACAATCTGGTATGATCCAAAAGTGGACAGGACGTACTACCGTGGGGTCGCGCAGCCACACACAGTAGGCCCACCTCGTGGAGCAGGGCACGGTACCGGCCAACATCCCACCCACTTTTATGATCATAGGTTCATGTGCGAGCGGTGTAGTCGACAGGTAATGCGATCAAAACATACACAAATGAGTATGTATGTCAGTGACATACAATAGTACATTAGATCCACACCATCTAAAAACAATAGAAACAGAAATATTCAATGACATATGGCAAGATCCAAATATCCTAGATAGATATAATAGTTTAGGTTACATCCTCATACATCACACATCAGAGTATCAAGCAGAAGCGGAAATCAAGATCCGAGTACGGATAAGAAGCAAATTGGCATAAGATGCCCTGAAAATAAGCACACCCCGCCCACAGATCTCACGGATCTCCATCCCTGGAATCTCTATACCGAATGGTCTTTGCCACAATCATCAGTCTCTTCGACCCAGTAACCTTCTTGAGAGTATACCTGTCTATCTGAACCAAATATTTATTGTGTGAGACCCTAGGGGTACTCAGCAAGTCTTAATGCATCTAAAGGGAACCACCTTGGGTGACGCAATTGCAGCGAAAGATAGTAGCTAAACAGTTCTATAGAGACACGCTACAACATTCGCCGAACCAGAGATGGATGGCCGCTCGTTAATTAGTAACAATAGTTATTTAAGTAACATAAATACACATCGCTATCCCTCCTTCTCGCTTACCGACGAGAAGGCAGAAGAACATCCCATCTGTTGGCAATTTTATTAACCATTTCGTGTGTGTTGCACTATTTACTAGTCATGTTTTAGTCAAACTAAAGGGGGTACTTTAGTTATAGTTATCTATGATCGTGAAACTATGCTCCAAGTCATCCATAACTGCGGACACGCCTTTCAGAAAGATTTACCTTATTGGGGTGCAGAAATAGCAACACACGAACGATCAACCTCGGGAAGAACCAAATAAAAAGCAATGAGGCCTCACGATAATGCATTCACAGGATTCATAAATTATTTTAGGGGGCCACCCCACAAAGCTACCTGCAATGAAGTTGGTTGGCTCCGAGATGGACCCAGGGTTTGTGTCGACGGTTGTAAATGACTAGGAACCCGAAAGTGTGATTGGGCTTGTCGATATTGTGGAAACGTGTCATAAGTCCTAAAGAGTACATGCACTCCACGCGCAATCGTAAATAAAGCAATAAAACATGGCATAAGTACATGATAGTAATAACACCACAAACTAGTTTGTGGCCCAAGAAATAAAGTGTGCATCAAGGTCAGGCGAAGAGGGATCCATAGAGTCTCCCGAATATGGATAGTGCAAATAGTCAAGGAACAAGAATGAAGTACTCGGGGTCCTACGGGACACAAGTGAGTGTGGAGGAACCAAATAACAACTATTGCCCACATGTGCCCCTTTCTTTAGTTATCCCATTACTACATAGTTTAAGTTGTTTAGGTACCTCATTATCCAAAGACTCGCATAGACCCTACACATGCAATTCTCGACTCACATGGCTCAAACAATTCCTATAGTAATGGACCATGGGATTGAGGATACAAGCTTTGGTGCGTGTTTAAAAGTAAAGGCTATGCAATACTTGGGATTCAATTTAATGCAATCGCGACTCCATGAGAAAGAATAAGATAGAAGCATAGGTTCTATATGTATGCAAGCATGGGGAATGCTTACATGTCGAATCAACAGTTGGGTAACCAGGATCCGGGTAGTACTCTTGGTTATGCTGATAATTCCCTTGCTCGACGTCTGTTCAGAATAAGAGCCAAACACACAAGGGCTATAATAAATAAAGTGCGCAATCATATGAATATATGCAACAACCAAACAAGGTATGCCATGATGGAATGATGCACAATTAAATAGTGTAACATAGCATGGCATGGGTGAGGTGTGGGAACAATAATAAAGCACTATTTTTTATTTAGGCATGTTTTACTCCCATAAACAGTTCTGAATAGTTACTATTTAGATGATGCATCCTTCAATTCATATCATGTAACGCATAATTAGAAAAGGTTCGTCGCACTGATCGATTTAGACATATTATTTGTCGAATTCGGAATTACGGTTTAAAAGATATGGAATTATTAAGAAATAGGCATTTAATAGCATTTTAATAATTCAAAAAATTTAAATGCCCAGAATTTATTTTAAATAGCATATTCATATTCCTATAATTTTCTAATCAGAAAACATATATAATATATATTATTTCCATTTACTAGATTAAAGATATTGAGTTATGCATTTATATTCATTTTCTTTTTCTTTTTCTAAAAACAAAAGGAAACCAAACTTTTATACTCAGCCAAACCTAGCCGCAAGCACTGGTTAGTGCACCTGGTTTTCTTACTAGGCGGGGCTGACTAGTGGGCCTGCGGTGTCGGAAACAAAAAGAAAAAGGCCGCAGGGACTTAAACCCGGGGCCTTAGGCTTCGGCCTGGTTCAGATCATCCCGGTGACCAACTGGGCTAGGTAAACTTTGTGTCTGAAAGGGGTCGCGACTGTTGATAACACGTCTCCAAATGTTGTTTCTCTGACGAACAAAAGTTGCACTCTCTAAACCTGACGACGTGCTCATCTAGAGATGGCTGATGCTTGCGGGGTGGATTTCTCCATGTTCGCTAAACGGAATAAGGCTTATGAGTACTCAAAACGAAGGGGAGGAAAAGATCTATGTGGTGGTGTGATGATTCGTGCTAGAGTGAAGCATTATGCACACAGTTTTGCGATGAACACATAGATAGAAAAATCAGATCTGGTTCAGACATCGATCTTGCGATCAAGATTCCGAGGGATTCACTGGATGGTTTTGAATGTTCTTTAGATCGTTTTGAAGAGGGAATATTTAGCTACAAAATCCGTTAAGGGCTCACTCAAAATAGATCACCACAATGATGGCTATAATGCACTAAATAGGGACCATAGAGACAGCTACTAGTGCTCTGCCGGTGGCGAGCGCGCACGACATCGCGCACAACAGTGAGGCACAACGTTAGAGACAAAGAAGGCATGTCTAGGAGCTATAGAGTGCTCACCACGTACTCCTGTGCAAGCTTGGCAAGGTGGGGTAGAGGAAAAGGCAGGTGAGGCTGTCAGCGAAGTGCTTCCAAGAGATCTCAGGCATGGCGGCGCTACGCCTCCTCCGACGGTTCTCCAGAAATGGGAACAGTACTAGGCGACGTGGACGATGCATGGGAAGCTCCTAGTACTGCTGGATGTCCTTGGTGCTCTCCTGGTCGTCGGAATAAGAAGGTGTTGCGGCTATGGCAAGCTAGGGTTTTGGAGAGCACGGGGTGGCCATGACCAAGCTTGGGAAAGAGGAAGGAGGGAGAGGGGGGTTGCTAGAGCTGGACCTCAACCTAGAGATCTAGTTAGGTGGGAAGATAAGAGGAAGAGGCTATCATGTATTTTTTCCTTTTGCATAAATGAGGGGAGAGGGACTCGGGTGGTTGAAGCTTCTCTCCCCCTCTTGCTTTCTTACGTAAAGAGTGAGGAGAGGGGGACCAGGGGAGGAGGTAGACGTGCTAGGTGTGGGCTAGCTTGCTAGAGCACCAAGGCAAGGAGGGAGGTATGGTGATGGTGCACACACATGACATGACATGAGCACATGCACACACACACACATGGGGCGTGTAGCTCGGGTTGGGGTAGATTAGGGGATGGACTAGGTAGGTTAGGTTGTAGTGGATGGTTTGGTTTAGCCGAACCAAGAGGGTAGGGCTAGGGTTTAGTTAGATATTATAGATAGATATATCTTAGGTTTGTCTCTTCTTATGCATATGCTTTATTTTATTTCAAAACAAAATTAAAAAGGAGCTTCCCAAAGATATATAAAGACCAAACAACCAAAGAGTGAAGAAGATAAGATAGGTTACCGTGGGGTTTCATTTGGAATGGACCTTCTTATATGAATTCAAATCATACAATCTTCCTCACGAAAATCCCATAGAATTCAAAGCAAAAACCAAATTTAGAGAGAGGATGGTCAAGCTGCATAGGCCATGCACATATAATAAATACCACATCTATAATTGTGAAAACAACTATAGGTCCATATGGTCACCTATTCTATACATGCATTCAAATTTGAGTAACAGCCAAACTAAAATTAGAAAAGTTTGCCTCACATATGGAATGGATGAAAATAAGCATAAATGAATATAAATGGGAAATGCTAGTATGTGTGTCCCACTAGATGATTATATGACCTCATATATATATATATTCAAACATGCTCACATATTCAAAAGCCAACCATATGGAAGATAGATGAGATCTTCTACTCACATAGCATACAAAGGTGGCCATGTGGCCCCACATATTAATATTGTGAAAACAACATATATCACCTATGGGAGCATGTAGAAATAGAAGTGGATCCATCTTATTACATATGAGCTATACAAATGCCAAAAGAAATGCAAGTGCCATATATAGTTTGGATGGTGGAATTATAAGGTGGCGACAAAGAAAGGTGGTGGAGTCAAGAAAAGATATGCCCACAACTCAACTTGGGCATGAAGCAATTTACCAAGAAGAAAATACAATATATCAAGAGGCAAGCACAATTAATAGACAAATGCATAATGAGGGGAAGAACCAAATGAAAGGGGTTTTATATGATGCTCAAATGCAATGTGGCATGGTGAAATGAACTTGATATAATGCAATGCAGTTAATGATATGTAGGAAGTAGCATATATATATTAAACCTTGTAGCATTACATTTGCTAGACAATTGGGATGCTACACCTATCTATTGCATTACTCCCTTTGAGCTTATATTACCTGATCCACTGCTTCTATCATAAGTAGGTTTGGCTTGTGTGCACTGCTAGAGATTATATCTGTGTCTTCCTTAGCCATGCTTGGCTGTCAATTCTGGTTCATCCAGATGATGTACCAAATTCACAGAATCTAGTATGACAGGATAACATGATGAGATAAGATTAGGGGTAAAGGTTAAAAATGCTAAGGCTTGTATGGGAGGCCATGATGGGATGTTGTTTTTCTAGTCCCATGCTGACCACCACTAGGACCTGAGTTCTTGCCTCTAGGACCAAGACGAGTGTACATCCACACAGGGCCTAGAAAACCTCACGAGTAACTAACTTGCCTTGTAGATTCCATGAGTCATATAGTTCAGGAATTCCATTCGACATATGCATAGAAAATGTTTTGAAAGATTTGGTGGGTGAAGGTGCATCATAATAGGTAGGTAAGCATGGACCAGGTTGTTTGGGGTCGATAGATCCCCTAATAAACCAACCTCGCCTCACATCTCTAGGGACCGGTGATGACCCACAAGTATAGGGGGTGTATCGCAATATTTTCGATAAGTAAAAGTGTCAAACCCAACGAGGAGCAGAAGGTGCTGGCTAGTGGTATGGATCAGGAATTCTCTGCAAATACTTAGCAAACAGATTTTTAGGGTTTTTTGATAAAGCAAGTAAACAAACTACGAGTAAATAAAATACAGTAGGAATAAGCAGCAAAGGACAAGCCGGTTGTCAAGTGCTTTCGCTTCATATAGTTGATTAATCTTCTTTAGCTTGCTAAGTGTTGTGTGGGTGAACCTATGCTAATGTACCGACCTTCCTAGGACTAATACATACTTGTGATTATACCCCTTGCAAACATCTGTAAGTACAAGAAAGTAATTAAGGTAGAAACCTAACCACAACTTTAAACTCTAAGACCCTTACGTCCCTTGTGGAATGGTTTCCTATCGGGGGTTCAGGTTTCTGTCACTCCAGCAACCCCTACGATTAGTAACCAAATACACAATGCATTCCCCTAGGCCCATATAGGTGAAGTGTCATGTAGTCGACGTTCACATGACACTGATACGTCCATTTTGCATCACTATTCTATGTCTTAATTCACTATTATTCATTGCTATATTTCATATTGAGAGGTGATACTTATGTTATTTCATCTATTTTTGCATGGTTGATGACTTTTGGAGCATGGACCGCTGCAGTCAGGATTCTGATGGAAAAGGTGCTGTTTGGAGGCAAAATTCGCGAAGATCAGAAAATCTGGGAAAATATACGGAAAATCCTATTTTTCCAGAAGACTAAGGATGCCAGAAGATGGAGTGGAGGTGGGCCACAGGGGGCCCACACCACCCCATGGCGCGGGCAGGCCTAGGCCACGCCTGGAGGTGGTGTGGCCACCCTGGCCCACTCTAGCCTCTCCCCTCTGGTGTATATCATCCTCCCGAAACCCTAAGACTCGGGGAGCAAACACAGAAAGATTCCGCCGGCTCTGCGGGGCGGAAAACACCGAGAGAGAAAGATCTCCTCGGCAGACAAATTTCTGCCGGGGGAATTCCTTCCCGGAGAGGGGAGATCGTCGCTATCAACACCACCATCAAGCTGGACTTCATCGGGATCATCATCATCACCACCATCATCACCATCATCACCCTCATAACCATCTCCATATTGCTGTAACAATTGAGTTGAATCTTGCATAGTTCATAAGGGAAACTTTCCCGGTGTGGATTACTCTTTGTAGTTGATGCTATTGAGTGAACCATTGAATTATTGTTTATGTTCAGATTGTTATACATCATTATTTCATCTCTGATCATGATCCATATGATGTCTTGTGAGTAGTTCGTTTTGTTCTTGAGGACATGGGAGAAGTCTTGTTGTTAGTAGTGGAGTTGCGTTGACAAAGATTCAATAGATTGTTATTTAAGTTGTGGTGTACTTCTTCTAGTGGTGTCATGTTAACGTCGACTAAATGACACTTCACCTATATGGGCCTAGGGGAATGCATTGTGTATTTGGCTACTAATCGTAGGGGTTGCCGGAGTGACAGAAACCTGAACACCCGTTAGGAAACCATTGCACAAGGAACGTAAGGGTCTTAGAGTTTAAAGTTGTGGTTAGGTTTCTACCTTAATTACTTTCTTGTACTTACGGATGTTTGCAAGGGGTATAATCACAAGTATGTATTATTCTTAGATAGGGCGGTACATTAGCACAGGTTCACCCACACAACACTTAGCAAGCTAAAGAAGATTAATCAACTATATGAAGCGAAAGCACTTGACAGTCTTCCCATGTGTCCTCGAGAACGTTTTGTCATCTTAAGAAATAAAACCGGCTTGTCCTTTGCTGCATAAAGGATTGGGCCACTTGCTGCATTTATTCCTACTGTCTTTTATTTACTCGTACTTTGTCTACTTGCTTTATCGAAAACCCCTAAAAATCCGTTTGCTAAGTATTTGCAGAGAATTCCTGATCCATACCACTAGCCAACACCTTCTGCTCCTCGTTGGGTTCGACACTCTTACTTATCGAAAATACTGCGATACACCCCCTATACTTGTGGGTCATCAAGACTATTTTATGGCGCCGTTGCTGGGGAGTGAAGCGCTATTGGAGAGTGGAACTGGTAAAGGAAACTTCTACTGTGAGTATTGTTTACTTCTGCTAGTTGCTTTATTTTCGTTATGGATAATTTGCTCAGTTTCTTATTTGGTAATGCTACTACCACTGCTAAGGTAGTAGATAAGCCACCACCTACTGAGAATGATGTTTTCAAAATACCTACAAGAATCATTGATCGTGTTATGGATAACTACTATGTTGGGGATGGAACTGTCCATCCCAGTGATCATTTACTCTTTATACACGAATTATGCGGGTTTTTCAAGTGTGCAGGTATTACTACATATCAAGTTAAGAAGAAGTTATTCTCATTGTCACTGAAAGGAAGAGCTGAGGAATGGTATAAGCTGCTGAAGAATGGTCAAGCTCTTGAATGGGAGGAAATAGTGGCTCTCTTTTATTCAAAGTTTTATCCTCCTAGTGAGATTCATAAAGATCGGAATCAAATATACAACTTTTGGCCTCTTGATGGAGAGAGTACAGCTCAAGCTTGGGGGAGATTGAAGTTACTGATGCTCAAATGTCCCATTCATGAGCTCCCCAACAATATTATTATCAATAACTTTTATGCAAGGCTCCCTCTACATCATAAAGATTTATTGGATGCTTCTTGCGCTGGATCATTCACTCGCATGGAAGAAGAAGCTAAATGGGATCTTCTGGACCGTATTCAAGACAATGCTGAAGCTTGGGAGAATGATAAAGGTAGAAAGTCAGGTATAAATTATGATTATGAATGCATTGATTCTTTTATGGGAACTGATGACCTTCAAAATATTAAAAATGCTTATGGTCTAGACTCTCAAGCTATTGCTTCTTATTTTAAGGCTTTTTCTTCCTATATTGAAGTGCCTAAAAAGAAGTGGAATAAGTATCATGAACCTTATAAAGATGTTGCTAAGAGTGTTCCTGCAAGAAATACTAAAGTTTATACTGCTAATCATGTTTTACCTGAACCTTATATTGAGAACATGCCTTTTCCAGTTAAGGTAAAGGAACATTCTATGATAGCTAGTATGGTTAATAAAAGTATGAGTAAAGCTATTGAACCTGATAAACAAATGGTTGATGAACCTATAATAGCAAGTGTGAAAGACTTTGTCACTAAATATGAAAAAGAGGGACACAATATCCTTTGTAAGGATACCTCTAATATTGTTTCACATAGTAGTGTTATGAGAGGTAGTATTCCCGTGTCTTCTGTTAGAATAAGTGATCATTGCTATGACGGTCCTTGTGATAGCTATATTTTTAAGTTTATGCATGATACTGAAAGCTACTATGAGAGAGGGAAAAGTGTTCTCATGTATCTCAATAATATCAAGTTTCCTCGCTTTATGCTGAAAGTTTTTATGTTGCACTTCTTTTGCCTTCTTATGCAAGTTGCCTCTGGTTTCAACAACTTGTTTGTTTACAAAATTCCCTTGCATAGGAAGTGGGTTAGACTTAAATGTGTGTGTGTTTTTGCTTCTTAAAGCTCTCTTTCACTTCAATTCATATCCCTATGAGAGCTTCTTCAAAATTATCATGCCCATCTTAATGGCTATAAAGAAAGAGCTTTATGGGAGACAACCCAATTTGTTTTTGCTTTCAGTTTGTTTTTGTTTCTTTGAGTCTTGGAAGTTATTACTTCGGTAATAACCGCTCCTTATCCGTTTTGTTTGGTTTTTGTGTCAAGATCAACCTCTAATGAGAGAGAAGTAATATTTGGGGAAGTTGCTGTCCTGAACAGATTTTTTGTGCTTCACCGTAAAAATTCGTGAGAGATCTCTGTATGTAGGATTGAGCTGTAATTTTTTGTGCTTCTGCCCCAGGTTGTTATTTAACTTTCGTTAGTTTTTCACTTTTTTATTTGAGCAACAGAAGATTTTCGAAAAAATTGATCTTTACCTGCTGGTCTGTTTTGACAGATTTTGCCACTCTTGCATTTGCTTCTTTATTCGATTTCTTTTTGAATTCTTTTTGGGTTTTTGGAAGGAGTTTCTACAGTAGATTTTGTTTTGATGGTTTTAAGTTGAAGTTGGACTCAAAAGGTTTTATCACTTCACTTATACTAATGTTGCTAATGAGAACTATGTGAAGTTTTGTGTGAAAGAAATTTCCAGGAAGTGGAGACAATGGTGTAATAAGGAAGAGAAGGGTTTTATGATTCAAGTAATAAGTATATGAAGATGAAGATATTGATGCTATTCAAGTAAGAATCTACTAGATACCAAATTCAGAGACCTGCAGAGTCTGCTTTCAAATAGGTAACAGTTCTGGTAAGAAAAGTTCCGTGAAAATACAATCTAACTATATTTTTGCAGTTTTCAGTCGATAAGGAAAGCTACGAAGAAAAAAAGGGACGAAAATGGAGCCAGGGTGGCCCACACCACCCTGTGGCGTGGGCCCACCCCTGGCCGCGCCACCAGGTGGTGAGTCTACCCAAGACTCCGCCTCCGACTCGTTTTCACCCAATACCCTCCTTTTGATATGAAACTTCGTAATATATAATCCCCCGAATCCCCCGAGGTTCGTATATCGTGTTTTTGTTTCGATCTGTTTCTGCCAGGTAGAATCCCAAATTTGGAGCCACAATGTCTTCCTCTGGATCATCCAAGGGAGATTCCTTAGAAGATATCATCAACCCATACATGAGAGAATTGAAGATTCATCCCAAGGAGTAATTCGTCATCACGTTTGGCATCCCCTTGGTTTGTTCCAAGCTTGGGGGAGTGACGCGATATCACATCACTATCTTCTATCTTTTTACCTTATTAGTAGAGTCATATCATGAATAGAGGAGTTATTATGTAGTATGGTTTGCATTATGGAAGTGTCCCCTCTCTCATTAGATATGTATCCCTTGGTGTGAGTTGTCGTTATGGAATATTAATGAGAAGTTCTATCATTCACTCTTTTGCATAGCTTATATTAGTTTTCAATTCATGGTTATATGATTGACCTTGTTGTTAGTATTGGTAGCACTCTGGGATCATTGAGTTAATTTAGTTGGTTTTGGCAAACCTGGCTCGGTCAGTAGAAACACTATTTTTGAGAGTTGAATGAAA
The DNA here is from genome assembly GCA_023614405.1 of Avena insularis. Lineage (NCBI taxonomy): Eukaryota > Viridiplantae > Streptophyta > Magnoliopsida > Poales > Poaceae > Avena > Avena insularis. The sequence continues at coordinate 331,509,982 of CM042688.1, forward strand.
AAGATAGAAGTACTCTAGAGTAAAATAATTTCATCATCTTCCTTTCTTGATTTGCTCATAAGTCTAATATTCTCTAGTTAAGATCTTTTGTGCTTCCAAGGAATATTGCATGTTTGTGTTTATCACTTGTATGTTTGTTTGTTTCCTTCAACTCTTATACTTGCTACCTAGCCTTGCTAGCCAAAAACCTGTACTGAGAGGGTATTCTTCTCATGCATCCACCTCCTTTAAACCAAAACCCATGCCATTTGTGTCCACCATACCTACCTAGTAGCATTATTGCTATTCCAAGTAAATTCTTGTTTTATCTACCTCCCAAATTAAACTTGTTATGTGAAAATTAGTGATTAAAGCTCTCATGAACTTGATGTCACACTTTACTTTCTTGCATTTAATAAACTTGAACCATTGGGTCCTTCTTTGTTGCGTATATGCTTGCGCTTTATGAGTTGAAGTTAGCCAAACCATGTATCATGGGGACCGCTTTCAACACTTCATTTGGTGCTTTATACCTAGTTGATATCATGTTCTTTTGCTTATGGATCCCGGTGGTGTGAAATAAAAGTGGAACTTGTAAGATCATGGAGTTTATATGTGTGTTAGAGAAACGCCCGAGACACTAGCCTAAGCCATGCCTAATCATGGTGGAAACTTGCAGCATAACTATAGTGAGCATTCTATGAAGCATCCTCAATAAAAACCTATGCAAATAGCAAATAAAAAGATCGTTGAGATGCTCACTGTCTGCTTGCCTTGTCATTTTGATTATGGGATAGCTCCTGTGTCATGTGCAAGGGGTACCCTGTTGGCGGTTCTCAATGATACGCATGTATTTACAATGACAAGAGCTTGCTCGTGACTGAAGTTGAGTAACATGAGGATCGGTACTCATAAGTAAGGGGCATGAGATTTCAACTTATAACTTGTCAAGCATATGCTCTTAGTTATGTCACTTTAACCTTAATCACCTAAAGATGCCCATGATAGGGGCAATGAGAGCTGAAAGCTAGTAAGTATTATAATTTTTGGGAGCTCTTTATGAGACTTGCAATCCCTGCTTCCCTCTTTGAAGGGACTTTCTTTTACTTTGTAGTTGAGTCAGTAAACCTGCTCCCTTCTATATAGCAAGTATTTTGAGTTGTTGGGTTTCATTCATTCATATGATGATTTATTCACCCATGTTTCTTATGTTCCTTGCTTTGCACATTGCTCTTATCCTAATGTTTACTACTTTGAAAGCTATCATTGAAAAACCAGTTATTTGTGAACTCTAGCAAATTATCAACTATTCTTCGACCAAGAGCTAAGTTTGCCATTACCAATAGTGATTCACTTTATGTATCTTTATTGTGTTTCATTTACTTATTACAAGTTGATTTATATAATAGTGAGTTGTCTTCTATTATGATCTATGTATTTGATGAATGTGATGCTTCTTGTCCGTATTCTTTTATCGACTCTTCACTCCATAAACCTGAGGCCATGTTTATTGAGCTCAGTTTCGCTTGGGGACAAGCGAAGTCTAAGCTTGGGGGGAGTTGATACGTCCATTTTGCTTCACTATTCTATGTCTTAATTCACTATTATTCATTGCTATCTTTCGTATTGAGAGGTGATACTTATGTTATTTCATCTATTTTTGCATGGTTGATGACTTTTGGAGCATGGACCGCTGCAGTTAGGATTCTGATGGAAAAAGTGTTGTTTGGAGGCAAAATTCGCGAAGATCAGAAAATCCGGGAAAATATACGGAAAATCCTATTTTTCCAGAAGACTAAGGATGCCAGAAGATGGAGTGGAGGTGGGCCACAGGGGGCCCACACCACCCCATGGCACGAGCAGGCCTAGGCCGCGCTTGGAGGTGGTGTGGCCACCCTGGCCCACTCCAGCCTCTCCCCTCTGCGTATGTCATCCTCCCGAAACCCTAAGACTCGAGGAGTGACCACAGAAAGATTCCGCCGCCTCCGCGGGGCGGAAAACACCGAGAGAGAAAGATCTCTCCGGCAGACACATTTCTGCCGGGGGAATTCCTTCCCGGAGAGGGGAGATCGTCACCATCAACACCACCATCAAGCTGGACTTCATCGGGATCATCATCATCATCACCACCAACATCACCATCAACCCCCTCATCACCATATCCATATTGTTGTAACAATTGAGTTGAATCTTGCATAGTTCATAGGGGAAACTTTCCCGGTGTTGATTACTCTTTGTAGTTGATGCTATTGAGTGAACTATTGAATTATTGTTTATGTTCAGATTGTTATACATCATTATTTCATCTCTGATCATGATCCATATGATGTCTTGTGAGTAGTTCGTTTTGTTCTTGAGGACATGGGAGAAGTCTTGTTGTTAGTAGTGGAGTTGCGTTGACAAAGATTCAATAGATTGTTATTTAAGGTGTGGTGTACTTCTTCTAGTGGTGTCATGTGAACGTCGACTACATGACACTTCACCTATATGGGCCTAGGGGAATGCATTGTGTATTTCGCTACTAATCGTAGGGGTTGCCGGAGTGACAGAAACGTGAACCCCCGTTAGGAAACCATTGCGCAAGGGACGTAAGGGTCTCAGAGTTTAAAGCTGTGGTTAGGTTTCTACCTTAATTACTTTCTTGTACTTACGGATGTTTGCAAGGGGTATAATCACAAGTATGTATTAGTCTTGGATGGGGCGGTACATTAGCACAGGTTCACCCACACAACACTTAGCAAGCTAAAGAAGATTAATCAACTATATGAAGCAAAAGCACTTGACAGTCTTCCCATGTGTCCTCGAGAACGTTTGGTCATGTTAAGAAATACAACCGGCTTGTCCTTTGCTGCATAAAGGATTGGGCCACTTGTTGCATTTATTCCTACTGTCTTTTATTTACTCGTACTTTGTTTACTTGCTTTTTTGAAAACCCCTAAAAATCGGTTTTCTCAGTATTTGCAGAGAATTCCTGATCCATACCACTAGCCAGCACCTTCTGCTCCTCGTTGGGTTCGACACTCTTACTTATCGAAAATACTGCGATACACCCCCTATACTTGTGGGTCATTAGACACCACTAGAAGAAGTACACCACAACTTAACTATTGAATCTTTCTCAACACAATTCCACTACTAACAACATGACTTCTCCCATGTCCTCAAGAACAAAACGAACTACTCACAAGACATCATATGGATCATGATCAGAGATGGAATAATGATGTATAACAATCTGAACATAAATAATAATTCAATGGTTCACTCAATAGCATCAACTACAAAGAGTAATCAACACCGGGAAAGTTTCCCCTATGAACTATGCAAGATTCAACTCAATTGTTACAGCAATATGGAGATGGTGATGAGGGTGTTGATGATGATGATGGTGGTGATGATGATGATGATCCCGATGAAGTCCAGCTTGATGGTGGTGTTGATGGCGACGATCTCTCCTCTCTGGGAAGGAATTCCCCCAGCAGAAATCTGTCTACCAGAGAGATCTTTCTCTCTCGGTGTTTTCCACCCCGCAGAGGCAGCGGAATCTTTTTGTGGTTGCTCACCGAGTCTTAGGGTTTCGGGAGGAATATATACGCCAGAGGGGAGAGCCAAAGGTGGGCTTGGGCAACCACACCACCTGGTGTCGCGGCCTAGGGTGTCCCGCGCCAGGGGGTGGTGTGGGCCCCCTGTGGCCCATCTCCACTCCCTCTTCTGGCAGCCTTTGTCTTCTGGCAAAATAGGAATTTCCGTATATTTTCCCAGATTTTCTGATCTTCGCGAATTTTGCCTCCAAACAGCACCTTTTCCATCAGAATCCTGACTCCAGTGGTCCATGCTCCAAAAGTCATCAACCATGCAAAAACAGATGAAATAACATAAGTATCATCTCTTAATATGAAATATATCAATGAATAAAAGTGAATTATGATATATAATAGTGATGCAAAATGGACGTATCAACTCCCCCCAAGCTTAGACTTCGCTTGTCCCCAAGCGAAACTGAGCTCAATAAACATGACCTCAGGTTTATGGAGTGAAGAGTAGATAAAAGAATACGGACAAGAAGCGTCACATTGATCAATACATAGATCATAATAGAAGACAACTCACTATTATATAACTTACTTGCAATAAGTAAAGGAAACACAATAAAGATACATAAAGTAAATCATAATTGGTAATGGCAAACTTAGCTCTTGGTCAAAGAATAGTTGATAATTTGCTGGAGTTCACAAATAACTGGTTTTCAATGATAGCTTCCAAAGTATTAATCACCAAGATAAGAGCAATGTGCAACACAAGGAACATAAGAAACATGATTGAATAAATCATCATATGAATGAATGAAACACAACAACTCAAAATACTTGCTGAGATAGAAGGGAATAGGTTTACTGACTCAACTTAAAAGTAAAAGAAAGGCCCTTCGCAGAGGGAGCAGGGATTTCAAGTTTCATAAAGAGCTCCCAAAAATTATGATACTTACTAGCTTTCAGCTCTCATTGCCCCTATCATAGGCATCTTTAGGTGATTAAGGTTAAAGTGATCAAATATGAGGATATGCATTGATAAGTTGTAAATTGAGAATCTCATGTCCCTTGAATATGAGGGTCGCTCCTCATGCTACTCAAGTTTAGTCACCGGTAAGTTCTTGTCATTGTAAGCACATGTGTATCATAGAGAACCACCAACGGGGTACCCCTTGCCCGATGATACGGAAGAATCCCCATATCAAAATGACAAGGCAAGCAGACAAAAAGCATCTCAGCAATCTTCTTATTTACCAGGGGAATATGGTGCTTTTTTCTCTCTTTCCTCTTTTCATAATCTCTTTTTTCTCTCTTTTTCTCTTTTTCTCAATCTCTATCTCTTTTTTTATAAGAAGAATCCTTCATAGATGCTCGTTATGGTTACGCTGTAGGTTTCCACCATGTCAGCATGGATTAGACTAGCGGCCCAGGTGTTTCTCTAACACACATGCATAACTCCATGGACTTACAAGCTCCCCTTTCATTTCACACCGACGACATCCATAGACAAAAGAACATGATATCAACTAGGTACAAAGTACCAGTGCAATGTTGAAAGCGTTCCCCATGACAACATGGTTCTGCTAATTCACAACTTACAAAGCGTAAGCATATACGCAACATAGATGGGCACAATGGTTCAGGTTTATTAAGTGTAAGAAAGTAAAGTCTGCCATCAAGTTCATGAGAGCTTTAATCACTAATTTTCACATAACAAGTTTAATTCGGAAGGTAGATAAAAACATGAATTTACTTGGAATAGCAATAGTGCTAATAGGTAGGTATGGTGGACACAAATGGCAAAGGTTTGGTTTAAAGGAAGTGGATGCACGAGAAGAATTCCCTCTCAGTACAAGTTTTTGGCTAGCAAGGCTGGGTAGCAAGTATAAGAGTTGAAGGAAACAAACAAACATACAAGTGATAAAGACAAACATGCAATCTTCTTTGGAAGCACAAAAGATCTTAACTAGAGAATACTAGACTTATGAGCAAATCAAGAAAGAAATATGATGAAATTATATTTTTTTAGAGTACTTTTATCTTTTCATCCAACTCTCAAAAATAGTGTTGCGACGGACCAAGCCCGGTTTGCCAAAACCAACTAAATTAACTCAACGGTCCCAAAGTGATACCAATACTAACAACAAGATCAATCATATAACCATGAATTGAAAACTAATATAAGCTATGCAAAAGAGTAAATGATAGAACTTCTCATTAATAATCCATAATGGTAACTCACACCAAGGGATACATATCTAACGAGAGAGGGGACACTTCCATAATGCAAACCATCATACATGATAACTTCTCTATTCATGATATGACTCTACATAAAAAGGTAAAAAGATAGAAGATAGTGATGTGATACCGGGACACTCCCCCAAGCTTGGAACAAACCAAGGGGATGCCAAACCTGATGACAAATTACTCCTTTGGTGGTGGTGGTATCCTCTCATCATCGTCTGACTTCCAGGGTAAGGGATCCCCATCAACAAAGGACATCGTGGATTCCAGCATGCTGAAACTTGCAGCAGCACTTATGCGTTTAAACCTAACCTCATACTCACAGTTTTGATTTTGAACGTTGTAGAGTTGTGCTTGCAGTTCGTTGGTTGTTTGGCGGAGTGAGAGGACTTTATCCTTGAGCTATGCAGTCTCCTTTTGGTGCTCGGCGATGAGTTCGGAACAAATCTTAAGGATGATATCCACTTTGCATTTCGCCATCTTCTTGTACCTAAAGACTTCTTGCTCCAGTGCTTCCATCCTGTCCCCCAGACTTCCTTCACCTTTAGGGCCTTGAACCTCTTTTATCCGGACCTCCCCATCTTCAAGCAACAACTCCTTGGGATGAATCTTCAACTCACTCATATATGGGTTGATGATATCTTCTAAGGAATATCCCTTGGCTGATCCAAGGGAAGACATTGTGGCTCCAAATCTGGGACTCTACCTGTCAGAAACAGATCGAAACGAAAACACGACGAAAACATGATATACGAACCTCGAGATATCCGGGGGATTATATATTACGAAGTTTCTTAACAAAATGAAGGTACTGGGAGAAAACGGGCCGGAGACGGAGTACGGGGTGGCTACACCATCTGGTGGCGCGGCCAGGGGTGGGCCCGTGCCACAGGGTGGTGTGAGCCACCCTGGCTCCGTTTCCGTCCCTTTTTCGCTTCGTAACTTTCCTTATTGTCTAAAAACTGCAAAAATATAGTTGGATAGTATTTTCGCGGAACTTTTCTTACCAGGATTATTACCTATTTGAAAACGGACTCTGTAGGTCTCTGAATTTGGTATCTATTAGATTCTTCCGGAGTCACCACTTGAATAACATCAATATCTTCATCTTCATACACTTATTACTTGAGTCATAAAACCCTTCTCTTCCTTATTACACCATTATCTCCACTACCTGGAAATTTCTTTCACACAAAACTTCACAAAGTTCTCATTAGCAACATTAGTATAAGTGAAGAGATAAAACCTTTTGAGTCCAACTTCAACTGAAAACCATAAAAACACAAGCTACTGTAGCAACTCCTTCTGAAAACCCAAAAAGAATTCAAAAAGGAAATCGAATAAAGAAGCAAATGCAAGAGTGGCAAAATCTATCAAAACAGACCAGCAGATAAAGATCAATTTTTTAGAAAATCTTCTGTTGCTCAAATCAAAAAGTACAAAACTAACGAAAGTTAAATAACAACCTGGGGCAGAAGCACAAACAATTACAGCTCAATCCGACATACGGAGGTGTCTCACAAATTTTTACGATGAAGAACAAAAATCTGTTTCGGGATAGCAACTTCCCCAAATCTTACTTCTCTCTCATTAGAGGTTGATCTTGACACAAAAACCAAAAAAAACGGATAAGGAGTGGTTATTACCTAAGTAATAACTTCCAAGACTCAAATAAACAAAAACAAACTGAAAGCAAAAATAAACTGGACTGTCTCCCAAAAAGCTCTTCCTTTATAGCCATTAAGATGGGCATGATAATTTTGAAGATGCTCACATATAAATATGAATTGAAGTGAAAGAGAGCATTAAGAAGCAAAAAAAATACACACATTTAAGTCTAACCCACTTCCTATGCAAGGGAATTTTGTAAACAAACAAGTTGTTGAAACTAGAGGCTAATTGCATAGGAAGGCAAAAGAAGTGCAACATAAAAACTTTTAGCTTAAAACGAGGAAACTTGATATTATTGAGATACATAAGAACACTTTTCCCTCTCTCATAATAACTTTCAGTATCATTCATAAACTTAACAATATAACTATCACAAGGACCATCGTAACAATGATCACTTATTCTAACAGAAAACACAGGAATACTAGTTCTCATAACTCTACTTTGTGAAACAATATTAGAGGTATCCTTACAAAGGATAGTGTGTCCCTCTTCTTCATATTTAGTAAAAAGTCTTTCACATTTGCTATTATAGGTTCATCAACCATTTGTTTATCAGGTTTAATAGCTTTGATTATACTTTCATTAACCATACTAGATATCATAGAATGTTCCTTTATCTTAACTAGGAAAGGCATTTTCTCAATGTAAGGTTCGGGTAACACATGATTAGCAGTATAAACTTCAGTATTTCTTGCAGGAACACTCTTAGCAACATCTTTATAAGATTCATGATACTTATTCCACTTCTTTTTAGGCACTTAAATGTAGGAAGCAAAAGCCTTAAAATAAGAAGCAATAGCTTGAGAGTCAAGACCATAAGCATTTTTAATGTTTTGAAAGTCATCAGTTCCCATAAAAGATTCAATGCATTCATAATCATAATTTATACCTGACTTTCTACCTTTGTCATTCTCCCAAGCTTCAACATTGTCTTGAATATGGTCTAGAAGATCCCATTTAGCTTCTTCTTCCATGCGAGTGAATGATCCAGCACAAGAAGCATCCAATAAATCCTTATCATGTAGAGAACGCCTTGCATAAAAGTTATTGATAATAATATTGTTGGGGAGCTCATGAATGGGACATTTGAGCATTAGTAACTTCAATCTCCCCCAAGCTTGAGCTGTACTCTCTCCATCAAGAGGCCAAAAGTTGTATATTTGATTCCGATCTTTATGAATCTCACTAGGAGGATAAAACTTTGAATAAAAGAGAGGCACTACTTCCTCCCATTCCAGAGCTTGACCATTCTTCAGCAGCTTATACCATTACTCAACTCTTCCTTTCAGTGATAATTAGAATAAGTTCTTCTTAACTTGATCTGTAGTAATACCTGCACACTTAAACAATCCTCATAATTCATGTATAAAGAGTAAATGATCACCGGGATGGACAGTTCCATCCCCAACATAGTAGTTATCCATAACACGATCAATAATTCTTGTAGGTATTTTAAAAGCATCATTCTCAGCAGGAGGTGGTTCATCTACTACCTTAGCAGCGGTAGTAGCATTACCAAATAAGAAACTGAACGAATTATCCATAACGAAAATAAAGCAACTAGCATAAGTAAACAATACTCACAGTAGAGGTTTCCTTTACTAGTTCCACTCTCCAATAGCGCTTCACTCCCCGGCAACGATGCCAAAAAATAGTCTTGATGACCCACAAGTATAGGGGGTGTATCGCAGTATTTTCGATAAGTAAGAGTGTCGAACCCAACGAGGAGCAGAAGGTGCTGGCTAGTGGTATGGATCAGGAATTCTCTGCAAATACTTAGCAAACGGATTTTTAGGGGTTTTTGAAAAAAAGCAAGTAAACAAAGTACGAGTAAATAAAAGACAGTAGGAATAAATGCAGAAAGTGGCCCAATCCTTTATGCAGCAAAGGACAAGCCGGTTATATTACTTAAGATGACCAAACGTTCTTGAGGACACATGGGAAGACTGTCAAGTGCTTTCGCTTCATATAGTTGATTAATCTTCTTTAGCTTGCTAAGTGTTGTGTGGGTGAACCTATGCTAATGTACCGACCTTCCTAGAACTAATACATACTTGTGATTATACCCCTAGCAAACATCCGTAAGTACAAGAAAGTAATTAAGGTAGAAACCTAACCACAGCTTTAAACTCTAAGACCCTTACGTCCCTTGTGCAATGGTTTCCTAACGGGGGTTCAGGTTTACATCACTCCGCAACCCCTACGATTAGTAGCCAAATACACAATGCATTCCCCTAGGCCCATATAGGTGAAGTGTCATGTAGTCGACGTTCACATGACACCACTAGAAGAAGTACACCACAACTTAAATATCAAACTATTGAATCTTTCTCAACACAATTCCACTACTAACAACATGACTTCTCCCATGTCCTCAAGAACAAAACGAACTACTCACAAGACATCATATGGATCATGATCAGAGATGGAATAATGATGTATAACAATCTGAACATAAACAATAATTCAATGGTTCACTCAATAGCATCAACTACAAAGAGTAATCAACACCGAGAAAGTTTCCACAATGAACTATGCAAGATTCAACTCAATTGTTACAGCAATATGGAGATGGTGATGAGGGTGCTGCTGATGATGATGGTGGTGATGATGATGATCATGATCCCGATGAAGTCCAGCTTGATGGTGGTGTTGATGGAGACGATCTCCCCTCTCCGGGAAGGAATTCCCCCGGAAGAAATCTGTCTGCCAGAGAGATCTTTCTCTCTCGGTGTTTTCCGCCCCGCAGTGGCGGCGAAATCTTTCTGTAGTCGCTCCTCGAGTCTTAGGGTTTCAGGAGGAATATATACGACAGAGGGGAGAGCCAGAGGTGGGCCAGGGCGTCCACACCACCTGGTGGCGTGGCCTAGGGTGGCCCACGCCAGGGGGTGGTGTGGGCCCCCTGTGGCCCATCTCCACTCCCTCTTCTGGCAACCTTTGTCTTGTAGAAAAATAGGAATTTCCGTATATTTTCCTGGATTTTCTGATCTTCGCGAATTTTGCCTCCAAATAGCACCTTTTCCATCAGAATCCTGACTGCAGCGGTCCATGCTCCAAAAGTCATCAACCATGCAAAAACAGATGAAATAACATAAGTATCATCTCTTAATATGAAATATATCAATGAATAACAGTGAATTATGATATAGAATAGTGATACAAAATGGACGTATCAACCGGCTTCGGGATTTGACCTGTTACGGCGGAAACCTCCTTAGGGCGTGACTCATGGTCTTGAAGAAAGCAAGGTATAGGTCGTGTCCAACCGTGCTCTGCCCACCCTCCAAGGAAGAGGGCTAATCTATAGTGGCATTAAGATAAGGTTGGTACGTGTGGATAAAGTTATACATCCCGGTTGGGTATTAATCTTTTCGAAAAGCCGTGTCCACGGTTATGGATGACTTGGGAACGGATGTGAAGATCATAGAGAATATTAACCTAAACGTAAAACTTGGCAGATCAACGTGTGCTTAAGGATGCTTCCTTTTAGGTACGAGGGGGTGATCCTAATTGAGATATGAGGATTTCTTAGTGGATATCAAAATATGATGATCAATTCTTCGAAGATTTTGCTCTCTTATCCCCTTTTAAAATTATCTGATTAGACGAGCTTCTTCTCCCTCTTATTTTACAAACAAAAAATGGCTTTATGCAAAATAACCCCACTAGCCATAAGTCTTGCAGAATACACCCTGTACTCACCCTTGCTTTGTTGGTACTTTTGTAGCAGCATAAGTGTTACCCTGAAGACAAGTTTGGTATGACATCCACACCGACGAGTAGCTTGGGGTTCCTGGCCGGGAGCCTAGAATCTATGGGATGGGACGTCATCATTATGCTTCAGGCCTCTTAGGTCATTTGTTAAGTTTGATATAATTAATGGCATAATTTGCCTTCTGTTGTTTGATGTTTATGGTCGGTGACCTCTGCTTGTAATATTTTGGTTCTTTGCTCAGTTATGAGATTGCTGTAATAATTTTTGTGTCATAAGGTCACTGTTGTGTTACCAGTTCTCCCACTAGATATCCTCGAGATCTAGGTTAATAGGCTTATGTTAGACGGAGGTCTGGGATTTTCTAACCCTGATCCTGGGGGTGTCACAGGTTTTGGTATCAGAGTAGTACCGACCGTAGGAAAACCTTGCTATTGGTGGATGTTGAGTCTACTTCTTGTGAAAACTATTCCAAAGATGAAAAGTATTTGCGAAAACTCTAGTATGCTTCTTTTGCTTCTCATCTGGCATCGCTGTAAATCTGGGTCATCTTATCTTGTGTTGTTTTTGAAAAGTTTGATGCCTCTTCCAATCTTTCAAAGCTTAGGTACCTTTTGGGCATGTTGTTTCTCAACCAGTTGACCTAGTGTTGAGTTCTTTAGAGTTGTGTTCTTTGCGTCCCATTTGCTCCCTTTCAGTTGAGAGATTTGTTTCCCTCATGATATCTCTATCTTATGGGTTCCCTTTCGCCTTGCACGCCTCCTTTTTATTTGTTTGGGTACTTCAGAAGTCGTTTCTTCTCTTGGAAGCTACCTCATGATTACTACCTTGTAGTGTATGTTGTGTCACTCAAGTAGTAGTTACTTCTTTCCCTGGTTTTAACCCTTAGACTTGAACCGATGATCCCGGATTGTGCTGGATTCTGGTGTTATGAATCTTGTACATGAAGATGATCTTTAACCCAAGATCCATTCCTTTGACCCATGTTGTTAATGTTCACACATTACCTCAACATGGCTGGTACTACTACTCTAGCTTTCAGGCTTGTGGTTATTGTCGATGTTGAATCGTGAAAATTAAGGACTTACCCTACCACTAGCTGTGGAAGATGTTCTTTAAGGGAACCAAATATATCACAACAAGAGTACTCCTTGTGAGTCTCGCATCTATACTCATGACTCTGCCACACCTTACCTATTCTGTGCATTGGTTTTAGGAAGATTGATAATCTATGCATCCACATCTCGGGATTCTATCCTGGCCATGTTCTTTTCCCCTTGTTTTCTTTCGACCTTTGTCTACCAGTTGGTAGTCAATTAGTAATGTGCATTGGTGTCTTCCAATGCCATATACTCTTGTGACAAACCATTTCGGGATGTCAGGGGAAACAAACTCTAGTACCTTGTCATATCTAGGAATAGGTCAAAGTTTTGCAATCTGCAGATCAAGAGGCATTGATTAGTTTCTGTCTGCTCTGCCTTTGAGTATCAGATCCTTTTATACTAAGAGGGCGTGCCGAGTTTTAAGACCCCTTAATGAAGTGACGCTCTTACACATAATTACTCACCCTTCCTTTGAACTTTCGCGCTCGAGAATGATGTGTGTATGTGTAATAATGTGGCCATCTGAGATTCTTAGTAATTAATGTTGCTTTGAACTCCAGGGACATTTTAGTCATTCTTAGCGTGAATGGCTAACCCTGTAAGTAAGCAAAGGATGATTGTGCTATGAAGTCTGTTATTCTGGTACACTCTCCTCGGTCAAAGAGTTAGGCTTGTGCCAAAGCTCTGATATTATGCATGTTGCCTTCCCAATCAAGTTTTCTCTTGAACTAGGTGACCTATCGGTGGTTCGTGATATTCTAGATGTCTTTCTAGAAGTAATTCAATGTCGCTACATGACCGTGTTATCAAGTTCTTGAGCCAGCAAGTTCTCTGAACTGCTCCTTTGTCCAAGTATCCTTACTAGATACCCCTGAACTAGTTGGTTGATCCTAACCAACAAGTTGGCGAGTTGTAAGACAAAAGTTTTATCCGACCTAGTTCATCCTAAAGGGTTGTATAGTGTAGTTTGTGCTGAAGAAAGATAATATTTCCTTCATGGATATGCTATGGTCTTCCCCACCTTTGGTTTGATTTGGGTTATCGTCAAATCAAACACAGTTCCATTGACTATCTTGATGATGTTGCTACTCATGATGTTTCACTTGAGTACATCTTTATGTCCTTTGATCTGACCAATATCTTGCCTTGTGTCATACAACATATGAGTCCATCTTCCTGGAGTATCTCGATAAGTTTGTTGTTGAGCCCATCGATAACATTCGTATCTTCTCCAAGCTAGAATAGATTCATATGGAACATTTGGCACTACTGTTGGAAACTTTTAAAAACCGTCTCCGAGTCATCTTGAAGTATGTGTTCTGGATGCTAGAAGTGACCTCCTCCGATTCACATGAAATTGTAGAAAGATGTCGCAGTGAATTCGAGTGATGTTAATCTTGTTCCTTAAGAAGATGTGTGTTTCGTTGCAAGTACTTGACGTTTGACCAGTTGTCCTCTGACAGGTTGTTAATACATGGGTGTAGCAACCTAGCTCGGTCTATTGGAGCTTGACACTAAAGTACATGTATTGAGAATCTAGTAACTTTACCTTTTGTAACTACCTCGGTGAATTACGCTCTTAGTTACATGCCTGGATGAGCGAAAGTGGTTAAAATAGTACGGTGGGGCCTAGGGGACACTCACAGGTAGACCTTTCGGCCGTCCTAACCACTTCCAGATCATCGGGACAAGAACGAGCGGCGTAATCGGCAGGCGAAGGGATCAACTACATACACAAGTGAGTATGTATGCAAGCCACCATACAATTGTTCACAGAGCCATTCCATCTAAAAGAAATAGAAATATTGCAACGCCATACGGCAAGATCCAAATATCCTAGATAGAGATAATATTTTAGGATAGCTCCTCATACATCAAACATCGTAGTATCGGTGAGCGGAAAACAAGATCCGAGTACGGATAAGAAGCAAATCGGCATAAGATGCCACATAAATAAACACATCCCGCCCACAGATCTCACGGATCCCCGTTCCCGGAATCTCTACACCGCGTGATTGTTGCCAACATCATCCGTCTCCTCCACCCAGTATCCATCTTGCGAGTACACCTGTTCATCTGAATCAAACAATTTATCGTGTGAGACCCTAGGGGTACTCAGCAAGTCTTTATGCCTCTAAAGGGGACATATACCTGGGGTGACGCAATTGTAGCAAAAGATAATAACTAACAAGTCTATAGATACTCGCTAACCATCCGCCTAACCAATGATAGATGGACGTCCATTAATTAGTAACAACAGTTATAACAGTATAATTAACAGATCCATCCTCCTTCTCGCTTACCAACGAGAAAGCGGACGAACAACCCCTCCGTTGGCAGTTTTATTAACCATTCCATGAGTATCGCACTATTTACTAGTCAAGTACTTAGTCAAATTGAAAGCGGTACTTTAGTTATACTTGTCTATGGTCGAGAAACTGTGCTCCAAGTCGTCCATAACCGCGGACACGGCTTTCAGAAAGATTTACCCTGCAGGGGTGCACAAATAGCAACACACACTCGATCAACCTCGGAAAAAACAAATCAAAACCCAACGAGGCATTCACGACAAAGCGATCACAGAGTCGAATATTTCAGGGGCCACCCCATTAAGCTACCCGCAACGAAGTTGGCCGGCTCCGAGACGGACCCAAGGTTTGCGCCAATGGCTGTAAACGACTGGGAACCCGAAAGTGTGACTGGGCTTGTCGATACCGCGAAAACACTCCGCAATCCTAAACAGTAATCTTAAATAAAACAGTAAGGCATGGCATAAGTACAGGATAGTAATAAAGCCCCAAACTATTTTGTGGCCCCAAGAAATAAGAATGAATCAAGCTCTAGCTCAGGGGGGTCCATAAGGCCTCCCGTATGTGGATAGTCTTGAATAGTCGTGAAACAGAATCAAGTACTCGGGGTCCTACGGGACACAAGTGAGCTTGAAAAACCAAATAGCAGATATTGCTCACGGGTGCCACTTTCATTAGTTATCCCATTACTACTCCGGTTAAGTTGTTTAGGTACCTCATTCCATCAGACACTCACATACCCTACACATGCTGTTCTACGACTCGCATGGCTCAAACAACTCCTGTAGTAATGGCTCATGGGAGGGAGGAACAGGCTCGGTGGGGTTTAAAAGTAAAGGCTATGCAGTAGTTGGGATTCAATTTAATGCAATCGCGACTCAATGATCCAAGAATAAGATAGAGGCAATAGGTACTATATGTATGCAAGCATGTGGTAGTGCTTGCCTGGCAGCTCAGTTCAAGCGAGAGTCGGATCTGGTAGTCTTCTTTGGGATTCTGATATATCCCACGTCTATTCGAAGAAGAACCAAACAAACAAGGGCCAACATAAATAAAGTGCACAAGCATATGAATTAAAGTGCGACAAGCAAACAAGCATGCCATGATGAATGATGCACAATTTGCATGGCAATAAAGTAGCATGGCATGGGTGAGGTGTGGGGTACAAGATTAAAGCATTTTATTAAGTTTTTAGTCCGGTTTGCTCTCATATAAGTTGATGTATACTTTATATTTATATGATGCATGCTGCAATTCAGAACATGGAATGCATAGTTAGAACGGGCTCGTCGCCCTGATCGATTTAGACATATTATTTGTCGAATTTGGAGTTGTAGATTTAAAGTTATTAATTTATTAAGAAAAGGGCATTTTATTGTAATTTTAATCATCTCGAAAATTTAAAGTGCTCAAACATTATTTTTAATGGCATATTTGAATTTCTCACATTTTTCTGATTCAAAAACATATATCATTTGTATTATTTGAATTTATAATTTAAAAGTTATTTAAAACAGATTTAAAATCATATTCAAACATTTTCTGAAATCATTTTATTTAAACAGAAAATGTCAGGACCTTTTTATACCCAGATAAATCTAGCCCCAGTTGCTGACGGGTGGGACCAGAGCTGACTGGGCGGACAACGGCGCGCGGCGGTCTTCTCTCACTCGGGACCTATCTAGCCACTCCCACTGACAAGGGGCAGATTCTGCCGGACCCACACGCAGCGTCGTCTTGATGCGTGACACCTGGCGGCGCTAGGGGCTGTGGGTTGGGGCTGCTGAACTTGGGGTGCCTCTTTGTAAAAATACAACAGCGGCTGACAGGTGGGGTTCGGTGGAGCGCGGGTATAGAAAACCAAAAGGCTGGGGGGATTTGCAAAACACGCGCGGGTACTGTTTCTCTTCTCCATGTTCTGACGAAACTGACGGACGAGAAAACGCGGCGCGGTGGGGCTCGAACCCGCGACGCGGTGTGTGCGCGCAGGCGGCGGTGACCACTGCGGTGGGGTAGGGTTGCTGACAGGGAGTGGCTAGGCGGCTAGATCTGCCTCTGCGACGCCACGGTCTAGAAACCAATCGCGAACGCCGGCATGCAGAGAGCGTTCGACGGAGCGACCAACACGACCAGGACACGACTACGACGGCGAGGATGTCTGGGAGGGTGGGACGCTCACCGCGGGGAGGTTGGTGCGGACGGATCGGGCTGGGACGCGGTGGATCGACGGTGATGCAGACGCTCCCGTGGCTAGGGTTTCGGTCGGCCTCGACGGTGTTCGGCGGCTGCAGGGCGTCTCCTCCTCGCTGGCGTGTACGGGACGACGCAGGTAGCAGCACTGGTTCTTCCTCGATGACCTAACAGCACGCCGCCGGCTTGTAACGATTAGGGGAGGTGGAGGCCGACGGTGGTCGCCGGGATGGCTGTGGGGTAGCAGGGTAGGAAGAGGAGGTAGTGCACGGCTCGGGTTGGATCTGGGCGAGGCAGAGGAGGCGTGGGGGAGCGGATAAAACAGAGAGGGAGAGGAGAGGGGTGGCGTGTGGGAACGGTGGAGCAAAAGGTGGCTTCGGCCACCTTTTCTTCCTCCTTCACGTGCTCGACGTGGGCGGCCAGGGCAGGGGCTGCCAGGTGGGCCGGGGAGAGAGGGGTAGCTCGGGTGTGGGGCCAGCATGGCAGGGAGAGAGAGAGAAATAGAGGGTCGGGTAGGAGCTAGGGTTGGAGTGAGACTCGGGTTAGGGTTTAGGGTGGCATTAGGGTGGTTGGGTAGGGTAGGTAACCAGGTTAGGAAGGGAGGGGAGGGGAGGGGAGGCATGGAGCCTAGCTAGGAGGGAGAAGGGTAGTGCCTCGGCATGGAGGTAGATCAAGGAGATGGTGAGGTTAGGGTTAGGGTAGGGAGGAGGGTTTATGGAAGGTGAGGTGTAGATTAGGGTTTTCCCATCTCAAAGCAACATGAGGGTGGCATGGTGTTGGAAAGAGGTAGAGTAGATGGGTTTAGGTTTTGGGTTTGAGCATGGACAACAATAAGATCAAGCAAGGGTTTAGGGTTTGGTGGTGATCCACCAAGATCAAACATAATGAAAGAAGATGGTGAGATAAGGGTTTGGGAGAGAAAAGTGGAGCTCAACCAAAAGAAAAAGAATCACTTGACATAATTTCCAAAGGTCCATGCCCCACTCCCAAAAACAAATAAAACCAAAGGAGAATAATAGTGGTAATTTGCATGGCCCATGCATGGGCATTAAATGCCATGTTTTATTCTTGTGAAAACAATAATAATGTATCATGGCATTATACACATGCATCCCAAAATATGGAGTAAAGCGATCCATCCCAACCCACATGAGCTAGGTTAAATGTCAAAAGAAAGTAAAAGCTCATGGGTAATTAGGATGGTGGAATTATAAGGTGGTGACAAAGAAAGGTGATGGAGTTGGAGAAAAGATATGCCCCCAACTCAACTTGGGCATCAAGCATTATCAAGAACCAAATACAATATATCAAGAGCCAAATACAATTAACAATGCATATGAGAGAAGAACCAAATGGAAAGGGTTTTATATGATGCTGAAATGCAAGGTGGCATGATGACATGAGCATGATATAATTATGATGCACAATTATATGTAGCATTGCAATTGTTAGACAATTGGGATGCTACACCTTTGTGGTAAATGTTGCACACTTTCTGTTCGGACATGCTGAGCCTGAAGTATCTATTCACCGAACCAAATCTGAATCTCAAGTAGATATGATGGTTGGTGTTTTCAAGGTTTTGACATAGGTCTCTCTGTACACTCGACAAGTTTGATGTAATGGTTGACACAATGAGTCAGAAAACCTATTGTCATATTCTCTTGAATCAGCAATGAAAACCACTCTTCATGAGTCATCTTCTATGATTTAATTAGAGTTGTGCCTATGGCTTCCTTTGTATCTGAAGTCCGACCTTTATTTGATGTTTGATTTCTCGAACATCAAGGAGAACATTTAAAGTAGTGTTGCTAAATGCTTTTCGGTCGGTCCTTCGGACCCTTTTATGTTGGCAACCGCTTTGTTGTTCCAAGTAACGGAAGTCTAAGAATGAAGTTTCTTTTTCCTCGTGTCATTAGGAATCTTCTTACTTAATCATCCTGGTGGTGTGAAGTGATACCATGATATTTACCAAAGATTTTGGTAGTCCTGGATGAATAAAGAGTTTCCTTTGTTTCTCAGTCATGTTCAAAGAGCGTCTATGATTTGGTAATAATAAATCTCTCTTGATACATGTTCCTTGTGACTCTTACGAGTCCCCACCACAAAACACCTTTCTGTCTTAGCCTTCTGTTGACTGGAAGAGTGACCCTTCTGTATCAAAAGTACTTCAACAACTTGGTTCTTCTGATCTATCTTTGTATCCCTGTAAGCTCTAGTCCAGTCATCCAGTAGAGTTTCATCTCTCAAAGACTATGGTAGTGTTTTGTCTATTGCAAGTTTTCTTCTTCAAAAGCTTAAACTCTTTTTAAGCTCCATGGTCTCAATCCTTATGAGGACTACCTATGTAACAATTTGAAACCCTCTCCTCTTGTTTCCTATGTTACCTTGATGTGTTTCATGTCATCATCTCAGAGTTGTTTCTGAACACTCATTCCATGAGTTTACCATGAGATACTCTGTGTGTTGTTTAGTGTGTTTCCCTTTTATCCTTAGAAGTGACCCTATTTCCTTCTCTCTATTCCATCCTTTGGAATCTCGGGTCTAGATTCTCGTAAGGGGGATAGAGTTGTAACACCCCAGTTTTAGCTAATACTAATTAGGGCTTTGTTTCTGCATTAATGAGCATCATTAGTTTTACTAAGACTAAAAATGAATACAAGAAAGAAAAAGTTAAAACCCTAAAAATCATAAAAATAATGGAGCCCAAATGGATTACAAGGGACCTTGAGTATTTCTAAATTATTTGCAAACCTATGGTATTTTCAAATCAATCAAAAATAGTTTTGGAAATGGTTTGCCAAAGAGAGAAACAAAAACAGAAAAAGAAAAGATTTTAGGAAAGAAAAACCTAACTCTAATCTAACTGGGCCACCAACCCATCTCTCTTCTTTTCCTCCCTGACGCCCGCGCACATTCATTATCAGCCCACCTTGGCCCAAGCCGACCCGTTCCCCTTCATTCTTTTCCTCTATCTTCTTCCCCAGCCAGAAGGACACAGCGAAGCTGCTGCGTGTCGCCGGCGCTGCTATCGCCCGCTGCACCAGGATTCGCACCCGCCGCCGCCACAGGAGAAGAATATAAGACCCCCAGTGTCGTGGCCATCCTTTCAAGTCCCTCTTGCTTGCTCTCTCGCCCTCTCTCTACAAATCCCCTCTTCACCGAACCCTAGCCCCACCATGGCCACAATCTAGAGCTCGCTCCCGGCCTCCCCTCGCCCATCTGAGACCGCCACGAGCTCCGCCTTGCTGTGATGATCCTCCTCACCAAAGGAATCGACACCGCGTGAATGGAATCGACCGCAATGACCGCGTCTTCCCTGTCACCGACGAGCTCTGACGTCCCCATTACCGCTGTTGCCAACATCCATCTTCCTCACCAAGGCTATGCACGCGTCGAGGGTGAGCTTGTGCTTCTCCTAGACCCCTTCTTCCCTCCCCTCTCGCTTTGGCCTGCCCTCGCATCGTATGCCGCTGTCCTCTGCTGCTGGCCGTCATCACGGGCCCTGTTCCAGAAATTGAATAAATACTAGAAATTCAATAACTAATTATTGTTAAGTTAGAAAAATATGTATAATATATCAAAATATTCAGAAAAAAAGATCTGCACTTCAGAATCAAAATCATGCATTGTTCAACAACTTTCAAGACTAGTTTAATTAGAGAACAAAGTGAACCCTCGTAGGTGATTCTAGGGTCCCTCCTGTATTAGGGTTTGCACCCCTTGCACCCTGTTTAAAATGGATAAGCATGCCTTAGGGTTACATTTCTATACAATTTAACTTGCCATATAATCATCCTTGCTTGCACATTGCATCGATGCCATGTGTTGATTGTTTCTCTTTCTTTCCGGTGTTTTTGCTTCTCGGTAGAATGCGATATCGAGATCGAGATTGAAGACCCAGGTTAATACCATCGAAGATCGAAGAAAAATATTTGACCAACTGTAAGCACGTCAAGTACAAGGCTTATGAAGATCTATATCTGGGTATCAATAGGCAAAGGCAAGCATAGCCCCACCAATATACAATCGTATGCTTTTGAAAGAATTTCAATTCTTGCAATGATGCATATGATTCTACTATGGTCTTCTATCGATAGATAGAGTATCATATCTATTGTATTACTTCCTTTGAGCTTATATTACCTGATCCACTGCTCCTAGCATAACTAGTTTTGGCTTGTGTGCACTTCTAGAGCTTATATATGGGTCTTTCTTAGCCATGCTTAGCTGTCAGTTCTGGTTCATCCAAATGATGTACCAAATGTAGAGAATCTAGTATGACAAGAGAACGTGATGAGATGAGATCAGTGGTAAAGGTTAAACATTCTAAGGATTGTATGGGAGGCCACAGTGGGATGTGGTTTTTGTAGTCCCATGCTCGTCACCACTAGGACCCGAGTTCTTGCCTCTAGAACCAAGACGAGGGTATAGCCACACGGGGCCTAGAAAACCTCACGAATAACTAACTTGCCTCATAGATTCCATGAGTCACATAGTTTGGGCGTTCCATTTGACATATGCATAGAAAATGTTTTGAAAGATTTGGCGGGTGAAGGTGTGTCATAATAGGTAGGTAAGCATGGACCGGGTTGCTTGGGGTCGATAGATCTGCTGATAAACCAACCTCACCTCACATCTCTAGAGACCGACTTCTAGATTTGACCTATTATGGTGGAACCCTCCTTAGGGCATGACTCATGGTCTCGGCACACGATGATAACTACAAGGACCCACGCACCATCACGCCGTGGGAATAACTCCCGGGCCGGAGGCGACGTGCCCTAGATTTGCGATTGAGAACTCACGGACGCTTCAAATCCATGGCCAGGATGAGGGCGTGGCTGGTCTATGTTGACCGAGTGAGCGTTGGGACCCACTAACCATCCTAGGCCGCTTTCCCCTTTGAGTCCATCAAAGGACACGTGCAACCGAAGCGCCTGTGAGCTACTATCGGGGTCCTGGTGACCGGGGTGCCACGACTCAGCGGTTAACAGGTCCGGCGCCTGATCGAGACGAGCCTTCAAGAGGTCGCGATGCCTTAAGAGGCGGCTGCGGCAAGTGTCCCCTCGTGAAGCCCTACTCCAGAAGGCAACACCCTCTAGAGGGAGACCCTACCCCATGCAGTGCTCCACTGCATCGCCCGAGTTTGGGTGCTCTAGAGCATGTTTCGAGGATTATTGGTAATCCCACCAGGCGGCCAGCAGGCGAGGCAGGTCCCGACAAGGGGTGCAGCGGCTCGGCACCCTCTATTCGTCTCGGTAAAGGAAGGTACGGTCTAGCATGTTTTTGCAACAGAAGGATAGACTTCAGCATGACAGGCACCCCACTTTGATGTTTAGGTGCAAGGGAGACAAGGAGCAGTGCCGAACGAGGACAAGCGAGGAAAAGGAAGGCCACTTTACCCGCGCACGGAGAATCACTCGACATCCAAGTCTCGGTCCAACAAAAAGCAGTCATGTAGACTTGGACCCAAGGGAGCGGCACTGTGGTGACCCTTCCCACCCATAGATTGGGGGAAGAGGCCCGACACCGCCCTATATAAGGAGCCCTTCTCCTACCTTAGAAGGGGTCGATCCTTCAGATCTAAAAACCCAGGATTTCATCCAACATTGTACCCTCGCGAAGCACACGAGCAATAAAACAAAGCAGGAGTAGGGGATTTACCTCCTCACGAGGGTCTCGAACTAGGTAAAAAACCGTGTCACCTCTCTATCGTGTGCTTGCTCCGCCGTTGCAGCCATCACCGGGTTTCCTTAGAACTGCGTGTTCAGCCTCCTCTCAAACCAAGGGATCATTGGACCTTAGTTTCCTTCGCCGGACAAATCTCTAACACATTCCAACATGTTTTTGGGCTTTCTGGCCATGGTTTGACACATGGAGTGTCATTGCATATGTTTTTTGCCAAACCACATTGATCTACATGACCAAAGACACTCAAGTGGATGTGGTGATGCAACCTATGTCACACTGGTGCACCATTGCATTTGGCAGTTGCATTCCAACATGTTTCTAGGCTTTTTGACCTTGGTTTAACACATGGAGTGTCATTGCATTTGTTCTTTTCCAAACCACAGCCCTTGATCCACATGACCACAAACACTCAAGTGGATGTGGTGATGCAACCTCTATCACACTTGTTCTCCATTGCATTTGGCAATTGCATTCCAACATGTTCTTGGGATTTTTGACCATTGTTTGACACATGGAGTGTCATTCCATGTGTTCTTTTACAAACCACATTGATCCACATGACCACACACACTCAAGTGGATGTGGTGATGCAACCTCTATCACACTCGTGCTCCATTTCTTTTGGTAGTTGCATTCCAACATGTTCTTGGGCTTTGTGACCATGGTTTGACACAAGGAGTGTCATTTCATGTGTTCTTTTCCGAACCACGTTGATCCACATGACCACACACACTTAAGTGGATGCGGTGATGTAACCTCTTTCACACTGGTGATCCATTGCATTCGGAGTTGCATTCCAACATGTTCTTGGGCTTTCTGACCATGGTTTGACACATGGAGTGTCATTGCATGTGTTCTTTTCCAAACCACATTGATCCACATGACTGCACACACTCAAGTGGGTGTGGTGATGCAACCTCCGTCACACTGGTGCAACATGGCATTTGGTAGTTGCATTCCAACATGTTCTTGGGATTTCTAACCATGGTTTGACAGATGGAGTGTAATTGCATGTGTTACTTTCCAAACCACACTGATCCACATGACCACACACACACTCGAGTGGATGTGGTGATGTGTCATGGTGGTGTCACAGCAGATGCCATGGATAGGATAAATATGGTGCCAATGAGTGCTAGAGGTATCCAGGGAGGGATAGTGTGGTGATTCCACACACAAATGATTTGTATTCTCAAGATCTATGGTGTTATAGATGCTCGTTGAGCTGTATTGGGTAGAGGAGGAAGATGAAGTTCTTCACTTATCTCACCTCCCTCTAGTGTTCTTCCCTTAGTAAACTGATCGACCCCTCCTCTAGAGGTCCTAGCGCACCTTATAAAGGGCTGGCCAGGTTACACTTAGGGCATACATGGAGAGCATATCCTTGGAATATGCTCTTCCCAAAATAGCAAAGAGGTGCACTCCTTTCCCTCTATCTGAGCCTCTGTGAGATATTGGTGTAAGCCTCTGCGGTGTTGTGTCACCCGACCAGCAACGGTTAGGCGACGTCACTCTTGTCAGCCTGTACCGCTAGTCCTTGCCTATGTCTTCTATGTTTCCCACAGTGGCTCCAGTAGAGAGAGAAAAGCGTTGACCAAGGGGAGATTCCTTCCTTCTCCTGTAAGCCAACTTGTAACCCGACTCCCTCTTGGTTAACCCCGGCCTAGTTGGTGCCTACAAACACATAATATGACGATGCCGACATATGCTTTATGTCAACTGAGGTAACGTTGGGTGAACACCACCACGGTCGAGTTAGCTGTAACTCGGCTGGCCTTCTGCTACGTCGGCCAGCACCTGCCTTGAGCTTGCTGTACCTCGGGAGATATCGTCTTTATACCCCGGCTTGACCCTACCCGGGGTCATCCCCCCAACATTAGTCCCCGAAGCTGGTGCGATCTTAGCAACTTCAGCTGATAAGGCCACATCAGGTTCAACCTGCCCGATTTTTAGTTCTTCTTGCCGAAGTATTCTTATGTCGGCACAATCCTAACTTAACTCGGCTATTTACTCTATGGACTTGATGTTTATTTGGACCCTCCTTGGCTCTTTCCGAGGTACTCCTTGTTGGCCGGGTTATACTCTTGCATCCGGGTTATCCCACTTGGATGCTTTCCTTCTCATGTACACTTCCTTGCATCCTATGTGGCAGGTAATCATTACCTTTGCCTCATTTTAAGGGCATGTGCGTCAGTTATTGCGCATGATGTCAGGCGTTACTGCACGCACATCATGTCATGGGTGCCTCTTAGATAACCGCAAAGCCACGTCATGTCGCACGATGCGCTGCGTTGTGTTACCTCTTGTGTGGCTTGCTACCGATTGGCTCCTTCGGCAAATACACGGCCACATCATGTGGCCCGCTCCAACCTGCGGTCGCAAAACCCCTGCTAGGGAGCGGGGGAGGTCCTTGACCACTTTCCCTGCTTGCCTTTGCCTCCTCTTCTTTCTGCTAGTGCCACCGCCACCAATCTATTGCCTCCGCTTGCTTCGCCGCAGTAATGCTGCTTGCCATTGCTACGGGCTGTGTCAATCGAGACCCTTTTCCCCCGGTTCAGATTTCTCCTCTAAGGAAGATCTGGAGATGCCGCAAGACGTCACCATCATCGAGGAGAACGAGAAGGGCGGAGCCGCCCACGAGCGTGGTGCTTGGGTTGGTTCTTGGGTGTGCCAAGACGACATTGACTAGCTCATCTGCACCCACCGCGTCCCGGCGAAGAACTTGTCCCCGCTCTCGAGCCCGGTGAGTTCGTGGTTTTCTTTTCTCACTTCCAGGATGGCTTCGGCCTTCCTATCAGTGATATCTTCCATGACTTCCTCTCTACTTTTGTTCTCTGAACCCATCATCTTTTGGCGAACGCCATCACCTCTCTCTCTTATTTTGTTTCCGGCATCGAGGGGTATCTCGGCATGTGTCCCTCGATACAGATATGGGTCAACTTCTTAGGTTTCTAGGCAAACGTTGTTCCAAATAAGGATCTTCTCTCGACCGACAAATCTCTGACCCAATGTGGGGCGGCCTCCATCTCTCCTCGGCGAGACTTCGTGTTTCCCCAGGTTACCAGGTTGGAGACCTGCAAAGCGTGGGCCAAGACAATCTTTTATGTAAAGAATGATACCTCGGAGGAGAAGATTTGGCTTCCTCCTTTTTCTGTCGGAATCCCTGATAGGAATCGATGGGGCCAGATCCCCAGGACGTCAAGAACCTTGGTCGACCTGGTGGAGAAGAGCATCATTGATCTGAAGAAAGAGGGAATGTCCGGCGAGGATCTAATGCTCACTTTCATCTAGAGCCAAATCTGCCCCCTGCAGAAACACACCCACAAACTTTGCCATATGAGTGGTCACCTCGACCCTAACCGAGTTTCATCATTCGAGCTCTCTGACTCCCAGATCTATCTCCGGGTTAAGTCTATCTTCAAGACGCCCTTGACCGAGGATTGGGAGTGGGGGCTAGAGCATTTCAGCCGAGATTGGCTAGTTCCCATGATACATCTCTCACATGATACTTTTTCCGAGTTAATTTTATGTTGGCCTATATCATTTATTTGACCCTTTTGCCTTATTCTTTTCAGAAATTTCTTCAGCAAACAAGAGAGGACACCTCCACCCCGGGCCTCAAGTGGGGCAAGGATCAGGATACCTCGGATCTAGAGGAGCCGGACTCGAAGGAGTTCATGCTTATTACAGACTCTAGCTCTAGCCGACCCTCTGATACCTTCGATCCGGATTACGGATGTAGTATAGCTCTTTTTCCCTAGTAGACCTAGGTTTAACGAATCCTCGGGAAGCAGAAAGCGTAGTAAAGTTACTTTAATGGACCTTCAGGAGTTCTAGAATTCCTTTTGTGTTTTTACCAGACCAAGAGTTTGCGTCTTTTGTTGTTGTCGATGATGGAGAGAGAGGGCCTAGGGCGTTCGGTTTCACTTATAGTTGTGTAAAACATCTGATGGGAATAAAAGATAATGATAAAGTATGCATGTAATTGTTAGAGCAAGATAAATTATATGTGGGCAGTGCATCCATAATTGCTATTGCCTCCGCAACCTCTTATAGCAATAACCTACTAGTCTCATCCATATAATAAAGAGAACTAATGATATGCATAGTGATGTCATCATTAATCCCAAGTAAATCCCTCACATACATCCGTACTACCCCTTCTGTCACTGGGGTTCCCAACCTGTAGATTAGTCATTACTCATACTCCCTATACTTGGCTCAATCCTCGGGGTCTTGGGTACCCGACAAGTCCTTAAATTGAGGCAAGAGAGGATACAATAATTATCATATCATACAAACTAATACATGATCCCATCTATGATAAATAACATGCACAAAATCTACATGGCTAGGCCGAAGCCCTTAGCCCAAGGAGAATTACTGTGGCATCCCGCAAAAAACCACTACTAGAAAATCGTGTTGTTTTTGTGCATTGCATCATCATGACCGCATGCTCATGTCATCGTGCCACCTTGCATTGAGCATCGTCATGTCTTCTTGCATTTGTTTGCATAAAACTATTTTTTTCGAGAAGCCTGGTTTTGTTTTCTAGACGCCCCGCCCTTCATTCAAAGTAAAACCCGGGTCTCCGGAATATTTTGTTTCGTCTACCAACGGTTTGCAAAAGCCTCGTTTTGAATAAATAAAATAGTTAAATTATTTTTGGGAGGCAGTCAGCCAGGCCCGAAAGCCTAGCCGGCCACCTCCAGATAAAATCCTACCTACCCAGAATCTACCCTAATCTTTTCTACCAAAAAAATCCCTACCCTATTTTCCTACCCAGCCCTCCACCTCACCCCCTCCAATCCCCTGCCGCCACCTCACCCTGGCCCACTCCTCCAGCCAACCACCACGCGCCACCTCACCCCTGGCCCCTGCCTGCCACCCCCTCCACCTGCCGCCAGCCCCCCGCAGGCCCCCCCCCCACCCCACCCCTCCACCAACTGCCCGGAGAGCCCTCCTCCCGACAGTTCTCCTCAATGGGCCCCACCCAGTTCCCTCCCGACCCCGCTCTCTCCCTGGCTCTCTTCTCCCCATGTCAGCGCTGCTCCTCTCGCCTCCTTCCTCCCTCGATCCCCAATCGTCGCTGCCGGCCTCCTCACGTCCGGCCGCCTCCGCAGTTCCGCCTCCTCCCTGGCGCTCCTCACCGCCAGGACGATTCCCTGCTTCCCGGCGCCATCCCCGATCGGCGCCTCTCCTTCGCGTCACCGGCCCTGCCATGCGAGCCCGGCCTATGCCTCGTCGCTCCGTCGACCCCCCCTGAGACGCGGTCCCCGCCCGCCCCTGTCTCACGCCCCGCACGCGTGAGCTCGCGCTCACTGTCGTCTGCACCCAGGCCGCCTCGCGACACCGCCCGCGCCTCTGCGAGCCTGAGCCGCAGCGCCGCCTCTGGACCTCCTCTCCTCCGGCCGCGGTCCCGCTCTCCCTCTGGCCGCCACGACCTCCCTTCCCGGTAGCGAGCTCTCGCCTCCCCAGCGTCCCTCCCCCGGCCCTGCTCGTCTCTGCTAGGCGCCATCATGGCCCTCGCGCCCTGTGTCTCACCGAGCGCCGCCCTCCTCCGGCCGTTGCTGCTTCTCCGCCCAGCAGGCCGCCGCCGGCCTCACCCTCGCCCTTGTCGTGGAGCCCCTGGCGGCCGTGTCCCTGCTCGCCCCGCCCGGCGCCCTATCTTCGTCGTCCGCAAGCCTGAGTCCGAGCGCTTCACCTCGAGTGGCTCTCCTCGCTTGAGTCCCTCTGCCTCATGTATCTGCCTGTCCGGGTGTGGCCTTGGTGTGTCGATGGTGAGTGAGGTGTTGGGCTGGCTCAAGCCAATAGAGGACTGCCGTTTCGAGTTACTGTCAAGATCTTCGGTAGTTCATCTGTCTCGGGATCCCGTGCTAGCAAGATCAACACATGGACTCCAAGACCGACACGCCAAGATCTTCCGAAGGGAAATTGACAAAAGTCCGCTGGTGCTCGAATCAAGTTCACACCCTCGCTCGAGGTGGAATTCCAAGGACCCCGGTCTCGAGGATCCGATGCCCGGAACGCCAAGACCGCCGTGAAACCGAAGACCAACCCCGACGTCGAGGCCGAACCCCGGAGTCCAAGATCGCCGAACCCATGTGTGACCCTCTTCCCAAGACCCTATTTTTTATAAATGAAATATATATCTGTTGCATCTAAAATGTTCATGCTTGCACACATATCTTATGGTTTGGGGGCCTTATGCCGATTCACTTCATAATTAAATATGGAGTCGATATGCGGAATACCTTTGTCTTATTCCGGACTCCATTTAAATTTGTGTAGAGAACCGGTGATATATTTTTGCCTTGATAAGACAACATTTAAATTGCGGGGTATCTAGACAATATGAACTTAGTAATTAATCGTCGGGGCCCCGGTTCCGCTTAATATTACCTAATCGCATCGCATCCTTGCCATGTCATACACCATACATGCATCATGCCCGATTTTCTACCGTAGTATTAAATAGTCCATCCGGTGTTTCTTCTAGTGCTTTGCTTCTTCACGGATTAGGCCGATGAGTTGATGCGAGTGTCGACCCGATCTTCGGATGAACCCTCGGCAATGTTTTCAGGCGAGCACCTTCCCCTTTCTACCTATCTTACTTTTATAGTATTTATTTCCCCCCTGTTGATCTATTGCTATCTGTGTTGCGATGCTCTAGTTTTCGTACCCGTGATATCCCTTGCAGCCTTATATTGCCTTGGACACATCCTATTTCCTGTTGATTGGTAGATAGTTGGACTTGCGCGTCGTAGTCGCTTGCTCAGGTGCTGTTGCGTGTCGTCCAGTACCACAGTTGTTGGAGTATTGCCGCATGCTTTATGTTGGAGATGCTCTTGGCTTTAATTATTGTTTAATAACTAAAATTGAAGTAGGTAAATGCAGAGGCACCGGTGGGTAATAGACAATATTTGGTTTTTAACCGCTCACTGGTGTCACGTAGGACCCCGAGTTCTTGACACCTGTTCCGAGATCGAGGACGCTAACCCCAGGTGGGGTGTGTGGGCACCCCCATCGATTTAGTACCTGATTCCAAGTACTGTACTGGGGGCCACAAAGTAGTTTGGGGCTTTATTACTATCCTGTACTTATGCCATGCTTTACTGCTTTATTTAAGATTGTGCGTGGAGCACCTGTACTGTTTAGGATTGCGGAGTGTTTTCGCGGTATCGACAAGCCTAGTCACACTTTCGGGTTCCCAGTCGTTTACAGCCACTGACGCAAACCCTGGGTCCGTTCCGAAGCCGGCCAACTTCGTTGCGGGTAGCTTAGTGGGGTGGCCCCCATGTACTTGCTTTGGGTCTGGGAAACGTCATGACTTAGGCCTCGCCGACATACCGATGGGTGTATGTTAACTGATCTGGCAAAAAGGGTCGAAGTGCGTGTGGATACTTTGGTGCACCCCTGCAGGGTTAAATCTTTTCGAAAAGCCGTGTCCGCGGTTATGCACGACTTGGAGCACAGTTCTCGATCATAGACAACTATAACTAAAGTTTACCGTTATAATTTGACTTCTGTTCGATATGACTAGTAATCAGCTTCACTACAACGGAATGGCTAAATAAAAGTACCAACAACTGCTGGGTTCGGAATATCTCATGCTAATTGTATCTGACTAGTAAGTGTTGCAACTACAATGGAATGGTTAACTAAAAGTGCCCACTGCTTATTATATCAGGATGACTATCTATACCTGACTAGTAATTGCCGCAACTATAACGGAATGAATAAAACTGCCAACTGTGTGAGTTCCTCGGTTGACTTCCTCGTTTGGTCTCGAGGGGGGAAATACCAGGATGGGTATGTTTGGTGGTAGTATCAGGTTGGTTCCGAATAGGTCTTTCTTACCCCTCTCTGATAGCCGCTATTTGTATCGAGTCTCTATAGGTTGTTTAGTGCATGTCGCGCTGCCGCTTCAGTCCACCATACCTATGTAGGCGAGGACCGCCGAAGTCTAGTCTCGCCGTGTCTTGGCCTCGATCGACCGCTCTCTTTTCCTTTGCCCTTTGTCGGCACCTTTGTCTTAAGCAGGTTTTGAGATCGACGTCGTTAGCAGGGTTACCCTTCCGGCTTGGCCTGGGCAGGGTTATGGACGCCATTGGTTATTCTTCAGGGCTCTTAGCTCAATTTGCATCTTGTCCGTACTCGGACGCTCTATCGTTTTCAAGGTGATTTGGATCTTTGTACTGTAAATCTGTATTCTTCACTCTTTGAGTCGCTGTTGTTTATATATGTTTTGTGGGTTCCATCGAGGACTATTGTGTAATGATATTACTTCGTTTTCCACCCGCACGCAAGTGCCTGGTGGGCACCTTTGAATCGTTTCTATGCGGGTTTGGCGGGAAGCGCTGAAACTTGCATAGGGTCGATTCTGAGGGTGTTACAGAGTGGTATCAGAGCTCAGCATTTGCGATACCCCACAAGTCCAGCCTGTAGGATAACCTAGCTAACGGCCGAAGTAGAGTGTCAAAACTATTTTTGCAAAATCGGTTGGATAGTTCTGATTAGGTCTAATTTTACTCCTTACCCCTCTGCTGCTCTCCTCTCACCTCTGCGTGTTTTGAATCCGCTCTCTTCTCTATCTTCGAGTCCAGGATTTCTCGTGGGTGGTATTTCCATTGTGCCTTCAGGGTTTCGCTTCCTCTTTTGGTAACGGTGTGTCTACATCCGGTCTTCGTGCTATCTGAGGAATCCTTCATCTGTTGGATTTCTCTCTGTTCCTTGTTGTGCCTTCCGGTGTTTTCCGACATGACGACATCCTCTACGCCAGGTCCGATGCAGAGCCTGCATCACTCCTTTGTTCCGAACCTCGATTGTCGAGATCTTCAGTCTGATTCCGAGAATGGTTGCACGCTTTTCTACTGATTGTGCGGAGTAATAGTTTGGGTGCGTGATGGATTGGCCCCCATGCCGACTACCCCTTCTATTCGCTTTTGTACATTGAAGTGGATGAGAATGCATCGGTTCCCTCTTTCTATCAAAGCTAGAGGTGGCTTTATTTGTTGATACCTCTACCTTCGACCTTTTGTTCCCGGAGTGTTCTCTCGACGATCACGGACAACGACCTCTTGTTAGTGGTGTCGCGAGGATCTACACGAAGCGAGAAGATGCAGATCGCCGACCTTCCTTCCGGTACCATGAGGCGGATCTCGAGGGCGAGATCCATTGTTAGTGGTGTCGAATTGTGGCATCCCGCAAAAAACCACTACTAGAAAATCGTGTTGTTTTTGTGCATTGCATCATCATGACCGCATGCTCATGTTATCGTGCCACCTTGCATTGAGCATCGTCATGTCTTCTTGCATTTGTTTGCATAAAACTATTTTTTTCGAGAAGCCTGGTTTTGTTTTCTAGACGCCCCGCCCTTCATTCAAAGTAAAACCCGGGTCTCCGGAATATTTTGTTTCGTCTACCAACGGTTTGCAAAAGCCTCGTTTTGAATAAATAAAATAGTTAAATTATTTTTGGGAGGCAGTCAGCCAAGCCCGAAAGCCTAGCTGGCCACCTCCAGATAAAATCCTACCTACCCAGAATCTACCCTAATCTTTTCTACCAAAAAAAATCCCTACCCTATTTTCCTACCCAGCCCTCCACCTCACCCCCTCCAATCCCCTATCGCCACCTCACCCTGGCCCACTCCTCCAGCCAACCACCACGCGCCACCTCACCCCCCTGCACGCCACCCTCCACATGTGCCCCACCACCCGCTGGCCCCACCCACACCCCACGCCTCCACACCAACCGCCCGGGAGGGAGCCCCCTCCTCCCGACAGGCTCCTGCCGCTGGGCCCCACCCCGGGATTCCCTCCCCGACCCCGCTCTCTCCCCTGGCTCTCTTCTCCCCCGCGTACGCCCGCGGCTGCTCCTCTCGCCTCCTTCCTCCCTCGATCCCCAATCGCTGCCGCTGGCCTCCTCACGTCCGGCCGCCTCCGCAGTTCCGCCTCCTTCCTGGCGCTCCTCACCGCCAGGACGATTCCCTGCTTCCCGGCGCCGTCCCCGACCGGCGCCTCTCCTTCGCATCACCGGCCCTGCCATGCGAGCCCGGCCTGTGCCTCGTCGCTCCGTCGACCCCCCCTGAGACGCGGTCCCCGCCCACCCCTGTCTCATGCCCCGCACGCGTGAGCTCGCGCTCACTGTCGTCTGCACCCAGGCCGCCTTGCGACACCGCCCGCGCCTCTGCGAGCCTGAGCCGCAGCGCCGCCTCTGGACCTCCTCTCCTCCGGCCGCGGTCCCGCTCTCCCTCTGGCCGCCACGACCTCCCTTCCCGGTAGCGAGCTCTCGCCTCCCCATCGTCCCTCCCCCGGCCCTGCTCGTCTCTGCTAGGCGCCATCATGGCCCTCGCTCCCTGTGTCTCACCGAGCGCCGCACTCCTCCGGCCATTGCTGCTTCTCCGCCTAGCAGGCCGCCGTCGGCCTCACCCTCGCCCTTGTCGTGGAGCCCCTGGCGGCCGTGTCCCTGCTCGCCCCGCCCGGCGCCCTATCTTCGTCGTCCGCAAGCCTGAGTCCGAGCGCTTCACCTCGAGTGGCTCTTCTCGCTTGAGTCCCTCTGCCTCATGTATCTGCCTGTCCGGGTGTGGCCTTGGTGTGTCGATGGTGAGTGAGGTGTTGGGCTGGCTCAAGCCAATAGAGGACTGCCTTTTCGAGTTACTGTCAAGATCTTCGGTAGTTCATCTGTCTCGGGATCCCGTGCTAGCAAGATCAACACATGGACTCCAAGACCGACACGCCAAGATCTTCCGAAGGGAAATTGACAAAAGTCCGCTGGTGCTCAAATCAAGTTCACACCCTCGCTCGAGGTGGAATTCCAAGGACCCCGGTCTCGAGGATCCGATGCCCGGAACGCCAAGACCGCCCACGTGGAAACCGAAGACCAACCCCGACGTCGAGGCCGAACCCCGGAGTCCAAGATCGCCGAACCCATGTGTGACCCTCTTCCCAAGACCCTATTTTTTATAAATGAAATATATATCTGTTGCATCTAAAATGTTCATGCTTGCACACATATCTTATGGTTTGGGGGCCTTATGCCGATTCACTTCATAATTAAATATGGAGTCGATATGCGGAATACCTTTGTCTTATTCCGGACTCCATTTAAATTTGTGTAGCGAACCGGTGATATATTTTTGCCTTGATAAGACAATATTTAAATTGCGGGGTATCTAGAAAATATGAACTTAGTAATTAATCGTCGGGGCCCCGGTTCCGCTTAATATTACCTAATCGCATCGCATCCTTGCCATGTCATACACCATACATGCATCATGCCCGATTTTCTACCGTAGTATTAAATAGTCCATCCGGTGTTTCTTCTAGTGCTTTGCTTCTTCACGGATTAGGCCGATGAGTTGATGCGAGTGTCGACCCGATCTTCGGACGAACCCTCGGCAATGTTTTCAGGCGAGCACCTTCCCCTTTCTACCTATCTTACTTTTATAGTATTTATTTCCCCCCTGTTGATCTATTGCTATCTGTGTTGCGATGCTCTAGTTTTTGTACCCGTGATATCCCTTGCAGCCTTATATTGCCTTGGACACATCCTATTTCCTGTTGATTGGTAGATAGTTGGACTTGCGCGTCGTAGTCGCTTTCTCAGGTGCTGTTGCGTGTCGTCCAGTACCACAGTTGTTGGAGTATTGCCGCATGCTTTATGTTGGAGATGCTCTTGGCTTTAATTATTGTTTAATAACTAAAATTGAAGTAGGTAAATGCAGAGGCACCGGTGGGTAATAGACAATATTTGGTTTTAACGCTCCTTTGGTGTCACGTAGGACCCCGAGTTCTTGACACTTGTTCCGAGATCGAGCGCGCTAACCACAGGTGGGGTGTGTGGGCACCCCCATCGATTTAGTACCTGATTCCAAGTACTGTACTGGGGGCCACAAAGTAGTTTGGGGGCTTTATTACTATCCTGTACTTATGCCATGCTTTACTACTTTATTTAAGATTGTGCGTGGAGCACCTGTACTGTTTAGGATTGCGGAGTGTTTTCGCGGTATCGACAAGCCTAGTCACACTTTCGGGTTCCCAGTCGTTTACAGCCACTGACACAAACCCTGGGTCCGTTCGGCCGCCAACTTCGTTATGGTAGCTTAGTGGGGTGGCCCCCATGTACTTGCTTTGGGTCTGGGAAACGTCATGACTTAGGCCCGCCGACATACCGATGGGTGTATGTTAACTGATCTGGCAAAAAGGGTTGAAGTGCGTGTGGATACTTTGGTGCACCCCTGCAGGGTTAAATCTTTTCGAAAAGCCGTGTCCGCGGTTATGCACGACTTGGAGCACAGTTCTCGATCATAGACAACTATAACTAAAGTTTACCGTTATAATTTGACTTGTGTCCGATATGACTAGTAATCAGCTTCACTACAACGGAATGGCTAAATAAAAGTACCAACAACTGCTGGGTTCGGAATATCTCATGCTAATTGTATCTGACTAGTAAGTGTTGCAACTACAATGGAATGGTTAACTAAAAGTGCCCACTGCTTATTATATCAGGATGACTATCTATACCTGACTAGTAATTGCCGCAACTATAACGGAATGAATAAAACTGCCAACTGTGTGAGTTCCTCGGTTGACTTCCTCGTTTGGTCTCGAGGGGGAAATACCAGGATGGGTATGTTTGGTGGTAGTATCAGGTTGGTTCCGAATAGGTCTTTCTTACCCCTCTCTGATAGCCGCTATTTGTATCGAGTCTCTATAGGTTGTTTAGTGCATGCCGCGCTGCCGCTTCAGTCCACCATACCTATGTAGGCGAGGACCGCCGAAGTCTAGTCTCGCCGTGTACTGGCCTCAGTACTGACCGCTCTCTTTTTCCTTTGCCCTTTGTCGGCACCCCTTTGTCTTAAGCAGGTTTTGAGATCGACGTCGTTAGCAGGGTTACCCTTCCGGCTTGGCCTGGGCAGGGTTATGGACGCCATTGGTTATTCTTCAGGGCTCTTAGCTCAATTTGCATCTTGTCCGTACTCGGACGCTCTATCGTTTTCAAGGTGATTTGGATCTTTGTACTGTAAATCTGTATTCTTCACTCTTTGAGTCGCTGTTGTTTATATATGTTTTGTGGGTTCCATCGAGGACTATTGTGTAATGATATTACTTCGTTTTCCACCCGCACGCAAGTGCCTGGTGGGCACCTTTGAATCGTTTCTATGCGGGTTTGGCGGGAAGCGCTGAAACTTGCATAGGGTCGATTCTGAGGGTGTTACAATTACTCACACATAGAGATGAGATCAAAGATCATAAACATTGTAGTGGAAATCATGAGATTGATAGCAAATAGTCTTACAATGTCGCCAATCGAAGATGAGATCTACTATTACAAGTTGTGGAATATGGATATGGTGGTGGAGAAGGGTTTGGAGATTATATCTAAGTCTATTCCTCCACCGGCTCATCGATGTTGTGGATGGAGATCTAGGGGTGGCTGATGATCGGAAAGAGCTCTCTTTTTTCGTCGCTCGAGGCCTCTTTATATAGGCGTCCCTTCATGAAAGTTGTTCTGTTTGAGCTAGCAATGTCGATGGCAACTATACGACCAGAACTATACGGCCAGAATTTTATTCCTGCCGTATAGTTGGTCGTTAAAGCGTATGTCTCCACTTCACGACTCTTGGTTTAAATGTAGTGATTCCCATCATCAAACGTCATTATCTGTGCAGGGAAAAATAGAAAGAAAGGATTGCATACCCCTTTGATCATTAGGCATTAGTGGCAAGGTTTAGAGAGATATTTTATCAAAATTATGAATAATATCTAATTTAAATATGGACGTAGATGGCTATATTTCAGAGCCATCAACCTCCCCAAGCTTAAACTTGGTCGTCCTCGTGCAAGAAAACCAAAATCAAAAAGGAACTCAGCATTTAAACTGAAATAACGAGATGATGATCTTACTCATGATTGGTAGTCTCATGTTTCCTTCACTTAATAAATCTGAAAAACTTCAGCATATATAGAGTAATGGCTAGCGTATCATACGGGTTTGATGCATCTTTATAGTGCAGCAAAATTATTGTTAACATGGATGATTCAAATGAGTAAACTTTATTCCATGTCATGTAATCAACTCATAGGCTTGCCTTTGAACAATAAAGTATAATGATGTAAAACTAAGAGTGTGAGAGTTTGTCATGAAAAGCATATATACTATATATACTAGAGTATCTTAATTCTCCCACATCAGTAAATCAAGACTTTTCAAGCACTATTTTTCTATTTATTGTCCTTCAATAATTCCAGTTCTTAAGTAATTGAGAGTATGCCAAAGATTTTAATTAGTTTATCGGACTGTGATAGACACTCATGGCATCACTAAGATTTTTGTTCCTTTTGCACAATGATTACTCATAATAGCCAGAGCAGTGTTTCCATCATGAACATAGCTACCCGGGTGTGCCAAAAATCTTACCCATTATAGCATTGCTGCTACATATGTTTAATCAACTCATTGCCAATATTTAGGAGTTTCCTCCATTAAGATCGTTCATAGTCTAGCAGAGTTGTTGGCATCCCATGAAGTTTGACACGCATAAAGCTATATCATTCTTATGATTCACAAGTCAAACTTTGGCATGCTCACAAAAACCGCTAAACATTAACTCAATCGAACAAATCTTTTTAAAAAGAGCTATCAAGTCAATCATTATATTCTGTGGTGTTGAGTGTCTCTAGAAATAAGCCTTCAAGACTAAACACTACAATACCTAAGCCTTCAATTGTGAGACTTTTTCTTATTACAATTGTTTAGCAAATTTTTAGGCAAGACTTGGTTAACTACACTTCCTAAAAAAAAGACTTGGTTAACTACAATAGCTGAAACAAAACGTACCCAACTAAATACCCATGCAAACAAAAATTTACTATAATACAAAGACTCACTCTATACCAATATAATATCTCAACATCTTATATCTTATATTTACTAATTGGAGGCACCGTAGGAAACTCCACGTTAATTTAGGAAAACATATAAAACTAGCCTTACGATCTTAATTGTATGGCTATGATGAAATAAGGAATCGTGTGAGATTTTTAATGTACGGCTTAAGAGTCCTAGAAGATTACGGATACATCTATCAGTTTAATTGACTAGGCCCAACACAATTATCTAGCATGATAACAAGATATAAACATATCTTCTTGAAGGCTGCCACGTCCTCCCATATTCGTTTAGAGGTGCATGAATCACCGCGCATAATTCATCGCGCGCTACCATGCCACCGGCCAGCGACGCGCCAGCTGAAGGCTCCGATCTAGATGCGGCGTCAGCTGTGTGCTAAAAATTTCTGCAACGCCATCAGTGCTCTAGATGGATTATTGGCTTTCCCTTCCCGATATTGCAGACGCGAGCAATCTGGCCACCGGGCTACATGTGAGAATCCTCCAATCAATTGTATAACGCGCCAAGTGCATGGAAAAATCTTTCGAAGTGTCCTGTAGGCACACCTGCCTCCACATGCGGTAGCGGCGGCCGAGCATGCTAGATCGATCTGGAAACTGTACTCTAATCGATCCCAGCTGGTAGGCATTGCACCTTTTTTTTCTAACCCGATCCATATCATCAGTATGTTGATTGTCTTCAGCTGCTCGCATGACCTCACGTTTATCTCCCGATGATCGATTTTCTCAGCTGCTCGCATGACCTCACGTTGATCTCCCGGTAATCCATTTTGCATGTATGCGTGCGCTCACTTGTTCTTTACTAACCCTTTAACAATTACTCCGTAATTTACACAGCCTTCCCAATATGGATTAACTAAGGTCTGTGATGCCTCTGCTGAAGTTATATAGTCTCTCCGATCTAAATTAATGTTTCGGGATTGTCTAGATTCAGATGTATCTAATCATATTTTAGTACTAGATACAACCGAATCTAGAAAAAGCTAAGAACATTAATTTGGATCAGAGAGTGACGAGGGTTTAACTCGTCAATGTCCATTGTTATGGACTTGCGTTTTGGAGAAGGAGGAAGCGCTGAAGGCATCAATCGTCTAGCAAACAAGCACACAGGGACGCAAGGTTTACCCAGGTTCATGCATCGTAGAGGTCCCTACTCCTGCTTATCTGCTCTTGGAATTATCGAGGGAGTCTTTGGTTACAGGGGGTGCGCAGATGCAATCTGGCGATTGCTGTGGAAACTAGGGTGGTGATTATCCTCCTTGCCGCCTCCTCCCAGCCTTTATATAGATAGGCTAGATCTCAGGTTGCAGGTCGAGTCGGTTACAGATTAGGGTTCATCCATTTAAACTTTCTATCTTAAGCTTCTTCTTGTGTTGCAAGCAATCGGAGTCTCCGTGGGTCACCTGAATCCTATACTGGGCCTTGGCAACGCCGTGGGCTTCTGCTGTATCTGAACCGTATATGCCAAACTCAAGTACCTGTAGGGGATACCCATGTCAGTAGCCCCCGAGTGTCCAGTGGAATCGCAGATTCGACTGGAGATTTTATGAAGTCTTTCAAGTGCATGACTGAACATTTTTTTCGAGTGTTCTATTTATGCCATAGGGATTGTTGATATACGTGTCTGATTTATCCGATGTATCGGTATCAGTTAACTGCCTTAGAAAAAACAATGCAATCTACTCAAACTCGAGTCCTCGGACTCGAATTCGGAAAAGTGCTGGCGTAATTCAACTCAGGCCACACAGGTCTTACATGAGTCGAATTCTAGTGTATAAATGTGAGCACTCGACGCATCCGTCAAGACATGTTCCTCGTACCTGTAGATACGGATATATTTCTGGCAGTGAACAGTGGATGCGTTGCCAGGCCTTATTCAGGTCTTATCTTCACGCTGTAAGCGCGGCATCCGAATTTTTGTCATCGCGGAGATGATTCAGGTGGCCCAGGAGACGTGATATCTTTGTAGGGAAAATATGAGGCGGAGTCACCACAGCATTCGAGTATGGATGTTATCAACACATAGTGCGATGTACAAATAATCATAGGGTGCGCGACCAGCGCTCCCTATAGGAGTAGCCCCTGAGTGCCTATTCGAGTCGTAGACCAGGGTGGGGACTAAAACATTTGCGACTACTGTCGTCTTTTGTTGCTTGTTTCAGTCGAATGTGCTTCCGGTGCTCCCTATGGGAGTAACCCATAGTTCACAATCGAATCGTTGATTCGAGTGATGGGTTTTCGTGAAGATTATACACCTGCATAAAAATTCTTTCGGGTGCGCGGCCAGCGCTCCTGTTAGGAGTATCCCCCGAGTGCTTGGTTGAGTCAAAGACTCGAGCAAGGACTGAAGTAGTCAAAATCTTCTTCCGTTGGAATCGATGATGTCAGTGCTGATGATGTGATGACTTCAGATGCCCGCGTGAGCGGCTTTGATGGGATGTGAGATGCAGTGGGTCCTACTTTCTGACTTTGATTTGACTGGGCGTGCGTAATCTTCTGTTTTAACTGCGTCTCCTCGATTTCCGTGCGTAATGGAAGTAGTGGGGGACGGTTCGTGATTCACCTTCGCCACACATCGAAGGCGATGTGCGCCACACGTTTAGTAGGGTTTCTGCTAGTCGTTGGATGACATCTGCGAGGAGGTTAAGTAGCAGCGCAGCTGCGGTAATTTTTCCCCATCTCTCTTCTCGCTCGTGCTTCCTTCGCCATTGTTGCTGTTTCTGCTCCCTTGCGCTCATCCCCTCGATGGCACTGGACCAGCTGCGCGTATTCCCTGGCTACTTTCTATGTTCTCATCACCATCGAAAGATGGACAAGAAGAAAGGAGGCGCCGGCGCGGGATCTGCAGCTACCATTGCCGCCGCCAAGAAGAAGGGAGGCACCACCTCCGTGGGCACCCACATCACCAACGGTTCCTGGCGCGCATCTATCATCACGTCTTCGGAGTTGCACATGCTTCGTCAAGATGGAGTACTTCCTTCCATGGAAGATGACTCTCGAGTGCCTGGTGACGAGGTAATCCCCCATCCTCCTGTGGGTTTCCGAGTGATGTTCATTGCGTTCATCATTTGAGGTCTTTCTCTCCCCCTGCATCCGTTTGTTAGGGGTCTTCTCTGCTTCTATGGGCTCCAGCTGCATCAGTTGTCCCCAAATTCGATTCTTCATTTTTCTTGTTTCATCACTCTATGTGAGTGCTGGCTTGGAATCGAGCCACACTTTGGTCTCTTCAAGAATATTTTTAAGCTTAAGAGTCAGTCGGCGTCGGGCTCTGTAGTCTACGATGTAGGGGCTGTGGGATCCACGTCGACTCTTCCACCACCTACTTCGATATCAAGCTCACTGCATCTATCCAAGGGTGGAGAGACAAGTGGTTCTATGTCCGTGACCAGAAGGCCGACGGAGAGCACTATGGACTCGCGCCCTTCGGTCCCGTGGCTGCTTGCAAGAGGAGGCACTCCTAGAAGAATGTCGTGATGCTTGGCGAGTCCGAGGAAACAGAGATGCTGTACCAGCGTGTCTGCGACCTTGAAGGCCATATAGGGAGAGAAGAAGGTGGCGCTACGCTCATTCACACTTGGTTGTGCCACTGCATCTAGCCTCTACAGGCCAGAATCAACCCGATGTACCGCTGGGCTGGTGCGAGCGATGTCACTCGCATATCTACGGAGGGCATTTCTGCGGGTGAGGTAGACAAGAGGTTTCTAGTAGTGACCAAGTACACCGCCAAGGAGGATCTCTCAGGCGAACCAGTTGTGCCTCCTTTTGACACTAATAACTCTTCTCCTGAGGTAGAACTGTACTGTGAAGTAGTTTACTTTTTCGATTGCCTACCAAGTACTTGATATATAATGATGTATCTTCTGATTGCAGGACTAGAACATGGCTGCTAGTTTTCCTCCTCAGTCTGAAGGGATTATTCCTCGCGAAGTGGAGGAAGAGGACGAGTCGGGTTCCACATTCCCCATGGAGGAAGAAGGGGAAGCCCCTGAGTCTGATGACCGCGGGACTCACAAGCGTTCCCGCAACGAAGATTCGGACGCGTCCTCGCCGTCGATGCTGGGGGGCTCTCCTACTGCTATTGCAGAGGAACCCATCCCCGCCGTTCTTGTCCGCGTCGTGGCTCCTCCTTCTCAGAAGAAGCTGAGGTTGCCGAAGGAGTCATCAGATAAATCCTTTGACCTCGACAAATTTAACTGGTGAGTTTTATATCCGCTAGTTCATCATGTTCTTCTTAGAAAATTCTTCTTCTGAGGTGGCGTGCGGGCCTGTTTTGCAGTCAAAAAGCGTCGTCTTATAACGACGTCCAATTTGTAAAAGAGTCTGGAGTGGCAGACTCCAAGACCAAGGAGGCGGCCGCATGGTCTCCTTCTCCTCCAGTGGAGGCCCACTCCGATGCCAATTCTTTGAGTTCCCCACATGCTGGGGAGCACCAGATGGTTGCACGGACGACTGCCCGGCAGGCATCTTCGGAGTCCCTGGAGGAAAATGTGAGTGTCTTTTTTTGTTTATCAGTCGAATTTGTGCTTTTGGCTGACGCTGAGTCTTCGTTTTTCTTGGTGTAGCTCATTGTGAAGGAATCTGCTCGCCTTGCGGAGCAAATCCTTGCTTTGGGTCGACAGCACGCCCTGCTGGACAATCTCCACCGTGCAGTTGAAGGTTTGTTCTTGACTTTGTCTCTTTAATCTCCTTTGCACTTGGATTTGTGGGCTCATATACCTTGTCGTGTTCTGCCTTTTGCAGGTGAACATAATGAACTTCTCTGTCGCGTTACTTCCCTCGAGAAGGGGCTTGCGGTGGCAGAGAAGAAGCGCGACGAGGCACTCGCAGCCTTGGAGGAGTCGAAGAAGTGTGAGGAGGACCTACGCGCTTTCGCCGCTGAGAGGGAGAAGTTGTTCACGGAACAGCTTTCTCGATTGCGAAGGCACTCTTAGGTACTTGATTTGCTTTCCCTTGTGCTTTGCTTGAATTATTCCTTTCTTGGTTTGCTTATCCTTTTGTTGAAACTTTGTCTTCTTTAGATGTTGCTGGTCTGGGCTTCAACACCCAGGCCTTGCGCCACAAGGATGCTCTTGATGATGTCGTGGCCGTAGTCGGGGATCGCAGTGCCTCCCTCCAAGAGACGCTAGGAAAAGCCAAAGATGTGCTGAGCTGCCTCCGGGAGGATCTCACTCCAAAGGCCAGCCTAATTGACAATCTTGGCGATCTGGTGAAATCCTTCGCCGGAGGTATTCCCATGGACTTCAAGAACTCCCAGCGGTCTGTTGCTGCCACCATGACACTCGCTATGGCACAAGCCCATGGCATGGAGTTCGATCCCAGCGCGATTTCCAAGGCGATGCCGGTCGATGCAGATGGCCAACAGGTAGTGTTTGCTCCCTTCGCTACTAGTTGTGGTAAGTATGGGCCACAACACATTGATACGGTCTCGAAATACTCCGCGGAGCTGCAACGAGCGAAGACGGCGAAGACTGCGGTGTTCGGGGCTACCACCGGAAAGTCTGTGGTGTTAGAGGCTGCCACAGATTCGTTGAGGCCCCCGAAGTCGAAGTCCAAGTCGAAGAAGCAGATTGCTCCTTAGTTTCCATTCTGTAATAGCTGTAGCTTCCTTTTGTCTGAACTATGTTTTTATGGGAGTGTCCCTATCAATACTTTGTTGTGCTTGAACACATTCGTGCTTTTATCAATGTATTCTTGCTACCTTATTTGCTTCTTGCTTGACTGTGATAGGGTACTTCAAGTGGTCCTTCGAGTGATCCTCATCACTCTCTTCCCAATGATGAAACCACGGCGCAGCCACGTTCAAAGGTGGAGGAACTGTCATTGCTTTCGTGACTGTGCGACCGCATTAAGAAATTGGAGCGT
Organism: Avena insularis; assembly: GCA_023614405.1. Classification (NCBI taxonomy): domain Eukaryota; kingdom Viridiplantae; phylum Streptophyta; class Magnoliopsida; order Poales; family Poaceae; genus Avena; species Avena insularis. The sequence continues at coordinate 331,553,197 of CM042688.1, forward strand.
GAGTTGCCCATCATCCGCGGTAAAGCGGATGTGTGGAAGTCGAAAGCTAAGAAGTCCACCGCCCGCGAGAAGTATCTCTTGGATGAGGTGGCATAGTTGAACGAGCAGTTTAAATGTTAGCTCTCTATCTTCTCATCTTTGTCTTTTAGCTAGTCACGGCGATGCCTTGTCCTTACACTTTGTTTCTTGCTTGGTGTAGTTGTTAGTGCTCGTCATCCGCAAGATGAGAAGGACCGTGTGGCCATTCGAATGAATAACCTGACCCAGGAGCAGCTGCAAGCTAGTGGGTATTTTTGGGTGGACCACGACCGTGCAGTCGCATTGGCGACCCTACAGGATCATTCTTCACGAGTACTTCAATGCCTAAAGAAGGCGCAGTCGTGCCTTAGGCATATCTTCCAAGCAATGTTTCCTCTCGACGTGGTGCCTTCAAGCTTGCTGGCTCTCCTAGCGAAGTTTCAGGATATGAGCGCGGTTCACGAGTGCGTACGACAGCAGTTGGTCCCAGGTGCCAAAGTTGCGATGTCGCTGGTGCGACGGCATAGGCCAGATGTAGATGTCGCGTCTGTTGCCGCTGGGCCGCCACCTCCGCTAGAAGGAATGACTTGGGACATGGTTCCGCATAATCAAGCAGTGGATCGGCCAGCAGAGGACATCGTCGATTTCTTCGAGGAGCAAACGAACATTCTTCTTTTGCAGCAGTAGCATAATTTGTGTCCTGCACATAGATGTACAAGTGTTGTAAAGTTCGTATGACTGTATTGGGTTTATTTAGTACCCGTTATGTGAAGAGCTTGCTAGCTTGTATATTTTTCGAGTGTATGGTACTCTCCAGTTCCTTTTCGTTAGCCTGACGTGTATTTATCTCAGCACCTTGTCAACCTGTCAGCTGCGTTGCAACTGGATTGGTGTTTGTCAAGGGTTCAATTGGTAGTGTGTCATCTACTCAGGATACTGCGATTTGTTCGTAGACCGGAGGTGTAAAGGGTGGCGCAGCTCCCGAGTGATGAAATTGCGAGAAAATAGAAAAAGACACAGAGTTTTGGGGCACTTAGCTTTATTTATTCGTAGAATAGTACGAGGTATAATGTGTGGCTAAGTAGCCTGACTGAATAGCCTTATTTGTAATATAAAAAATGACTAGGGGTAGAAACGACGCAGCTGCACGATGTTCCAGGGGTTGGAGTATGCGACTCCGCTCTTGAAATCTTTAGGGCGATAGGCTCCACCTGGGATTACTTCTATAATCACATAGGGTCCTTCCCAAGGGGACTCGAGCTTGAGATGCCCTTGCTACTTCAGTCATAGGACCAGGTCTCCTTCGACGAAAGATCTAGGGCGTAGCCTTCTGCTGTGGTAGTTGAAGAGGATCTATTGGTAGATCGTTGATCTCTCCGCTGCGATCTCGCGTGCCTCGTCAAGGAGGTCGACGGAGTCTTCGAGTGCGAGAGTTGACTCCGTCTCGTTGTATGCAATCACCCGTGGGGCTTTGTAGTGCACTTCTGCGGGTAGCACCGCTTTAGCACCCTGCACCATGAAGAACGGAGTGTATCCAGTGGCGCTGTTTGGAGTTGTGCGTAGGCTCCAAAGTACGGATTGTAGCTCGTCTTTCTAGCACCCGACGACTTGTTTGAGTGGCCGAAGGAGTCGTTTCTTGATTCTGCCGCAGACGAGGCCGTTGGCCTTTCCGACTTGTCCGTTGGTCTGAGGGTGAGCCACCGAGGCGTAGCTAATGTTGATTCCCAGGTTTTCACAGAATTCCTGGAACTCCTTGGAGGTGAAGTTCGTCCCATTTTCCATGATGATGCTATGTGGCACTCCAAAGCGGTAGACAATGGACTCGAAGAATTTGACGGCCCTGGCGCCTGATTGATTCGTCACCGGCATGGCCTCAATCCACTTGGTGAATTTGTCGACTCTGACTAAGAGGTAGACGTAGCCTCCTCATGAGGACTTTGGGAGCTTGCCGACCATGTCGAGTCCCCATTGTGCGAAGGGCCAAGACAAAGGTATTGGCCTGAGTTCTGCGCCAGGTGCGTGTGGTTTGTCCGCGAATCGCTAGCAAGCGTTGCAGCGCTGGACGATGTCCTTGGTATCGCGCATGGCCGTGGGCCAATAGAATCCTACTCGCAGAGCTTTGGCGATGAGAGCATGACTGCCGGCATGGTGTACGCAAGTGCCTTCATGTATGTCGAGGAGGACGGACCTTCCATCCCCGTTGGAGACGCACCGTTGAAGTACCCCTATGATGCTGTGCTTGTACAGTTCGCCGTTGATGAGGGCGAATGCCTTGGATCGTCGCGCGATGTGTTGCGCATCAGTTGGGTCATCTAGCAGCCTCTTGCTAAGTAGATATGTGATGTACGGTTGTGTCCAAGATGACTCAATCATCATGACCTCCATTGGGCCTTCGAGTCCCGTGCTAAGCTCCATGTCATCGAGTGCCATTGACTCGTTGGGTGGTGTAGCCCCCGAGTCTGTTGCCGTACTTGCTTTATGGAGCCTTGGACTTGATGGAGCGCTCGCAGATGCGCTCGAGGAATACCCAGGTGGTGTGGGGGCACAGGTGGAGCCGATGTTGGCGAGTATATCTACCTCTTCGTTGCTTTCATGGCCGACGTGCTGCAGCTTGCAGCCGTCGAAGTCTCCCTCGAGTGTGTCGTAGAGGTCACGATAGGCGATCATGTTGTCGCTCAGTGCGTCGCACTCGTGCATCGTTTGGTTGACCACCAGCTTGGAGTCGCCATAGATGATTATCCTCTTGGCACCGAAGGCTTTCGCCATCCGCATCCTGTGTATTAAGGCCTCGTACTCGGCTTCGTTATTGGAGGAAGTGAACTGCATTCGCAGAATATATTTCATCTTGTCTCCTTGGGGTGATGTCAATATGACACCTGTGCCGGCTCCGTCCTTTCGCTTGGACCCGTCGAAGTGCATTGTCTAGAGATAGGACATATCTGGATTGTCGGGGAGCTGGTTCTCCATCCAGTGCACGAGGAAGTCCAGGAGAACCTGCGACTTTATCGAGTCACGCTTCTCGTAGGTGATGTCGATGGCGACAGCTCTATGCCCCAGAGCGCGACTCATCCAGTGGCGTTAGGATTATTGAGTATATGCCCGAGTGGGGCGTCGTTTACCACCATGATTGAGTGCTTCTGGAAGTAGTGACGCAGTCGCCTGGCTGTCATGAAGATGCCATACGCCAGCTTCTGGTAGTGCGGGTACCACTGCTTTGTTGGCGTGAGCACCTCACTGATGTAGTATACTAGGCGCTATACCTCGTGGACTTTATTATCTTTGACTCGTTCCACCACGAGCATCGTGCTGACCACCTGGTTTGGTGGCGGAGATGTAGAGTAGTAGTGGTTCCTTTTTGCGAGGCATCACTAGTACTGGCGAGGTGGATTGTAGACGCTTGAGGTCTTCAAATGCTTCTTGCACTTAGTCTGTCCACTCGAACTTGTCATCTTTGCGGAGGAGTAGGTAGAAGGGCAATGCCTTTTCACCCATTTGACTGATGAATCGACTGAGCGCCATGATTCGCCCAGCGAGCTGTTGGACGCCTTTTACGTTCTTCGGCTTCTCCATGGCTAGTATGGCCTTTATTTTCTTCGGGTTTGCCTCGATCCCCTCGCAGAGATGAGATACCCGAGTAGTTGCCCAGATGGCACGCCGAAGGTGCATTTGTCCGGATTGAGCTTGATCCGATAGCAGTCGAGGTTAGCGAAGGTCTCGCGGATATCATCGATTAATGCGGCCTCTTCCTTGCTTTTGATGACGATGTCGTCGATGTTGACTTGGATATTGCAACCAAGTTGGTTCTTGAGGCAAGCCTGCATGCACCGTTGATAGGTGGCTCCTGCGTTTTTTAGCCTGAAGGGCATCATGTTGTAGTAGAACACACCAAAGGGTGTTGTAAATGCCGTTTTTCCTGGTCTTCCTCCTTCATTCAAATCTGATTGTAGCCTGAGTAGGCGTCAAGGAAGCAGAGGTGCTTGCATCCCGCAGTGGAGTCGATTATTTGATCGATCCGTGGCAACGGGAAGTGATCCTTTGGGTAATGCTTATTCAAGGAGACATCCGCAGGATATCTGTGTCTTTTTTAGGCACAAGCACTGTGTTAGCGAGCCAGGTACTTTCCTTGATCTCGCGTATGAAATTTGCGTCGAGGAGTTTGTTGATCTCCATAGCGACTGCTTTTGCTCTTGGTTCAGACAGTCGCTGTATTGTCTGCTTGACTGGCCTTGCGTCTGGATTCACGTTGAGTGAGTGCTCGGCGAATTCCCTGGGAACCCCTGGCATGTCCGCTAGACACCAGGCGAATATTTCCCAGTGCTCACGGAGAAATTCGACGATCACGAGTTCCTATGTGGAACTCAAGTTGTTGGCGATTAGGGCCGTCTTGGTCGGGTCTGTTGGGTGGACCTCGAATTTCTTTGTGTGCACCGACGAGTCGAAGGATAGGTCGGGTGAACTTGGCCTCACTACTAGGAAACAACTTATAGGTAGACAAGATACTTTGTGGCGCATATGTAAAACCATGCGCCACAGATATTTATTAGTGGCGCACTAGAAAATATTCGCCACAGATAGTAAAAACTTTTGTGGCGCATTTCTCAAAACATGCGGCACAGAAGTTTGGTGGGACCCGCTAGCCGGGGTGGGGCGATCCAAGTTCGGTGGCGCATAATGAGATATGCGCCATAGAAGAGGCAACATTTGTGGAGGATATTTCATTATGCGCCACAGAATATGGAGGCGGTCCCCACCACGAAATCTATTTGACCCACTTTCTGTGGCGCATGTGTGGATATGCGCCACAGATATGTCTGACTTCTGTGGCGCATATCCACACATGCGTCATAGAAAAGTAACCTGGGTCCCACCACTTTATCCCGCACCACATTGTTCTGTGGCGCATATGGCCATATGCGCCACAGAAGTTTGAGCATCTGTGGCGCATTTCTACCATATGCGTCACAGATGAGGGTGTCTAGATCCATGTGAAAAAGGTGGCAAGCTCCCACCCTATCTATCCACCACCACCCATTTCACATCTCTTCTTCCTTTCTACCTCCTCCCAGCTTGTCTTCCTCCTCCCTCGCACCCCATGTTGCCCATAGTTTCTCCATTTTCTTGTAACTAAACCTACTTTAGTCCATAGATTGGTAAGTGGAAGCTTCCCTCCAACTTGTAGATCTAAAAGTTCCTTACTTTTCTCTCTCACATGTCTATTTGTTTACTAATTTCCTCTCCACCAACTTGTAGATCTATTTGTCCACACTCTCTCATCGCGTAGTCTCGTCTCGCTATTATTGAGTCTACTAGGTGAGTACTTGGCCATGAACATGTAGGTGAAGCTTGTGGCGCGGGCGGTGTGTGTGCGATGCATGGCGAGATGATGCTTGTGTGGTGCATGAATGTTTGAATTGGGAGGAAGTTTTTTGTTGCTTGCTTGTTGTTGTCACGGCCGGTGTGGTGCATGGATGTTTGCCGAAATGTTGATTCATTTCCATTTCGGCAAATTTTGCACTACCCATATGTCCTAATTTTAGGAAAGGTCATGCCGAATTTTTCCGGCTAGCATTCATGCATGTGTGTGCATATGGTGTCGTTCTAACCTATACTCTCTGTTTTGACCGCTCAGGCAACCATGGTCCTCACGATGAGCGAAGGTCGAATTGCTACGTACAAGAAAGACACGAAGGAGGACATGATTTTTAACAACAAGACCACGATAAAATGTCCATGTCAAACATGCAAACTCTAGCGCTGGATCGACCCTGATTAAGGACAATTGGAGGGTCACCTTCTCAGGCGCGATTTCATACGCGACCTCAATGAGGCGCCGACAGGACATGGTGGTCACGAAGACTTGGGCGGGCGAGAAGACGAAGAGTCTACCGGGCATGATCATCATGACGAAGGAGATGCCGGCAGGCATGATGAGCATGCGCATGAAGGAGATGGCGACGGGCATGATCATCATGAAGAAGGAAAAGACACGAACACACAAACGCTGCTAACTTCGGCCTTGCAGGACCCTCATGTTCAAGAACTGCTCCTCAAGGAGACGAGCAATGACAAAGCTGCAGCCAGAGAGAAAGTCAAGCTGGCCCAAATGGAGGTAGACCAGATGACTCCATTGTATCCTAGGTGTCGCCCCGAGGATACTCGTTTGAGTGTAACACTCAAGGCTCTAGGGATGAAGGCCGAACACAAATGGACCGATGTGAGCTTCAACGCGAACATGGAATACTGGCACGACCGACTTCCTAAGGGGAACACATTGCCAACAAGTATCAAGGAGGCTAAGAAAATCGTGTGCCCTCTCGACCTACCACACATTAAATACCATGCATGCATTAATGATCACGCACTTTATCAGAATGAGTATGCGGATAGAACCACATGTCCGGTGTGTGGCCAAGGACGGTATAAGAGAGGGAACAAGAAAGTTCCTCGAAAAGTGGTGAGGTACTTTCCTATCACCCCCATCTACAACGATATTTCATAGATCCTAAGGAAGAAAAGCTCATGCAATGGCACGTGGAAAGAGAGAAACTCGAAGATGATCTAGATAAGGGAAAGATCCTGACACACCCTTCAGACGCTAGCCAGTGGAATGCATTAGACATCGAGTTCGAAGAGTTCGGGGGCGATGCAAGGAACGTCAGGCTGGGTATGAGCGCGGATGGACTCAATCCTTTTGGAAACCAGAGTAGCACGCATAGCACCTGGCCCGTGTTTGTATGGACGTACAACCTCCCCCCGTGGTTGTGCACGAAGCAAATGTACGTACACATGAGCATTCTTATTCATGGGCCACAACAACCAAGTATCGATATGCATTTGTATCTCGGGCTGTTGAGAGAGGAGTTAGCCAGCTTGTGGGAGATGCCGGCCCATATGTGGGACGCCTACACTAAAGAATATTTCCATCTGAGAGTCTCGTTACTCACGATGTTGCAGGACTATCCTGGTTACGCATATGTATCGGCCCAGGTGAACCACGGACACAATGCATGCGTCAATTGCATGGATGAGACACCACATCTCTAGCTACCAAGGGATCCTAGGTCTTCAAAAACCGTGTTCCAATGTACTCGAAAGTGGCTTCGCATGGATCACCCGTGGAGAAAACGCGGTGACCTGTTCAATGGTAAGGACCAGCTCGAAAGAGCCCCGCGTCCGAGGAGAAGCGAAGAAATCGAGGAGCTTTTGAATAATTGGGTAGATTGCCCTGTGCCGGGAAAAAACAACCGAGGACAAAGCCGCTGCTGGGTGTATCGAACGCAAGGTCTGTTTTCTGGGACCTGCCATATTGGAAGGTCCTCCACACTCCCCATAGCCTCGATGTAATGCACATCACGAAGAACGTTACTGAGAGTCTGCTTGGCACTCTACTAAACATTCTGGAGAGGACCAAGGATGGGCCGAAAGCAAGAAAGGACATTAAATTGCGTGGCATCAAGAAAGATCTTCGGTACCCTGATAGTGATGATGATGATCAGACGGAAGGGACTCAAGGTCGCCGCGAAAGAGTTAAGAAGAATGAGGTGGTGCTTCGCACTGCCTGCTTCACTCTGAGTCTGGAGGAGGTCGAGCAGTTTTTCAGGTGCCTCCTAGGAGTGAAAGTTCCTCACGGTTACTCGGGGAAGATAAGAAGATATCTGGCCTGGCGAAGACGAGGTTTAGAGGTATGAAGTCTCACGACTGTCACGTGCTAATGACGCAGATACTCCCTGTTTCGATCCGCAGGATAATGGACGAGCATGTCCGTGAGACGCTGTTTGGCCTCTGTAACTTTTTCGATGTCATATGTAGGAAGTCGATTGGTGTGAAGCAGCTCAACAGGCTACAGGAAGAGATCGTGATGATACTATGCGATCTTGAGATTTACTTCCCGCCTGCATTCTTTGACATCATGGTGCATCTACTTGTACATGTCGTGGATGACATCATCCAGCTCGGGCCAACATTCCTGCACAACATGATGCTGTTTGAAAGGCTAAACGGTGTCATTAAAGGATTCATTCACAACAGGTCCCATCCAGATGGAAGCATATCCAAGGGCTTTCTGATCTACGAGTGCATCTCCTTCTGCCAGAATTATCTAACCACCGAGAACGAGGATGTTGGAATACCCACCAAGAAGCACCTCAACAGGCTCGGTGGATATGGTCACCGCGAGGGCTACTGCTCACTACATGTCGGCATTGATGGTCGACGCACCGACTTTGACAGGGCACACCGAGTCGCGCTACAACACATTGAAGTGGTCGGTCCTTGGGTCGAAGAGCACAGATGCTTAATCGAGCAGGAGTACGTCGACCAGGGCCAGCCGAGGAAGAAGGGAGACGTAAACAGAGAGCACAACTCCAACTTCACGGGTTGGTTCAAGAAAAGGAAACTAGACAATACCCCATATACGCCTTCTACGGAAGATCAAAAACTCTTATTCTCCTTGTCGCAGGGCCCAGGGCACAACCTAAGGACCTATCAGTCATACGACATAAACGGTTACAGATTCTACACCGAGGAAAAGGAAAGGAATAGCGAATAACAAAACTCAAGAGTAACTATGTTATCCTTCACCGATGACGAGACTACTGTCATGGAAAGATTCTATGGAAGGATCAAGGAGATATGGGAGCTCGACTATTGTGGAGAGATCGTACCGATGTTCCGTGTTAGATGGGCGAAGAACATGGAAAAAGAAGGCCGGTATTTCACCACAATGGTTATACCAGATGCCAAATCAACGAAGAACGCCTCCGCAAAATAATAGCCTTGGGTACTCGCTAGCCAAGTTGATCAATGTTTTTTTATTACCGACCTATCAAATCCCAACCGTGTTGTAGTTAGGAGGGGCAAGAGGAGCATAATCGGAATGGAAGGAGCCGCCAACGAGCAAAACTTCGACAAAAATGGCAACCCAAAGATCGAAGAGGAATTCGACAAGTACTTCGACATGCCTACTACTATTAAAGTAAGAAGGAAGTCCACACTACCTACTAAAGGTTATCCATTCACAAGAAGAAATCTCAAAGTGCACGGGCTAAAGTATTCAACCGCGACGAAAAAGGGCAAGAAGATTGTGAAGAGACGCTAGCTCGACACATCACATGATTGTATATGTTCAGAGAGAGAGTTTTTTGAATAAATATGAATGTTTGTATATGTTCTTGCTTTATTTTAAACATATATATAATTAAAAACACATCACATGATTGTATATGTTTGGGGAGAGAGTTTTTTGAATAAATATGAATGTTTGTATATGTTCTTGCTTTATTTTAAACAGATCTATAATTAAAAATATAAAAAAGAAAAAAGTGTGAGACAGCCAGGATTCGAACCTGGCTGCCCCAGGTTTAGAATGGCACAAGCAAGCAGAGACCACTAAGGCAAGTGTGTGATCTTGTCAACTACCACGTGCACCGCGTTTTGTACTAAGTCCATAGGTTCTGTGGCGCATTTCGGTAGTATGCGCCACAGAAGTTCCAACTTTTGTGGCGCATATTGCCGAAATGCGCCACAAAACCTATGGACTTAGCCAAATAAACGGTTCGGCCTTTTATTTCCCTTCTCCATTTGATTCTTCACTCGCCGCGTTCTAGCCTCGCTCCCGCGCGCAAACCCTATCCCTCGCTGTCGAAGCCGCCACCGCCGCGCTAGCGCTCGCTGCCGGAGCCGCCACAGCCACGCTGAAGACCACGGAGGAGGAGGCCCGCCACCACCGTGCTAGAGCCCGTGGAGGAGGAGGCCTGCCGCCGCCGCGCTGAAGCCCGTGGAGGAGGAGGCCCACCACCACCGTGCTAGAGCCCGTGGAGGAGGAGGCCCCCCGCCGCCCCGCCCACAGCAGGAGCACCACCGCCACCCTCGTCGTTGAGGACCACCGCAGCAGCAGGTACCCTCGAATTATGTCTGCTCTGCATCCATGCTTGGGGGATTAACTGACAATATAGTCTTGTGTGGATGCAATGTTTGGTATAGTCTGAGCGCCCACCGTCCCCTGGTTGTCCAAGTACTAGCTTAGGTCAGTTCAAAACCAGATTGTCAGGAATTAAGAACATTCCCTGAGTAATTAAGAACATTCCCTGAGTTTATTCCCGCTATTATGTAGCGTTTCCTTCGATTATCATGCAATTATGCAGATAAATGTGTCGCTAATAGTATCAAGGTGGTTTTACATCTGGTTCTAGTTGACTCACAAATATTGAACTTAGTAGCCTGGACTCTGCCTTCACTGTTTGGTTTAGTTCTACAAATTTGGATTGAATGTATGCCATCATGATTGACAAACTGTACTATCTGTAGCTCATGTTATTAATTGTTAAATCATCCTGTAGCAGAGAATGTTGTTACATTATAAAGTTAGGTCAAGTTCTACTCAGCAAACATTTCATAGTTAGCTCATTCATGAATTCTTACTTGTAATAGGTATCTAGAGTATGGAAGTTATATCCATGATTGTTGGATGAACACAAAATTGATATAGCAAGTTATTTCTCTCGGATTAATTAAGAACAAAATTGATATAGCAAGTTATTTATATTCGGTCATCTTTTAGTATCAATGTTCCGCTGATCAGTTACGTGTGAGAATATGCCTAAATTTGGTATATCAATGCCTCATAATGTTGCATCATAATTCTACTGTAGTGGTTGCTAAATTGCATCTCACCATGCTTGTTTAATGACCAACCATTTTTTTACTTTCATTTTATTTAGAAGTTTCTGACTGTTTAATGACCAACCATAGGCAGCCACATTGTATGACTGAAAATTCATAAGTTTTGTGTATGACAGAAAATTCAGAAGATGGTTTTGAGAGTTCTAGTGACAAATAATTCTACTGTAGTGGTTGCTAAATTACAACTTACCAATTCATAAGTTTTGTGATCCTTGATGAGCACAAGAACCTCCGCAACAATAATATGATAAATGGTATCGCCGTCCCCGGAGGGATGATACACGGTGGAGCACAATATAGTTTTTAGACTAAACAACTGAACTCCCGTAAACCCTAGGTGGCTGGCTCCTTTATATAGGAGGCCTACAACTAGTCGGTTGGATAGACCCAAACCGAGCACACAACGGACTCGAACCTAACCTGGACTCGGACTCAATAACATAGCAACAATATTTGACACAACCTTAGACTTATCATTACATATCGTAGGTCGTTCTGGCGTGCTAATCATCAATGGGATGCGCCCGCATCACCTAGCTTGGTGGAGTCCTAAAATTAGGCTTCACCTCCTCCTTCATGCCTATATCATCATCCCCTCCTTCAAGAAGCGTTGTCCCCAACGCTTGCGGGTCGGGTCGGAAAGCTGGCATGATATGAACAATTGCTTCACGCGTCTTGGACATCTTCAAGTCTTGCTTGCCTTCCTCACCACATCCTTCCTCTTGGCCTACTCAACTTGATACAGCCCTTGGCGCCTGCACCTCCTTGTGTCTCCATATGATCTTGGACCTAGGCGCCACCGTCTTCTTCTTCTCAACTGTTGCTAGAACCGTGGTTGCTGAACATGGACCTTTTTTGCACGACCTGGCATATGAGTAATGCCTGAACCACACAACTGGCGAACATGTCCATCCTTGCCTCTATGCATCCGCACAACTGTCCCAACAAAACGCCTCACAGGTGTGCTAACCAAACTGCTCTTGTTACCCCGCTGCACCACATGCATTAGAACATTAGGAGCACAACTATCATCCGTCTGAACACCTGTGTCAACACAAACAACCTTCTGAACACATGCTGCAACATCCTTCCTCTCAGCAATAAGAGGATGCACTTCAACTTGCTTGTCACTAACAAGTTCCACTGGCTTGTCATCTACAGGCATAGCTGAAGCAATATCAACATTGTCGCACTGTGTATCATGCTCTCCATCCTGCACCTTAGCTAGGCCAGATTTTGGCTTAGCCTTGCGCACCTTCTCCTTATGTACCACCAGCTCTACATCAGACTTTATGTGATCATCCTGCATAGGCTTTAAAGTCTTTTGTTTGCCACCATGCACAAAAGAATACGTATTTGCTCTTCCAGCATGTGTAACGTTGCGATCATACTGCCATAGACGACCAAGTAACAGCCCACATACCTCCAATGACAACACATCACACTCAATCTCATCAATATAATCACCAACTATAAATGACACACGCACCTTACGAGTTACCTTCACCATACCAAAACTATTTAACCACTGTAGATGCTTAGGTTCAGGAATACGCCATGTGGACAACCCCAACGTTGTCACTATTGCCTTGCTAATGCCATTAGTACAGTTTCCTCCATCAACAATCAACTTGCATGCTTTCCCTTTGATCATACACTATGCCTGAAATAAATTCCAACGCGGGCCCTTATCAATTGTCATGCAAGCATCGCCTTGTACCTTGTTGAGTTGCAAATTCAGCCCACTTAATGGTACAACCTCATCCGAAACAACCACCTTGTCCTCTATCTCTGATGGTGCCAAAAATTTAGGATGTAAAAATTTTCTGTAGTCCTCCCAAACTGTATTCATTGAGACACCTCGCGTACGTATGTCCATATTCCACCACCGGAAAATTCACGCATCCTCACGCCTTTTTGCAAGACGATAAGCGATATTGTTGTCAAACTGCATATCTAGAGAAAGATCAACACATAAGAGAAAACCAGCTTGCATTGTCTCTTCCCATAACTTGTATTCTGCTGAGGTTGTAGTATGTAGTAGGTACCATGTCCTTTTTGATAAATCAACGGATACACAATTCGTCATGTCTAAAAAATCAGTGTACACTACTGACATTGTCCTGAGGATCCATCATATCCTATATTGTTTCGTCACACAAAAATCTGCCAAAAAAACACAGTAACAGAACAGAAAAAAATCAACGCGGCCGAAACAGTGGCCGAAACAGACAGAAGTCCCTGTAGCGATCCTTCTTTTTTTCGTACCTAGCCTCCACCTACCAGGACTCCACGTTGGAGGCTTTCTTTCTCTCACGTACCTTGGCTCACGTACGTGGTCAGTTTTTTTTTCAATTGCCTCGATCGGATCTGGTAAAGAACGTGAAGTGAAGGGACTCTGGACAATTACAATACAACCAGATCGCTGTCTCTTGCCAAAAACGGACGACCTGAATCTGATCCGATCTCTCTTTTTTTTTACTTTGTACTGATTCGAATCAAACTCCTTCTCTTTCCTTGCCGAGTCAAACTGTAGCTGATCGGTGCCCTTTTTTTGTCGGACAGGTACACTTCCTCATGTAAAGAAAAACTGGACTCTTCCTGGACACCACACGGTAAGGAGAACGATCTGATTTTACCTTTTCCTTTGCAGCTCACGCGGAGAAAAACAAATGTTTTTTTTGCATAAGGAAAACTCACGTACGTGAGCTATCGAGATCGATCCTAGCGACAAAAGTCAAACCGCTGGTAGCGATTGACCTGGAAAACGTCACGTACCGGGACTCTCGACCCGATCGCCGATCGGTGCCGCGAAGGCTTGAACTGCTGCCGATCGCAGGACACGCCCGCCTCGATCCTCGTAGTGTGGCGGCGGCTGCACTTCGCGTGGATTGAAACATAGTAGATCAATCGGCATCCAAATCTTGCCAACAAAACTTTAATTAAAAACCAGAACCGATCTGAAAACTGCTCGGCGAAGAACAATCCGTAGATCGGCAGTCAGCAGAAAACTCTCGACTTAGTGCTCTGATACCACCTGATACGGATCTAGCCGATGATCTTATAGTTTGTTCCGATCTTTCACAACGAGTAACCCGGATAATAATCCTTCCAATAATGCCGATGAACGTCACTTGAAGAAGAGGAATCAATCCAGCAAGTAACGTGATGAAGATCAGCACGCCTCAAACCTGAGCACGATAATCCTTGATGAACACAAGAACCTCCGCAGCAATAATATGATAAACGGTATCACCGTTCCCAGAGGAATGATACACGGTGGAGCACAATATAGTTTTTAAACTAAACAACTGAACTCTCCTAAACCCTAGGTGGCTGACTCCTTTATATAGGAGGCCTGCAACTAGTCGGTTGGATAGACCCAAACCAAATACACAACAGACTTGAACCTAACCTGGACTCGGACTCAATAACATAGCAACAATACTTGACACAACCTTAGACTTATCATTACATATCGTAGGTCGTCCTGGCGTGCCAATCATCAATGGGATGCACCCGCGTCACCTAGCTTGGTGGAGTCCTAAAATTAGGCTTCACCTCTTCCTTTATGCCCATGTCAGAAAGTGGCCAACCCATTGCGCCCGAGGCGTTTGCCAAAGGGTACGGCCTGCAACTCAGGTGCATCATCCGGGAAAGCATGCCGATCAACAGAAGTACATCAGACATGCTGACAATGCATCTTTGGTCGATAACCTCCTTAAGAGGCTTGACAAGCGATACAGATTCCCAGAGCGGTTTAGAAACCTCGAGAGAAAGAACCCGATGAACAAACTAGCCCTCACGAAGATGAGCAACGCCTTGAGCAGCTGGAAAACCCGGGTGAAGAATAGCATTGACAAAGGTGAAAGCTGGAAGGTTATTAGTAAGAAAAATCGGATGCTCGACGAAGAGGAGTTTAAGATATTCAAGGCGGATATAGCTACCGCTGACGCTATACATTGGACTAACTGGGGCAGGACTATGCGGGAACAGAACATAGGTAACCACCACCTTGAAAGCGGCGATTACAGGGGAAACAAGCCATTTGGGACAAGGAGGACGCCGAGCTTGAACGCCTTGGTAAAGACAACCATTGGCTTAAAATCACAGACTTGCAGCTTAGGCAATTTGTCCGGGCCCGCTACTACCTGGACAAGGAAACATGGGAGTTCATCACCGACGATCTGAAGGTGAAGGACTTCGAGAAGAAGCTGGTAAGGAATTTATCGCCGATATCAAGTCTATTGCGTTCTAATTAAAATAATGAAGCCAAGAATCTAAACGGGTTCACCTTTCCTTGTCTCTGCAGGAGGAGGAACTGAAAGCTCCTGCCAAAGAGTTATCCCAGGATTCGACGGAGCCATGGGACACGGTTTTCAATAGGGTGACGAATACTTACAAGAAGAGGGACAAGGGGTTGCCACCGTCCTTAGCTGTCCGTGTGTCCGGCTTCGGTACCAGCATGAAGTTCAAGGAGTACTACAAAGAGGACACCAAGAAAAGAAGGGAGAGGAAGAACCAGTCGGCGGCTAAGGATAAAGCTGTTGTTGAAGAGCTGAAGATGAAGGTGCAGACACTAGAGGAGAAGGCAGTGGACGAGAAAATAGTGGACAAGTTAGTGGAAGAGAAGCTCCACGCGATGACCCCCCTGAGTTTTTCGAGGGGCTTACTGCTTGGAATGCGGGCGGTCGAGAGGGGCCGATACATCTGCCCAACTTAAGCAGCAGCAACTCGGGCATCAATGTTAACGTGTCGCCGGACCTGGTGACCCTGTCGGCCGTCAACGCCAGGACGCAGCTTCTCGTTTTGGTCACACCAACGCCCCCTCCCGCCAAAGATACCAATAAGGCGTAGCCGACGGCGGTGGTGCTTTGTGAGGCACCTGAGCGGGAGAATGCAGATGATGATAGGCCGACCGCCAACATCGGCCGTGTATCTACATTAGCCGAGCTCCACGCCATCACCAAGGTAACTAGTTAGTTAGTGCACGTCATCTCCTTTATGCCTTTGATGCATGACTGCTGCCATCTCATGATTCCCAACAACAAGTTTTTCCTCAGGACACTTCTTGCATACTCCAGCTTAAAGATGTCGGCGGTGAGTTAAAGGATGTTGCTAAGGGCACTCTCATACAACCAATGAGCCGCACGATGCTCAACAATCCAATGGATGATGACGTGATGAGGGTCAGGTTGGCTCAGGTGTTTCCAGGGTGCGATGACATGGACCCCCCTTTCAACCTCATGGAGCCGACGAACACAAGACCCTCGAAGAATACTACAACTGGCCCTTGACATGGACGAAGACCTAGATTCGTCTTTGGGGGAGGGGGGGGGCAGCACCGGCGCCACCTCTCGATCGATCGCCTGGGCACCACCTCGGAAGCCAGTTGCCGTCGTCTCCACCACCAGCCGTCGCCAGCAACTCTTGGCAGCATGTGTACTGCCCCATGGCAAAGACGTTGTGCCGCAACCGCCGTCGCCCCCGCTACCACCACCACATGATGGCACCCATGAATTGGTCAACATTGATAACTTCATCAACACCGGCACCGACAAAGGATTTTATATGCCTTCTGGGGATGAAGAACCCTTCAAAGCTCGCGACTATCAAGCTGGTCGGCCCAAACATGCACGCAGCGTCTGGTCTTCCATGGTTTATCTCAAGATACACCTCTGACTGCCGATCCACCACAGGAGAAACCGGGATTGGTTTTCAGCCCCAACACACTCTGAAAGGCGGCCGATGAGCAGATGGCAGTGGAGGACACTGTTGTGAAGAAGAAGCACAGGAAGAGAGGTAATAATAATAAGAAGAAGAAGGGTGTGAGCCAGCCTCTTCCGAAGAGTATCCGGGCTCAGGACATCGTCGTCGTACCATCCACACAATATGGCTTGCCCCGAGTGCATGTAGCTGGTGATCCGATATTGACTCCAAATATCCTTCACATCGCGGTTGGACCCATGTTAACTTTGCACGAGGGTGTCAAGACACTAGAGGGCATCCTTCTTAAAGACAAAGATCTAAATTACCCGGTTTTCACGGCCAAGGTGCCATTGGACAAGGGCTTCGTCGATGAACCCCCCGCGGATATATTCTTCATAGAGTACGAGGACATATTCAAGTTGTTTCTCACGAAACAGCTGGACTATAACTTGGTCTGCCTATACGCGCTCAATCTGGCGATCAAGATCAAGAGAGAGAGTACCCCGGAAATCACGATAGTGGATCCCTACTACATGCGGGGCAACCAGTTGGTCGAAGGATCAGAGACACAAACCAAGGCGACGGCGTACCTCGAGAAGTTCATGGTGGACAACAAGAGGAAGGACACACTTCTTTTGCCTTTCTTTCTCGAGTAAGTACACACACTCATCGCTGCCGTAACTTATGCACTTATTATAGATTTCTTCCTTTGCTCTTTTTCCAACATTCCGTTCCAATTATGTTGCACATAGACAAATACTGCACACTCATCGTCCTTCTCGCTAGCCACGTATTTCGACTCAGGGAGTTTGACAAAGAAGAAAGACTACACCAGAATAAGGGGTGTTCTCAGTGAGGCTCTCGAGGGCTACGCCAAGAAGGGATGCACCTTCGTAGATAAGGGGGAATGTATCAAGGATGGCAAACACGTGTTCAAGCATGTGCTCGAGTTCCCATGCGTCAAGCAGCCAACTACTGGTGGTGCTAAGGAGGCCTTCTACGTCCTCCATCACCTTAAAGGCTATGTTTGGGATTGCTAGAACCTAACGCTGCCATCTAGTCTCCGAGGATGGGCCGAAACTTTGGCGCGAAGTGACGATGATGATCTTAGAGAAGACTTCCATCGCATTTAGCAGAAGTTGTCGCAAATCATCATTGAAGATGTCAACACATGGGGGGGCCTACAACAAGCTAGAGGGTTGAGTAAGAGGGAGATCGAAGAATTCCTCCGGAAGTAGGGTGACACAAGGACGTGGATGACGAAAGAGGGTTATCTACCGTTCCCGAAGCCGAGCGAGAAGAACAAGTCTTCATGGTCGATGTATGCCTCTAGCATGATCCAGTGTGTGTATATTCTCGATGGACGCCTGCTGTAGTGTGTGTGTTGGGTCCGCAGAATAGAAAACAAAAATTTTCCTACGATGAGAACTATACGCCAAGATCTATCTACTAGATACAGAGCAACAGGTGGACATACATCCATGGAGAACTTACCCTCGAAGACAACGAGTTTTGTTAATGAGTAGGAACTCGTGGTTGATGTAGTCGTACACTTGCCGATCTCAAGATCGTGATGAAGTCCAGCAGGTCCGGCTCCAGCACGTCCATCAGATCCAGCTCCAGCACCACCAAGTCCAGCACCGCAAAGCAGCGGTGCATCCGTGATCACACACACGTCCGGTACCCCGACAACCTCCATCCCTCGCTCCTGCAAAGCAGCGGAAGCAGCAACTCCTTTCCAGATAAAGCCACCGGGAACATGTATCTCGCTAATCCGGGACCATGGGGAAATAATACTAGAGGGGGAGAGAGATCCTTCACAAGGAGGTGTGTCTGAGAAGTGAGGAGGGGGTAGCCTTTTATAGGAGGAGGGGGGTGCCCCTCTTTCATGGCCGGCGCATGGAGGAGGTGACCCTTCACCTCCTCCATTCATGTGGTGGTAACTCCCTCCCCATAAATTTGCCCCTTCACATTCTCTTTTAAAGTCTCCACTTTAAATGCATTAAATTTCTCCAAATTTAATGCTCTCTCATTTAATAAAACTCTTTTATTAATTTTATTCAGAATTTTGTTAATTACTTTAATTAACAAACATTCACATAAACCCCCTGCAACATTTCAATATTACATGTAGAACCAATTTCAGCAATTTCACCTGAAATAGTTTCGGTGTCTATTGAAATAATTCCAACGCTTTCTTAAATCTTTATCTGAAACATATTTGCTCCAAATGGTGTCGGTATCCCTTAAGTGTGTCACCCTACAGTTCATGAATAATGCAGACATGATCGAGACCCCTCTCAGATCAATAATCAGAAGCGAGACTTGGAGATCCATACTGACTCCTACACATTCAACGATGACTCTTGTGATCGTGTGAACCTTTAACGTCGTAACTAAATCCCTTTGTCTCGCGGTATGTTACATGTCCGAGATTCGATCATCGGTATCCAAATACCTAGTTTGATCTCGTTACCGACATGCACTCTTTTCTCGTTCCCGTGATATAACATTCTAGTGATCACATCACTTGCTTGCAAGCTATTTCAATGTGATATCACCGAGAGGGCCTAGAGTATATCTATTCGTCATCGGGATGGACAAATCCCACTCTTGATCCATGAGCCTCAACATAACACCTTCGTAGCACTGAACCCACCTTTATAGTCACCCTGTTACGGTGTGACGTTTGATGTTATCAAGATACTCTTCCGGTGTTAGCAATTAACATGATCTCATGGTCTAAGGACTGAGATTACTTCATATGATGTTATAGCAATATAAACATAATGACTCTGATCGTAATGCTATACTTCAGATGAATGTTCATCACATCATTCCACCAATGTTGTGACCTCGTTATTAACAACATCCAATGTCCATGATCAGGAAACCTTGATCATCTTGTTAATCAACGAGCTAGTCTATAAGAGAGGCATGACTAGGAACCTTTTATTTGTTTATTAAACACACATGCATTGACGTTTCCTATCAATATAATTATAGCATGCAAAATAAACATTTATCATAAACAAGGAATAAGATAATAACCACTTTATTATTGCCTCTCGGGCATATTCCCTTCAGTCTCCCACTTGCACTAGAGTCAATAATCTAGTTTGAAAAACTTTGCGTATTTAACACCTATGGCTTTCTGGTGTTGCATATACACGATTGCTAGTGGTTAACATAATCTCTAGATCTGACAGTTTCAGGTCCGTGTGTATTTGCATGTCTTTGCGTCTCTACGCATCACTCATTCTCAAATGAGATGGCATTGTATAAATTTGGTCCTCTGGTGAGACCTTTAGTTCGTTCGGGTTAAAATATGTTGATATTATTATCACACAATATATCTTCATGGTATTAGCCCACTTTGAACCACACCCTAGTTTGATAACAAACTACTTAACACAAATGCCCTCCTATGCTGCTACTATAGCAGTCATATACTTAGCCTTTTGTTGTAGTATCCGTCACAATATCTCAACTTTGGAACTCATCCAAATCCATCATGGAACATCCTTTCCATTATATTGTGCCACCCATAGTCTAAATTGAGATAAATTTAATTTGTATCTTGTGACAAAACTAGTATCAATGTAACACTTTACAATGAACTACCTTTAACTATTTGTCACTTATACATTATATATTCTTAGTTCTTCCAAAGCTCATAAGAATATCTTTACTATTGTCCAGTGATCATCTTATGAATCATTCTGGTATATGCTCATAACATTTAGAGCATAGGACATTCTGGATATATACATATCATGTTATAATCGATCAAAATCTTCATGTGATTTTACTCACCAAGTGTTGAAACACTTGAATTTTGATACAATCCTTTCCATGCAGCAATAACCTTTCTTGTTGTTTCCATATTGAACCCTTTCAATATCTCATATATGTATGTCTGGCACAACCATATTAGTGCCTTAATCTATCCATATAGATATTGATGCCTAATATTCCGGGTTTGCCCAAGTCTTTCATCGAAATCTTATTTTAATGAAATCCTTAACTTGTGTCAATTCAAGATACATCATTTCCAATCAACAATATGTCCTCTACATAATGTATTAGAAATATGTCTCAGTGCACCTACTTAATTTCTTGCAAACGCAAGCATCTTCATCATCTCCGATGAATTTAAACTCTTTTAACAGTTTCATCATGGTGAAGACTCCAACTCCGCTATGCTTACTTCAACTATTGAAGTTTACATGCCCTTTTAGCACCCTTTGAATTAACAAAACCCTTCGGACCATGTCATGTACATGTCCTAGGTTACCGTTCTATTAGAAGAACCTTGTTTTGTTTATTCAACTACCATATACCAAATTATATGTAGTGGTTGCTACATTAATCCGTCAAGACTATATATCGCTATGAAAGATCATATCTTGTCATAGTCAACTCCTTGAACATTGCCGTAAACTTCTTTCTGACATGTCGACTATTTCATAGATGTCAAACATCCATGTCTATTTCTTTATAGATCCAAACACGACCGATAGGCTTCACGCCTTTCCGGAGGGTCTTCCAAGTTCAGAAACTTGATTTCTCGTGTATGGATACTATCACAGATTCTATGACTTCTAGTCATTTTATGGAGTCAGGGCCCATCATCGCTTCTTTGCATGCAGTCGGTTCATCATTGTCAAAACAATAACGACTAATGTTTCAAATCTTACTATTTGATTCTTACCGACCCACATGGTTCAATAGGAACTCTAATCTCCAAGATCACACCCTTTGTAATCACGAGAGCCATGAGCATTGTGGCCACCACCAGGACACTTTATGGCACTGCGCTACTTAGCACATATAGCTAAGGTTCAACAACCTTATCAAAGTTCTATTGTCCTCCCACTTAACTTTTCGCGAAAAATTCCTTCTCAAGAAACTTGACGTTCTAAGCGACAAACTCTTTTGTCCTCGGTGTTATGGAGGAATTCCCAACAAATTCTTTGGGATAACCTACAAAGACGTGCTTATGCGACTTTGGTTGTAAACATTTTACTTATGCATAGCATACCAAAATTTAAGAAAAGACAATTCGGGTTTTATCCCAAACCATAACTCATATGGTGTCATTTCAATGGATCACGATGGTTCTCTTTTCAGTGTAAAAGCGGTAGTCTCTAAAGCTTCAATCCTTAAAACATAATGGCAGTTTTATAAATGACACCCTTGATCTTACCATGTCAAACATGGTTTGATTTTATCTCTCGAATATGCCATACTCCTATGGTTTATCGGAAAACACAAATCATGGAACAATTCCTCAAGTCTTAGGTGTTTTTGCTAAACATATAACTCAAATATCTTCCTTTATGATCAAATCATAAACTCTTTTATTTTCTTATTACAATGATTTTTCACTTCATCTTGAAAGTCTTTGAACAATTGTCAAATGTTTCATACTTCTTCCTTATTAAGTAAATATATAGATATATTCACTCAAATTTCTGGAGAAGCATAAAGATCCATAGCATATGGCTACACATAATGGACTATATACATCAACATGCATAATATCCAATAAGTTAGTCATCCGTTCCTCTTTGGCCTATGGATGGAGTTTCAATTATCTCGAGGAAAGTCTCACATGCGTCAATTGATCAAAATCAAAGACTCCAAAAATCCATCAGCATGGAGTTTCTTCATGTTTTCTTTCAAATATAATTCAAACAGCGATGTCACTTCATAAGTGATCTTTCAATCATTTGTCTTGCGACATTTTAGCAATAGTGTTTATGGATGTGATTTCTCCAAATAGACTTGTAAAAGTTCATCCATCCTTTATGGAATACGGTAATTATTTGAACAGCCATTGTTCTCATAATACCGGAACAAAATAAAAATTATTTAAACAAATCTTGAAGGCTTGGTTTGATGACAACGAAAAACACAATAACACTTAATTTGTTTTCGATGAACATCATCACTCATTCTCTTGCTGGTTACTTAGGCCATTGTAGTTCATGAATTGCGTTGTCCTGTATGACACTTCATACCAACCAATTTGGTATCCAATACCGGTATCCAATACCTAATAACCACATTGTTTAAAAAGCAAGGAATATAGCCATAACATGTATATCTTCTATATACCTAAGTTGGACATCTCCAACCTTTTATTTTCTGCCAAATATTTTATAGATTCTCTTTCAGCAATTCCTTTTCTTTTAAAAGAATCTATCAACATCAATAGTGGTGTCATCAACATGACACATGGTACAAAGCGTATATAGTCAACTACTAATACCTTTGGACTTGCACTTTGAAGTGGATCACCATCATCAAATGTTTTGTGTTCTTTCAAAAATCCATTCTTTAGTAATCTATTAGTGTAGTAAACATTTTACTTACATCTTCTATTCATCCTTATCATGACAACTTTCATGATCAAGCTACTATAGCCTATAAGGAAGAACCACGAGTATAATATCAGTTCCCAAAATCTTTTTGGTAGATTCGGATGCCTAGCATCTCCATCCTTTACAAATTCTCATACAATATGAGAACATGTATTTTGCTAAATTATACTCTATCATAATGCAACCAAAAAACATTGTTTCAGATATCACAATATCTTTCACACATGATGGTTTCTGAAACAATTTTCAGCTCCAATATAATTTTGATATTAAAACAACTTTTTGAATATCAATAATCATGGAGGCAAACATGATACTTTAGATACTAACATTGGAATTCTTACTCTTGATTTAATACTACTTATTAAACTTCATGGAGTAAATAGAGTTTGATGAAAGTTTGCAATAGGACTTACAAACTTTAAATTGACATTTGAAACAATACAATACCAGTTCGTAAAGTAAATATCCAGAATTCTATAGTTCTATTATCTCAAAACTAAGCATAAGGTAGAAAATAAATGCCAATGACTACAACAAAATATGCAAATTCACTTTTATTTAATTTATGACAAATTGAGTTCAACTAATCCAAATTAGAAATGAACTCTCACTCAAAAACGACATCCCTCGTGCCTTTTTGGTGATTACATGAACCAAATCCACTACACCAAGTCCGATCATCACGTGAGTCGGTGTAGCTTCAAAGGCGAGCATCAATATGGTCATCACATCAACTATATGACTCATGCTTAACCTTTCGGTCCGTGTTCCAAGGCCATGTCTGTATATGCTAGGCTCTCCAAGTAAGAACCTTAGTATTCGCGTGTGTAAAACTGTCTTACACCCGTTGCATGAAAGCGTAGAGTTGAGAACACCCGATCATCACGTGATGTCTCGAAACATGATCCATAGAATGGTGCATACTTAAGGAAGAACACATTTTATCTTGATATTTAAGTGAGGGATCATCTTACAATGCTACAGAAAGCGCCAAACTAGCAGTATAAGATGCTAACATTTAATGTGTAAAGTGAGGGATTAAACACACATGTATTAACGTTTCCTATCAATACAATTATAGCATGCAAAATAAACATTTATCACAAAAAAGGAATAAGATAATAACCACTTTATTATTGCCTCTCGGGCATATTCCCTTCAGTGTATGTGTCATAAACTTTACTATCTTGTGGTCGAAATGGTCGTTGTTGTTAGACTTAAACTATCTTGTGGTCGTGTTGTCGTTGAACTTATTACTTCTATGATGATCGCGAGATGCTATCTTTTAGGTTTATGGATCCTTTGTTTTATATTTTGTAAACATATATATATATGGATGTGAACCCTTTAATAATTCTTTTCGTTGTATTTTTACTAATATGCCTTGTCATCTATAGAGATGGCGATGAGGTGGTATGTGGTGTACATGGGTAGGGTTCCAGGAGTCTGTGAGGAGTGGGAGGATTGACACAAACAAGTGAACAAGTTCAGCGACAACATCTACAAAGGATACACAACTAGAGAGAAGGCGGTAGCCAAGTGGAGGAACCACCTGTGGAAGAAGAACCGGATGAAGATATTGGTCGGTTTCATGCTCCTGCTCACCATCATCACAGTTGTATTCTATTTGATCCTAGTGTAGGCGGTGGTGACCACTTCATATTTGTAATGTGAGATGATATGAACTTTATATTCGTCACTTGTGTAAAAATTCGGCACTTGACACTATATATGTATCTCGATCGGGCTCTAAGTGTTTGTATTATATATATGTTGGTTTTCATGCATCTACTACTTGTGCAATGTACTGTTTATATTCATCTGGATAAATACTCTATGAATCCTGTATAAATACCTGATTATACACCAGGAAGGTATTTTACTTTGAATACGTGTTATATAGTCAGTGGTGCATATATAAGTATAGTTAGTGGAGCATAGGATTTCTGTGGCGCATATGAGGGAATGCACCACTGAACTTCTTCCTGTGGTGCATATGAAGAAATGCGCCACGCGCATATCTATATGCACCACAGGAAGCAGTTATCAGTGGCGAGGTAACAGTGGCGACTAGGATATACGCCACAGAAGGTGCATTTCCACGCGACACAGATAAGCTGTTTCCTAGTAGTGCCTGCTCAGGGGAGGCAGACAGTTGTCTGTCGACTCCTTCAGTTTTGCGAGTTCCTCTTGCATGCCAAAGGACTGGGAGATTCTGTTGAATTCCCTGTCGCAGTTGTCGGACCTCTCAAAGCTTCCATTGATTGTGATGACGCCGTTTGGTCCTGGCATCTTCATCTGCAGATAGGCATAGTGTGGCACCGCCATGAACCTCGCCAACGCGACACGTTCGAGGATGCAGTGGTACTGTGAGGGCCAGTCGACAACTTCAAAGTTGATGCGCTCTCGCCGAAAATTTTGCAGCGTGCCGAAGTTGACGTCGAGGTTAGTTTTACCTAGGGGGTATACGCCCTTCCCTGAGACGATGCCGTGGAACATCGTGTCTGAGATTTCCAAGCATGTCAGAGGGATCCTCATCACATGCAAGGTACTTGCGAACATGAGGTTGATTCCGCTCCCGCCGTCCATGAAGACGCGACTCATATCGAAGGCCCCTATCCGCGCCTCGAGTACGAGGGGATACTGGCCTGGACGAGGAACTTGTCGCGGGTGGCCGCACTTGTCGAAGGTGATGTAGGATTCACTTCCACTGAGGTACTCAATGGTAGAATGTGGAGGGTTTATCGCTAAATTGACTTTGCCAGTGATTGCCTTCTGCATTCGATTGGAGGGGCGCCTGTAACAACCTCGGACCCTATGCTCTAAATTCAAGCCTGGATGAACCGGAAGTGGTTAAAATAGTACAGCGAGGGCCCAGGGGCCACCCACGTGTAGACCCGTCGGTCGTCCTAACCACTTCCAAGACATCGGGACAAGAACGAGCGGCGTAGGCAACAGGCGAAGACATCAAATACATACACAAGTGAGTATGTATGCAAGCTACCTTACAACAGTCCTCAGAGCCATTCCATCTAAAAGAAATAGAAATATTGCAACGCCATATGGCAAGATCCAAATATCCTAGATAGAGATAATAGTGAGGGGGTGACAAGTGGCGCGGTGGGGGACTGCGGTTTGGTGAACTCAAAGGATAGTGGGATTTTTTGTAAAAGCTTCATGGAGTTCTGCTGTCGAAACTGAATTTCAGAACAGCAGTCTAGTGACTTTTGCCCAACTTTAGATGAAGATTCCGAGAGCCTCAGATCTCTGTTTTGAGAGTGGTTTGATCATATGAGGAGCTGGTACAACCAAGATTATTCGTGCGTGAATAAAATCTTTGGAGATGGACTGTACGGGGCGACAAAAATTCAGGAACATTGCCAGAAACACACTGCATCGTAAGTACGTTGACTATCAGTGAGATCGAGCAAAACTGCGCGGAAGGTTGCGGTCGTTCTAGATCACCGATCTGAGTGGGGTTTGGACCTACAAGAAGCTGGTACTACCGAGAGGATACTCACACGGATTTTCTATCGGATATCAATTGTATCGATCGGAATCTTGCGGTGAACATAGGGGGAGAAAACTGACGAACTGAAAAACTGGTCGTGCCAGTGAATTTTGCTTATCTTCGGCGGAGGATTGCGAGGGCTACGGTGGCCGGAAGAGATCTTGGTTGGGCTTGCCGGAAAAGTGGGACTTCCAGGAGGGTTTGTAGTGTTGGAAGTTGTTCCGGAGGGGCACCAGGTACACCGGAAACTACAGAAGACCAGGGGAAGTTCTCTGCAGCGTTGCTGCTGTGCATGTGTTGTTGTTGTCTAGAACACGCGGCGGGCGGCGAGCGCACGGTTGTGAGGCGTGTCTGCGCGTGGCAGCTGCAGGCGAGGGCGCGCACGGAAGGCAACAAACATGGACCAGAGAGACTAGTAGGGGAAGGTGCTCACCGCGCTGCTTGCCAATCGGCGAGGGTGAGACGGAGTGCACCTGACGGAGCACGCGAGCTGCTCCTCCTCGCGTCCAGGCTAGCAGGGGCTCGAGCAGGGTTGAGCAGGTCCAGTGCGAGGTTCACCGGTGGCAGTCGTTGGCTCATAGCGGCGGCGACATGGATATGGCGGCGGCGATGGGGTTTTGGCGATATGGGGAAGGAGGAGGAAGTAGTTGGAGAGGATAAGGATGAGAAGGAGAGGGCACAACCCTGCTGCTGCCTACTTTATGCACGAGGAGAGGGGCACGGGTCCGGCGTGCGTGTGGTCGAGCACGTGAGCGAGGAAGAGAAACATGGGGAGGGGCGCGCGGCACAGAGGGTACGGCTGGCGCACGTGAGGAGGCGCGTGGCGCGGCTGCTGTACTCCTGCCGTTGCACCGAGCAAGGGAAAATAAAAGGTTCGGCTGGGGCGTTTTTGTTGGACGAGGCTGCTGTGCGTCTGCTGAGCTGCAGCTAGCTGCTGCTACGTTGGATTACCAACTGAGGCAGAGGGAAAAATAGCTAGGTTAATTAAGTCATGAAGTGATCCAAAATCCCAAAATAATAGTAGAACTAAGAAGAGGATTGAAGTTTTTATGTAGTCTAAACTAGACTAGATGGGACTAGTTTTAGTCTAAAACTTTAGACGGGCCTTTTGCCTATTTTTATTTTCTAAAAAAAACAAAACGTTTTGTGGCCACGCCTAAAGATCGGAAAGTAATTTTTAATTTGAAGTAAGAAAAGGAGGATGGATTTATATTATCCAATTTTGGTTGATCAAAAACCATTTGTAACTACAAGGCAAAAATAAAATAAAAAGAGAGATAGAAAGAGAAGGTGCTTAAAGTGTACGTGTGTACAAGAGAGATTTTAAACATAGATGAGAGACTAGGTTTAGAACACATGTTTAAATTAAGCAAGAATTTAAAAGGCATTTAAAACGAGAGAGAATGCCACATAGGGGTGTGTCATTTTATGTGACTAGAGTGGCTTATTATTGCATGCAATAAAGGAGTATATGCATGTGGCATTTTTGTGAAAACAAAAATGTATATGCATGTATGTGAGGTAAGGGTGGCAATACAAGATTTGCAAAAATACAAGAATTGAGAAGGACATGATACATGGCATAAAATCTAGGTTTGGATCAACCCATATGAATGCATGTGTATGAATAGAATTTGAGCCCTATTTATATGGGTGGCTTGAATTAAAAACCAAGACAACAATAAGATGACCACACTCATATATATGGTAGAAGTAGGATGGGATAGCAAGGGAGTTGCCATATTAGTAGATAGAAATAATTTAAAACATATGCCCCCAACTCAACTTGGGCATTTAATCATTATATCAAAAGTCAGATGCAATATATCAAGAGGCAAATACAAGTAATAGGCAAATGCAATATGAGAGAAAAACCAAATGAAAAGGGTTTTATATGATGCTCAAATGCAAGGTGGCATGATGACATGAGCATGATATAATTATGATGTAACAATTATATGTAGAAATTAGCATTTTATTAATAGACCATGTAGCATTACAGATGTTAGACAGATGGGATGCTACAACTCTCCCCCACTAAACAGGAATCTCGGCCGGAGATTCTAGGAAGAAGAAGAAGACACGAAGAGGGTAGGATACTTGGCACGGAGCTCATCCTCACATTCCCAAGTGGCTTCATCAACGGAATGGTGCGACAACTGCACCTTGCAGAACTTGATGGACTTGTTGCGAGTCCTTCTTTCTGCGACTTCTAGGATTTTTGTGGGGTGTTCTTGATAAGACAGGTCTTCTTGGAGATTGATGAGCTCATGGTCCACAGTCCTGCCGGGATCCTTGAAGCACTTCTTGAGTTGAGAGATATGGAAAACATCATGGACCTTGAGTTTTTCAGGGAGCTCAAGAGCATAAGCGACTTCTCCTCTTCTTCCACGAACTTTGAAAGGACCGACGTATCTAGGAGGCAGCTTTCCTTTGATACCAAACTGGTGCGTGCCTCTCATGGGAGTGACACGAAGGTAAACGAGATCACCAGGGACATACTCCATGTCCGTGTGCTTTCTGTCATAGTTGCTATTCTGGCGACTTTGAGCAACCTTCAGGTTTTCAAGAATGATGTGAACCTTCTCCTCCGCTTGAGTTATGATGTCGGGGCCAAACAATGTTCTTTCACCTTCACCCGACCAACCAATCGGAGTTCTGCATTTGCGTCCATAGAGAACCTCAAATGGTGCCATCTTTAGACTTTTCTGAAAGCTGTTGTTGTAAAAGAATTCAGCATAAGGAAGGCATTCTTCCCACTTCATGCCGAAAGAGATAACGCAAGCACGGAGCATATCTTCCAGCATTTGATTGATCCTTTCAACTTGTCCTTGTGACTGAGGATGGTAAGTTGTGCTGAAGTTCAACTTTGTTCCCAAA
Organism: Avena insularis; assembly: GCA_023614405.1. Taxonomy (NCBI): domain Eukaryota; kingdom Viridiplantae; phylum Streptophyta; class Magnoliopsida; order Poales; family Poaceae; genus Avena; species Avena insularis. The sequence continues at coordinate 331,582,387 of CM042688.1, forward strand.
GCATTTTGGAAACTTCCCCGGAACTTGGAAGTGAAGATGCTTCCACGGTCTGAACTGATCTCAAGAGGAACCCCATATAGAGAGACAATTCTATTGATATAGAGCTCAGCCAACTGAATTGCAGAAATTGTTTCCTTGACGGGAAAGAAGTGAGCCACTTTAGAAACCCTGTCTATGACAACAAAGATTGCATTGTTGCCCTTCTGCGACCTTGGAAAACCAGTTATGAAGTCCATCTCTACTTTCTCCCATTTCCATTCCGGAGGCTTCAATGGCTGTAGAAGACTGGAAGGTTTCTGATGGACAACTTTAACTCTGCGGCAGACATCACACTCCGAGACATACTTGGCACAATATCGTTTCAACCCAGGACACCAATACTGTGTTTTCAAATCCATGTACATCTTAGTGCTGCCAGGGTGGATAGAAAGAACAGAATCATGCGCCTCCTTGAGAACTTGCTCTCTTAAACCCGGGTAGTTCGGAACAAACATCCAGTGTTCAAAGAAAAGAGCGCCTTGGTCATCGACATGGAAGGAATCATACTTCGGAAGCTGAATGTTGGAGATGATCTTTTTAGTGTAAGGATCACCAAGTTGAATGGAGCGAAGCTTTTCTTCCAAGAGAGGGGTTGCCAGAAGATTCAGAAGATACCCTTGATCCACAATTTCAAGGTTGAGCTGGCGGAATTCCTCGCACAAGAGAGGCTGTTGTTCTTCCACCATGAGGTTGTTGACATAAGCTTTTCGGCTGAGAGCATCGGCCATCACATTAGCTTTGCCCAGAGTGTAGTTGATGGTCAGATCGAAATCATTAATTGCTTCAATCCACCTCCTCTGACGAAGGTTGAGATCAGGTTGTGTGAAGATATACTTCAGACTCTTGTGATCAGAAAAGATTTCACAACGGTTGCCAAGCAAGTAGTGCCTCCATATTTTCAAAGCAAAGACAACTACTGTGAGTTCAAGGTCATGTGTTGGATAGTTGAGCTCATGCGTCTTCAACTGTCGAGAGGCATAAGCAACAACTTGTTTTTCTTGCATAAGGACCGCACCCAATCCTTGCAAGGAGGCGTCACAGAATATCTGGAAAGGCTTTGATGTATCTGGAGGAATCAAGACTGGTGTGGAAGTGAGCTTCTCTTTGAGTGTTTCAAAGCTAGCTTGACATGCAGGAGACAAAAGGTAATTCTTGCCTTTCTTGAGGAGATCGGTAAGAGGCTTCGCAATCTTCAAGAAATTCTGAACGAAGCGACGGTAGCAACTAGCCAAAGCAAGGAAACTCTAGACTTCTTTGACATTTATGGGTGGAAGCCAGTCAACAATTGTCCGAACAGTTTCTGGGTTGACGGAAATGCCCTTGGCAGAGATGACGTGACCAAGGTAGGTGACTTCAGGCAGCCAGAACTCACACTTGGAGAACTTTGCATACAGGCGGTTCTCACGAAGCTTGTTTAGGACACACCGAAGGTGTTCTTCATGTTCTTCCTTTGACTTAGAATAGACTAGAATGTCATCTAGATAGACCACAACGAACTTATCAAGATACTCCATGAAAACCGAGTTCATAAGCCTCGAGAAGGCGGCAGGTGCGTTGGTGAGACTGAAAGACATGACCGTGTACTCGTGCAGTCCATAGCGGGTGGTGAAAGCTGTTTTGGGAACATCTTGCTTGCGAATCTTGATTTGATGATATCCACTTCTCAAGTCAAGCTTAGAGAATACCACAGATCCCGCTAGCTGATCGAAGAGATCATTAATCCGCGGAAGGGGATATTTATTCTTGATGGTTTTAGCATTGAGAGCCCGATAGTCAACACAAAGTCTATCAGTCTTGTCTTGCTTCTTCACAAAGATGGTTGGGCTACCCCAAGAAGAAGTACTGTGCTGAATGAAACCCAACTTCTCTTGTTCATCAAGCTGACGTTTGAGTTTAGCCAATTCAGCAGGACCCATTTTATAAGGCCGCTTGGAGATAGGAGCGGTTCCAGGTTCAAGCTCAATCACAAACTCGACCTCACTATCAGGAGGCATACCTGGCAACTCTTTAGGAAAAACATCTGGGAACTCACAGACCACCGGAACACTCTGAATAGCCTCCATAGCATCATTATTCAGAGCCACCAAAGAGAAAAGCTGAATTGCAGGAGTCAGACTTGGAGAATAGACTATATGGCCTTCAGGAATTTTCAGAGAAACCGAGCGTTCAGCACAATCAATCACAGCTGCATTTGCTGTTAACCAATCCATGCCCAAGATAACATCAATGTCAGAATTGCCCAGAATAATTAAGGAAGCCGGGAACGAAGAACCACCAATCTCAGTTTGATTGTCATGGCTGATTTTGGAAGATGCCATTGTTGCTCCAGGAGAATGGACCATTAAACGTTTAGGGAGAGGATCCATAGATAACCCATTCTCATCAGCAAAACTTGTAGAGACAAAAGAATGCGATGCACCAGAATCAAACAAAACTCATGCAGGGACCGAGTTAACGGGAAGCGTACCCATCACCACTCCAAGTGCATGCTCAGCTTGAGCGATGTTGACACAGTTGGCACGAGCAATAGTTGACCCGGGCTTGGTGTTGATGTTGAGAGCCCGAGGTGGAGGTGCACAAATCATAGAAGAACTTGCTGCAGGTCTTGGAGGTGGTGGAGGAAGAGCTTTGTTGTTCATGGGACAACTCCAGTGTTGGTGCCCAGTGTTCCCACAAGTGTAGCAAGCACCAAGTGGACATGGAGCAGCGTAGCCAGGGACTCCGCCAGGCGCTCCAGGGTATTTGTGGTTGTAGCCCCTGGGAGCAGCAGTGAAGGAGTTTGGTGGCCTTGCCGCGTAGCTTGAAGGTCTTGGTGGAGCCGAGAGCGACGGTGGGGTGTTAGGAACCCACACACGGCGCTTAGAAGGAGCTGTCATAGCTGAAGAGCTTGCTGCGTCACGGCTGTGTTTCTTGGACTCCTCAAACACTTGCCTACTCGCTTCTTCCTGCAGAGCTGTATGTTGGAGTTCTAGAAAAGACCCCGGCCTTGCATGAGTGATTGCATATTTGATAGATGCATTGAGCCCTTACCTGAACCTCTTTTACTTCTTCTTGTCATCAGAGATCTCATCGCCACCATACCGAGAAAGATTCATGAAGTTTCTGATATAGGTATTGACATTGTCATTGCCCTGCTTGAGGTTGAGAAACACTTCCTTCATCCTTTCCATGACAATTTCTGACAGATATTGCTCTATGAAAGCCCCAGTGAACTACTCCCAAGTAGGCTGAAAACCAGAGTGGTTTGCCTTCAAGTAATTCTCCCACCACAGAGCTGCGTCTCCCTTCAGAAGGTGAGTGGCACATTTTACCCATTCTTGCTCAGGAACATCAGTAGTCATCAGCAACCTTGACATCTCACGCAACCAACCAATCATCATCAAGCGGCTGATCAGACACCTCAAAGTGGCGCGGGTTAAACTTCAGAAAGCTCTTGATGTCTCCTCGCTTGGGAGGTGGAGGTAGCGGAACAAACTCATTCCTCCTGACACTTTCTTCAAATCGCTGCTGGTTCTGCTGTATTGCTCCCAAGGCATTAGCAATACTTGCCAACGCAGCCCCCAGTTCAGGTGGTATGTCCTCCTTAGAACGGCGTGGTGGTGCCATCATGTGATTGATATAAAACTCAAGTCAGTACCATAATGGAGAATAATAATAATCCAAAGTAGTACCAAAATGGAATTAACCAAGATTAAAGGATACAAATCACTAGGATGATATTAAAATATCAACAAAGTTCAAAGCACCTAGAAGATATTAAGCATATCGCACACGACTGAACAAGGAGTGTGGTACACAAAGCTATCAAAGAAAATTTTTCCGCAAATTTCGGCATTAAAATACCACTATATGCGCAAAACCACTTAATGAATCAAGATTAGTAACTCTACCAATTCAATATACAAGAGCGAATGATACAAGTAGTGGTATGGTCGCGACTCCATCCCGCACTCAAATCATTACTCCGCATATGAATAAGTAAAACACATATCCCAACTTTCTTCCTGCTTAAGATGAACCTAAAGATTAGCAACTACGGAAACAAACACCCCTAACAAGATAGCGTCGGATAACAAAGAGTAAGACAGATCGCGTCGGTATACAACGAACCAGATAGATCGCGTCGGTTTACAAAAGCCTGTCGGTATGGAATGTACCAACAGTTGATAACCAAAAGGCAGATAGCGACAACAAATTGGATGCAACAGATAGACAAGGAATTACACACACACACACACAACCTATGGTACTATGGAACCCATAACACGTGAATCCTAGTTTGAATTTTAGAAGAGGATTGAAAACGTTACACTTCCTTACCAGAAAAGGGTGGGTGGGTGGGTAAGAAGAAAAATGGAAGCAGTCCTACTCTCACGTTTTGTTTTTCCCTAGTATACATAGCTACCAAAATATTTGCTAGACTGACAACGACCATTTGGCTGAGACCCTGAAGGGCGGGATGGCTCTGATACAAATTGTAACAACCTCGGACCCTACGCTCTAAGTTCAAGCCTGGATGAACCGGAAGTGGTTAAAATAGTACAATGGGGCCAGGGCCACCCACGTAGACCTGTAATGGCCCTAACCACTTTCAAGACATCAGGACAAGAGCGAGCGGCGTAGGCAACAGGCGCAGAGATCAAATACATACACAAGTGAGTATGTATGCAAGCTACCTTACAACAGTTCTCAGAGCCATTCCATCTAAAAGAAATAGAAATATTCCAACGCCATACGGCAAGATCCAAATATCCTAGATAGAGATAATAGTGTAGGATAGCTCCTCATACATCAAACATCAGAGTATCAAGCGAAAACGGAAAACAAGATCCGAGTACGGATAAGAAGCAAATCGGCATAAGATGCCACATAAATAAACACATCCCGCCCACAGATCTCGCGGATCCCTATCCCCGGAATCTCTACACCGCGTGATCATTGCCAACATCATCTGTCTCCTCCACCCGGTATCCATCTTGCGAATACACCTGTTCATCTAAATCAAACAATTTATCGTGTGAGACCCTAGGGGTACTCAGCAAGTATTTATGCCTCTAAAGGGGACATATACCTGGGGTGACGCAATTGCAGTAAAAGATAATAACTAACAAGTCTAAAGATACTCACTAACCATCCGCCTAACCAATAATAGATGGATGTCCGTTAATTAGGAACAATAGTTATAACAGTATAAAGTAATAGATCCATCCTCCTTCTCGCTTACCAACGAGAAAGCAGACGAACATCCCCTCCGTTGGCAGTTTTATTAACCATTCCATTAGTATTGCACTATTTACTAGTCAGGTATTTAGTCAAATTAAAAGCGGTACTTTAGTTATACTTGTCTATGATCGAGAAACTGTGCTCCAAGTCGTCCATAACCGTGGACACGGCTTTCAGAAAGATTTACCCTGCAGGGATGCACAAATAGCAACACACACTCGATCAACCTCGGAATAACCAAATCAAAACCCAATGAGGCATTCACGACAAAGCGATCACAGGATTCATAAATATTTCAGGGGGCCACCCCATTAAGCTACCCGCAAGGAAGTTGGCCGGCTCCGAGACGGACCCAAGGTTTGCGCTAATGGATGTAAACGACTGGGAACCCGAAAGTGTGACTGGGCTTGTCGATACCGCAAAAACACTCCGCAATCCAAAACAGTACAGGTGCTCCACGCACAATCTTAAATAAAACAGTAAGGCATGACATAAGTACAGGATAGTAATAAAGCCCCAAACTACTTTGTGGCCCCAAGAAATAAAAAGGAATCAAGCTCTGGCTCAGGGGGGTCCATAAGGCCTCCCGGATGTGGATAGTGCGAATAGTCAAGGAACAGGAATCAAGTACTCCGGGTCCTACGGGACATAAGTGAGCATGAAAAACCAAATAGCAGATATTGCCCACCGGTGCCGCTTTCATTAGTTATCCCGTTACTACTCAGGTTAAGTTGTTTAGGTACCTCGTTATCCATCAGACACTCACATACCCTACACATGATGTTCTATGACTCGCATGGCTCAAACAACTCCTGTAGTAATGGCTCATGGGATGGAGGAACAAGCTTCAGTGGGGTTTAAAAGTAAAGGCTATGCAGTACTTGGGATTCAATTTAATGCAATCGTGACTCAATGATGCAAGAATAAGATAGAGGCAATAGGTACTATATGTGTGCAAGCATGTGGTAGTGCTTGCCTGGCAGCTCAGTTGAAGCGAGAGACGGATCTGGGTAGTACTCCTAGGATTCCTGATATTTTCTCTGCTCGGCGTCTATCCGAAAGAAGAACCAAACAAACAGGGGCCACATAAATAAAGTGTACAAGCATGTAAATAAAATGTGACAAGCACACAAGCATGCCATGATGAATGATGCACAATTTACGTGGCAATAATGTAGCATGGCATGGGTGAGGTGTGGGGTACAAGAATAAAGCGTTTTATTAAGTTTCAGTCATGTTTTGCCCCCATAACACTTGCTGTCGACTTAATATTTATATGATGCATGCTTCAATTCAGAACATGGAATGCATAGTTAGAACGGGCTCGTCGCGCTGATCAATTTAGACATATCATTTGTCAAATTTGGAGTTATAGAATTAAAGTTATTAGTTAATTAAGAAAAGTCATTTTTAAAGTAATTAAACAATTTTTAAAAATTTAAATTAGTCAAACGTTAATTTGGATGGCAGATTTGAATTCCACACATTTTTCTGATTCAAAAACATATCTCATTTGTATTATTTGGATTTATTAATAAAAGTTATTAATTTCTCGATATTAATACACATTTAGCAATTTCTGGAATTATTATTATTTAGAAAAAAAAATTCAGGAACTTTTTGGTACCCAGGAAGATCTAGCCACAGACGCTGACGGTCGGGGCCAGGCGCTGACTTGGCAGCTGACGGAGCGGGTCAATGAGGGGGTGACAAGTGGCGCGGTGGGGGACTGCGGTTTGGTGAACTAAAAGGATAGGGGGATTTTTGTAAAAGTTTCCTGGAGTTCTGCTGTCGAAACTGAATTTCAGAACAGCAGTCCAGTGACTTTTGCCCAACTTCAGATAAAGATTCCGAGAGCCTCAGATCTCCGTTTTGAGAGTGGTTTGATCCTATGAGGATCTGGTACAACCAAGATTATCCGTGCGTGAATAAAATCTTTGGAGATGGACTGTACGGGGCGACAAAAATTCAGGAACATTGCCAGAAACACACTGCATCGTAAGTACGTTGACTGTCAGTGAGATCGAGCAAAACTGCGCGGAAGGTTGCGGTCGTTCTAGATCACCGATCTGAATGGGGTTTGGACCTACAAGAAGCTGGTACTACCGAGAGGATACTCGCACGGATTTTCCACCGGATATCAATTGTATCGATCGGAATCTTGCGGTGAACATAGGGGGAGAAAACTGACGAACTGAAAAACTGGTCGTGCCAGTGAATTTTGCTTATCTTCGGCGGAGGATTGCGAGGGCTACGGTGGCCGGAAGATATCTTGGTTGGGATTGTCGGAAAAGTGGGACTTCCAGGAGGGTTTGTAGTGTTGGAAGTTGTTTCGGAGGGGCACCAGGTACACCAGAAACTACAGAGGACCAGGGGAAGTTCTCTGCAGTGTTGCTGCTGTGCATGTGTTGTTGCTGTCTAGAACACGCGGCGGGCGGCGAGCGCGTGGTTGTGAGGCATGTCTGCGCGCGGCAGCTGCAGGCGAGGGCGCGCGCGGAAGGCAACAAACATGGACCAGAGAGACTAGTAGGGGAAGGTGCTCACCGCGCTGCTTCGGAGATAGCCCAGCTATCTGGAGTGGTGCAGATCGATGGAGTGCAGCGGTGCACGGCGACGGAGACGGTGACGAGCACGCGAGCTGCTCCTCCTCGCGTCCAGGCTTGCAGAGGCTCGAGCAGGTCCAGTGCGAGGTTCACCGGCGGCAGTCGGTGGCTCGTAGCGGCGGCGGCATGGATATGGCGGCGGCGATGGGATTTTTGTGATATGGGGAAGGAGGAGGAAGTAGTTGGAAAGGATAAGGATGGGAAGGGGAGGGCACAGCCCTGCTGCTGCCTACTTTATGCACGAGGAGAGGGGCACGGGTCCGGCGTGCGTGTGGTCGAGCACGTGAGCGAGGAAGAGAAACAGGGGAGGCGGCGGCACAGAGAATGCGGTGGCGCCGCGTGAGGAGGGCGTCTTGCTGGCTGCTGTACTCCTGCCGTTGCACCGAGCCAGGGAAAAGAAAAGGTTCGGCTGGAGCGTTTTGGTTGGACAGGGCTGTTGTGCGTCTGCTGAGCTGGCTGCTATGTTGGATTACCGGGTGAGGCAGAGGGAAAAATAGCTAGGTTGATTAAGTCATGAAGTGATCCAAAATCCCAAAATAAAAGTAGAACTAAGAAGAGGATTGGAGTTTTTATACTAAACTAGACTAGATGGGACTAGTTTTAGGCTAAAACTTTAGACGGACCTTTTGCCTATTTTTATTTTCTAAAAAAACAAAACGTTTTGTGGTCACTCCTAAAGATCGGAAAGTAATTTTTAATTTGAAATAAGAAAAGGAGGATGGATTTATATTATCCAATTTTGGTTGATAAAAAACATTTGTAACTACAAGGCAAAAATAAAATAAAAAGAGAGATAGAAAGAGAAGTTGCTTAAAGTGTACGTGTGTATAAGAGAGATTTTAAACATAGATGAGAGACTAGGTTTAGAACACATGTTTAAATTAAGCAAGAATTTAAAAGTCATTTAAAACGAGAGAGAATGCCACATAGGGGTGTGTCATTTTATGTGACTAGAGTGGCTTATTATTGTATGCAATAAAGGAGTATATGCATGTGGTATTTTTGTGAAAACAAAAATGTATATGCATGTATGTGAGGTAAGGGTGGCAATACAAGATTTGCAAAAATACAAGAATTGAAAAGGACATGATACATGGCATAAAATCTAGGTTTGGATCAACCCATATGCATGCATGTGTATGAATAGAATTTGATCCCTATTTATATGGGTGGCTTGAATTAAAAACCAAGACAACAATAAGATGACCACACTCATATATATGGTAGAAGTAGGATGGGATAGCAAGGGAGTTGCCATATTAGTAGATAGAAAGAATTTAAAAAATATGCCCCCAACTCAACTTGGGCATTTAATCATTATATCAAAAGTCAGATGCAATATATAAAGAGGCAAATACAAGTAATAGGCAAATGCAATATGAGAGAAAAACCAAATGGAAAGGGTTTTATATGATGCTCAAATGCAAGGTGACATGATGACATGAGCATGATATTAATTATGATGCAATAATTATATGTAAGAAGTAGCATTTTATTAATAGACCATGTAGCATTATAGATGTTAGACAGATGGGATGCTACAACGCCCTTTTTGGATCATCCCCATGTTGCCCACGGCTCGCGGGTACGGCTCGCCTCCATGATGCTGGACTGGCGCAGCCGCGGGTGGTGGTGGTCCGAGCGGTGGTGGAGGAGCTCCATGTTCCACAATGCCTGGGGCGGCTCCGTAGCCCTAGTTGATCGCGTCGCGATTAATCTGAGCCAGGCCTTCGTGGAGCTTGAGGAACTCGTGACAGTCCTTTAGGAGGTGGCTGGACTTTTTATTGCCGTCGTGCTTGTCGATGTAGAAGTGCATGTTGCATGGTTCGAACAGTTTGTCCTGGATAGATGTTGCGGGTGCCTCTTTGCGAATGCGGAGCTGCCACACCTGTGTGGTTTTTCCGCTATCGCGGTATCCACCACTGCGATATCCGCTGTTATGGTTGTCGTCGTGTTTGTCGGTGTAGCCGGCTGTGACCATATTGACTTCGTCGCGGTCCTCGTAGACGCGCATTCGACATTTTCCTCGGCGGTCGCGCCTACGCCCAAGGTCGTCGTCATCGTCGGAGTGCATGAAGTTTTTTTACCGAATCTTCTCCATCCGGCCACCAATTCGCGATTTCCATCAGGTGGTCGATCATTTTGGGCTTCGAGCGGCCCAACTCCTCCCTGAGCTCTATACGACTAACGCCGCTGTTGAACGCGTCGATTGCACGGTCCTCCGAGATGCTTTCTGCGGAGTTCTTGATGATGGACCATCTCTGGATGTACGAGCGCAGCGACTCGCCGAACCTTTGTTGGAAGCCTCTTAGTTCTTCGATTAACGCGGGCCTTTTGTAAGTGCCCTTGAAGTTGTGTACGAAGCTGTAGCCCAGCTCTTCCCAACTGCGGATTGATCCACGCGGGAGGTTGTTGAGCTATGCACGGGCGGCGCCTTGTAGCTGTAGCTGCAGGCAGTGCATTGCCGTTCTTGAGCTTCCGCCATGTAGCCTGACGGAGGAAATGTGATCCTCCAGCCAGATTTCCAGGTCCTGCAGGCCGTCAAATTTTGGGTTCTCCGACGGGAGTTTGAACCCCTTAGGCATTTGCTTTTACCTGATGGCTCTACTGAAGCATCTGGCGCCGCAGAGCTCCGTTTCATCTTCTTTCGAATCAGTCGAGCGAGGACGCCTTGCCCGCATCTTGTCGACTTTGCGTTGTGTGATGTCATCACGCACGTCGTAGTCGTGGTCATACCACCGTGAGCGACATCGATGTGACAGATCGTGGTTGTCGTCGCTGGAGTAGTAGGAGTAGTAGTATTTGGCCAGAGCCTTGCTTTTCTTCGGCTCTGGTGTTGGCTCTTTGTCGAGGACGGCCTCGATTAGCCCCAGGCCCGTGATCGTAGATCTGTGCATGGCAGCTCGCAGATCTCTAGCCGGTGGCTGGTTGTTGAGGATGTACATGGTGGCTGCTATCACCGCAGCTTGCGGTGTCTTCGGGAGCATGTTGCCCCGCGTATCCACTATCATAGAGCCGAAGTCGAGGACTTCCGCGGCTTCTACGTGTTCTTGGTCGGTTAGGTGGGCCAGTCGAGATCGTCTTTTGTTGGCCAGGTACTCGTTGCCCTTGGAGGAGGATCCTCCGTGGGAGGAGAGCTGAGCTCGCCGAAGGCTCGACTCGTCCGCCGCCTTTCTTCGTGCCTTGATTTCCGTGATTACCTGCTGTTGGTGTTTGAATTCTTCCTTCAGCAGCCAATGGTAGCCCATCAGCATGTCCTGTGATGTGTTGGGGGGTAGAGGATTGCCCCGTAGAGCTTCTCGACAGGGGGCCCATTCGTTGTAGTTGAGCTTGATCAGCATGCGCTCTCCGGTGTTCTCATTTGCCATGAGGTGCGATTCTCCTCCCGTCCCGTTATTGGTGGGCGCACCGTTTTTGGGGCCGCCGTTAGTGGGCCAAACGTTGGTGGGGCCACCGTTTGCGACTGGTATGTCGCCGTTGGTCGGTCCAGTGCCAGTGTCGGTGTTTTTGTGATTGACGCCGGTGTCGCCCACGTTGATGACGACACACATGAAGTGATTGGGGAAGCTGTTGCTCCCACAAATTTCAGATCTGGAGCTGTAGGCTCCATCTTTTGTGGCCAAGCCACCCAGGTCGGATCCGCGACTGCTATCGCTGTCCGTGCTCCTAGCTGTTGCCGAGGCGTTGAGCTCGCTAAGGGTACCGATTGGTGGCAGGAACCATGACGCTGGAGCAATCGCGGGTGCCGTCGGCTGGTCGGGCATGCGAAGCGTGTCCATTTGACCGACCTGGAAGCGAAAGTTCCTGATTGCCAGGCTGATCCCATCTCCCATGGACTCGAAAGCCGGGCAAGTAGCTGGCGTGTGGACGGTGAAGTCAAAAGCGCCGAAGAGCTGGCGAATCTCCGTTGTTGCAGAGTTGTAGATCCCGGTTGATGGGGCCTAAGAAGCCGCGAGATAAGCACTCCCAATTCCCACAGACGGCGCCAATTGACGAGGGTTTAACTCGTCAATCCCGATTGTTATGGACTTGGGTTTTGGAGAAGGAGGGAGGACTGGAGGCATCAATCGGCTAGCAAACAAGCACACATGGACGCAAGGTTTACCCAGGTTCAGGCCTCGTAGAGGTCTCTACTCCTGCTTGTCTGCTCTTGGAATTATCGAGAGAGTCGAAGGTTACAGGGGGTGCGCAGATGCAATCTGGCGATGGTTGTGGAACTAGGGTTGTGATTGTCCTCCTCGCCGCCCCCTCCTAGCCTTTATATAGATAGGCTAGGTCTCGGGTAGCAGGTCGAGTCGGTTATAGATTAGGGTTCGTCCCTTTGAACTTCCTATCTTAAGCATCTTCTTGCGTTGCAACCAATCAGAGTGTCCGTGGGTCACCCGAATCCTATACTAGGCCTTGGCAACATCGTGGGCTTATGCTGTATCTGGATCGTATATGCCAAACTCGAGTACCTGTAGGATATACCCATGTCAGAGAGAGTACAACTTTTACATAGACGTCATGATAGACTCATTAGGATAAATAATTTGTGGTAAACTCTTATGCATCTCAGCTATTCTTATTTTGCACCCATATCAAAAATTATAATGTAACAATTTCTGTCAGAGAAAATATTTGTTGTACAATTTCTCTTGACTTCAGTTTCTAGCAACCAAATTATTATGGTTGTTTCAGTGTGAAAGAATACTTGCCTGATCGAATTCTATATAGCCTGTCTATCAATGTGGGTACCGTACGGAAAATGCAATCAAGCAGATTCCAGCCAATATTAGATCAATTGTGGTTAGACTATCCATAGTTTTTATTGTTGAATTTAAACAAAAATATTTACAGAGAATCTTCCGTAGCATTTTCTCTAAATACATCAATGCTTCATTTTATTTAGAGGAATTGGTGCTTTAAAATTTAGAGTTTGTAACCATCCCCTGCAATGTTATCTAAATCTTTCCAGCCATGCTAATCCTCTCTTTTATTGTACAACTCCCTCCATATCAAAATAGATGTCGCAAATTCTTGTAAATTTGGATGTATATAGACTATTTAGTATATAGATACATCTAAGTTGAGAAAAACATTCGACATCTATTTTGGTACGGAGGAAGTACTATAAATAGACCTCTTATAAATTTTCATGTTGAATCTAGAACATACAAAACATATATCAAATTAAGAAACTAGGCATCTGGTAAGACATCTCCAACACTGTCGGATGAATATCAAAGCAAATAGATCTACTACATTATTTACTTTTGACTCTGAGAAGAAAATGTCATCTATGAGTAGGACAAGCATACCATTAAGCTGATCGTGTACGTTTGGTAACAGATTATCATGTGCTAAATAAGTTAGACCAAAATAATGTTGACGTTTCGTTAAGTAATTTCCATGATGGAACTCGGATCTTTTTTGGTTGTACTTGCCAAAGGACTACTATTTGTGGTATGCATATTGGTGTAGGTATGGAATTTTTTTTGCATTTTCCTTTTAAATTTTTTTGCAGAACATGTTACTAGGTTGAAATTACTTTATGAAACTTCCTGATAATTACATTCAATAGGAATCAAGGCCCAAAAAATTATATATGTAAGAATTTGGTATGTGGCTCAAAGATTATCAATATGAATAAATTAATCCCCCATTGAACACATTCATAATTACCACAATTTCCACTAAGGCAACAAGCATGTAGTAGGATATCGATATCTAACATATACGCCTACAAGTTGTGATGGTATTCTATAAAACCTACATTTGTGGTTTATATTCTTTGAATCGTGTCCTTACAAATTGTAATAAGTTTTTCAAAAGTGTTTTTCTTAAACTTTATCATGATTTTCATATAAAGTACCTTAATATATAATTTCTTTCTAACAAACGCTTTCTGCAATATCAGTATTTTCGAGGGATCATGCCCCCAAGCATAAAAATCTCTCTTTCTCTCTTCATTTTTAATTATCTTAAAGAGCATTGGTACATGAAGGAAAACATTTTTTATGATATAGGATACAAGCTAAGATTTTCCCGTCATAGCTATGCCAACAAACATGTTAACCAGTATAATGTTTGCCCGTGCGGATGCACGGGTTGATGACTAGTTTACTACTAACTAGCATGGGTTTGTCAAACATAAAAAGTGGAGAGTCATAAGACATACCTCTCATGTTTGGTTCCACTTCTCTCTTCCCTTTTTATTTGCTTCTTAGAGAATCAAGTCGACCACCCTCCTGCAAATGTGTGAAAGCCACAAGGAGAATAGAAAAGAAGGAAGATGGAAAATAAAGATAAATGAAAAAATCGTTTTGTTGTTTTTAAGATAGGAAATTAAAGAATAGAAAATTGACGGCAAAGATCGGCTAGAAAATCTCGAAAGCAGATAGAAATAACTAAAGATAAAGTGTGAGGAAAACCAACACGGGTGCTTAAAAACTCGAATTAAAAACATAACCTACAAATAAATAAAAGAAAATAAACGCCAAATAAAGATAAATGAGGAAACTTCTCCAAGCTTAGGCTTTTGTAAGCCCTTCAAATCATTGTGGTGGCAGGAAAAAGTCGTTACTTCAGTTCGCAAATTGAGTTGAGAAATTACTAGTTGTCCCTTGGAGGTTTAAGGAAAGGCTATGCATCCTCTCCACAGTCCCTACAAGTTCTTGGAGTCTTGGTATGTAGCGAAAAGGGTTGGTGGTTGCTCCTCTTCATAAGGAACTTCTTGCTCCTCTTCTTGGTCCTCATCCTCATCCAGAATCTCCTCCTCGGGTTGGTGTTGCTCAACCTACAAGTCATATAGCAAACGTCCTTCCTCGATAGAGAAAAGACCATTAGGCATAGGAGCGGGGTAGAAACACCCAACTCCAGCAATATGCAAGTAATAAACACCACCTCTCCTAGTGAGCATTTCACATGCCCTTAAAGTAGAGAAACCAACACGTTGCTCACCTAGCATAGGTAGCAACTCACCTAGGTTGATGCCTAGGGCAATGGCAAGCACGGTGATGACGCCTCCACCTGTGATTGGTCCTTGGCTTTGGGAGGATTGGTGCTCTAGGTAGAGCACAAGGATTGCACCCAAGTTGAGTGAAAAGTTGCAGTTGTCTTAAGCAGCATTTGCAAGGACTAAGATGTTCTCCTCATTGAGTCTCGTGAACTCATTTCGTGCCTGCAAAGTGTTAGCAATAACATAGAAGAAATAGCAAATTGCAGGATGTTGAATATTCTTCCCCTTCCTCACTCTAGAAGTGAAGCTCATTCCATTATAATATTGTTCATGGGAAGGTTCTAAGCCAGTAAAGGATGCGCGCAAGTCATTATCATTATTGTTGGCAAAATTAAAGCATGCCCACCATTCATCTAGTGATAAAGTGTAATTGTTGTTCATAAGTCAAAAAGAAATCATGTCCTCTCCATTCCATGCTTTAACGGTGATTTGCAAAGAACTTAGAAATCCAAGAGTTAACCGGCGATTAGTAGGCACATCATTTAATACAAAGTTTTGCAAGCCAACCCTATTGCAAAGTAAATTGAAGTCATTAGAAATACCGAGTTGATTAAATATAATGGGGAAAGCCCACTTGGTTGTCTTCACTTCTCGATTCTTGATCCTATCGAAGCGATCATGTTGGAGCTCATTCCTGAATCATATCCACATGCGTTCTTGAGTGACAGCCCAAGAAGCGCTAGCGGCGGCACGAGCACAAGTTTGGCTCCTTGTGTTCATCATCTAAAATAACAAGGAAAGATAAAATAAAACTCTTTGATCCAACAATAATAAGCATAACATATTCCTCATCATAGCACACTAAAGAATCTCCTCAAAGTAATAATCTAGGCAAGAGAATCATGGCAATAGTTCATAGTAGGTCTCACCCTAGATTGATAATGACGATAGATCGAAGATGAATTTGCAAAAAGTATTTGGAGGCTCGGAGGAGAAACATACAGTAGATTACTTGTGTGAGAGGAAATCGAACGAAATTGATTAGAGACGAAGATCTCTTGAGGTTTTGAGAGAGTTTGGAGGTAGAAAGAAATAAAAAGGATTGAAGTTTTGGGGTTGGAGGTACCTCCCGTGACGTTTTTATGGGCGGACGCAACTATACGGGAAAACTATATGGCCGAAACAATGTGTTCCCACCATATAGTTGGCCTGCTGTCAAAATTTTAGGGTTTCCACCTGGCGGCACAGCTATACGGCCAGAACTATACGGCCGAAACAATGTGTTCCTGTCGTATAGTTGGTCGTCAAACCCTCTGTACCTGGAAAAGGAACTGTACGAAAGCATCGATATGTATATGACTTGGACTATACAGCTGGAATTTTTATTCCCGCTGTATAGTTGGTCATTAAACCAGCAGTACTTTTGAAAGAAAAATTGTCGATGGCAAAGATATCTATACGACTAGAGCTATATGGACAGAATTTTTTATTCTCGCTGTATAGTTGGTCGTTAAACTCTCTGTAGCCATAAAAAAAATTATGTTTCTTTGAGAATTATTTCTTATTCTGAAACTTAGCGAAACACCTTGTTTTTGACAAAAAGTTGACAACAAAAATTGTCGACCAACAACAGCATGTATGAAACATGATTTTTAGTACTACCGAACTTCTTCTCCTCAACGGGAGATTTCTAGCACTCTTTATTAAACATAAAATTAAACTAAAACTTAAAAACTTTACTCAATAGCTTGACCTCCAATGGGTTGCCTCCAATGCAACGCTCTTTTATGGTCAATATCTTGACCTCAATGTTGCTCACTTAGGCCAGATGAGTGGAACACCCACTCCAAAATAGGTGGCCTTCAAAGTGATGGCCTCCTTTTCATCATGATTGGCTTTCTTGTTCCTGAGGAAATGAATAACAAAAGGATCCCACGAAGGAAATTGAAGCTTCACGTTCCCTTCATGTAGAATCAAAGCCTTAATAGTTCTTAAAAATGGACGGCCTAATATAATAGGAGCAGTAGCATCTTCATGCATGTCAACAATAACAAAATCAATAAGAGCAGAACAACCTTTAATGTATACTAAAGTATTCTCCTTAATTCCTACAGCTTGTTTGTAGGTAGAATCTACAAGATGTAATTTTAACTCGGTGATTTCAAAAGAGCCAAGATTTAACTTATTAAAAAGACTTTTTCGAATTGTTGAGACGCTTGCACCTAGATCACAAAGTGCAGCTATCTCATTTGTCCCAATTTTTATTTTAATAGTAGGCTCAAATATATCATCAAGCTTAAGAGGTAATTTTTCAGCAATTTTCTTATATTCTTCTTCAAGCTCATGTACCTTTATTGCTACCTAATTAATAAAGTGTTGATACATAGCTTCATCATTTTCTTCACTTACCGGAATCTTATGTTGATCCTTTTTACAAGATCTTCAATTGTGTAACTTGGTGAAGGAGCATTACTATAATCAAGTTCTTTAGGCTCCTCCCTTTGGATTCTCATCATCTTGAGGTCTTCAACAGGATTGGTCTCAGCTTTACCTACAAATTTAGCTATAATGAGAGTTTGACTCTCGATTATCTTACCTAGTTGTGTCTCAACAATCCTCATTCTTTCTTGGAGGGCCTGCAAATCATTCCTCAAACTTACAGCTTGGTTAGATAATTTACCAAGCATAGCTTCATGGTTCTCCGTTATTTTAACAAGGATATTGTTTTGCTCATTTTGTGAGTCTATAAAAGACTTAAGTGTTTCTTGGAGACTACCATTACTTGATCCATATTATTATTAGAGTTACCTGTAGGACCAGAAAAGTGTTTTTGAAAATTAGGATTATAATTCTTCTTCTAAGAAGGGTTGTAATCATTACGAGCTATGAAGTCTACTTCTTCAATATTTGTTTCTGGGATAGTTCTTACCTAGTTTTCCTTACCTTTTACGGCTAATATGAGCTCATCCAGCTTAGCATTGAGTTCTTCATTTTCTTGTGGTGAGATGGAGTTCACCTTCTTCGTGTTTGATTTATCCACATGCCATTGGGCATGGTTGTCTTGCATATTGTCTAGCAGTTGCTTTGCTTTCATAATATGTTTACCCATAAATATTCATCCAGCTGCAGTATCAAGCATAGACTTAGACACAGGATTAAGAGCATTATAAGATAAATGGAGAATTAACCAATCTTCCATCCCATGACTAGGACAGTTTCTCATGCATTCTTTTATCCTCTCCCATGCA
The DNA here is from genome assembly GCA_023614405.1 of Avena insularis. Lineage (NCBI taxonomy): Eukaryota > Viridiplantae > Streptophyta > Magnoliopsida > Poales > Poaceae > Avena > Avena insularis. The sequence goes on from CM042688.1 coordinate 331,600,440, forward strand.
AGCGCTAGTGGCTCACGCTCTTCCTATCTAAAACTAGTAATATTAGATCTTAGTTGCATAGTCTTTGTAGGTGGGAAAAATTTAGTCATAAATAAAGAAGTACATTCCACCCATAATGTAATAGTATTTCTAGGCAAAGATAGCAACCATTATTTTTCTCTTCCTCTAAGAGAGAAAGGAAATACGCACAGTTTGACCGCATCGGGGTTAACATCTTTTATGCACATCATATCACATATTTTAGTGAAAGTATTCAAGTGCATACATGCGTCCTCAACAGCAGATCCTCCAAATTGATTTTGTTGAACCAAACTTAAATAAAGGGGCTTAATTTCATAGTCATCAGCAGCAATTGCTGGCTGAGTAATAGGAGTATGCAAATAATCATTATTGGGAGTTGCAAAATCCCCAAGCTTCTTTTCAGCCATATTTCCTATGGTTTTGGGTTTTCTTAAACAGAGACTTAGTATAATAAAAACAAGAATTTAAAGACTAACTTTTTTTTTTGGATTTCCAGATAAAGACTGAAAGCAAACTACAAAAATTAAAAACAAGACTTAAAACTAGGAAGGTTCCTACTAACCTCACCAGGGTAGCTATTGCTTCCCCGGCAACAGTGCCAAAAAAAGGGTTGATACCTTCGATCCGGATTACAGATGTAGTATAGCTCTTATTCCCTAGTAGACCTAGGTTTATCTAATCCTTGGGAAGCAGAAACACATAGTGAAGTTACTTTAACGGACCTTCGGGGGTTTTAGAATTCCTTTTGTGTTTTTACCGGACCAAGAGTTTGTGTCTCTTGTTGTTGTCAATGATGGAGAGAGAGGGCCTAGGGTGTTCATTTTCACCTGTAGCATGTAATTGCTATTGGGAATAAAAGATAATGATAAAGTACGCATGTAATTGTTAGAGCAAGATAAATTATATGTGGGTAGTGCATCCATAATTGCTATTGCCTCCGCAGCCCCTTATAGCAATAACCTACTAGTCTCATCCATATAAGAAAGAGAACTAATGATATGCATAGTGATGTCACCGTTAATCCCAAGTAAATCCCTCACATACAGCCGTACCACCCCTTTTGTCACTGGGGTTCCCAACCTGCAGATTAGTCATTGCTCATACTTCCTATACCTGGCTCAATCCTTGGGGTCTTGGGTACCTGACAAGTCCTTAGATTGAGGCAAGAGAGGATACACTAATCATCATGTCATACAAACTAATACATGATCCCATCTATGATAAATAACATGCACAAAAGTTATATGGCTAGGCCAAAGCCCTTAGCCCAAGGAGAATTACTCACACATAGAGATGATATCAAAGTTCATAAAAATTGTAGTGGAAATCATGAGATTGATAGGAAATAGTCTTACAATGTCGCCAATCTAAGATGAGATCTACTATCACAAGTGGTGGAATATGGCTATGGTGGTGGGTAAGGGTTTGGAGATTAGATCCAAGTCTATTCCTCTGGCAGCTCTTCGGTGTTGTGGATGGAGATCTAGGGGTAGTTGATGATCAGAAAGAGCTCTCTTTTCTCATCGCCCGAGGCCTCTTTATATAGGGGTCCCTTCACGAAAGTCGTTCTGTTTGACCTAGGGATGTTGATGACATCTATAGGACCTGAACTATACGGTCAAAATTTTATTCCCACTTTATAGTTGGTCGTTGAAGCATCTGTCTCCACTTCACGACTCCTGGTTTCTTCAAGTTGTTGGAAATCTCGTATCTTTGACTTTAATGTAGTGATTCCTATCATCAAATGTAACTATCTACGCAGGGAAAAATAGAAAGAAAGGATTGCATACCCCTTTGATCATTAGGCATTAGTGGAAGAGTTTAGAGAGATATTTCATAAAAATATGAATAATATCCAGTTTAAATGTGGACGTAGATGGGTATATTTGAGAGCCATCACCCTCTGGTAAGACTTTTGTCTTAAGGGATTGGCTGGATGATGATGAACATGATGATGATTGTGATGTCTTGGAGGTATTTAACCCCGTGCCTATCTCATATGCCTATCCCGTTGATCCCCCTCCAGCTAACCCGACTGGTCAGGTGCATGAAGTGACTCCGGTGGTAGTGGCTCTCGGTCGGCACTAAAGCCCCTGTCAATACCACTGTCCGGAGAGCCCCAAAGCCCAAGGATCCACCTACCGCATCCTAGTAATTCCTTCTTTCTTTCTTTTTCTTTGCATAGAATGGCTCTTTTTTATGTATTTCTTGTTTCTCTCTCTCTGGTCTAACTTGGTATTTGTTTCTGTTTGACTCGGCAGGGCCCCCAAGGATATCTCCTAGAGTAGTCTGAGCATAACCTCACCTCTTCTGGGGATCTACCTCCTCCTCACCATGATGATGCTCCTCTTCTAAGTCCCATCCAGGAAAGCTCTTCCAATGCGCCGAATGTCAGTTAACCTCAGCAAGAGGAGGGCAGTGTCGGCACGGAGGGAGGAGGTGCCCCCGAGGACGTGGCTATGACGGATTGGCCAAGTGCTTCTTCTGCTCCGTAGCAACAAGATGATGATGGTGCCAGCAACATCAGCGCCAAGAAAGTTTCTACCGAGGTGCTAGTGACTCTGGCACCAACCCAAGCTCAAGCTGCACCTGAACCTCAGCAGACCGCTCCAACCTTGTCTGAGTCTTCTTAGACTCGTCGAGAAGACCAACCTCGCCAAAGCCCGCAAACCAAATCTCCCGCGGCATCCTCGGCAGCCGAAGCTCAACCTTCAGCTTCGCAGTAGCAAGGCAAGCCAACAACCAAGTCCAAGAAAGTTGTCGAGATGACCAAGGGCAAGAAATCTCCTGAGGTGACCAAGGTGATCAAGGCTCAAAAGGCTACCGAGGTGACCAAAGCAGCGCCCAAAGGATCAAGGGCCAGGATAGGGCAGCGCACCATTGCATCCATGATGCAACAGGGCAGCGTTTCCTTTGGCCCTACTCTGAACAAGCAAATCATGCTACACTCTAGTCCGGCCGCTGCCAACATTGCCTGGCTTGAAATCTTAGTGGCGGGAGCCTCATATCACTAAGTGAGTTCGCCGATAATTGGAATAATGCTGAATACGTCGATGTTAGCTCTGGTAACCCGGCCAAGTTTGGTCCTGCTGAGATTGGTGCGCAGATGAATACAGCTAGCAAAGCCATTGATTATGCTATCAAAATGATGAAGGTAAACCTTACATCCATATTTTTACATATGCGCAAGTACTTGTAGATATATCCTTTAGTCCTTGAGCCTCTAGGGTAGTAACACGTTACTCGGCTGGATGCTCTTTAGCAATTAACTTGTGATATTTTTCCGTAACTTGTTCCCAATTCCAAAGTAAAACAACTTGGTTAAATTTTTTAGTAGCTTCTAATATCCAATCACCTAGAGCCGGATTAAGTTCCATTTGGCCCGGGTCTTGAGTAACTTCAAATATTGACTCACCTAGAGCCGGGATAAGTTCCACTTGGCCCAGGTCTTGAGTAACTTCAAATATTCACTCACCTAGAGCGGGGATAAGTTCTACTTGGCCCGGGTCTTGAGTAACTTTAAATATTCACTCACCTAGAGACAGGTTAAGTTCCACTTGGCCCGGTCCTTGAGTAACTTCAAATATTCACTCACCTAGAGCCGGGTTAAGTTCCACTTGCCCTGGGTCTTGAGTAACTTCAAATATTTACTCACCTAGAGCCGGGTTAAGTTCCACTTGGCTCGGGTCTTGAGTAACTTCAAACATTCACTCACCTAGAGTCGGGTTAAGTTCCACTTGGCATGAGTCTTGAGTAAGTGTGATTTCCCTTATTGTTCTTGAACTAACATTTTCCTTTCAGATCACAACCAATCGTCACACCGCCGAGTTTCAGCGGCCTCTAGACACACACAAAGAGCTTTCTTCAAAGCCCAAGGCCTTGTTTCCCGAGCTGAAGAAGAAAGGTAAAATTTTCTCGTTGATATTCTGAATGTTTCTCCTCTCCATCTTGGCTTGCCGAATTAACTCGTGACTCGGATTTTGCAGCCAATGTGTAGGCCCAAAACGAGGCACTAAAGAGGAAGTTGGCCAAGTTGAAAGGTAATTTTCCTTCGCGTCCTACCATTTGTCCTTTTTCATTCTAGCTCAGCAGGTAATTGTACCTCGGCTCTGCCAGATTAAAAAATTATTGCAGTGTCTCTTCAAGATAGTGTGCCCCTGCCTGACATGAAGCTCCATTTTCTCGAACAAGCAAGGCAACATCAGGCCCAGCTTAAGGAGAAGGACGAGGATGAAGGGAATATCCCCAAGTGGCTATAATAAAGTGGTTATTATCTTATTCCATGTTTATGAGAAATGTTTATTTTTCATGCTATAATTGTATTAATTGGAAACGTTAATACATGTGTGTTTAATGAACAAAATACAAAGTTCCTAGTAATGCCTCTCATATAAACTAGCTCATTGATTAATAAGATGATCAAGGTTTCCTAATCATGGACATTGGATGTTGTTAATAACAAGGTCATAACATTTGTGGAATGATGTGATGAACATTCATCCGAAGTATAGCATTACGATCAAAGTCATAATGTTTATATTGCTATAACATCATACGAAGTAATCTTAGTCCTTAGACCATGAGATCATGTTAATTGCTAACACCGGAAGAGTATCTTGATAACATCAAACGTCACACCGTAACAAGGTGATTATAAAGGTGGGTTCAGTGCTACGAAGGTGTTATGTTGAGGCTCATGGATCAAGAGTGGGATTTGTCCATCCCGATGATGGAGCAATATACTCTAGGCCCTCTCGGTGATATCACATTGAAATAGCTTGCAAGCAAGTGATGTGATCACTAGAATGTTATATCATGGGAACGAGAAAAGAGTGCATGTCGGTAACGAGATCAAACTAGGTATTTGGATACCGATGATCGAATCTCGGACATGTATTATATCATGAGACAAAGGGATTTAGTTACTAGCGTTAAAGGTTCTCACGATCATAGAAGTCATCGTTGAATGTGTAGGAGTCAGTATGGATCTCCAGGTCCCGCTTATAATTATTGATCTGAGAGGGGTCTCGATCATGTCTGCATTATTCGCGAACCGTAGGGTGACACACTTAAGGGATACCGACACCATTTGGAGCAAATATGTTTCAGATAAAGATTTAAGAAAGCGATGGAATTATTTCAATAGACACCGAAACTGTTTCGAGTGAAATTGCTAAAATTGGTTTTGCATGTAATATTGAAATGTTGTAGGGGTTTTATGTGAATGTTTGTTAATTAAAGTAATTAACAAAATTCTGAATAAAATTAATCAACGAGTTTTATTAAATGAGAGAGCATTAAATTTGGAGAAATTTAATGCATTTAAAGTGGAGACATTAAAAGAGAATGTGAAGGGGCATTTTAATGTGGAGGGGGTTACCACCACATGAATGGGGGAGGTGAAGGGACACCCACCCCTCCTCCTATAAAAGGCCCCCCTCTCACTCCTTCTTTCTCACACCTCCTCGTGAAGGATATCTCTCCCCCTCTAGTATTATTCCCCCATGGTCTCGGATTAGTGAGATACATGTTCCCGGTGGCTTTATCTGGAAAGGAGTTGCTGCTTCCGCTGCTTTGCTGGAGCGAGGGACGGAGGTTGTCGGGGTACCGGACGTGTGTGCGATCACGGATGCACTGCTTCTTTGCGGTGCTGGACTTGGTGGTGCTGGACTTGGTGGTGCTGGACTTGCTGGAGCTGGATCTGAAGGACGTGCTGGAGCCGGACCTGCTGGACTTCATCACGATCTTGAGATCGGCAAGTGTACGACTACATCATCCACGAGTTCCATCTTGTTAACAAAGCTTTGTTGTCTTCGAGGGTAAGTTCTCCATGGATGTATATCCACCTGTTGCTTGTATCTAGTAGATAGATCTTGGCGTATAGTTCCCATCGTAGGAAATTTTTTGTTTTCTATGCTGCGAACCCCTTCAGTGGTATCAGAGCCTAATCTATGCGTAGGTGCTTTGCACGGGTAGTACACATATGTTTATATGTGGGTGATGATGATCATGTTATTGCATCTTCTATGTATTTTGGATATTGGTGGCATAGTGGGTGAAGCGGCCCGGACCAACCTTACATGTCATCGTACATGAGACCGGTTTCACGACTGACATGCAACTTGTTTTGCATAAGTGGCTGGTGGGTGTCTGTCTCTCCTACTATAGTCAATATCTGATTTACAACAAGTTGCTAATAACTTGGTTATCCTTGTTGTGGTTCATGTTCGTAGGTAAGAACGGTTCTATCTCCGAAAGCCCTAAGCCACGTAAAACCTGCAATTGATAAATTAGAGGCGTCTAGTTTAGATCGTTGCGGGGCAAGTGTCTTGATATGGTATTGTTGTAAGTAGATGTATGACAGATACTCTTACAACACACTCAACGTGTAAGTTCCATAGACCTTGGCCTTACACACAAAGGAATGATAGAGATCATACCACGATGCAAATGATAGAGATCAAATGCATGGACCATATCATCTCACTTTACACATTAGATGTTAGCATCTTATACTGCTAGTTTAGCGCTTTTTTTGTACCATTATAAGATGATCCCTCATTTAGATATCAAGATAAAAATGTGTTCTTCCTTAAGTATGCACCGTTCTATGGATCGTGTTTCGAGACATCACGTGATGATCGGGTGTACTTGAATCTACGCTTTCATGGGAACGGGTGTAAGACAGTTTTACACACGCGAATACTAAGGTTCTTACTTGGCGAGCCTAGCATGTACAGACATGGCCTCCGAACACAGACCGAAAGGTTAAGCATGAGTCACAAAGTTGATATGATGCCCATATAGATGCTCGCCTTTGAAGCTACATCAACTCACGTGATGATCGGACTTGGTGTAGTGGATTTGGTTCATGTAATCACCAAAAAGGCACGAGGGATGTCGTTTTTGAGTCGGAGTTCATTTCTAATTTGGATTAGTCGAACTCAATTTGTCATAAACTAAATCAAAGTGAATTTTCATAATTTGTTGTAGTCATTGGCGTCTGTTCACTACCTTATGCTTAGTTTTAATTGAGATAATAGAACTATAGAATTCTGGATATTTACTTTACGAACTGGTATCATATTGTTTTGAATGTCAATTTAAAGTTTATAAGTCCTATTGAAAACTTTCAGCAAACTCTATTTACTCCATGAAGTTTAATAAGTAGTATTAAATCAAGAGTAAGAATTCCAATGTTAGTATCTAAAGTATCATATTTGCCTCCATGATTATTGATATTCAAAAGTTGTTTTAATATCAAGATTATATAGGAGCTGAAAATTGTTTCAGAAACCATCATGTGTGAAAGATATTGTGATATCTGAAACAATGTTTTTGGTTGCATTATGATAGAGTATAATTTAGCAAAATACATGTTCTCATGTTGTATGAGAATTTGTGAAGGATGGTGATGCTAAGCATCCGGATCTCCCAAAAAGGTTTTGGGAACTAACATTATACTCGCGATTCTTCCTTACAGGCTACAGTAGCTTGATCATGAAAGTTGTCATGATAAGGATGAATAGAAGATGTAAGTAAAATGTTTACTACACTGATAGATTACTAAAGAATGGATTTTTGAAAGAACACCAAACATTTGATGATGGTGATCCACTTCAAAGAGCAAGTCCAAAGGTATTGGTATTTGACTATACATGCTTTGTACTATGTGTCATGTGAATGACACCACTATTGATGTTGATAGATTATTTTAAAAGAAAAGGAATTGTTGAAAGAGAACCTATAAAATATTTGGCAGAAAATAAAAGGTTGGTGATGTCCAACTTAGGTATATAGAAGATATACATGTTATGTCCGTATTCCTTGCTTGTTAAACAATGTGGTTCTGAGGTATTGGATACCGGTTTTGGATACCGAATTGGTTGGTATGAAGTGTCATACAGGATAATGCAATTCATGAACTGAAATGGCCTAAGTAACTAGCAAGAGAATAAGTGATGATGATCATCGAAAACAAATAAAGTGTTATTGTGCTTTTCGTTAACGTCAAACCTAGTCTTCAAGATTTGTTTTAATAATTGTTATTTTGTTCCGGTATTATGAGAACAATGGTTGTTCAAATAATTACCGTATTCCATAAAAGATGGATGAACTTTTACAAGTCTAGTGGGAGAAATCACATCCATAAACACTATTACTAAAATGTCACAAGACAAATGATTAAAATATCACTTATGAAGTGACATCGCTGTTTTAAATTATATTGGAAAGAAAACATGAAGAAACTCAATGTTGATGGAATTTTTCAGTCTTTGATTTTGACCAATTGATGCTTGTGAAAGTTTCCTCGAGATAATTGGAACTATGTCCATAGGCCAAAGAGGAACGGATGACTAACTTATTGGATATTATACATATTGATGTATATAGTCCATTATATGTAGCCATATGCGATGGATCTTTTTGCTTTATATGCTTTCTCCAGAAATTTGAGGGAATATATCTATATATTTACTTAATAAGGAAGAAGTATGAAACATTTGAAAATTGTTCAAAGACTTTCAAGATGAAGTGGAAAATCATTGTAACAAGAAAATGAAGATTTTATGATTCGATCATAAAGGAAGATATTTGAGTTACATGTTCAGCAAAAACACCTAAGACTTGAGGAATTGTTCCATGATTTGTTTTTCCCGATAAACCATAGGAGTATGGCATATTCGAGAGATGAAATCAAACCATGTTTGACATGGTAAGATCAAAGGTGTCATTTATAAAACTGCCATTATGTTTTAAGGATTGAAGCTTTAGAGACTACCACTTTTACACTGAAAAGAGCACCATCGTGATCCGTTGAAATGACACCATATAAGTTATGGTTTGGGATAAAACCCGAATTGTCTTTTCTTAAATTTGGTATGCTATGCATAAGTAAAATGTTTACAACCAATGTCGGATAAGCACGTCTTTGTAGGTTATCCCAAATAATTTGTTGGGAATTTCTCCACAACACCGAGGACAAAAGAGTTTGTTACTTGGAACATCAAGTTTCTTAAGAAGGAATTTTTCGTGAAAAGTTAAGTGGGAGGACAATAGAACTTTGATAAGGTTGTTGAACCTTAGCTATATGTGCTAAGTAGCGCATCGCCGGAAAGTGTCCCGGTGGCGGCCACAATGCTCATGGCTCTGGTGATTACAAAGGTTGTGATCTCGGAGATTAGAGTTCCTATTGAACCGTGTGGGTCGGTAAGAATCTAATAGTGTGATTTGATCAGAAAGTCGTTATTATTTTGACAATGATGAACCGATTACATGCAAAGAAGCGATGATGGGCCCTGACTCCATAAAATGACTAGAAGTCATAGAATCCGTGATAGTATCCATACATGAGAAATCAAGTTTCTGAACTTGGAAGACCCGCCGGAAAGGCATGAAGCCTATCTGTCGTGTTTGGATCTATAAAGAAATAGACATGGATGTTTAACATCTATGAAATAGTTGACATGTTGGAAAGAAGTTTACGACAATGTTCAAGGAGTTGACTATGACAAGATGTGATCTTTCATAGCGATATTTAGTCTTGATGGATTAATGTAGCAACAACTATATATAATTTGATGTATGGTAGTTGAACAAACAAAACAATGTTCTTCTAATAGAATGGTTACTTAGGACGTGTACAAGACACGGTCCGAAGGGTTTTGTTAATTCAAAGGGTGCTAAAAGGGCATGCAAACTTCAATAGTTGAAGTAAGCATAGCGGAGTTGGAATCTTCACCATGATGAAACTGTTAAAAGAGTTTAAATTCATCAGAGATGATGAAGATGCTTGCATTTGCAAGAAATTTAGTGGGAGCGCTGAGACATATTTCTAATACATTATGGAGAGGACATATTGTTGATTGGAAATGATGTATCTTGTATTGACACAAGTTAAGAATTTCATTAAAATAAGATTTCGATGAAAGACTTGGGCAAAACCGGAATATTTGGCATCAATATCTATATGGATAGATTGAGGCGCTAATATGGTTGTGCCAGACATACATATATGAGATATTTAAAGGGTTCAATATGGAAACAACAAGAAAGGTTCTTGCTGCATGGAAAGGATTGTATCAAGATTCAAGTGTTTCAACACTTGGTGAGTAAAATCACATGAAGATTTTGATCAATTATACCGTGATATGTATATATCTAGAATGTCCTATGCTCTAAATGTTATGATTACATACCAGAATGATTCATAAGATGATCATTGGACGATAGTAAAGATATTCTTATGAGCTTTGGAAGAACTAAGAATATATCTTGTATAAGTGACAAATAGTTAAAGGTAGTTCATTGTAAAGTGTTACATTGATACTATTTTTTGTCACAAGATACAAATTAAATTTATCTCAATTTAGACTATGGGTGGCACAATGTAATGGAAAGGATGTTCCATGATGGATTTGGATGAGTTCCAAAGTTGAGACATTGTGACGGATACTACAACAAAAGTCTAAGTATATAACTGCTATAGTAGCAGCAAAGGAGGGCTTTTGTGTTAAGTAGTTTGTTATCAAACTATGTGTGGTTCAAAGTGGGCTAATACTATGAAGATATATTGTATGACAATAATATCAACATATTTTAACCCGAACAAACTAAAGGTCTCACCAAAGGACCAAATTTATACAATGTCATCTCATTTGAGAATGAGTGATGCGTAGAGACACAAAGACATGCAAATACACACGGACCTGAAAATGTCAGATCCGGAGATTATGTTAACCACTAGAAATAGCGTATATGCAACACCAGAAAGCCATAGGTCTTCAATACGCAAAGGTTTTCAAACTAGATTATTACCTCTAGTGCAAGTGGGAGACTGAAGAGAATATGCCCAAGAGGCAATAATAAAGTGGTTATTATCTTATTCCATGTTTATGATAAATGTTTATTTTTCATGCTATAATTGTATTAATTGGAAACGTTAATACGTGTGTGTTTAATGAACAAAATACAAAGTTCCTAGTAATGCCTCTCATATAAACTAGCTCGTTGATTAACAAGATGATCAAGGTTTCCTGATCATGGACATTGGATGTTGTTAATAACGAGGTCATAACATTGGTGGAATGATGTGATGAACATTCATCCGAAGTATAGCATTACGATCAAAGTCATTATGTTTATATTGCTATAACATCATATGGAGTAATCTTAGTCCTTAGACCATGAGATCATGTTAATTGCTAACACTGGAAGAGTATCTTGATAACATCAAACGTCACACCATAACAGGGTGACTATAAAGGTGGGTTCAGTGCTACGAAGGTGTTATGTTGAGGCTCATGGATCAAGAGTGGGATTTTTCCATCCCGATGACGGATAGATATACTCTGGGCCCTCTCGGTGATATCACATTGAAATAGCTTGCAAGCAAGTGATGTGATCACTAGAATGGTATATCATGGGAACAAGAAAAGAGTGCATGTCGGTAACGAGATCAAACTAGGTATTTGGATACCGATGATTGAATCTCGGACATGTATTATATTATGAGACAAAGGGATTTAGTTACTAACGTTAAAGGTTCTCATGATCACAGAAGTCATCGTTGAATTTGTAGGTGTCAGTATGGATCTCCAGGTCCCGCTTCTGATTATTGATCTGAGAGGGGTCTCGATCATGTCTGCATTATTCGCGAACCGTAGGGTGACACACTTAAGGGATACCGACACCATTTGGAGCAAATATGTTTCAGATAAAGATTTAAGAAAGCGCTAGAATTATTTCAATAGACACCAAACTGCTGGTGAAATTGCTGAAATTGGTTCTGCATGTAATATTGAAATGTTGCAGGGGGTTTTATGTGAATGTTTGTTAATTAAAGTAATTAACAAAATTCTGAATAAAATTAATCAAAGAGTTTTATTAAATGAGAGAGCATTAAATTTGGAGAAATTTAATGCATTTAAAGTCGAGATTTTAAAAGAGAATGTGAAGGGGCATTTTAATGTGGAGGGGGTTACCACCACATGAATGAGGGAGGTGAAGGGACACCCTCCCCTCCTCCTATAAAAGGCCCCCTCTCACTCCTTCTTCCTCACACCTCCTCGTGAAGGATCTCTCTCCCCCTCTAGTATTATTCCCCCATGGTCTCGGATTAGCGAGATACATGTTCCCGGTGGCTTTATCTGGAAAGGAGTTGATGCTTCCGCTGTTTGCTGGAGCGAGGGACGGAGGTTGTCGGGGTACCGGACGTGTGTGCGATCACGGATGCACCGCTGCTTTGTGGTGCTGGACTTGGTGGTACTGGACTTGCTGGAGCTGGATCTGAAGGACATGCTGGAGTCGGACCTGCTAGACTTCATCACGATCTTGAGATCGGCAAGTGTACGACTACATCATCCACGAGTTCCATATCGTTAACAAAGCTTTGTTGTCTTTGAGGGTAAATTCTCCATGGATGTATATCCACCCGTTGCTTGTATCTAGTAGATAGATCTTGGCGTATAGTTCCCATCGTAGGAAATTTTTTGTTTTCTATGCTGCGAGCCCCAACAGAGGAGATCGCCCAGCTCCGTCGCGAGAACAAAGACCTCAAGCTATTCCAGAAAACTTAGCTTGAAAAGTTAGATCAAGAGTTGTCCGATGCCAAGGTCCAGCTCGCAGGCATGCTTGACAAGCATAAACAACTTTTCCAAGAGGTCAAGGCCAAACTTGAGTCTGCGAACACCGCCCTTGCAGATCTTCGGAGGAAGCAGGGTAACTAGCTGACCGAGCTAACTCGGATCCATGGCCTTATAGCTAGTTAGTTCCTGTGCCTGCCTTATTTTTCATTTCCGAGGTATTGGCTTATCCTTTTTTGCTTCTTCCTAACTTTTACTTCTGCACATTTATTCAGAGGATTTTCCTAAGTCGAAGACACATGCCGACATTGCTATCCGCAAGCTCCGGGCGAAGAGAGCTAAAGCTGGCCCTATCTCGGAAGACGTCACAATTGATGAATCCTTGGCTGGTCTTGCAGCTTGCCTCGGGCCCATGAAGGTCTTTGGGGTGGGGCTCCTCGTTGCTACCATCAACACTTTTCATACTCTGTGGCCGGGTGAAACCGATGCCAAGGAGGTTTCCATGCTGATCGGAAGACTCCGGGATAGCAACATGCAACTCAGTTTATGGTGAGAATCTGTTGCGCATGCTGGAGCTGACACTGTGTTATCCTTTGTGTTGTCCTGGTACGAGGGTATTGATCTAAATGTGCTTGATCATCTACGCACCAGATCCAGGTGGACTAATGATCTAGCCAGCATCACCCAGCATCAATCTCGTGCCTATGATCTTATCCAATATGCACATTGTCATAAATGATATGAGGGGCCGAGTTTCCTCGAGGCCATTGATGATGAGTATGTTGAAGACGGCGCAGATGACGACCATGATGACTCGGATTATGCCAAGGATGCCGAGGTAAATCTAGATGATGAAGCTGAAACTGAGGCTCCCAATGTCGAGGACAACTTGCCTCCTCCCGTTGCGGATGGTTCAGCCACTACGGCTCCTTAAGCAACAAATCGCGGTGTTTTTGGTGCATTGCATCATCATGACTCCATGCTCATGTCATCATGCCACATTGCATTTGAGCATCGTCATCATCATGCATATGTTTGGTCTAAAACTATTTTCAAAAAAAACCTATTTTTGTTTTTCTAATTAAGCCCGTCTTTATTCAAATACAAAACCCGGGTCTCGGGAATATTTTGTTTCGTCTACCAACGGTTTGCAAAAGCCTTGTTTTTAATAAATAAAATTATTTAATTATTTTTGGGAGGCAGCCAGCCAGGCCCGAAAGCCCGGCCGGCCACCTCCAAACCCTAAAGCTAAAACCAACCCACACCCAGCCGACCCACTCCCACCGCCGCCACCTGTGCTGCCCTCCACCTCACTTCCCCCAATCCCGTCTCGCCACCTCATCCCCTGGCCAATCCCCACACTCTCCACCTCCCCACCTGCCCTGCCCTGGCCCGACGCGCAGACACGCTCCCAGGCGCCACAACCACCCACACGACCACGTCTCCCCTGCGGGCCACCTCCCCACCTTCCCACATCCCGAGCCAGGCCCCCCCCCGTACCTACGCTTCCCTCACCCCACCTAGGCACGCCCTCCCACGCCTGCTGCGTCGCCACCCACCACACGAACCGCGCCCGGCCCCACCACATCTCTCTCTCTCCTAATGGAATCCCCACCTACCCCTATCCCTATCGAACCCCGCGGCTCCCTCTCACCTCACGGTCGGCTTCTCCGCCGCCCAACCTCGCCCCGCCGTGAGCGCCGCCAAGCTCCGCCACTGTGCGTCGCCCGCTCCCTCCCGTCCTCGCTAGGGCTCGAGGCCCCGCGCCGCCATCGGGCCACCCTCATCCTTGCTGCCTCTTCTGTCCCCTGTCCAACCACCGCCACCGGGACCCGAGCAGGCCGCCGCTGCTCCCGATCTCCCACGACGTCGCGCCTCTGCCCCGCCACCGTCGAGCGTCACTATCGTCGAGCCCAAGCTCGTCCGCGGTGCCTTGCCATCAACCCCCCTCTAGCGCTGCTCCGCCATCGGCCAGCATCTCCTCTGCCGCCGTTGGCTCTTCTCTCGGCCTCGGCTCCTCTCCGCCCTCGATGGCACCCCGCCGCCATGGCCCTCGTCCTCGCCCGGTGGCCTCTACCGCTTGACCCCACCTCGGCCTCTACAACACCGGGCCACGCCGTTCGCTTCCTCGTCTCTGCATTCTCCGTAGCGAGTGATCTTCACCCCTCGAGCCCCGCATCCCCGCCCTACCTTCTGCAGCATACCGGCGCCACGGACCCCTGCGACTTCCTCCTCGACCGTGGAACCACGTCGCTGAGCCCCCTATCCTGTGTTGCCCAAGACCCTCCTGATATCCTCATGGCGTTCTTGTGGTGTCTAGAGATGATGTGGATATGAGTGTTTTGGAGTTGTGATGATGGTGTCCAAGTATAGATGGTGATGTGCCGCCAAGGTGTGTTGATGGTGTGGTGCTACAACAGGGGCTTCCTCTGAACCGAGGCGACAAGATTGACAATTGATGATCGTTACCCGAATTATCCTGACAAGGAAGGTCCGATGTCAAGATCTTCATCATGGGACACCAAGATCTCCTTCCTGGCTCCGCTAGCCGAAGCCCCAGACCCGAAGCCCTCGAGCCTCCTACACGGATCCGATGGCGAACCCCCGAAGACCGATCCCGCCGAGACCGAACCCGGCACGCCAAGTTCTTCCTCTCGCATCTGAGTACACCGGGACCCTGGTGCGACAAGTACTCCTTCCCAGACGCTAAGGTCGCCGACACGGAATGACAAGACCTCCTCCCCGCACCGATGCCCGACGACATCACACGCCAAGTTCTTCATCCCCAACGCCAATACCGACCGTTACGTGGACCCGACAAGATCGTCGCGAGGACAAGATCGACACCGACCAGGGCGAATCCGATGCGCCCCAACGGCAAACCAAGTCCTTCTTCCCGGAATGCCAAGCTCTCCTTCCATTGTCCGAGACCGATCCCGTCGAACCGTTCCCTAACGAACCCTGTCGAACCCCGAACCCCTCGGAACCCAAGATCTTCCGAACCCAGATGTGTGAACCTTCTTCCGAGCCCTATTTTATAAATGCTATATATAAAACTTGTTGCATATTAATTGTTCATCTCGCATGCATATCATGTGGGTTGGGGGCATTATGCCGATTCACCGCATAATTAAATATGGAGTCGATATGCGAACTATTCTAGTCTTATTCTGGACTCCATTTAAATTGGCGTAGCGAACCAATGCCATGTTTCGCCTTGTTAATACAACATTTAATTTGCGGGGTAGCTAAATAACTTGAACCGTATAATTAATTGTCGGGACCCCAGTTCCGCTTAACACTGTCTAATTGCACCGCATCTGCATCATATCATAATCATGCCGAATCTTTTGCCGTAGTATTAAATATTGCATCCGGTGTTTCTTTTAGTGCTTTGCTTCTTCGCGGATTAGGCCGATGAGTTCATGCGAGTATCGACAAGTTCTTCGGTTATGAACCTTCGGCAGTGTTTCCGAGGAGAGCATCTCTCCCTCTTCTACCTATTTTGCATTTGTAGACTTTATTTCCTCTTGTTGATCGATTGCAATCCATGTCGCGATGCTTTAGTGTTCCGTACCAGTTATACCCAGTGCAACCTCTATATTGCCATGGACACCTCCTATTACTGGTTGTTTGGTAGATAGCTGTCCTTGCGAGTCGTAGTTGCTTGCTCAGGTGCGATCTCGTGTTGTCGAGTACCACAGTTGTTGGAATGCGGGCAGATGCTTATTGGTGGAGATGCTTACTGGTGGAGATGATCATGACTTTAAATACAACTATTAATATGCTATCTATAACTAATGCAGAGGCATCGGTGGGCAATAGATGTTATTTGGTTCTTCCACGCTCACTTGTGTCCCGTAGGTCCCCGAGTACTTGATACCTGTTCCTTGATATTTCGCACTATCCACATCCGGGAGGCCTTATGGACCCCCATGAGCCAGAGCTTGATTCATTTCTATTTCTTGGGGCCACATGTAGTTTGGGGCTTTATTACTATCCTGTACTTATGCCATGCTTTACTGTTTTATTTAAGATTGTGCGTGGAGCACCTGTACTGTTTTGGATCGTGACACGTTTTCGCTGTATCGACAAGCCCAGTCACACTTTCGGGTTCCCAGTCATTTACAGCCGTCCACACAAACCCTGGGTCCGTTCCGGAGCCGGCCAACTTCGTTGCGGGTAGCTTAGTGGGGTGGCCCCCTGAAATATTTCTGAATCTTGTGATCGCTTTGTCGTGAATGCCTCGTTGGGTTTTGAGTTGGTTTTTCCGAGGTTGATCGAGTGTGTGTTGCTATTTGTGCACCCCTGTAGGGTAAAACTTTCTGAAAGCCGTGTCCGCGGTTATGGACGACTTGGAGCATAGTATCTCGATCATAGACAAGCATAACTAAAGTAGTGCTATAAATTTGACTTAATATGTGACTAGTAATCAGATGCAACTATAACGGAATGGATATTAAAAGTGCCAACAACTGGTGGATCTGGGTTGTTTTCTGACATGCTATACCTTCCTAGTAAGTATTGCAACTCCAATGGAATGTGATAAAAGTGCCAACAACTGCTGGGTTTTGGGGATTCCTCAGGACAATTATATCTGACTAGTAAATGTTTCAACTACAACGGAATGTTAAATAAAACTGCCCACTACTTATGCCTCAGGATGACTCATGCTATCTATATCTGATTAGTAAGTGCTGCAACTATAATGGAAAGATTAAATAAAACTGCCAACCGTGTGAGTATCCTTGGCTTAACTTCCTCGTTTGGACTCGAGGGGGAATACCAGGATGGGTTTGTTTGGTGCTAGCTTCAGGTTGGATCCGAATAGGTCTTTCTTATCCCTCTCTGATCACCGCCAGTTGTAGCGAGTCTCTATAGGTTGTTTAGTGCCGCTGCGCTGCCCCTACAGCCCACCATACCTATGTAGGCGAGAGCCGCTGAATTCTAGCCTTGCCATGTACTGGCCTCAGTACCGACGCTCTTTTTTCCTTTGCCCTTTGTCGGCACCCCTTTTGTTTTTAGCAGGTTTGAGATCGACGTCGTTAGCAGGGTTACCCTTCCGGCTTGGCCTGGGCAGGGTTATGGACGCCATTGGTTATTCTTCAGGGCTCTTAGCCCCATTTGCATCTTGTCTGTACTCGGACGTTGTATCGTTTTCAAGGTGATTGGATCTTTGTATTGTATATCTGTATTCTTGACTCACTGAGTCGCTATTGTATATATATCTGTTCTGTGGGTCCCATCGAGTACTGTTGTGTAATGTTATTATTTCGTTTTCCACCCGCACGAAAGTGCCTGGTGGGTGTCCTTGAATCGTTTCTGTGCGGGTTGGGCGGAAAGGGCTAAAACTTGCATAGGGCCGATTCGAGGGTGTTACAGAGTGGTATCAGAGCTCAGCAGTTGCGATACCCCACAAGTCCAGCCTATAGGATAACCTAGCTAACGGCCGAAGTAGAGTGTTAAAACTATTTTGCAAAATCGGATGGATAGATCTGATTAGGTTTGTTTTTACTCCTTACCCTCTGCTATTCTCCTCTTACCTCTGCGTGTTTTAAATCTGCTCTCTTACCTTTCTTCAAGTCTAGGAATTCTCGTGGTTGGGTTGTCGTCGTACCTTCAGGGTTTTGCTTCCTTCTTTGGCAACGGTGTTTCTACCTCTGGACTTCATGCTATCTGAGTGAACCCTTATCTGTGGTACCATTCTTTGTTCCTTTTTTGGGCTTTCCGGTGTTTCCGACGCGACGACATCATCTACGCCAGATCCGATGAAGAGCCGCATCACTCCTTTGTTCCGAACCTCGATTATCGAGATCTTCAGTCTCATTTCAAGAGTTGATTGCATAATTCAACTATTCATGTACAGAGTAATGTTTTGAGTGCGGGATGGAGTCATGACCATACCTCTACTCTTATCATTCGCTTTGTACATTGAATTGGAGGATCAACGCAATTTTACTCCGTCCACGGAAGCTAGAGGTGGCTTTATTTGTTGATACCTCGACACCTTGTTGGTGGTGTCGCCGGTTTCAAGATGGATCAAGAATCTTTGTTAGTGGTGTCGCGAGTATCTACACGAAGCGAGAAGATTCAGATTGCCGACCTTCTTCCCGGTACCATGAGGCGGATCTCGAGGGCGAGATCCATTGTTAGTGGTGTCGAATTGTGGTGCCCCGCTAAAACCACTACCAGAAAATCGCGGTATTTTGGTGCATTGCATCATCATGCAGTCATGATGATGCAATGCACCAAAAACACCGCGATTTTCTGGTAGTGGTTTTAGCGGGGCGCCATAGATGCCGAGGTAAATCTAGATGATGAAGCTAAAACTGAGGCTCCCAATGCCGAGGACAACTTGCCTCCTCCTGTTGCGTTCCGCCACTACGGCTCCTTAAGCAACAAATCTTTAAAATTCGTTAAATCCCCGGTATGCCAGGTGCAGATGTATTAAACAATGTGTTATTTTTCTACATCTTATGTTTTTATGCCGGATTAACTTGGGCGAAGTCCCCAAGTTTCATTTTCTTATTCTCTCAAATCAGTGATTCGGCTCGCATCTACCTTGATTTGGCGTTTGACTTATGAGTCTAGGGTTCAAAAAATTGATCTAACAATACTTGAAACTTTTAGGATTAGCTCAAAATAATTCAGCATAACAAAAATAAAGTAAATACAAGGATTAGTCCAAAAACAAACGTCGGCTCGATTACGTTCCTTTACTTAGTCATTTTTCATGTACCCAGCAATTCCAAACTTGTTCTCTTGCTTGCCATGAAGACAATTCTTGTTGGACAATAGCAAGTCGAAGAGTTAGCTTTTGGTGCCAACACATTACTAACTCGACTAAGGTGTAAGTAATTTAAGCCACCCGACGTATAAAATAAATACAAAAAATGACAACAATTATTAAGGCAATCCCCGAGTTTACGCTCGGGGTGCCAAGGTTTCATTGATAAGCTCATTGCCGACATACAGGCCGACATATGAGAGTTCAAGATACATACACTTTTAGCTAAGTGTAAAACAGATGAAGTAGTGCTATGTTCCATGGCCTATTTGATTCTTCTCCTGCCCTATTCGCCTTGTTCTTCTCCTGCGGTTGTGCATCAATGAGGTAATACGCATCATTATGTAGTGCTTTGCTTACAATAAATGTCCCTTCCCATGGGGGGATAGCTTATGCATACTGGCAGTGTGCTGCACCAGCCGAAGTACCAGATCTCCTTCTCGGAAGACTCAACGGTTCACTTTCCAACTATGATAGCGTCAGAGATTTTGATGATATATGGCGGATCTGGACAATGCCAAGTCTCTCGCTTCTTCCAGCAGATCAACATCATTTTTCCTGGCTTCTTGCACTCCATCTTCTGTGTATTTGGTGATCCTAGGCGAGTCATGCTCTATGTCGGCTGGTAATACAGCTTCGGCCCCGTATACAAGATAGAATGGCGTATAGCCTCTTGATCGATTCGGAGTAGTTCTTAAGCTCCACAATATCGGTGTAAGTTCCTCAATCTAGCACCTCGCTGATCTTTGCAGCGGCTTAATTAACCAGGGTTCTATCCCGGATGGTACTAGTCTGTTGGATCTTTCCACTTGCCCGTTCGATGCGGGGTGGGACACTGATGTGACATCTAGCCAGATTTTCTTATCTTGGCAGAACTAGGCAAATGCTCCTTCGGCAAAATTTGTGCCATTATCTGTTATGATACTGTGTGGATAGCCGTCTCTCAGGATGATATCTTTGAGGAATGTCATGGCAGTAGCTCTATCACACTTTCTTATTGGCTTTACTTCAATCCACTTTGTAAACTTGTCCACCATGACTAAGATGGGTCATGTTTCCCTTGGTCGGGTTAAACGGTCCAACCATATCCAAACACCACACAACAAATGGCCAATTGATTGGTATAGTTTTGAGTTCAGACATCGGCAGATGTGTCTTGCTTGCATACCTCTAACACCCATTACATTTCCTCACAAGTTCCTCGGCTTGCTGCAAGGCACTTTGCCAGTAAAACCCATGCCAAAAAGCTTTTGCCACGAAGGCTCTGTACGAGGCATGATACCCACATTCCCCCTGATGGATATCTTGGAGAATGTGCACCCCTTCTTCTAGGTCAACACATCGCTACAAGACACATGTGACACTTCTCTTGTATAGCTCGGCATTGATTGTAGTATATGCCTTTGATGTCCTCTGCACTTGCCTCGAGAGTATCTCATCACCTGTCAAAGTTCCATTTTTCAAGAACTCAAATATTGGCTGCACCCATGTTGGTACAATACGAGCTGGGAAAAGTACTTCGTCATTTCCATTGGATCAACCGACATAACCTCTGCCGGATCGATCTGAACAGTCCTCGGGTTTGCCGAGGCAGTCACCGGGTGTGCCGGGGTAGTCCTCGGGTTTGCCGAGGTATTCCCCCAATCAATGTCCATTAGGCCGGCTCCTGAACTGGGGTTTACCGGGATATAAATTGACTCATATTCTGGTGAAGGGGTAATAGATGGTTTTCTGAGATGCTCCAAAGCAACTCCTGGTGGGATAGCTTGCCGAGATGAGCCTAGATTAGACAGCATGTTGGCTGCATCATTTTCTGCCTGGGGTACATGATGAAATTCACATCCTCAAAGTACCCACATTTGTTTGGACGTGAAACCTTTAAAGAGCCATGTTTTCATCTAAGGCATGCCATTAACCAGACACTTGCTACACCACTTGATCTGAATCACCAAAGCATTGTATCCGACGTATCCCAATCTCTTTTTCCACTTTTAGTCCGTGCACGAGCGCCTCATACTCAGCCACATTGTTTGATGCTCGAAAATGGATCTGAAGCACATATCGCAATTGATCTTTCTTGGGCGAGGTAAGGACTACCCCGGCCCCTAGCCTGTCCTTCAGTTTTGATCCATCAAAGTGCATTCTCTAGTAGTTTGAGTCCGGCAAAGCTGGTTCGTACTGCATTTCAGCCCAATCCACAAAAAATCAGCTACTGCCTGACACTCGATCGCGTCTCTTCTATCATATTGTGGAGCGTAAGGGGCTAACTCAATTTCCCATTTTGCGATCTAGCCACTTGCATCTTTGTTGCTCATTATCTCGGATATAGGTGCTTCAGATATTAGCTTAATGGGGTGTTCCTCAAAATAGTGTTTGAGCTTCTTGGCCGCCATATAGACTCCATATGCCATCTTCTGATAATGGGGATAGTTCTGCTTTGAAGTGGAAAAATACCTCGCTTAGGTAATACACTAGCCTCTGCACTGACTTACCCACCCGTCACGCTCCACAACTATCACGACACTTACAACTCGGTTGGTCACTGCTACGTAGAGCAACATCGGCTCTTTGGACAGTGCTGAGGCTACCACTGGTGCAGAGGCTAACATCTTTTTCAGTTCATCAAACGTGCTATCTGCTTGTGGTTTCCATATGAATTTATCTGATTTTTTCATTAGCTGATAGAGCGGCAAAGCCTTTTCTCCCAGCTGACATACAAACCGACTTAATGACGCCAGTCAACCAGTGAACTTCTACACATCATTAAGACACTTCGTTATCTCCATTTGCTCAATAGCTCAGATTTTGGTTGGGTTAGCCTCGATACCTCGGCTGGAGATGAGGAAACCGAGTAACTTTCCACCGGGACACCGAAGGTGCATTTTCCCGGGTTAAGATTCATTCGGAACCTCCTTAGGTTCTCAAATATTTGACGGATATCATCTAGGAGATTTTTACTTTACTTTGTTTTTATCACAACGTCATCGACATACACTTGGACATTTTTTCCAATTTGATCATGTAAATATTTTTGCATGCACCTCTCATATGTTTCCCCTGCATTACGTAAGCGAAATGGCATGGTCCGATAGCAATAAGCCCAATACGGGGTAATGAAAGCATTTTTTATTTGATCATACGGGTTAAGTGGTATCTGGTGGAAACCATAATACGCATCTACAAATGACAATAGCTCACACCTAGTGGTTGACTCAATAACCTGATCTATCCTTGGTAGTGGAAATAGATCTTTTGAACATGCCTTATTTAGGTTCGTGTAATCAATACACATACGCCACACCACTGCTACATTCGGATCATCTTTCTTGTTTTCCACCAACATCGGATTAGACAGCCAATCGGGGTAAAGCACTTCCATGATAAACTCGGCTGCAAGGAGCCGAGCTATCTCATAACCAATGACTTTTCTCCTATCTTTGGCGAAGCGACAAAGAGGTTGCTTCACTGGCTTTGTGCCGTGTCTGACGTGCAAAGAGTGCTTGGCCAACTCCCGCAGCACACTTTGCAGATCTTGTGTGGACCAAGCAAAGATATCCTGATTCTCACAGAGGGAATTGATGAGCTTGCTTTCCTATTTGTCACCAAGGCCCACACCAATGTTTATTGTACGCTCTAGGAACTGATCATCAATTGGCACCTTCTTAGTATCCTTTGTTGGCTGAAATGACAGACTTCCATGTGGGTTACTCAGAGCCGGCATATTCAGTTGTGCATACTGAGCCAGTGCTATGACATCATGGATCCTTTTCTTTTCTTGTGTGATAACCAGTGACTCGGCCAGGTTCGACCTGGCTGATGCACACTCCATCGAGCGCCTAAAGTCACTAGCTATGGTGATGACCCCATTTGGCCCTAGCATCTTCAACTTTAAGTAACTGATATGGTCACTTGCCATGAACTTCGAAAGAGCTGGTCTGCCGAGTAATGCATGGTAAGCGCTGTCCAAATCCTGTACCTCGAACTCCAAGTTCTCAGTTCGGCAGTTATCTCGTGCTGAACAACACATCAACTCGGACCTTGCCTATAGGCTCATAGGATAAACCCGGGACAATGCCATGAGAAGTGGTCTTAATTGCCTAATGCATGTTCTCTGAGACTCCCAACTTGTGCATAGTGTCCTTATACAATATATTAATGCTACTACCATTGTCAATCAACACCTTGGAAACCTTCACATTGATGTTTGGCCTGATGAATGTTGGGTCAAGCACCAACGCATATGATCCAGGAATCTGCATTAGCCTGGGGGTGATCCTTGATACTCCATGTGATCTTCTGATCAGACCAATGCATGTACCTCGGCACTACCATCATAACTGCATTGACCTCCATATACCGGCGTTGCATGCTCTACCTATCGGTTTCTTCCATGGTAAACACACAATAAGCTTGATGGTGTTCTCTGTACTCATTTCTCCCATCATTGCTAGGGTTCCTTTGGTTTTGTTGGTTCTAGTTTTCCACCTGATGTACTGCATCCCTTCTGTCGTGATTCTCAAACCTCAGTGGGGCCGGTGGTAACATTAGTTGCTACACATTTTCTCCCGTGAGCTGCTACTGTCGAGGTGCATCATGCCGAGGTGCTTGCGCATTCCCCGAGCTACTTTTGTATATCTTCCTCATCCACTCACACTACCAAGTCGTGTGGTTCATCGGGTAACTTGGGTTCGGCATATGAAATTTGCATGGTTGATCCAGCATAGCCTCATACGTATACCTCGGCCTATCTTTCTTTTCTTGCCACTGTTTCTTCTGCTCCGGTGTCCATGTTTTCTTACTATCATTTCTTGGGGTCCACTGTTGGCCTCCGCTCTTCTGTTGCTGGCTATTTCTAGCTCCAGGATGATCTGGCTCCACTACCGCAACTTGGTGCGAACCATATCTGTAATCCGGCCTTTCATTTCTCCTCTTACCCCAGAACTCATTTCGCCGGGATGACCCAACTCCGTCTCGATTGTAATATTCCTCATTTGACTCGCGTGCCACAAACTGAGGTTGAGTTGGATCACCCAATGCATATGAGTCGGCAATTCTGATTGTTTCAGCCAACATAGTTGGCATATCTCTTTGTAGCCTTTGCCACAACACACTTTTCAGAGATTTGTCCCATGATGGAACTAGGGTCGAACAATCCGTTGGTTCGAGAGGGGGCTACACACGCAAGTCCAAAGGAGTCCGGTGACGACTACGGTGGCAGAGCGGATGCACAATAGAGTGTTGACACCGGGTTTTTTACCCAAGTTCGGGACCCTCATGAGGAGGTAAAGCCCCTACTCCTGCTTGGTTGTATTTCTCGCTTGCCTCACGAGGTTACAATGGTGGATGAAAGTCTAGGGTTTTAGATCTCTGTGATGCGTCCCTTACAAGGTAGGAGAAGGGATCCTTATATAGGAAACATTGGGCCTTTCCCCCAACTCTTGGGTGGGAAGGGTCATCACATTCCCACCAATGAATTTGGTCCCGGCTTGTCTTCTTAGGACCACTGAGTGGTTGCCATGTCAGAGGGTGGTCAGATGCCCCTCCACTTTACGTCGCCATCCTGGTCTTCTTGTGCCAAGACGGTTGTGTTAGAAGCTGCCTTCGTCCTGCGTCATCCCACTCCCCCTGCGTGCCTTCCTTTCTTCGGGTGGACCGGTCATCAGTTGGACCGACCGTTGGGGCATCGCCTTGTGGAGCACGCCCAGGACTTGCAAGGTTTCCCTCTAGAGGTCGTGACGGGGGGTCTCTGTTGGGTCCACGTCATAGAAATCCAAAAAATTCCTACGATGAGAACTACACGCCAAGATCTATCTACTAGGTACAGAGCAACGGGTGGACATACATCCATCGAGAACTTAAACTCGAAGACAATGAGTTTTGTTAACGAGTAGGAACTCATGGTTGATGTAGTCGTACACTTGCCGATCTCAAGATCGAGTGGAAGTCCGAGCGCCGCAACTCAGCAGCGCATCCGTACTCGCACGCACGTTCAAGCCACCGGACAACCTCCACCTCCTTGCTCCAGTGATCCAAATGAAGCGAAACTCCTTCCGCATTTAAATGCCACCGGGAACATGTATCTCGCTAATCCGAGACCATGGGGGAATAATTCTAGAGGGGGAGAGAGATCCTTCACGAGGAGGTGTACGGAAGAAGGAGGAAGAGGGGGGCCTTTTATAGGAGGAGGGGGGGGTGACCCCTCACCTCCCCCATTCATGTGGTGGTAACCCCTCCACATTAAAATGCCTCTTCACATTCCCTTTTAAAGTCCCCACTTTAAATCCATTAAAATTCTCCAAGTTTAATGCTCTCTCATTTAATAAAACTCTTTTACTAAATGTATTCAGAATTTTGTTAATTACTTTAATTAACAAACATTCACATATAACCCCTTGCAATATTTCAATATCACATGCAGAACCACTTTCTGCAATTTCACCCGAAACAATTTCCGGTTTCTATCAAAACAATTCCTGCGCTTTGCAATTCTTTCGTCTGAAACATATGTGCTCCAAAATGGTGTCCGGTAACTCTTAAGTGTGTCACCCTACGGTTTGCGAATAATGCAGACATGATTGAGACTCCTCTCAGATCAATAATAAGAAGCGGGATCTGGAGATCCATACTGACTCCTGCGTATTCAACGATGACTTCTGTGATCGTGAGAACCTTTAACGCTTGTAATTTAATCCCTTTGTCTCTTGATATAATACATGTCCGAGATTCGATCATCAGTATCCAAATACCTAGTTTGATCTCGTTACCAACATGCACTCTTTTCTCGTTCCCGTGATATAACATTCTAGTGATCACATCACTTGCTTGCAAGCTACCTTAATGTGATATCACCGATAGGGCCTAGAGTATATCTATCCGTCATCGGGATTGAAAAATTCCACTCTTGATCCATGAGCCTCAACATAACACCTTCGTAGCACTAAACCCATCTTTATAGTCACCCTATTACGGTGTGACGTTTGATGTTATCAAGATACTCTTCCGGTGTTAGCAATTAACATGATCTCATGGTCTAAGGATAAAGATTACTTCGTATGATGTTATAGCAATGTAAACATAATGACTTGATTGTAATGCTATACTTCGGATGAATGTTCATCACATCATTTCACAAATTTTGTGACCTTGTTATTAACAACATCCAATGTCCATGATCAGGAAACCTTGATCATCTTGTTAATCAACAAGCTAGTCTATAAGAGAGGCATAATTAGGAACCCTTTTTGTGTATTAAACAAACATGTATTGACGTTTTCGATCAATACAATTATAGCATGCAAAATAAACATCTATCATATATAAGGAATACATAATAACAACTTTATTATTGCCTCTCAGGGCATATTTCCTTCAGTATCCCACTTGCACTAGAGACAGTAATCTAGTTCATGTAGTGATAAATCTAACACCCATGGAGTTCTGGTGTTGATCATGTTTTGCCCTAGGGAGAGATTTAGTCAACGGATCTGCTACATTTAGGTCCGTGTGTACTTTACAAATCTTTATATCTCCATCCTTGACATGTTCGCGGATGGAGTGAAACCGGCGCTTAATATGCTTGGAATTCTTGTGAGACCTCGGTTCCTTGGCATTGGCTATGGCTCCATTGTTGTCACAATAGATCACCATCGGGTCCAATGCACTAGGAACCACACCTAGTTCCGTAATGAACTCTTTCATCCAAACCACTTCCTGTGTCGCTTTTGAAGCAGCAACATATTCCGCCTCCGTCGTTGATCCAGCCACCACAGGTTGTTTGGAACTCCTCCAACTAACTGCTGCTCCGTTCAAGAGAAATACGTATCCGGATTGAGACTAACCCTAGTTTGGAACTCCTCCAACTAACTACTGCTAGCATCGACATAACACTTAGCGACTAGCTCTTCTTCACCTCCGTATATAATAAACATAACCCTAGTTCTTCTCAAGTACTTGAGGATGTTCTTGACTGCTATCCAGTGTTCTGAACCTGGATCAGATTGGTTCCTACTAGTCAAACTAATAGCATGTGCCACATCCGGTCTCGTACATAGCATGGCATACATAATAGAGCCTATGGCCGAGGCATAGGGGATCTTATCCATCATCTCTCTTTCTTCCGATGTAGCTGGACTTTGAGTCTTACTCAATGTCTTGCCTTGCAACATAGGTAAGAACCCCTTCTTACTTCCGTCCATATTAAACTTCTTTAATATCTTATCAAGGTATGTACTCTGCGATAGCGCAATTAGGCGCCTTGATCTATCTCTATAGATGTTAATGCCTAATATATATGACGCTTCACTAAGGTCTTTCATCGAAAATTTGCTATTTAGATAACTTTTAACACTGTTTAAAAGATCTATATCATTTCCAATCAATAATATGTCATCCACATATAATATCAGAAATGCCACATTTCTCCCACTCACTTTTTTGTAAATACAAGCCTCTCCATAAGTTTGGACAAATCCAAACTCTTTGATCACCTCATCAAAGCGGAGATTCCAACTCTGGGATGCTTGCTTCAGTCCATAGATGGATAGCTGAAGTTTTCATACCTTATTAGCATCCTTAGGATCGACAAAACCCTTAGGTTGTATCATATACAACTCTTCTTCAATATTACCATTGAGGAACGTAGTTTTGACATCCATCTGCCATATTTCATAATCGAAATATGCAGCAATTGCTAACATAATCCTAACCGACTTAAGCATCGCTACGGGAGAGAATGACTCATGATAGTCAACTCCTTGAATTTGTTGAAACCCCTTTGCGACAAGTCGAGCCTTATAGATGGTCACATTACCATCAGCATCAGTTTTTCTTTTGAAAATCCATTTATTCTCAACGGCCTTTCGATCGTGAGGTAAGTCCACCAAGGTCCAAACTTGGTTCTCGTACATGGATTTCATCTCGGATTTCATGGCTTCTAGCCATTTGTTGGAATCTGGGCTCATCATCGCTTCTTCATACGTCGCAGGGTCATCCATTTCATCAACCATGAAATTCACAACAGGATTGCCGTATAGTTCAGGAGCTGCACGTGTCCTACTTGACCTGCGAGGTTCGGTAGTGTCCTCTTTCAGAGTTTCATGATCAATATCATTATCTCTCTCTTCATTAGGTGAAGTCAACTCCGAAACAGTTTCTAGTGCTACGCTACTCGCCATTTCATGAAGAGAAGGTACAATAACCTCCTCGAGTTCTACCTTCCGACTACTCACACCTTTCGCGAGAAACTCCTTCTCAAGAAAGGATCCATTCTTGGCAACAAAAACCTTGCCCTCGGATTTATGATAGAAGGTATACCCAATCATTTCCTTAGGGTATCCTATGAAGATGCATTTTTCCGCTTTGGGTTCGAGTTTATCCGGTTGAAGTTTCTTCACATAAACATCGCATCCCCAAACTTTAAGAAATGACAACTTAGGTTTGTTTCCAAACCATAATTCATACGGTGTCGTTTCAACGGATTTAGATGGTGCCCGATTTAAAGTGAATGCAGCTGTTTACAGTGCATAATACCAACATGACAGTGGCAAGTTAGTCAGAGACATCATAGATCGAACCATATCCAATAAAGTACGATTACGACGTTCCGACACACCATTACGTTGTGGTGTTCTGGCAGGCGTGAGTTGTGAAACTATTCCACACTCTTTCATGTGTGTGCTAAAGTCGTAACTTAGATACTCACCTCCGTGGTCAGACCGAAGAAATTTAATCTTTCTATTATGATGATTTTCCACTTCATTCTGAAATTCCTTGAACTTTTCAAAGGTTTTAGACTTGTGTTTCATCAAATAGATATACCCGTATCTATTTAAATCATCCGTGAAAGTAACAAAATAACGATATCCACCTCGCACCGACACACTCATTGGTCCACATACATCAGTATGTATGATTTCCAATAAATTTGTCGCCCATTCCATTGAACCGGAAAATGGCGTTCTAGTCATCTTGCCCATAAGGCATGGTTCACATGTATCAAATGATTCAAAATCAAGTGATTCCAAAAGTCCATCAGAATGGAGTTTCTTCATGCTTTTAACGCCAATATGACCTAGACGGCAATGCCACATATATGCAGATATATCATTATCAAGTTTAATCCTTTTAGCATTAACATTATGGATATGTGTAATATTACTATCGAGATCCAACAGAAATAAACCATTCAACACAGGTGCATGACCATAAAAGATATCATTCTTATAAATCGAACAACCATTGTTTTCAGATTTAAAGGAATAACCACTTTGCATCAAACACGATCCGGATACAATGTTCATGCTCAGTGCAGGCACCAAATAACAATTATTTAGGTTTATAACTAATCCCGATGGCATATGGAGAGGTAGCGTCCCGACGGAGATCACATCAACTCTTGATCCATTGCCGACCCGCATCCTGACCTCATCCCTTGCTAGTTGTCGCTTGTTCCGCAACCCTTGAACCGAGTTACATATATTAGCAACCGATCCCGTATCAAATACCCAGGTGCTACTGCGAGTACTAGTCAAGTACACATCAATAACATGTATATCACATATACCTTTGTTTGCCTTGCTGGACTTCTTGTCCGCCAAATACTTGGGGCAATTGCGCTTCCAATGGCCAGTCCCCTTGCAATAGTAACACTCGGTGTCAGACTTAGGGCCAGCTCGGGGTTTCTTTTCAGGTGTGGCAACAGATTTGCCACCCTTCTTTCCCTTGTGCTTGCCTTTCTTGTCCTTCTTGAAACCGGTGGTCTTATTGATCATCAACACTTGATGTTCTTTCCTAATCTCCACTTCTGCAGCCTTAAGCATTGACAGAAGCTCGGAAAGAGACTTCTTCATGCCCTGCATATTATAGTTCATCAAGAAGCTCTTGTGGCTAGGTGGCAGAGATTGGAGAACATGATGTATGCCTAAGTCAATGGGAATCGTTATTCCCAAGGACAGAAGCTTATCGGCTTACCCAGACATTTTGAGTACGTGCTCACTAACGTAGCTGTTTTCCTCCATCATGCAGCTAAAGAACTTTTCAGAAGCATTATAACTCTCTACGGCAGCATGGGTATCGAAAATCATTTTCAATTCTCCCATGGTATCAAAGGCATTGCCATTTTCGAAACGCTTTCGAAGTTCTGGCTCTAGCCCATACAGTATGCCGCAATGAACTAAGTTGTGGTCCTCCTGACGAGTCATATAGACATTCTTTTCCTTGTTAGGGGCATCACGAGCTGGTGGGGGGCCTAGCGGCGCCTCTAGCACATATTGCTTTTGTGCAGCATTAAGGAGAATCCTCAAATTCATAGCCCAGTTGGTGAAGTTGCTACCATTCGTAGCAAGTTTCTCTTTCTCCATGAACACATTGAAACTAAAAGCAGGTGGTGCCATCTACAACAGAATTTGTGAAGTTTATTTAGACTAAGTTTATGATAGAGTGAGTTCAACTAATCTAAATTACTAATGAACTCCCACTCAAAAACGACATCCCTCGTGTCCTTTTGGTGATTACATGAACCAAATCCACTACACCAAGTCCGATCATCACGTGAGTTGATGTATCTTCAAAGGCGAGCATCTATATGGGCATCATATCAACCATATGACTCATGCTTAACATTTCGGTCCGTGTTCCGAGGCCATGTCTGTACATGCTAGGCTCGCCAAGTAAGAACCTAAGTATTTGCGTGTGTAAAACTGTCTTACACCCGTTCCTATGAAAGCGTAGATTCAAGTACACCCGATCATCACGTGATGTCTCGAAACACGATCCACAGAACGGTGCATACTTAAGGAAGAACAAATTTTTATCTTGATATCTAAATGAGGGATCATCTTACAATGCTAAAAAAGCGTCAAACTAGCAGTATAAGATGCTAACATCTAATGTGTAAAGTGAGATGATATGGTCCATGCATTTGATCTCTATCATTTGCATCGTGGTATGAACTTACACGTTCAGTGTGTTGTAAGAGTATCTATCATACATCTACTTACAACAATACCATATCAATACACTAGCCCAACAACGATCTAAACTAGATGCCTCTAATTTATCAATTGCAAGTTTTACGTGGCTTAGGGCTTTCGGAGATAGAAGCGTTCTTACCTACGAACATGAACCACAATGAGGATAACCAAGTTACTAGAAACTTGTTGTAAATCAGATATTGACTATAGTAGGAGAGACAGACACCCTCCAGCCACTTATGCAAAACTAGTTGCATGTCAGTCGTGGAACCGGTCTCATGTACAATGACATGTAAGGTTGGTCCGGGCCGCTTCATCCCACTATGCCACCAATATCCAAAATACATAGAAGATGCAATAACATGATCATCATAACCCACATATAAACATATGTGTACTACCCGTGCAAAGTACATACGCATAGATCAGGCTATGATACCACTGTTGGGTCTGCAGCATAAAAAACAAAAAATTTCCTACGATGAGAACTACACGCCAAGATCTATCTACTAGGTACAGAGCAACGGGTGGACATACATCCATCGAGAACTTACCCTCGAAGACAACAAGTTTTGTTAACGAGTAGGAACTCGTGGTTGATGTAGTCGTACACTTGCCGATCTCAAGATCGAGTGGAAGTCTGAGCACCGCAACTCAGCAGCGCATCCATACTCGCACACACGTTCAAGCCACCAGACAACCTCCACCTCCTCGCTCCAGCGATCCAGTGAAGCAAGAACTCCTTCCTGCATTTAAATGCCACTAGGAACATGTATCTCGCTAATTCGAGACCATGGGTGAATAATTCTAGAGGGGGAGAGAGATCCTTCACGAGGAGGTGTAAGGAAGAAGGAGGAAGAGGGGGGCCTTTTATAGGAGGAGGGGTACCCCCTCCCCATAGCCGGCGCATGGGGGGTGACCCCTCACCTCCCCCATTCATGTGCTGGTAACCCCTCCACATTAAAATGCCTCTTCACATTCCCTTTTAAAGTCCCCACTTTAAATGCATTAAAATTCTCCAAGTTTAATGCTCTCTCATTTAATAAAACTCTTTTATTAAATTTATTCAGAATTTTGTTAATTACTTTAATTAACAAACATTCACATATAACCCCTTGCAATATTTCAATATCACATGCAGAACCACTTTCTGCAATTTCACCCGAAACAATTTCCGGTTTCTATCGAAACAATTCCTGCGCTTTGCAATGCTTTCATCTGAAACATATGTGCTCCAAAATGGTGTCCGGTAACTCTTAAGTGTGTCACCCTATGGTTCACGAATAATGCAGACATAATTGAGACTCCTCTCAAATCAATAATCATAAGCGGGATCTGGAGATCCATACTGACTCCTGCATATTCAACGATGACTTCTGTGATTGTGAGAACCTTTAACGCTTGTAATTTAATCCCTTTGTCTCTTGATATAATACATGTCCGAGATTCGATCATCGGTATCCAAATACCTAGTTTGATCTCGTTGCCGACATACACTCTTTTCTCGTTCCCTTGATATAATATTCTAGTGATCACATCACTTGCTTGCAAGCTACCTTAATGTGATATCACCGAGAGGGCCCATAGTATATCTATCCGTCATCGGGATTGACAAATTCCACTCTTGATCCATGAGCCTCAACATAACACCTTCGTAGCACTGAACCCATCTTTATAGTCACCCTGTTACGGTGTGACGTTTGATGTTATCAAGATACTCTTCCGGTGTTAGCAATTAACATGATCTCATGGTCTAAGGATAAAGATTACTTCGTATGATGTTATAGCAATGTAAACATAATGACTTGATCGTAATGCTATACTTCGGATGAATGTTCATCACATCATTTCACAAATGTTGTGACCTTGTTATTAACAACATCCAATGTCCATGATCAGGAAACCTTGATCATCTTGTTAATCAACAAGCTAGTCTATAAGAGAGGCATAACTAGGAACCCTTTTTGTTTATTAAACACACATGTATTGATGTTTCTGATCAATACAATTATAGAATGCAAAATAAACATCTATCATATATAAGGAATACATAATAACAACTTTATTATTGCCTCTCAGGGTATATTTCCTTCATTCTCGCTACCCAGTTGTTGCAGTCTTGAGATCCTGTGGAGAGTTCTGGCATCTCCCCTTTAGAGGCCCACTGTCTTCGAGAGCCCTCGAGAGGTCATCAATGCAGGGGCCAGTTACCCAGTGGATGGGGTACCCCGGTACCGATAGTCCGACAGTAGCCCCCGGTCAATTGTCTTGCACGTCACCACGAAGGGACAAGGAGGTCAAGGGGCCTAGCGGAGCCGGGCCCAGCTATCTGGTCATGTCGATGCACGATCTCCGAAGCCACTGCTCGCAGCTTCCACGTGCCCACGTAGGACGTGGCATACGCCATGTACAGGAACCGTCATTTCACTATTTAGCCTCGGGGAAGGGGCTGCCCGAAAAACCCCAAATCCCCAAGAACTCGCCGGCTTCCGCCCTCCTCCGCCGCCAATCCACCAGTGTTCTTCATGACACCATTCCTCCTTCTTCTGCGACGCACGTGATGGCGCTCAAGAGAGCCCGCGACACTTCTGCTACGCCGAGCTTTCCCGCATCGACAGCGGGAGCCCTGCTGCCGGTAGTGATTCTCAACAGGGAGGGGCTAGAGAAGGTCCACAAGCTGACGGCGTCAGGCTTGAACGAGTGGGGCGCCTCAGGCGTATGATGCGATGACATTGGGGGAGACGGGTGGGTTGCCACTGCGGCCCCCGTCTTCACCCATTCCATCACCGCCGGCCTTGTTCCACCTTTTCCCTTTCCTCATGGTCGTCTTGGACCATTAGTGTATCCAGCTCCTCCACCTCCATCCGTGGAGCGTGACCCACCTGGCCGCTTTCGCTTTCTAGTGTGAGGCCTTCGTCGGGGTGGCCCCGTCCTTCGCATTGTTCCGACACTTCTATAGCCCTCGCGTTCTCGTAGTAGGGGACATCCTCGGCGGTGTCTGGTTCTTCGTCGGGGAGGAGGGAGACTTCCTGTCGATGTCCATCCTTGGTGTGGAGTCGGAAGTCCTCCGCAATTGGGTCCTAGTAGACGTCGGTGGGCCTACCCCCCGCTCCGTGCTCATGCTGGGGTAGCGGTGGAGAACCCGGGTTGGGCTTGCGAGGCGGCCGCCTACATGAGTCTCGGACCCCTCTCGGGGCACGTGCTGTATCTGAGGATCCTGGGGCTGTCCGACGCGATGGTGGTGAGGTAGTTCCTACGGCAATAGATTGCCCCCCTTCAGGAGCACTGAAGGCCCGCGTGGTCCGCATCGCCTGACCTCGACTTGGTCCGACTCTCCGAGGGGCCCCACGGCAAGGACACCATGTCCGTGCTCATGTTGTTGCTCCTTGGCACGAACGTGGTGGCGGAGTTTCTGCCTGGCGCGCGTCCCTTGTACTCGGTCGGAGGCGCGAGCACCGCTCGGTCGGGACTCCCCACCTTCGATGCTCGGGGGGGGGGGGGGGGTATGTCCCTTGGTCGACCTGGATGACGAGGATAAGGGACCAAGACAAACCTCTGAGTCGCTTCGGTGCATGCAGCACGGGGGGATGATCAGCAGCGTGTCGTCTTCCGAGGAGGAGGATGCCGAGGAGCCTCCTCGCGCTGGGGCCGATGGCTCTCCTAGCAGAGCAGTCTGTGGGAAGCGGGCCGAACCTGAGGTGTCGATCGCTCCGGTGCCTGTGCTGTCGGTTGAGAAGCGCCTGAGGCGGGGTGGCAGCAACTCCTTCCTCCATCCCAGTGCGAGGAGGGCCAACTGGTCCTTGGCGGGGGAAGGAGTGAAGAGGTGAGACACCATCACGTAACTCCCTTTATTTTCTTGCCTCTTTCCTCATGACACCTCCTCGCTCTATCGCTGCAGGCGTGAGGGGAAAAGGAAAGTAGCAGCAGTGAAGAAAGATTTGGGTGAAGCAGGAGGGCATGTCGGGGCAGCTATGCCTCCGTGTCTGCCTAGGAATTCAACGTGGTAGGGGAGATCTTGGCTGATGAGGGCCTTCCAGATATGGCAGTGCCTCCTAGGCACAGTGAGGCTCCCCTCCCCAAGGCCTGGTAGGAGCGCAAGGCGGGACCCTGTCGACAGCCCGTGATGGCTGGGAGGAGTTCGTGGGAGCATCCTGCAAGACCCTGAGCTAGTGGGGACGAGTGTGCTGGCCCTGCTACCCCTCGAGGGTAGCTCCTTGAGTCGGTCAGGGCGCCTGCAATGCATCGTCACAACTGCCCGCGCCGGGCTCGACCAGTTCCTTGTTGATATCGTCGTAGAGGAGCATCATATAGCCGGGGTGTTGTGCCGCCTTCACCTGGAGGGTGCCGCGAATGGGCCCAGGAGCAATGGAGGAACCACGGCAAGGCCACGAACTCCAAGGGCGACCGAGACCTTGAGGAGGCCTCTTGCGAGGCAGTGGTGACCCCTGCGCAGGTCCAGGGCCGTGCTCTGCCTCCTGAGGCCTACCCTGCAGGCCTGGACGACATCACCCAGGACTTCTCCATGCGTGAACGTGCGCTTCCCTTTTCCTAGCGGGAGGCTGAGGAGGATCGCTAGAGAGTCGCCCAGAGGGAGCGAGACATGGCCCTTTGCAAAGAGGAAGTCCGACTTCGCGAGGACGAAGCTCAATTTGAGAGGAGCCGTCTAGAGGCGTTTGAGGCCCAGCTAGTTACGGCCCAGGAACGACTCGAGGAGCGCACACTTGATATTGATCATCGTGGTGCGAACACCGACGACCGCGTCCAGTGGTGCTATGCCAAGGTTGCCATCGAGCGAGAGCAGATGAAGAAGGACAACGAGGTGGTGCTCTTGTAGCTTCGCCAGACCTGTCGGGTGGAATGGCATGAGAAAGCCAAATTCTAGGAGTCCCGTTTCATGAAGAGGCGGGAGGAGTTGCAAGGTTCTCTCTGCTCAGCGGAGGAGCAGCTCGGCCAGGACCTTCCTGACCAAGACGCCTAGAGGGAGCTACGAGCTGCTCACGAGGAGCTCTAGAAGTGCTGGAATCTTCACAACCAGATGGAGTGAGACCTCCAGGTATTGGAGAAAGAGAGGTGCAAGATGTACCGGACGTTGGCCCAGCGTGCGGCTGCCACTCTGCAGGACTTTGGGGTGACCGATTTCTACACCAGGCCCCTCGCCGATGCTAGCACATATGGTGCCTTCCTGACGCTCTTCAACCGCATCACGGCGACATAAGAGGGGAGGGCCATGCTTTACCATGGGTATCACCTGGAGGAATGTTGCAAGATGATGCGGGTCATAGCGACCCATGTTCTCTCTGTCCTCTACCAGTATGATGCCAACTTTCCCTGGAGGGTGCTCCTAGATAAGGTGACACACCCCATGGGGACCCCGCCTGATGAGGTCCTGCGGTTCAACCAGCTCGTGGGGAACATGTTTACGAGTTCCTCCTAGTCTTCATGCTGACTGAAGAGGGGTAAAGCTCTGAGGCTGCTGAGTCCTCTGGCGATGGAGATGGAGGCTCCCCAGCTGGGTCGCCTGGTGCCGGGGGGAGTGATGAGTCATCTCTAGGAGATAGCGCTTCAGAGCCATTGGCCTATAAGGGCCTTGTCGACTGTACTCCGTGTAAAGTGAACTAGTGCAGCAACCATGTCCCAGACCTAATGTCTTTTTGTTGCGCATACATGTCCATGCTCTTGTCGAGGTATAAGCGTTTGTGTCTGCAGGTGGGTGACTTTTATCCCTAATCGAGTAGCAAGTTCAGAGCCTGTCCTACTGGATCATTTAATCGGCTGAGGGGCCGATGACTCGTGAGTTGTTCTGCCATCCTCTCGAGGAGAGGCTGTCCTGTTTGGCATATGGATTTTTAGTCTTTTGATGGCCCGGAACCTTGGGTGAGGTGACTTACGGTCGATGGATGGGCCATAGGTTCAAAACTTGACACTTTAGGTCCTGTGGAGCTTGAGCCGCGTATGGACAGGGCCTCACAAGCCATCATAGTGAGGTCTGTACATGTTTGTTTTAGTTTAGGAACCTTGGGTGAGGTGACTCGCAACCGAGGAACATGTTACAAGTTTAGAGCTCGACACTTTAGGCCCTTAGGATCTCGGACCGCGGATGGATAGGGCCTCGCAAGCCGTCATTGCGATGTTTTTCTCGTGCGAGGGACCGTGGGTGAGGTAACTTGTGGCCGAGGAATGGGCCACAAGTTCAGAGCTTGACACTTTAGGCCCTTAGGAGCTCAGGCCGCGGATGGACATGGCCTCGCGAGCCATCATAGCGATGTTTTTCTCATGCCAGGGACCGTGGGCGAGGTAACTTGTGGCCAAGGAATGGGCCGCAAGTTTAGAGCTTGACACTTTAGGCCCTGGCGATTTAGGGCCGCCAGAGGGGCGTGCCTCACGAGCCACCTCATAAGCCTCTCAAGGTGATGGGGATATGCCAAATGGGGTATGCCCAGCAGGACGTTTCGACTAGGCCAAGTCCTCTATGAGTGGGCCTACAGGATGGCGACTGGAATGCGACTAAGAGGGAGCCTGGCGACTAGAAGCTGGATGCCCATAAGCGTAGCTAAAGCCCAGTGGGATTAGGTCAAATCCTCCGAGTCCTTAACTGATTCAGTTGTATATCTGTAAACCCTAGTGAGGTACCCCTATATAAGCCTCCCTAGGGTACTCTCTGTACTTACGTTCCATCATACACCCCATCGACTCGCTGCCTAGCCACTGAGCTCGCCACCATTATACTCACTCGATAATACAATCTAGCAGGAGTTGGTCTTTACCCTACGGGGGGCTGAACCTGGTAAATCCCTATGTCTTTGCCCTCATCTTGCTCCGCAGATGGCTGCTTGCTCTTGCCCCAAAACCTTCCAATTGGTACCCATGGTAGCGACTATCGTGATAATTCCCACGATAGTGGCGCCCACTATGGGATACTCGTTATTGACATCATCGAGGTCGAAGTCGTCGGGGAAGTGCGCGAGCCCAAGACTAAGCACCGTGGTGGCCCCGAGTTGGAAGGCCGATCGTGCCATCCACTCGACGACAGTAGGCGGCTCGTCAAGGTAGCACCAAACCTCCATCAGCCCCCCAGGAATAACTTCGGTGGGGGAGATCCCCTGAAGAACAGCCTATACACTTAGCGCTGAAACGGTGGCCGTGTTCACCACCGCCGTCACGCATTGCAAGGCGTCAAAGGTCTGCACCACCGGGTGGCTTTGACCTATCACGGTTGCAATCTTAGAAAAACAAGATCACGAGAAAGAAATCTAGTGGACTCACCCGCTCGGGGACTAACCTGCCCGGGGACTCACTAGATACCAGAAAGGAGTAGAAGAAGGTGATTGTCACCAAGGAGTTTGCGGCAGCTCTCGGTCGCGAACTTCTCGAGCTTGGCCAATTTCTCTTGATACCCAAGGACGGTCAAGTCAGAGGCCTTCCGCTCATCCTCCATAGCAACGACCGTAGCCTTGGCCCTCTCTTTAGAAGAAACCATCGTAGCCTTCGTCGCCTCCAGCTCCTTCACCAGCGAGCCGACCCGCTCCTCTACCACGACCAACGATGCATTCGCAGCATCCAGCTCAGCGACCGGAACGTATCCCTCGCGGCCTTGGCAATTGCAGCAGGAAGATAATATAAAGGATAAGAGGACCACAATTCAATCTCTACACAACATCAGAAGCCCAAATTCATCAAGATAAAATCAATTCACTAGCAGATGCTTGGAGTCGCTAGTTGGCTTCCTGCACACTCCGCAAGTCGCTTTCCAGGCGTTCCTTAGCGGCCTGCCAATCAGACGATTCCCTTTGCAGGCCCTGAAGACAGAAACAATGAAAGACTGAACAACTAAAAGCTCTAAGTGTCTAGCCGCTGAAATTCAGAGACTAGACCCTCGGCGACTGGATGACTAAAGTTCTAAGTGTCTAACCACTAAAATTCAGTGACTAGACCCTCAGGGACTGGACGACTAAAAGTTCTAAGTGTCTAGCCGCTAAAATTCGGCAACTAGACACTCGGGGACTGGACATACCTGTGTAGCAGCACATAACATGTTGTGAAGCTCGCTAGCATCCGTTGAAGCAACCATGAACGATGTACATCTACGACGTTTCTCGCCGTCGCCATCAACGGCCTCAGGAACCTGTGGTCATTGTGTTCCAGTAGCCGCGTCAAAGTCCCTCACCACAAAGCGAGGGAACATCGCGACGCTCATTGCCGGAGCACTGGCCGCAGGCACCGGTGCCTCCGTTGGCATGGTCGATTTGCTCGGCTCCGAGCTATTGACCGCTTCACCTTCAGCAGTAAGGGTGGAACCGCCCTTCCCCTTGTCTTCTTCCACCACGATAGTGGAGTCACCCTCCTTTCCCCTCTTCGCGCCTTCACCCGGCGCCTCGACTTTGGCGGCTTTCCTCTTCTTGGAGGGGTCAAGCTCCCCCTCGGTGTTAGTTGGTGGAACCTTGGCCACCGAAGGGCGGTCGATCTTCTTGACACCAGACCTGTGAAATCGCCACGGTCAGCAAGCTACTGATACAAGAAAATATCGAAACACGAGAAAGAAAGCATCAAACTTACTTAGCAACCAGGAGAGTGCGCAAACCGGTGCTAATATGGGCAGGCTTCTCTAGCTCCAGGCCCAACCTGTGCGTGAGCCCCTTCTCAAACACGCTCATGGCCCACGACACCGCAGGCTTCTTCGACATCAAGGTCGCGGTTGCGGGAACCTCCTGCCCGAGCGACATAGGTGCCCCATCTGGTGGCGGGGACTTCGACCTCATGTTCTCAGCAGCCCCTGGCTCCAAGACCATCGAGATTGTCAGCACGATCACGGCAAGCGGAACTGCCAATTCCACCATCACGGTCGCGGTCCCTGATCCCATCATCGGAGTTGGTCCTCCGGGATCTTGGTCGGAACTTCAGCCTCCTCGTCGTCGGTCTCTTTGTCTGAATCAAAGGTTGCCACCGATCTAGGCGGCGATGCTGGCTTTGGTGTTGGCTTCTTCATAGGCGACTTTAGATTTCGTGTAGGCTTTGTCGGCATAGCCATGCACCATGAGCTGTGCTCTTGCATGTTGGCGTCATCGCTGTCGTGCTCTTTGAGCCTATGACTTGCCTCGATTTCACGCTGCTTCTGCATGCGAGTCTTCCGAGCTACGGGAACAGGCGCGGCGACCTCCGCTACATCATCCTCGTTGTCAGAGGATCCTTCCTCCTCCTCTTCGATCTCCTTGGGAACTTCCTCATCGAGTGGGGGAAGCCAATTCTCGAGGACTTGGAATAACTCGCAAGATACAGAAAGAATGATGGTCAGTCAACAAGGGCGACTGCAAATGTGTGATTGCAAAGTGAAATTATAAGGCAAGGAGACTCACTGTAGGGGCCTGACACTTCTCGGTGGCAGGGTATGGAGCAAGCCCGGCCTTCGGGTTGTTGTACTCCGCCTCCGTTATCTTCTTCAACACGGCAATGTAGTCGTCAGCCTCCCGTACCTCCTTGCTCGCCTTCGTGGCATCATCCTTGCTAGTATACTAGTACATCTAGTGGGCTCGGGTGCCTAGTGGAACTAGCCGCTGGCCAAGCTAGCAGTTATACAGATTCATGGTCTCAAGACCCTCCTTCTTCAACTCCTTGATCCGCCTCAGCATTTCATCGACAACCATCCTTTGGTCTTCAGGAAGTGTGGTCGCTGACAGCCGGTGTGGCTCGCTCTTCTCGGTGGTATACGTCGGGAGAGCCACCTCACCATCGGGAGTGGACTCCTTTACATAGAACCATCTCTTCTTCCACTCGCTGGCCTCCTTCTTCGGCAGCAGAAGCTTCACAAAAGTATCCTTGGGCTTCAGCTGAAATGTGATGCCGCCCGCCACTAGGATGGGACCGCCAGTTCCTTCATGGCCGGCATGGACGTGGAACAGCTCTAGCCACAAGGGAAAATATGGGCAACATTCCAGATAGCTCTCGCAGAAGGTGACGAAGATCGTGAGCTGCTCCACACTGTGCAGCCCTAGGTCCGATGGCTTGATTGCGTAGTACACGCAGAATCACTGAAATAAGATAGAAGTAGGGAAGCCCAAACCCCTCTCCAGATGGCTCAGGAAGCAGATGAACTCCCCAGGGTAAGGCTTGGGTTCCATCTCGCTGGACCCGGGAATCCACCAATTCCCCTTGCAGAGGATGCCTGCATCCGCGAAAGATTTCAAGACGGTGTTGGTGCACTTCGAGCTTCCCCATAGATCCTTTGGAGGCGCCATTGAGGGAAGAAGGATGTCACTCTGTCTGGAGATTTCAATCGGGAGTAGATCTAGGGACTAAGCATGCACGGGGATGGAGAAATGCGAAGGTTCGTCTTTCCTTCTGCTATTCTCCTTATAAAGGAGACACTACCCGCCAATATCGGGCTAGCCATTACCTCGCGGTAATTGCGCCAAAGTTACCGTTGGGTTACCCAACGGCTAGTTTGGCCAACTTGATGGTCCAACTTCACTCACTCGACTCGCCACTTACTCGCCCTCCCACTCGACTGGGTGCGGCGACTCGAGCCCAATTCCACTCACCGATGTTGTGACTGAAGACATGCTGGAGGGATTTCCTCCTTCATTGAGGGAGTCCATCGCCAATTCGCTTGGCCATCCAAATTGGACTCACCTACTTCGACTGCCAAATGAACACCTGTGCCGAACCAACATTGGCCTTGGGGACTACTGATGGGGATATGGCCAGTAGGATGTTTCGACTAGGCCAAGGCCTCTGCGAGTCGGCCTGCAGGACGGTGACTGGAATGCGACTGAGAGGGAGCCTGGCGACTAGAATCTAGAGGACCAGAAGCATAGCTAAAGCCCAGTCAGATTAGGTCAATCCTCCGAGTCCTTAACTGATTCGGCTGTATATCTGTAAACCCTAGCAAGGTACCCCCTATATAAGCCTCCCTAGTGTACTCTCTGTACTTACGTCCATCATACACCCCATCGAATCGCTACCTAACCACCAAGCTCGCCACCATTGTACTCACTCGATAATACAATCTAGCAGGAGTAGGTATTTACCCTATGGGGGTCAAAGCTGGGTAAATCCCTGTGTCTTTGCCCTCATCTCGCTCCGCAGATGGCTGCCCGCTCTTGCCCCAAAACCTTCCAATCTCTACCCCTGGTAGCGACTTCCGTGGTCATTCC
Source organism: Avena insularis (assembly GCA_023614405.1). Taxonomy (NCBI): domain Eukaryota; kingdom Viridiplantae; phylum Streptophyta; class Magnoliopsida; order Poales; family Poaceae; genus Avena; species Avena insularis. Next base: position 331,642,948 of record CM042688.1, read on the forward strand.
CACGACACGAGGAGAGCACTATGGGGCCCGTTCTAGACCGTGATCTTCTCTAGAAGGAGATCGTAGGTGTAGCATGTTGCGGCGGTCCCGGACAGGGACGTGTGTCTCCTAGACGAGTCATGTTCCCAGCGCCGCCCCGTCCCGTTAGTACATCATACGAGGGCCTCGAGCGTTAGGGATCTACGAGCAAGGTGACTTGTCAACAAAGCTAGTCCGTAAGTTTATAGCTCCCTTCTTCTGTCCCCGACATCGATGGAGGTGATTAGGTGAAATGCGACACCCTATCCCCCGCTCGCATGATGGACTCAAGGGACGAGGCCAGCGCATGGGCGAAGAAAAACCAAGAAGAACGGAGTAACTTATCCAAAAATAGGCAGAAATTATCATTAACAGTAGTTCCTTCCCTTCTCAGGTGCCCTGCTGAGGGGTGCAAAAAACAACATCCAGCGGAGGAGGAATGAGGGCGGTGGGTCACCTTGGGGGCGGAACCCTGTAGAGGTGCATGCGCCTAAGGTGCGGGTTGTCTCTGATTCTCCGGGCTCCTCACGGGGGGCTCGGATCTTCTGGATCTGCTGCCCGCCCAGCCCCCGGGACCTCCGTCGGGGCTGTGGGTCCGGGGTCTTGGGGGCGCCGGGATTTGTTTCGCTTGATGCTCTATTCACACCTCCTCTTGTTGTCGTATTCCTCCCCGACCTCCCTGAGCTTGACGCATTGGTCAGTATCATGGCCTTGCCTCTAATGGAAGGTGTAGTACTAGTGCAGACTGGCAGAGTTATCCGTTCCTCTTATGAGGAGGCGCTGCTTTTGGCCCTTTCTCGGCCGCCTGGTGGGGCTTTCCTCACCCTTCTCGGTGGGGTATGCGGGCCAGTCCTGCCGTCGTCGAACTGGGCCCCGGCTTCTGCCTTGGTGCAACGGTCGGCCACTGTAAAGAGCTCGGCTACCGTGGACAGTTTCTCCCCGCGACGACCGATCTTGTCGAGCAATTGCACGTCAGAGACCCCGCCCGCAAAAGCCGCGATGATCTCCTCGTCGGTGGCTCCGCTGACCCTAACGAGGTTTTGGTCAAAATGTTGCAGGTACTTTCTCAAGGTCTCTTCAAGCCCTTGGTGCACCCTCCGAATGTCCTCGCACGTGTACACGGACTCATCCACCTTTGCAAACTTCACGATGAAGACGCCACCACGAGCCGATGGACTCTTCGGGGAGGTTCAGGAGCCATGTGCATGCCTCCGAGCCCAGGCCCATAAGGAACCAGTTGGCTAGGACGCGGTCGTCTCCTCCGGCTGCTTCTATGCCCATGGTGTAGAGCTACAGGAACTCCACGGGGTTGGTGACGCCATCGTACCTAGAGGCATCTCCATCTTGAACTTGGGCGGACATACCACCCGTCGGAGGTTCTTGGTAAGGGCGGGGCAACTGGAGCTACGGGTCTCCATGCCACCAGTGAGTTTTGACCGGTTTTGTAACCCTACGGCCGAGATGGCCTAGAGGGTCTGGGTCTCACGGCCACTCCTGGCCAAGGTGACCCGTGCGTCCTCCGCCGAGCGGACGACGTCTGCCCAGGCTTGAACCCATGCCGTGCTCGCTGCACCGGGCAGCTTCTCCTCGCCCGAGCCCCCGGGCCCGCCACGGAGAGGAGGCGGAGGCGCACCATAGGCTACGTCGCCCGATCACGCCTCGCGCGCTGCGGGGTTGTCCCAGGCGACGTCCATCAGGGCCGCAAGGCGCGCCTGGAACTCTTCCCTAGCGCCCTCCGCAGGCGAGGAGTGAAGGAGCTCTTTCGCCATAAGGCAGGCTGTCTCTGGGGTGAGGGGGGCGCTAGGCGCCCGGGTCGGTGAAGTGCTCAATGAAGATAACTCTCCTCCCGTCTGCGTGGAGGGGCACGAGCAGGGCCCTCTACCAGCCCCGGAGCGCGTCCGGGAGTAAGGGAAGCCCGCCACAAGCCCCCCATCCTCTCTGCCTACTCTCGCTAGGAGCGACCATCTCAAGGCTTGCTGTGAGCGACCATGCTGGCGTCTCTGGCCGAAGTCCTCCAGGTCGCGCCTCAAACCCCCTACCTGGTGCGCCAAATGTCGGAGATTTGTCCAGCGAAGGAACTAGGGTCCAATGATCCCTTGGTTCGAGAGGGGGCTCGACACACGACTCCGAAGGAGTCCGGTGACGGCTACAGTGGCGGAGCGGATGCACGACAGAGAGTTGATACCAGGTTTTTTTACCTAGGTTTAGGACCTTCGTGAGGAGGTAAATCCTCTATTCCTTCTTGGTTATATTGCTCGCTTGCCTCGCAAGGTTACAATGGTGGATGAAAGTATAGGGTTTTAGATCTCTGGGGTCCTTCCCTTACAACGTAGGAGAAGGGCTCCTTATATAGGGAGGCGTCGGGCCTCTTCCCCTATCTCTTGGGCGGAAAGGGTCACCGCATTCCTGCCAATGTATGTGGTCCCGGCTTGTCTTCTTATGACCGCCGAGTGGTTGCCGTGTCAGAGTGTGGTAGGCTTCCCCTCCACTTTGCATCGCCATCCTGGTCTTTTTGCACCAAAATGGCTGTGTCAGAACCTACCTTTGTCCTGCTTCATCCCACTCCCCCTGCGTGGATTGGTTTCTTCGGGTGGATCGGTCATCACTTGGACCAACCGTTGGGGCGTCGCCTTGCAAAGCACGTCCGTTCCTTGTGATGTTTCCCTCTAGAGGTTGTGATGGGGGGGTCTCGCCGCGTAGATGTTGCAGTCTTGAGCTCCCGTAGAGAGTTCTGGCATCTCCCCCTTTAGAGTCCCACTCTCTTCGAGAGCCTTCGAGAGGTCATCTATGCAGGGCCTAGTGACCCGGTGGGACGGGGTACCCCTAGTACCGATAGTCCGACAATACTTGCATACATACATTCTTGTGCAAACCAAGCAATAGCCTGTGACTCGATCACCCCCTTGCATGAATTGCGCATGTTGCACCAGTGAGTTAAGAACTCCTGGTATGTCTCATATGGCCTCTGCTTACACATCGCCAGCTGTTGTGGCATGTTCGGCCTCTTGTATGTGCTTCTATCCAGCAGTTGATGCTTCCTGTTGGCAAATTATTTAGCCATATCCTTGCTGGCCCTTCCAGCATCTGAGGTACGTACCTTACTACCCATATCAAATTACCCGTGGCAATGTTTACCGCGGTTGCATAATCAATTAACCAATCCTCTAGCTTGGTACTTCCGTCGTATGTCTTTGTCCCTCTAGCCAGCTGGAAGTTCGGCACAGGAGGTTCTCTCATAATCCGTTGTCCAAAGCATGCAAGACCCGGAGGACCTTCTCCTTCCATTATCTCCAACCTATAAATCCGAGCCAATTTCAGCCTTGCATCATCTGACTGTAGGTTCCTGTTTCCCAGCCTCGACCCTATCACATGATGATCTGGCATGGGAAACCTGGCATTGTCCATTGCCGAATAACCATCATTGTATATGTTTTTATCCGGATGAATATTGTGTTCTTGCATAGCTGGGTCGGCACTTTTCTCTTGCAAAGGTATGTACTGTTGCTGATGTTGCCGATGTGGATTTTGTCCAGGTCATGCCGAGTTATGTTGTCCGGCATTTCCATACCCAGTATTTCCTTGCCTAGCATTGCCTTGGCCGTGGTTACCTCGTCCACCTTAACCGCGGCTAACACAGTGGCGATCCTCATCACCCTGAACTGATTTTCCTTTCCCTGCCCTTGCCGGGTCATACGGGACCATCTGTTTGTTTTTTCTTCCCAAGGTTACCACCTATTCCCTTCTTGGGCCATCATGTGGATATGACGCTGCTCCGGGGGATTTTGCCGGAGCACCCCCTGCTGAATGAACGACTTTGGAGCCTCCTTCCCTCGCCGGGTTTGCCTTGAGAAACTCCTCATTCTGTTTGTTAGCAATTTTAACTAACTCAACGAGTCTTTCTTGTTGCCTTTGTCGGTCCTCACCGGTCAGACCCTCTAACTCGCACGCTACTGAATTTGTAGCCCTAAGTTTCTTCGTCGGGCTACTATACCTCGGCAGACCCACCGACATTGGGTTACCTTATTCTCCTGGCTTAGGGACATATTCTTTGTCTATCTCACTGATGAGGTTTCTACCCCTAATCTTCACACCATCCATACGGGTGGGACTAATCATGTTTGCCTTTGCGTACTCACGTAGCATGATGTTCAATGACTGCTGCTATTTTCTTTGCCCCTGCTAACATTTTCAGCCAGGTCTCCTCTAGCTCGGCCTGTGCCTGAGCCGCATCTGCTATAGGAGCTATGGGAGTGGCTAGGATCTCTATTGCTTGCTGCAACACATTTTGTGGCCTGTCTAGTGGAGGACCGCTAATCCTAGATACCTTCGGTGTTATCTTCGGGTCCTTTGCCAGGTCTTTGCTTGCTCCTGCATCTGGCATAGTCATCATTACCTCATCGCAACTGGCGGGGCGAGCGAAACACGAATCACGAGCCGTGCTAAGGGGTGGCTATCCTCCATCGATGACATGCAGCAGGTGAACGCAGGACTCGTCGACGCCGACGTAGATCTTGTGGGCGCCGAAGCTGATGAAGAGCATGTTGCACGGTGGAGGGCGGTTGCCGAAGCTGCGCGTGTTGTCGCTGACATAGTCCAGCGCTCCAAATCCCTGAACGAGCCCGGAGACGATGTGTTCGCCAGTGACGATGAAGTTTCCCGTCTGGATCTTCACTCTAGCTAGCACTGCTGCTAGCCCCATGGTGGGCGCCAATTGTCATAGTGGTGTCACGGCAGATGCCATGGATAGGCTAAAGATAGGGCCAATGAGTGTTAGAGGTATCCAGGGAGGGATAGTGTGGTGATTCCACACACAGATGATTTGTTTTCTCAAGATCTATAGTGTTATAGATGCTCCTTGAGCTGTATTGGGGAGATGAGGAAGATGAATTTCTTCACTGCTCTCACCTACCTATAGTGTTCTTCCCTTAATAAACTTCTCAACCCCCTCCTCTGGAGGTCCTAGCGCACCTTATAAGGGGTGCCCAGGTTACACTTAGGGAATACGTGGAGAGCATATACTTGGAATATGCTCTTCCCAAAATAGCAAAGTGGTGCGCTCCATTCCCCCTACGTGAGCCTCTGTGAGATACTGGCGTAAGCCTCTGCAGCGCTGTATCATCTGACCAGTAAACAGTTAGGCAACATCATTCTTGTCGGCCTGGACCGCTAGTCCTTGCCTCTGTCTTCTGCGTTTCTCACAGTGAAAGAACATTTCATGGTTCCCTGTGTTTTGCGTGTTAGATAATAATACTATGGAGTTTTCTCATGTGTGCTAAGTGTGTAGGGAAATGTTTATTGTGTTTCGGGGCCGGATTATCCGCCCCCATCAAGGGCCGGATAATCCGGCCTGACCCTCTTGGAAAGGATGGCATGGCGCGTGTCTCATACTAGGGGTGGATTTTCCCCCGAAAAATCTGAAGTAGGGCGGATTTACTTCCCCTGACCGGATAATCCGGCCCTCACCTTAGGCCAGATAATCCGGCCCCCAGGAGACGAGCAAGGGCTGGCATGGTGCGACACTCTAACTAGGGGCGGATTTTCCCCCGAAAAATCCAAAGTAGGGCGGACTTTCTTCCCCCGACCGGATAATCCGGCCCTCACCTTGGGCCGGATAATCTGGCCCCTAGGAGATGAGCAAGGGCTGGCTCGGTGCGACGCTTTGAGTGGGGGCAGATTTCCCCCGGAAAGTCCAAAGTGGGGCGGAGTTTCCCCGGGCCGGATAATCCAGCCCTCACTTAGGCCGGATAATCCGGCCCCAAAAGGCTTCAACGGGTGCATCTGGACAGGGGGTATAAAAGCCACGTATTCCCCCTTTGTCAGGTCACTTGGTTCATTCGAAAAAAGACCAGACCTGTTGCAAAAGCTCTCTCTCTAGATCTCCCACTTCAACCACCTGAAGGCTTCGATCTTTGGGGGAATTGAAAGAGGAGACATCATACATCGTCATCACGAATCAAGCGCATCAACTCCTCTCCATTCACTTGGAGAAATCCCTGATGTAGTATTCTCGTTAATATCTAGATCTTGTGTTTTGTTATTGATAACTATTGTTCTTGTGGCAGCTTGTTGTTATTACGGGAGCCTCCAATTTGGTTTTGGAGTTGTGCCCCGCTAGTTGTGTAAAGGTGCTGGTTCCCGCCTTGAAGGGTTCCTATAGGGGATAGGTGGATTAGGCCTTTGGTGGCGGGATCCATCGGAGAGTAGGGTGAGGCCTATCGTGGCATGGTGGTCTTAGTACCGCCCACCCCTCCAACGCAGATGTACTTCCCTTAACAAGGAAGGAACTGTGGTAAAACAAATCCTGTGTCTCCGCGTGCTCCACTACAGTTTATCGTTCCTCTATCTCACTCTCCTTTACTTGCTAGTAGTTAGGTTGGCATATAGGGAAATTCTCCATAGTAGTATATCTAGAGAATTTACCTTTCGTGTCAAGCCTAAAATTGAAAAGGCATTAAAAATTGAAGTAGAACCTATTCACCCCCCTCTAGGTGCCCATATGATCCATTTGAATTGGTATTAGAGCCCCTGCTCTTTATTTAGGTTTAACCGCCTAAGAGAAGTATGGGTACTAAGGATAATGGGAATGAGGCTGTGGACAAGGTCACAATGGATGACCTCAAGACGTTGGAAACAACCTTGATGAAATACTTTGAGACCAAGATGGAGGAGATGAAGCAAATGATTGCTCGCCTCACATCATCTACAGCCCCATCTCCATCTTCCTCTGAGGACACCACTCCTCTATCCAAGGATAAGGCTCACGGCGGATCTAAGGAATATGAAGTGGTAGGTGAAAAACATAATGGTTTTGCCTCCAAGAAGGGAAGTGGTAAGGAGGACTATAGTGAGGTTCCTCATCTGTATTCTCCCAACCCACCTATCCCTCATCCTCAAATAAACAATAGGGGTGATCCACCGAAGCTTACTGCATCTACATTTAATCAATGGCAATTCTTAATGAAATCTCATGTATGCAGTTCGTCAATTGAACTTTGGAGGATTATCGAAGATGGTCTTCATATTGGAGACCCCACCAACTTGACGAGAAGGGAAGTTATGGATAGTCAATTGAATGCAACATCTCTTCACATGATACAGCTCGGAGTGGGTCCCAAGGACATGCCCCGCATTGAGCATTTCAACACCGCCAAAGAAGCTTGGCATGCTCTCACCAACCTATTCATTGGAAATGAAAGCATGAGGAGGAATAGGTACGATGCTCTTAGTAATGAAGCTGAAGGTTTCTGCATGTTGGATGGTGAGGACCATGAAGACATGTATAGAAGGCTCAAGAGCATTGCAACAACATTTAGAGAGCATGTAGCCACTCACATTAACGATGCCTGGATCAAAAGGAAATATGTGAGTGCCCTCATGCCGTTTGAGCCAACGGATTTGAAGAGTTTGCAAGGTAGACACAACTACCACCAAATGACTTCCAATGAAGTCATGCAAGAAATGGCGGCCTTCAAGGTTGCCACCAAGAACGCCGAAGACGCTCGTGCTCAGGTATTGGAATGCAAAAAGGAGTCAACATGGCTCTAAAAGCAAATGTTGTTGAGAAAGATGTGGATGAAAGAGGATACGATGTTGTCTCCATGGGCTATCCTGAGGAAGTCAAGCATGCTCATGGGGAGTACATGGATTTTTATGCAAGGAAATTTTGGAAGGATCCAGCCAAGGCCAAGTCTGAACTTGAACGCAAGAATGGGTCAAGTGGAAGAAGGGAGAATGGCCCAAAAGTGAGGACATGCTATAATTATGGAGATAGGTTGCACTTTGTGGCTGAATGTCCTTATCAAAGTAGAGAAGACACTGGTGGCAGGCTCATCCTTATCAAATGGGTACCTAAAACCAAGGAGTAACTTTCTTGCATGGCCCAAATGGGTGCTCGATAGCGGGTGCACTAGTCATATGACCGGAAGCAAGGAGATCATCTCGGAGATGCGGCCAAACCATGATCACATAACCGTCTCCTATGGTGACAAGTCAAAATCTGAGGTATTGGGTCTTGGCAAAGTTGTGGTTGCTCACGATATCTCTCTCGTGGATATCATGCTTGTCGAGACCCTCGGTTATAATTTACTTTCAGTTCGTGCCCTTGGTAAGATGGGCTTTGCAGTTTGCATTGATGCTGATTTGGTGGTACTCTTGTGGAGCAAGTCTCTAAAGGTCACTTTCGTGGGATATGTCGAAAATGACCTGTATGTGGTGGACTTTTCGGGGAAAACCACTACAGGCCCTATGTGTCTTTTCGGAAAGGCCGACGTGGGATGGCTATGTGATTCACCGACTAGCCCACGTCAATATGAGAACTTTGCAAAGTCTCCACAAGGGTGGCCACATCCTTGGACTAAAATAAAATGTTTCCTTTGCCAAAGATCGTGTTTGCAGGCTTGTGTTGAAGGAAAAATGCATGACTCTCTCCATCCATGGAAGACCATTATTTCATCAACGAGGATTTTGGAGCTCCTTCATGTGGACCTCTTTGGTCCTCCATCTCATGCAAGCCTCGGTGGGAAGAAATATTGCCTCGTAATTGTTGATGATTATTCAAGATATACATGGGTCTAATTCTTCAATTTGAAGAGTGAGACATAACAAACGGTCATTGATTTTGCCAACGAGGTTCAACGTCAACACAATCTCCCAATATTGGCAATTAGAAGCGATAACGGCTCCGAGTTCAAGAACTACACCTTAAATGAATTTCTAAGTGAAGAGGGGATAAGATATCAATATTCCGCTGCGTACACCCCTCAACAAAATGGTGTTTCCGAGAGGAAGAAACATGCCTTAATGGATATGGCCAGATCTATGCTAGCTGAATTTAAGTCTCCTTATAACTTCTGGACTGAAGCAATCTCTACCGCTTGCCACTCATCCAACTGGCTCTACCTCCGCAAAATCTTGGACAAGACTCCATAAGAAATACTTACTGGTAACAAGCCAAACATCTCATACTTCCGGGTATTTGGTTGTAAGTGTTTCTTTCTCATTAAAGGAGTTCGTTTATCTAAATTTGAGTCTAAGGCTTTAGAAGGCATTTTTGTTGGTTATGGTGCCGAATCCCACACTTATAGAGTCTACAATAAGCTCTCTAGAACCGTTGTAGAATCTTTTAGTGTGGTGTTCGAGGAAAATGATAGCTCCCGTGTGGGGCAAGTTGATGTTTGTGATGCAGATGTTGAAATACCCCAAAATGCCATAAGAAGAATCGGAGTGGGATTTTTCCGCCCCATTGAGGAACCCCTTGTGGCGGATCGGGAAGGACAATGCTCTACTCAAGTAGAGCCCTCATCGACACAAGCTCAACATGCTCCGACCATTGGAGAAAACTCTAAACCAACCCCACAAAATGCTGAAGATCAAAATGCTCCTGAAAGCTCCAGGCCGGATTATTCGGTGGACACTGGATTATCCGGGCAACCTTCCTCCTCTAGCAGAAATGCTCAAAATGGTGAAGTTTCTACTGTGAGCCCTAGGCCGGATTTTCCGGCTGACCCCGGATTATCCGGCGCCTCCCCAATTCGTGCCAGGACCACTCAAGATGGTGATGGTGATTCAAGTTCTCCCAGGCCGGTTTATCCGGCCCTGAAAGTCCTGAAGACTAGCAGCCTCCTGTTACGGTTGTTGATCAACATCAAGTGCATGATTCATCATCTCCTATTCATGCGATTCAAGCTGAAGATCAAGGCCAAGCCAATGATTCCAACAAAGTCTCTCTTTATGAAGTTATTCCCCCAAGAGACAACAAGCTAATTGAACTTCGTCACAAAGCTCGTGCAGATAGGAACCTTGAATTAAGGGGTCACACTCTTGACAAAGTTGTAGGTGATCTCCGACGTAGGGTGTCCACAAGACGGGAACTAGCAAGTTTTGGTGAGCACCAAGCTCACATATCCATGGTGGAACCCAAGAAAGTGTGTGAAGCTCTTGAAGATCCGGACTGGGTTGTTGTTATGCATGAAGAGTTGAATAACTTTGAGTGCAACAAGGTCTGGAAATTAGTAGAGAAGCCCAAGGATTACCGCAATGTTATCGGCACAAAGTGGATCTTCGAGAATAAGCAAGATTAAAATGGCATTGTTGTAAGGAACAAGGCAAGACTCGTGGCACAAGGCTATTCCCAAGTGGAGGGCATCGACTTCGGCGAGACTTATGCTCCAGTGGCTCGTCTTGAGTCCATCTGTATCCTTCTTGCTTATGCTGCTCATAACAATTTTAAATTACAGCAAATGGATGTTAAGAGTGCTTTTCTTAATGGTCCTCTACATGAGTTGGTATATGTAAAGCAACCCCCGGGATTTGAGGATCCTAACTTTCCAAACCATGTCGACAAACTTGATAAGGCACTCTATGGCCTTAAACAAGCCCCACGTGCATGGTATGAACACCTTAAAGAGCTTTTGCCAGACCATGGCTTCGAAGTTGGGAAAATCGATCCCACTCTTTTTACTAAGAAGGTTAAGGGGGAGCTCTTCGTATGCCAACTATATGTAGACGACATTATCTTTGGCTCTATTAATAAAGCTTTTAATGATGAATTTTCAAAGCTTATGACTTACAATTTGAGATGTCTATGATGGGGGAGTTACAGTTCTTTCTTGGATTTGAGATCAAACAACTTAGAGAAGGAACCTTCATAAATCAAGAAAATTACATCCAAGACATGCTCAAGAGATTCAAGATGATGGATCTTAATGGCGTCGCCACTCTGATGCAAACAAAATGTCACCTTGAACTTAATCCCCATGGTAAATATGTGGACCAAAAGGTATACCAGTCCATGATCGGCTCTCTCCTTTACCTTATGCATCTAGAGCCGATATTGTGTTGAGTGTAGGTGTGTGTGCAAGGTATCAAGCAGCTCCTAAAGAAAGCCACTTAGTGGCGGTCAAGAGGATCTTCCGATATTTGGTTCATTCCATTAATTTTTGTCTATGGTATCCCAAGGGCTCCAATTTCTCTCTATGTGGCTGTACTGATTCAGATTGGGCTAGTGATAAGGATGATCGGAAATCCACTTCTAGAGCTTGTCAATTATTGGGAAGGTCTCAAGTATGTTGGTCTTCTAAAAAGAAGAATTGTATATCTCTCTCCACCACCAAAGCTAAATATGTGGCTGCTGCTAGTGCATGTACTAAATTATTATGGATGAGGCGAACTTTAAAGGAATATAGTGTCAATTGTGACAAAGTGCCTCTTTTATGCGATAATGAAAGTGCAATCAAAATTGTGTACAATCCGGTACAGCACACAAGGACGAAGCATATTGAGATTCGGAATCATTTTATTCGGGACCATGTTGCTCGAGGCGATATTGATCTATCTTTTGTGAGCACGAAGAACCAACTTGATGATATTTTCACAAAGCCACTTGATGAAGCAAGGTTTTGTTACTTGAGGAATGAGCTAAATATCTTTGATTCAAGGAGCTTGTCTTGATTACCCATGCACTCATCCTTACATCTCATCCTTATTTGGTCTAGGTGTGGGCATGGATATGGGGGGTGTGGTTCTAATTGATTGGGCTAACCCTCCCCCCATAATGTCAAAAGAAAGTCAAATTATTTCTCTTAATATCATTTTCTGATATGTGAGCTTATTGATGAGTAATGGTCATGAACCCAAGATATATCTTCGTGGTGTCATACCACTACTCCAACAAGGTGGCCTCGGCCACCGCCCTCTTCCATGATAAGAGTTGGATTTATATGGATCTTTTTGGTTGTTTTTGCTCATCTCCTGTTCTTATGGAAATCAGACTCAACTTTGGCCTTTAGTTGATTTGATTCTTGCAATTTTGAGTGTGTAGTACCATCTCAGTTTGGCTCTCTAATCCCAAGCCTCTCCCTACCCCTAAGCCATCTATTCTAGCTCACAAGTCCTTTGTTCACCTTGTGGTGGTTTTTGTTTGGGGACGCGCGGGCCTCAATCTGTGTGTAATAGAATTTCAGACTTTAGACTAGATAATCCGTCCCAAGTGATGGTGAGGAGGATGACACCGAGGAGCTTGAGGGATGAGGACAAGGACGGGGACAAGGACGACGATGATGACTACGACTGATCCCTTGGGGAGCTAGTATCGCTCTTCTTCCTTTTTGGCGTTTCGATGCCAAAGGGGGAGAAGTAGTTCTATTAGGTCTTCGTGGATTTGCATGGGTCGGGCACAAGCATTTGCACTTTATCTTTTCGGTCTTTCTCTCGCTTGTGCCCATTTAGCGTTGAACTTTTATTTGTGATTTGTTCTGTATGAGACTATGTTTGTGTGGCTCTAGATTTATCTTGTGGGTTATACTTATGGATTCATCTATCATTTTGGCTATATTGGATATCTATATTGAGGGAGGCGCTCATTATGGCTATCATTGGATATTCTTATGATATATTGAGGATGCCTCTATCTCTCTCTCGGTGGTATGAATATTTTGTGTATGTTTCAATGAAATAGACTTGTACCTTCTTGTGTGTATTTGTAATCAAATGCAAATTTTATTATGCACATTGAGGGGGAGTCTTTTTCATTCATTAAATATTGTTGTCTTGAGAACTATCTTGCAAATCCTAGTATTGTCATCTAACACCAAAAAGGGGGAGATTGAAAGAACATTTCATGGTTCCTTGTATTTTGCGTGTTAGATAACAATACTGTGGAGTTTTCTCATGTGTGCTAAGTGTGCAGGGAAATGTTTATTGTGTTTGGGGGCCGGATTATCCGCCCCCATCAAGGGCCAGATAATTCGGCCTAACCCTCTTGGCAAAGGCTGGCATGGTGCGTGTCTCGCATCGGGGCGATTTCCCGGAAAATCCAGTAGTGGATTTACTTCCAACCGGATAATCTGGCCCTCACCTTGGGCTGGATAATCCGGCCCCTAGGAGATGAGCAAGGGCTGGCATGGTGTGACGCTCTGACTAGGGGCGGATTTTCCCCTAGAAAATCCAAAGTGGGGCAGACTTTCTTCCCCCGATCGGATAATCCAGCCCTCACCTTGGGCCGGATAATCCGGCCCCCAGGAGACGAGCAAGGGCTGGCTCAGCGTGACGCTCTGACTAGGGGCGGATTTTTCCCTGGAAAGTCCGAAGTGGGGCGGAGTTTTCCCCGGGCCGGATAATCCGGCCCTCACTTAGGCCAGATAATCTAGCCCCAAAAGGCTCCAACGGATGCATCTGGACAGGGGTATAAAAGCCACGTCTTCCCCCTTTGTCAGATCACTTGGTTCATTCGAAAAAAATCAGACCTGTTGCAAAAGCTCTCTCTCTAGATCTCACACTTCAACCACCCGAATGCTTCGATCTTTGGGGAATGAAGGAGGAGACATCATACATCGTCATCACGAATCAAGCGCATCAACTCCTCTCCATTCACTTGGAGAAATCCCTGATCTAGTATTCTCGTTAATATCTTGATCTTGTGTTTTGTTATTGATAACTGTTGTTCTTGTGGCAGCTTGTTGTCATTACAGGAGCCTCCAATTTGGTTGTGGAGTTGTGCCCCACTAGTTGTGTAAAGGCGATGGTTCCTGCCTCGAAGGGTTCATATAGTGGAAAGGTGGATCAAGCCTTTGGTGGTGGGATCCATCAGAGAACAGGGTGAGGCCTATCATGGCGTGGTGGTCTTATTACCACCCACCCCTCCAACGTAGATGTACTTCCCTTAACAAGGAAGGAACTGCGGTAAAATAAATCATGTGTCTCCGCGTGCTCCACTATGGTTTACTCGTTCCTCTATCTCACTCACCTTTACTTGCTAGTAGTTAGGTTTGCATATAGGGAAATTCTCCATAGTAGTATATCTAGAGAATTTACCTTTCGTGTCAAGCCTAAAATTGAAAAAGCATTAAAATTTGAAGTAGCACCTATTCACCCCCCCCCTCTAGGTGCCCATACGATCCATTTCACAAAGTGGCTCCGGTAGAGAGAGAAAAGCGCTGACCAAGGGGAGATTGCTTCCTTCTCCTATAAGCCAACTTGTAACCCGGCTCCCTCTTGGTTAACCCGTCCTAGTTGGTACCTGTAAACACATCATATGACGATGCTGACATATGCTTTAAGTCCATCGAGGTAACATTGGGTGAACACCACCACGGCCGAGTCAGCCGTAACTCGGCTGGCCTTCAGGTACGTCGGCCAACACCTACTTTAATCTTGCTGTACCTCGGCAGATATCGTATTTATAACCCGGCTTGACCCTACCAAGGGTCATCCCCCAACATGATGCAATCTCTGTCACACTAGTGCACCATTGCATTTGGCAGTTGCATTCCAACTTGTTTTGGGGCTTTCTGACCATGGTTTGACACATCGAGTGTCATTGCATGTGTTATTTTCCAAACCACATTGATCCACATGATAACACACACTCAAGTGAATGTGGTGATGCAACCTCTATTAGACTTGTGCATCATTGCATTTGGTAGTTGCATTCCAACATGTTTCTGGGCTTTTTGACCATGATTTGACACATGGAGTGTTATTGCATGTGTTCTTTTCCCATCCACATCCCTTGATCCACATGACCACACACACTCAAGTGGATGTGGTGATGCAACCTCTGTCACACTGGTGCTCCATTGCATTTGGCAGTTGCATTCCAACATGTTCATGGGCTTTCTGATGATGGTTTGACACATGGAGTGTCATTACATGTGTTCTTTTCCAAACGACATTGATCCACATGACCACACATACTCAAGTGGATGTGGTGATTCAACCTCTATCACACTGGCCACCATTGTATTTGGCAGTTGCATTCCAACATGTTCTTGGGCTTTCTGACCATTGTTTGACACATTGAGTGTTATTCCATGTGTTCTTTTCCAAACCACATTGATCAACATGACCACACATACTCAAGTTGATGTGGTGATGCAACCTCTATCACACTCGTGCTCCATTGATTTTGGCGGTTGCATTCTAACATGTTCCTGGGGTTTGTGACCATGGTTTGACACATGGAGTGTCATTGCATGTCTTCTTTTTTGAACCACATTGATCCACCTAACCAATCACACTCAAGTGGATGTGGTGATGCAACCTCTCTCACACTAGTGATCCATTGCATTTGGAGTTCCATTCCAACATGTTCTTGGGTTTTTTGACCATGGTTTGACACATGGACTCTCATCGCATGTGTTCTTTTCCAAACCACATTAATCCACATGACCACACACACTCAAGTGGATGTGGTGATGCAAATTCTGTCACACTGGTCCTCCATGGCATTTGGCAGTTGCATTCCAACATGTTCTTGGGGTTTCAGACCATGGTTTGACACATGGAGTGTAATTTCATGTGTTCCTTTCCCTACCACACTGATCCACATGACCACACACACTCGAGTGGATGTGGTGATGCAATCTCTGTCACACTAGTGCACCATTGCATTTGGTAGTTGTATTCCAACATGTTTTTGAGCTTTCTGACCATGTTTTCACATATGGAGTGTCATTGCATGTGTTCTTTTCCAAACCACATTGATCCACATGATCACACACACTCAAGTGGATGTGGTGATGCAACCTCTATCACACTGGTGCACCATTGCATTTGGCACTTGCATTCCAACATGTTTCTAGGCTTTTTTACCATGGTTTGACACATGGAGTATTATTGCATGTGTTCTTGTCCAAACCACATCCATTCATCCACATGACCACACACACTCAAGTGGATGTGGTAATGCAACATCTGTCACAGTGGTGCTCCATTGCATTTGGCAGTTGCATTCCAATATGTTCATGGGCTTTCTGATGATGGTTTGACACATGGAGTGTCATTGCATCTATTCTTTTCCAAACCACATTGGTCCACATGACCACACACACTCAAGTGGATGTGATGTTGCAACCACTATCATGCTGGCAACCATTCCATTTGGCAGTTGCATTCCAACATGTTCTTGGGCTTTGTGACCATGGTTTGACACATGGCTTTACCTCCTCACAAGGTTCCTGAACTAGGTAAAAAAATGGTGTCGCCTCTTTGTCGTGTGCTTGCTCCGCCGTCATAGCCATCACCGAGTTTCATTGGAACCGCATGTTCAGCCTCCTCTCAAACCAAGGGATCATTGGACCTTAGTTTCCTTCGTGGGACAAATTTCTGAAACATTCCAACATGTTTTTGGGCTTTCTGGCCATGGTTTGACACATGAAGTGTCATTGCATATGTTTTTTTCCAAACCACATTGATGCACATGACCACACACACTCAAGTGGATGTGGTGATCCAACCTCTGTCACACTGGTGCTCCATTGCATTGCATTCCAGCATGTTTTTGGGCTTTTTGACCAAGGTTTGACACATGGATTATCATTGCATGTGTTCATTTCCAAACCACAACCCTTCATCCACATGGCCATACACACTCAAGTGGATGTGGTGATGCAACCTCTATCACACAGGTGCTCCATTGCATTTGGCAGTTGCTTTCCAACATGTTCCTAGGATTTCTGTGTGTGTGACAGAGGCTGCATCACCATGACCACTTGATTGTGTGTGGTCATGTGGATCATTGTGGTTTGGAAAAGAACACATGCAATTATACTCCATTGTGTGAAACCTCGGTCAAAAATCCCTAGAACATGTTGGAATGCAACATTGGAATGCACTAGAGCACCGGTGTGACAGAGGTTGCATCACCACACCGACTTTAGTGTGTGTGGTCATGTGGATTATTGTGGTTTGGAAAAGAACAAATGCAATTACACCCCCATTGTGTGAAACTATGGTCAGAAAGCCCTGGAACATGTTGGAATGCAACACTGGAATGCAATGGAGCACCAATGTGACAGAGGTTGCATCACCATACCCACTTGAGTGTGTGTGGTCATGTGGATCATTGTGGATTGGAAAAGGACACATGCAATGACACACCATTGTGTGAAACAATGGTCAGAAACCCCTAGACCATGTTGGAATGCAACATCAGAATGCAATGGAGCATCAGTTCGATAGATGTTGCATCACCATGCCCACTTGAGTGTGTGTTGTTATGTGGATCATTGTGGTTTGAAAAAGAACATATCCAATGACACTCTATTGTGTGAAACCATGTTCAGAAATACCTAGAACATGTTGTAATGCAATGGATCACCTGTGTGATAGAGGTTGCATCCCCACACCCACTTGAGTGTCTGTGGTCAAGTGGATTATTGTGGTTCGGAAAAGAACACATGCAATCACACTCAATTGTGTGGAACCATGGTTCGAAATCCCTAGATAATATTGGAATGCAATGGAGCACTAGTGTGATAGAGGTTGCATCACCACACCCACTTGAGTGTGTGTTGTCATCTGGATCATTGTGTGTTGGAAGAGAACACATGCAATGGCACTGCATTGTGTGAAACCATTGTCAGAAATCCCTAAAACATGTTGGAATACAACATTGGAATGCAATGGAGCACTAGTGTGATAGAGATCGCGTCACCACACCCACTTGAGTGTTTGTGGTCATGTGGATAATTGTGGTTTGGAAAAGAACACATGCAATGACACTAGAATGTGTGAAACCATGGTCAAAAAGCCCTAAAACATGTTGGAATGCAACATTGGAATGCACTTGAGCACAGCTGTGACAGAGGTTGCATCACCATACCCACATGAGTGTGTGTGCTCATGTGTATCATTGTGGTTTGGAAAAAAACACATGCAATGACACTCCATTGTGTGAAACCATGGTCAAAAACCATAGTACATGTTGGAATGCAGTGGAGCACCGGTGTGACAAAGGTTGCATCACCACACACAATTGAGTGTGTGTGGTCATGTGTATTATTGTGGTTTGGAAAATAACACATGCAATGACACTCCATTGTGTGAAACGATGGTTTGAAAGCCCTAGAACATGTTGGAATGCAAGATTGGAATGCAATGGAGCACGGGTGTGACAGAGGTTGCATCACCACACCCACTTGAGTGTGTGTGGTCATGTGGATTATTGTGGTTTGGAGAAGAACACATGCAATGACACACCATTGTGTCAAACCATGGTCAAAAAGCCATAGAACCTGTTGAAATGTAACATTGGAATGCAATGGAGCATCGGTGTGACAGAGGTTGCATCACCATGCCCCATTGAGTGTCTGTGGTTATGTGGATCATTGTGGTTTGAAAAAGAACATATCCAATGACACTCCATTGTGTGAAACCATGGTCAGAAAGACCTAAAACATGTTGGAATGCAACATTGGAATGCAATGGAGCACCAGTGTGATAGAGGTTGCATCACCACACCAACTTGAGTGTGTGTGGTCATGTGGATCATTATGGTTTGGAAAATAACACATGCAATGACACTCCATCGTGTGAAACCATGGTCAGCAAGCCCTAGATATTATTGGAATGCAATGGAGCACTAGTGTGACATAGGTTGCATCACCACACCCACTTCAGTGCGTGTGGTCATGTGGATCATTGTGGGTTGGAAAAGAACACATGCAATGACAATCCATTGTGTGAAACCATTGTCCGAAGGCCCTAAAACATGTTGGAATGCAATGGAGCACTAGTGTGACAGAGGTTGCATCACCACACCCACTTGAGGGTGAGTGGTCATGTGGATAATTGTGGTTGGAAAAGAACACATGCAATAACACTCCAATGTGTGAAACCATGGTCAAAAGCCCTAAAACATGTTGGAATGAAACATTGGAATGCACTAGAGCACAGATATGACAGAGGTTGCACCACCACACCCACTTGAGTGTGTGTGGTCATGTGGATTATTGTGGTTTGGAAAAGAACACTTGCAATGACACTCCATTGTGTCAAACAATGGTTAGCAAACCCTACAACATGTTGGAATGCAACATTGGAATGCACTGGACCACCGATGTGTCAGAGGTTGCATCACGACACCCACTTGAGTGTGTGTGGTCATGTGGATTATTGTGGCTGGAGAAGAACACATGCAATGACACTCCTTTGTGTGAAACCATGGTAAGAAAACCCTAGAACATGTTGGAATGCAACATTGGAATGCAATGGATCACTAGTGTGACAGAGGCTGCATTACCACACCCACTTGAGTGTGTGTGGTCATATAAATCATCGTGGGTTGGAAAATAACACATGCAATGACACACCATTGTGTGAAACCATGGTCAAAAAGCCCTAGAACATGTTGGAAGGGAACATTGGAATGCACTGGAGAATCGGTGTGACAGAGGTTGCATCACCAGTCCCACTTGAGTGTGTGTGGTCATGTGCATTATTATGGTTTGGAAAAGAACACATGCAATGATACTCCATTGTGTGAAACAATGGTCAGAAAGCCCTAGAACATGTTGGAATGCAATGGAGCACCAATGTGATAGAGGTTGCATCACCACACCAACTTGAGTGTGTGTGGTCATGTGGATCATTATGGTTTCGAAACTAACACATTCAATGACACTCCATTGTGTCAAACTATGGTTAGAAAGGCCTAGAACAAGTTGGAATGCAACATTGGAATGCAATGGAGCACCAGTGTGATAGAGGTTGCATCACCACACCCACTTGACTGTGTGTGGTCATGTGGATCATTGTGGTTTGGAAAAGAAGACATGCAATGACACTCCATTGTGTCAAACCATGGTCAGAAAGCCCTAGAATATGTTGGAATGCAATGGAGCACAGGTGTGATAGAGGTTGCATGACCACACCCACTTGAGTGTACGTGGTCATGTGGATCATTGTGGTTTGAGAAAGAAGAAATGCAATGACACTCCATTGTGTGAGACAATGGTCAGAAATCCCTAGAACATGTTGGAATGCACTAGAGCACTTGTGTGATAGAGTTTGCATCACCACACCCACTTGAGTGTGTGTGGTTATCTGGATTATTATGGTTTGGAAAAGAACACATGAAATGAGACTCCATTGTGTGAAACCATGGTTTGAAAGCCCTAGATCATGTTGAAATTCAATGGAGCACCAGTGTGATAGAGGTTGCATCACCACACCCAATTGACTGTGTGTAGTCATGTGGATTATTGTGGTTTGGAAAAGAATACATGCAATAACACTCCACTGTGTGAAACCATGGTTAGAAAGCCCTATAACATGTTGGAATGCAACATTAGAATGCAATGGAGCATCATTGTGACAGAGGTTGCATCACCACACCCACTTGAGTGTGTGTGGTCATGTGGATCATTGTGGTTTGGAAACGAACACATGCAATGACACTCCATTGTGTGAAACCATGGTCAGAAAGCCCTAAACATGTTGGAATACAACATTGGAATGCAATGGAGCACCAGAGGTTGCATCACTACACCAACTTGAGTGTGTGTAGTCATCTGGATCATTGTGGCTTGGAAAGGAACACATCCAATGACAGTTCATTGTGTTGAACCATGGTTAGGAACACCTAGAACATGTTGCAATGCAACATTGGAATGTAATGGAGCACCAGTGTGACAGAGGTCGCATCACCACACCCACTTGAGTATGTGTGTGGTCATGTGGATCATCGTGGCTTGGAACAGAACACATGCAATCACACTCCATTATGTGTAATCATGGTCAGAAAGCCCTAGAACATGTTGAAATGCAATGGAGCACCAGTGTGACAGGGATTGCATCACCACACCCACTTGAGTGTGTGTGGTCAAGTCGATCATTGTGATTTGGAAAAGAGCACATGGAATGACACTCCACTATGTTAAACCATGGTCAGAAACCCTAGAACATGTTGGAACGCAATGGAGCACCAGTGTGACAGATGTGGCATCACCACACCCACTTGAGTGTGTTTGGCCATGTGTATCATTGTGGTTTGGAAACGAATACATGCAATGACACTTCATTGTGTGAAACCATGGTCAGAAAGCCCTAGAACATGTTGGAATGCAACATTGGAATGCACTCGAGCACTGGTGTGACAGAGGTTGCATCACCACAACCACTTGAGTGTGTGTGGTCATGTGGATTATAGTGGTTTGGAAAAGAACACATCCAATGACACTCAATTGTGTTAAACCATGGTCAGAAAGACCCAGAACATGTTGGAATGCAACACTAGAATGCAATGACGCACTAGTGTGACAGAGGTTGCATCACCGCACCCACTTGAGGGTGTGTGGTCATGTGGATCATCATGGTTTGGAAAAGAACACATGGACCAACACTCCATTGTGTCAAATCATGGTTAGAAAGCCCTAGAACATGTTGGAATGCAACATTGGAATGCAATGGAGCACCGGTGTGATAGAGGTTGCATCACCACACCCACTTGAGTGTGTGTGGTCATGTGCTTTATTGTGGTTTCGAATAGAACACATGCAATGACACTCCATTGTGTCAAACCATTGTCGGGAAGCCCTAGAACATGTTGGAATGCAATGGAGCACCAATGTGATAGAGGTTGCATCACCACACCCACTTCAGTGTGCGTGGTCATGTGGATTATTGTGGTTTGGTAAACAGCACATGCAATGACACTCCATTGTGTCAAACCATGGTCAAAAATTCCTAGAACATGCTGGAATGCAACTGCCACATGCAATGGAGCACCATCCTGATAGAGGTTGCATCACCACACCCACTTGAGTGTGTGTGGTCATGTGGATCATTGTGGTTTGGTACACAACACATGCAATGACACTCCATTGTCAAACCGTGGTCAAAAAGCCCAAGAACATGATGGAATGCAACCGCCACATGCAATGGAGCACCAGTGTGAAAGAGAATACATCACTACACCCACTTGAGTGTGTGTAGGCATGTGGATCATTGTGGCTTGGAAAGGAACACATGCAATGAAAGTCCACTGTGTCAAACCATGGTGAGAAAGACCTAGAACATGTTGCAATGCAACATTCGAATGCAATGGAGCACCAGTGTGACAGAGGTTACATCAAAACACCAACTTGAGTGTGTGTGTGGTCATGTGGATCATTGTGATTTGGAAAAGAACACATGCAATGACACTCCATTGTGTGTAACCATGATTAGAAAGCCCTAGAACATGTTGGAATGCAATGGAGCACCAGTGTGACAGTGATAGCATCACCACACCCACTTGAGTGTGTGTTGTCAAGTCGATCATTGTGGTTTGTAAAAGAGCACATGGAATGACACTCCACTGTGTCAAACCATGGTCAGAAAACGCTAGAACATGTTGGAATGCAATGGAGCACCAATGTGACAGAGGCTGCATCACCACACCAACTTGAGTGTTTGTGGTCATGTGTATTATTGTGGTTTGAAAATTAACACATGCAATGACACTCCATTGTGTCAAACCATGGTCGGAAGGGCCTAGAACATGTTGGAATGCAGCATTGGAATGCAATGGAGCACCAGTGTGATAAAGGTTGCATCACCACAGCCACTTGAGTGTGTGTCGTCACGTGGATCATTCTGGTTTGGAAAATAATACATACAATGACACTCCATTGTGTGAAACCATGGTCAGAAAGCCCTAGAACATGTTGGAATGCAACATTGGAATGCAATGGAGCACTAGTGTGACAGAGGTTGCATCACCACAGCCACTTGAGTGTGTGTGGCCATGTGGATCATGATGGTTTTGAAAAGAACACATGCGATGACACTCCATTGTGTCAAACCATGGTCAGAAAGCCCTAGAACATGTTGGAATGCAACACTAGAATGCAATGGAGCACCAGTGTGATAGAGGTTGCATCATCATGCCCACTCGAGTGTGTGTGGTTATTTGGATCATGGTGGTTTGGAAAAGAACACATGCAATGACACTCAATTGTGTCAAACCATGGTCAGAAAGCCCTAGAACATGTTGGAATGCAACATTAGAATCCAATGGAGCACTAGTGTGACAGAGGTTGCATCACCGCACCCACTTGAGGGTGTGTGGTCGTGTGGATCATCGTGGTTTGGAAAAGAACACATGGACTAACACTCCATTGTGTCAAATCATGGTTAGAAATCCCTAGAACATGTTGGAATGCAACATTGGAATGCAATGGAGCACCAGTGTGACAAACGTTGCATCACCACACCCACTTGAGTGTGTGTGGTCATGTGCATTATTGTGGTTTGGAATAGAACACATGCAATGACACTCCATTGTGTGAAACCATGGTCAGAAAGCCCTAGAACATGTTGGAATGCAACATTGGAATGCAATGGAGCACCAGTGTGACAGAGGTTACATCACTACACCCACTTGAGTGTGTGTAGTCATGTGGATCATTGTGGCTTGGAAAGGAACACATGCAATGAAAGTCTATTGTGTCAAACCATGGTCAGGAAGACCTAGAACATGTTGCAATGCAACATTCGAATGCAATGGAGCACCAGTGTGACAGAGGTTGCATCACCACACCCACTTGAGTGTGTGTAGTCATGTGGATCATTATGGCTTGGAAAGGAACACATGCAATGAAAGTTCATTGTGTCAAACCATGGTCAGAAAGACCTAGAACATGTTGCAATGCAACATTCGAATGCAATGGAGCACCAGTATGACAAAGGTTGCATCACCACACCCACTTGAGTGTGTGTGTGGGGTCATGTGGATCATTGTGATTTGGAAAAGAACACATGCAATGACACTCCATTGTGTGTAACAATGATTAGGAATCACTAGAACATGTTGGAATGCAATGGAGCACCAGTGTGACAGTGATAGCATCACCACACCCACTTGAGTGCGTGTGCTCAAGTCGATCATTGTGGTTTGGAAAAGAGCACATGGAATGACACTCCACTATGTCAAACCATGGTCAGAAAAGCCTAGAACATGTTGGAATGCATTGGAGCACCAATGTGACAGAGGTTGCATCACCACACCAACTTAAGTGTTTGTGGTCATGTGTATTATTGTGGTTTGGAAATTAACACTTGCAATGACACTCCATTGTGTCAAACCATGGTCGGAAGGGCCTAGAACATGTTGGAATGCAATGGAGCACCAGTGTGATAAAGGTTGCATCACCACAGCCACTTGAGTGTGTGTGGTCATGTGGATCATTCTGGTTTGGAAAATAACACATACAATGACACTCCATTGTGTGAAACCATGGTCAGAAAGCCCTAGAACATGTTGGAATGCAACATTGGAATGCAATGGAGCACCAGTGCGACAGAGGTTGCATCACCACACCCACTTGAGTGTGTGTGGCCATGTGGATCATCATGGTTTTGAAAAGAACACATGCAATGACACTCCATTGTGTCAAACCATGGTCAGAAAGCCCTAGAACGTGTTGGAATGCAACATTAGAATGCAATGGAGCACCAGTGTGATAGAGGTTGCATCACCACGCCCCCTCGAGTGTGTGTGGTTATGTGGATCATGGTGGTTTGGAAAAGAACACATGCAATGACAGTCAATTGTGTCAAACCATGGTCAGAAAGCCCTAGAACATGTTGGAATGCAACATTAGAATGCAATGGAGCACTAGTGTGACAGAGGGTTCATCACCGCACCCACTTGAGGGTGTGTGGTCATGTGGATCATCGTGGTTTGGAAAAGAACACATGGACTAACACTCCATTGTGTCAAATCATGGTTAGAAAGCCCTAGATAATATTCGAATGCAACATTGGAATGCAATGGAGCACCGGTGTGACAAACGTTGCATCACCACACCCTCTTGAGTGTTTGTGGTCATGTGCATTATTGTGGTCTGGAATAGAACACATGCATTGACACTCCATTGTGTCAAACCATTGTCGGAAATCCCTAGAACATGTTGGAATGCAACATTGGAATGCAATGGAGCACCAATGTCAAAGAGGTTGCATCACCACACCCACTTCAGTGTGCGTGGTCATGTGGATTATTGTGGTTTGGAAAAGAACACATGCAATGACACTCCATTGTGTGAAAGCATGGTCAGAAAGCCCTAGAACATGTTGGAATGGAACATTGGAATGCAATGGAGCACCAGTGTGATAGAGGTTACATCACTACACCCACTTGAGTGTGTGTAGTCATGTGGATCATGGTGGCTTGGAAAGGAACACATGCAATGACACTCCATTGTGTCAAACCATGGTCAGATAGACCTAGAACATGTTGCAATGCAACATTCGAATGCAATGGAGCACCAGTGTGACAGAGGTTGCATCACCACACCCACTTGAGTGTATGTGGTCATGAGGATCATTGTGATTTGGAAAAGAACACATGCAATGACACTCCATTGTGTGTAACCATGATTAGAAAGCCCTAGAACATGTTGGAATGCAATGGAGCACCAGTGTGACAGTGATAGCATCACCACACCCACTTGACTATGTGTGGTCAAGTCGATCATTGTGGTTTGGAAAAGAGTACATGGAATGACACTCCACTGTGTCAAACCATGGTCAGAAAACCCTAGAACATGTTGGAATGCAAAGGAGCACCGGTGTGACAGAGGTTGCATCACCACACCAACTTGAGTGTTTGTGGTCATGTGTATTATTGTGGTTTGGAAATTAACACATGCAATGACACTCCATTGTGTCAAACCATGGTCGGAAGGGCCTAGAACATGTTGGAATGCAACATTGGAATGCAATGGAGCACCAGTGTGATAAAGGTTGCATCACCATAGCCACTTCAGTGTGTGTCGTCATGTGAATCATTCTGGTTTGGAAAATAACACATACTATGACACTCCATTGTGTGAAACCATGGTCAGAAAGCCCTAGAACATGTTGGAATGCAATGGAGCACTAGTGTGACAGAGGTTTCATCACCACACCCACTTGAGTGTGTGTGGCTATGTGGATCATCATGGTTTTGAAAAGAACACATGCGATGACGTTCCATTGTGTCAAACCATGGTCAGAAAGGCCTAGAACGTGTAGGAATGCAACATTAGAATGCAATGGAGCCCAAGTGTGATAGAGGTTGCATCACCACACCCACTCGAGTGTGTGTGGTTATGTGGATCATGGTGGTTTGGAAAAGAACACATGCAATGACACTCAATTGTGTCAAACCATGGTCAGAAAGCCCTAGAACATGTTGGAATGCAACATTAGAATGCAATGGAGCAGTGTGACAGAGGTTGCATCACCGCACCCACTGGAGGGTGTGTGGTCATGTGGATCGTCGTGGTTTGGAAAAGAACACATGGACTAACACTCCATTGTGTCAAATCATGGTTAGAAAGCCCTAGAACATGTTGGAATGCAACATTCGAATGAAATGGAGCACCGGTGTGACAAACGTTGCATCACCACACCCACTTGAGTGTGTGTGGTCATGTGCATTATTGTGGTTTGGAATAGAACACATGCAATGACACTCCATTGTGTGAAACCATGGTCAGAAAGCCCTAGAACATGTTGGAATGCAACATTGGAATGCAATGGAGCACCAGTGTGATAGAGGTTACATGACTACACCCACTTGAGTGTGTGTAGTCATGTGGATCATTGTGGCTTGGAAAGGAACACATGCAATGAAAGTCTATTGTGTCAAACCATGGTCAGAAAGACCTAGAACATGTTGCAATGCAACATTCGATTGCAATGGAGCAAAAGTGTGACAGAGGTTGCATCACCACACCCACTTGAGTGTGTGTAGTAATGTGGATCATTATGGCTTGGAAAGGAACACATGCAATGAAAGTTCATTGTGTCAAACCATGGTCAGAAAGACCTAGAACATGTTGCAATGCAACATTCGAATGCAATGGAGCACCAGTATGACAGAGGTTGCATCACCACACCCACTTGAGTGTGTGTGTGTCATGTGGATCATTGTGATTTAGAAAAGAACACATGCAATGACACTCCATTGTGTGTAACAATGATTAGAAATCACTAGAACATGTTGGAATGCAATGGAGCACCAGTGTGACAGTGATAGCATCACCACACCCACTTGAGTGTGTGTGCTCAAGTCGATCATAGTGGTTTGGAAAAGAGCACATGGAATGACACTCCACTATGTCAAACCATGGTCAGAAAAGCCTAGAACATGTTGGAATGCAATGGAGCACCAATGTGACAGAGGTTGCATCACCACACCAACTTAAGTCTTTGTGGTCATGTGTATTATTGTGGTTTGGAAATTAACACTTGCAATGACACTCCATTGTGTCAAACCATGGTCGGAAGGGCCTAGAACATGTTGGAATGCAATGGAGCACCAGTGTGATAAAGGTTGCATCACCACAGCCACTTGAGTGTGTGTGGTCATGTGGATCATTCTGGTTTGGAAAATAACACATATAATGACACTCCATTGTGTGAAACCATGGTCAGAAAGCCCTAGAACATGTTGGAATGCAACATTGGAATGCAATGGAGCACCAGTGTGACAGAGGTTGCATCACCACACCCACTTGAGTGTGTGTGGCCATGTGGATCATCATGGTTTTGAAAAGAACACATGCAATGACACTCCATTGTGTCAAACCATGGTCAGAAAGCCCTAGAACGTGTTGGAATGCAACATTAGAATGCAATGGAGAACTAGTGTGATAGAGGTTGCATCACCACGCCCACTCGAGTGTGTGTGGTTATGTGGATCATGGTGGTTTCGAAAAGAACACATGCAATGACACTCAATTGTGTCAAACCATGGTCAGAAAGCCCTAGAACTTGTTGGAATGCAACATTAGAATGCAATGGAGCACTAGTGTGACAGAGTGTTCATCACCGCACCCACTTGAGGGTGTGTGGTCATGTGGATCGTCGTGGTTTGGAAAAGAACACATGGACTAACACTCCATTGTGTCAAATCATGGTTAGAAAGCCCTAGATAATATTCGAATGCAACATTGGAATGCAATGGAGCACCGGTGTGACAAACGTTGCATCACCACACCCTCTTGAGTGTGTGTGGTCATGTGCATTATTGTGGTTTGGAATAGAACACATGCAATGACACTCCATTGTGTCAAACCATTGTCGGAAACACCTAGAACATGTTGGAATGCAACATTGGAATGTAATGGAGCACCAATGTGATAGAGGTTGCATCACCACACCCACTTTAGTGTGCGTGGTCATGTGGTTTATTGTGGTTTGGAAGAGAACACATGCAATGACACTCCATTGTGTGAAAGCATGGTGAGAAAGCCCTAGAACATGTTGGAATGCAACATTGGAATGCAATGGAGCACCAGTGTGATAGAGGTTACATCACTACACCCACTTGAGTGTGTGTAGTCATGTGGATCATTGTGGCTTGGAAAGGAACACATGAAATGACACTCCATTGTGTCAAACCATGGTCAGAAAGACCTAGAACATGTTGTAATGCAACATTCGAATGCAATGGAGCACCAGTGTGACAGAGGTTGCATCACCACACCCACTTGAGTGTATGTGTGGTCATGAGGATCATTGTGATTTGGAAAAGAACACATGCAATGACACTCCATTGTGTGTAACCATGATTAGAAAGCCCTAGAACATGTTGGAATGCAATGGACCACCAGTGTGACAGTGATAGCATCACCACACCCACTTGACTATGTGTGGTCAAGTCGATCATTGTGGTTTGGAAAAGAGTACATGGAATGACACTCCACTGTGTCAAACCATGGTCAAAAAACACTAGAACATGTTGGAATGCAATGGAGCACCGGTGTGACAGAGGTTGCATCACCACACCCACTTGAGTGTGTGTGTGTGGTCATGTGGATCATTGTGATTTGGAAAAGAACACATGCAATGACACACCATTGTGTGTAACAATGATTAGAAATCACTAGAACATGTTGGAATGCAATGGAGCACCAGTGTGACAGTGATAGCATCACCACACCCACTTGATTGTGTGTGCTCAAGTCGATCATTGTGGTTTGGAAAAGAGCACATGGAATGACACTCCACTATGTCAAACCATGGTCAGAAAAGCCTAGAACATGTTGGAATGCATTGGAGCACCAATGTGACAGAGGTTGCATCACCACACCAACTTAAGTGTTTGTGGTCATGTGTATTATTGTGGTTTGGAAATTAACACTTGCAATGACACTCCATTGTGTCAAACCATGGTCGGAAGGGCCTAGAACATGTTGGAATGCAATGGAGCACCAGTGTGATAAAGGTTACATCACCAGCTCCACTTGAGTGTGTGTGGTCATGTGGATCATTCTTGTTTGGAAAATAACACATATAATGACACTCCATTGTGTGAAACCATGGTCAGAAAGCCCTAGAACATGTTGAAATGCAACATTGGAATGCAATGGAGCACCAGTGTGACAGAGGTTGCATCACCACACCCACTTGAGTGTGTGTGGCCATGTGGATCATCATGGTTTTGAAAAGAACACATGCAATGACACTCCATTGTGTCAAACCATGGTCAGAAAGCCCTAGAACGTGTTGGAATGCAACACTAGAATGCAATGGAGCACCAGTGTGATAGAGGTTGCATCACCACGCCCACTCGAGTGTGTGTGGTTATGTGGATCATGGTGGTTTGGAAAAGAACACATGCAATGACACTCAATTGTGTCAAACCATGGTCAGAAAGCCCTAGAACATGTTGGAATGCAACATTAGAATGCAATGGAGCACTAGTGTGACAGAGGGTTCATCACCGCACCCACTTGAGGGTGTGTGGTCGTGTGGATCGTCGTGGTTTGGAAAGGAACACATGGACTAACACTCCATTGTGTCAAATCATGGTTAGAAAGCCGTAGAACATATTCGAATGCAACATTGGAATGCAATGGAGCACCGGTGTGACAAACGTTGCATCACCACACCCTCTTGAGTGTGTGTGGTCATGTGCAATATTGTGGTTTGGAATAGAATACATGCAATGACACTCCATTGTGTCAAACCATTGTCGGAAATCCCTAGAACATGTTGGAATGCAACATTGGAATGCAATGGAGCACCAGTGTGATAAAGGTTGCATCACCACAGCCACTTGAGTGTGTGTCGTCATGTGGATCATTCTGGTTTGGAAAATAACATATGCAATGACACTCCATTATGTGAAACCATGGTCAGAAAGACCTAGAACATGTTGGAATGCAACATTGGAATGCAATGGAGCACTAGTGTGACAGAGGTTGCATCACCACACCCACTTGAGTGTGTGTGGCCATGTGGATCATCATGGTTTTGAAAAGAACACATGCGATGACACTCCATTGTGTCAAACCATGGTCAGAAAGCCCTATAACGTGTAGGAATGCAACATTAGAATGCAATGGAGCACCAGTGTGATAGAGGTTGCATCACCACACCCACTCGAGTGTGTGTGGTTATGTGGATCATGGTGGTTTGGAAAAGAACACATGCAATGACACTCAATTGTGTCAAACCATGGTCAGAAAGCCCTAGAACATGTTGGAATGCAACATTAGAATGCAATGGAGCACTAGTGTGACAGAGGTTGCATCACCGCACCCACTTGAGGGTGTGTGGTCGTGTGGATCGTCGTGGTTTGGAAAAGAACACATGGACTAACACTCCATTGTGTCTAATCATGGTTAGAAAGCCCTAGAACATGTTGGAATGCAACATTGGAATGAAATGGAGCACCGGTGTTACAAACTTTACATCACCACACCCACTTGAGTGTGTGTGGTCATGTGCATTATTGTGGTTTGGAATAGAACACATGCAATGACACTGCATTGTGTGAAACCATGGTCAGAAAGCCCTAGAACATGTTGGAATGCAACATTGGAATGCAATGGAGCACCAGTGTGACAGAGGTTACATCACTACACCCACTTGAGTGTGTGTAGTCATGTGGATCATTGTGGCTTGGAAAGGAACACATGCAATGAAAGTCTATTGTGTCAAACCATGGTCAGAAAGACCTAGAACATGTTGCAATGCAACATTCGAATGCAATGGAGCACCAGTGTGACAGAGGTTGCATCACCACACCCACTTGAGTGTGTGTAGTCATGTGGATCATTATGGCTTGGAAAGGAACA
The DNA here is from genome assembly GCA_023614405.1 of Avena insularis. NCBI lineage: Eukaryota > Viridiplantae > Streptophyta > Magnoliopsida > Poales > Poaceae > Avena > Avena insularis. The sequence continues at coordinate 331,673,802 of CM042688.1, forward strand.
CATGCAATGAAAGTTCATTGTGTCAAACCATTGTCAGAAAGACCTAGAACATGTTGCAATGCAACATTTGAATGCAATGGAGCACCAGTATGACAGAGGTTGCATCACCACACCCACTTGAGTGTGTGTGTGGTCATGTGGATCATTGTGATTTAGAAAAGAACACATGCAATGACACTCCATTGTGTGTCACAATGATTAGAAATCACTAGAACATGTTGGAATGCAATGGAGCACCAGTGTGACAGTGATAGCATCACCACACCCACTTGAGTGTGTGTGCTCAAGTCGATCATTGTGGTTTGGAAAAGAGCACAGGGAATGACACTCCACTATGTCAAACCATGGTCAGCAAAGCCTAGAACATGTTGGAATGCAATGGAGCACCAATGTGACAGAGGTTGCATCACCACACCAACTTAAGTGTGTGTGGTCATGTGTAGTAGTGTGGTTTGGAAATTAACACTTACAATGACACTCCATTGTGTCAAACCATGGTCGGAAGGGCCTAGAACATGTTGGAATGCAATGGAGCACCAGTGTGATAAAGGTTGCATCACCACAGCCACTTGAGTGTGTGTGGTCATGTGGATCATTCTGGTTTGGAAAATAACACATACAATGACACTCCATTGTGTGAAACCATGGTCAGAAAGCCCTAGAACATGTTGGAATGCAACATTGGAATGCAATGGAGCACCGGTGGGACACAGGTTGCATCACCACACCCTCTTGAGTGTGTGTGGTCATGTGGATCATCATGGTTTTGAAAAGAACACATGCAATGAAACTCCATTGTGTCAAACCATGGTCAGAAAGCCCTAGAACGTGTTGGAATGCAGCATTAGAATGCAATGCAGCACCAGTGTGATAGAGGTTGCATCACCACGCCCACTCGAGTGTGTGTGGTTATGTGGATCATGGTGGTTTGGAAAAGAACACATGCAATGACACTCAATTGTGTCAAACCATGGTCAGAAAGCCCTAGAACATGTTGGAATGCAACATTAGAATGCAATGGAGCACTAGTGTGACAGAGGGTTCATCACCGCACCCACTTGAGGGTGTGTGGTCGTGTGGATCGTCGTGGTTTGGAAAGAACACATGGACTAACACTCCATTGTGTCAAATCATGGTTAGAAAGTCCTAGAACATATTCGAATGCAACATTGGAATGCAATGGAGCACCGGTGTGACAAATGTTGCATCACCACACCCTCTTGAGTGTTTGTGGTCATGTGCATTATTGTGGTTTGGAATAGACTACATGCAATGACACTCCATTGTGTCAAAACATTGTCGGAAATCCCTAGAACATGTTGGAATGCAACATTGGAATGCAATGGAGCACCAATGTGAAAGAGGTTGCATCACCACACCCACTTTAGTGTGCGTGGTCATGTGGATTATTGTGGTTTGGAAAAGAACACATGCAATGACACTCCATTGTGTGAAAGCATGGTCAAAAAGCCCTAGAACATGTTGGAATGCAACATTGGAATGCAATGGAGCCCCAGTGTGATAGAGGTTACATCACTACACCCACTTGAGTGTGTGTAGTCATGTGGATCATTGTGGCTTGGAAAGGAACACATGCAATGACACTCCATTGTGTCAAACCATGGTCAGAAAGACCTAGAACATGTTGCAATGCAACATTCGAATGCAATGGAGCACCAGTGTGACAGAGGTTGCATCACCACACCCACTTGAGTGTATGTGTGGTCATGAGGATCATTGTGATTTGGAAAAGAACACATGCAATGACACTCCATTGTGTGTAACCATGATTAGAAAGCCCTAGAACATGTTGGAATGCAATGGACCACCAGTGTGACAGTGATAGCATCACCACACCCACTTGACTATGTGTGGTCAAGTCGATCATTGTGGTTTGGAAAAGAGTACATGGAATGACACTCCACTGTGTCAAACCATGGTCAGAAAACCCTAGAACATGTTGGAATGCAATGGAGCACCGGTGTGACAGAGGTTGCATCACCACACCAACTTGAGTGTTTGTGGTCATGTGTATTATTGTGGTTTGGAAATTAACACATGCAATGACACTCCATTGTGTCAAACCATGGTCGGAAGGGCCTAGAACATGTTGGAATGCAACATTGGAATGCAATGGAGCACCAGTGTGATAAAGGTTGCATCACCATAGCCACTTCAGTGTGTGTCGTCATGTGGATCATTCTGGTTTGGAAAAGAACACATGCAATGACACTCAATTGTGTCAAACCATGGTCAGAAAGCCCTAGAACATGTTGGAATGCAACATTAGAATGCAATGGAGCACTAGTGTGACAGAGGTTGCATCACCGCACCCACTTGAGGGTGTGTGGTCGTGTGGATCGTCGTGGTTTGGAAAAGAACACATGGACTAACACTCCATTGTGTCTAATCATGGTTAGAAAGCCCTAGAACATGTTGGAATGCAACATTGGAATGAAATGGAGCACCGGTGTTACAAACTTTACATCACCACACCCACTTGAGTGTGTGTGGTCATGTGCATTATTGTGGTTTGGAATAGAACACATGCAATGACACTGCATTGTGTGAAACCATGGTCAGAAAGCCCTAGAACATGTTGGAATGCAACATTGGAATGCAATGGAGCACCAGTGTGACAGAGGTTACATCACTACACCCACTTGAGTGTGTGTAGTCATGTGGATCATTGTGGCTTGGAAAGGAACACATGCAATGAAAGTCTATTGTGTCAAACCATGGTCAGAAAGACCTAGAACATGTTGCAATGCAACATTCGAATGCAATGGAGCACCAGTGTGACAGAGGTTGCATCACCACACCCACTTGAGTGTGTGTAGTCATGTGGATCATTATGGCTTGGAAAGGAACACATGCAATGAAAGTTCATTGTGTCAAACCATTGTCAGAAAGACCTAGAACATGTTGCAATGCAACATTTGAATGCAATGGAGCACCAGTATGACAGAGGTTGCATCACCACACCCACTTGAGTGTGTGTGTGGTCATGTGGATCATTGTGATTTAGAAAAGAACACATGCAATGACACTCCATTGTGTGTCACAATGATTAGAAATCACTAGAACATGTTGGAATGCAATGGAGCACCAGTGTGACAGTGATAGCATCACCACACCCACTTGAGTGTGTGTGCTCAAGTCGATCATTGTGGTTTGGAAAAGAGCACAGGGAATGACACTCCACTATGTCAAACCATGGTCAGCAAAGCCTAGAACATGTTGGAATGCAATGGAGCACCAATGTGACAGAGGTTGCATCACCACACCAACTTAAGTGTGTGTGGTCATGTGTATTATTGTGGTTTGGAAATTAACACTTACAATGACACTCCATTGTGTCAAACCATGGTCGGAAGGGCCTAGAACATGTTGGAATGCAATGGAGCACCAGTGTGATAAAGGTTGCATCACCACAGCCACTTGAGTGTGTGTGGTCATGTGGATCATTCTGGTTTGGAAAATAACACATACAATGACACTCCATTGTGTGAAACCATGGTCAGAAAGCCCTAGAACATGTTGGAATGCAACATTGGAATGCAATGGAGCACCAGTGCGACAGAGGTTGCATCACCACACCCACTTGAGTATGTGTGGCCATGTGGATCATCATGGTTTTGAAAAGAACACATGCAATGAAACTCCATTGTGTCAAACCATGGTCAGAAAGCCCTAGAACGTGTTGGAATGCAGCATTAGAATGCAATGCAGCACCAGTGTGATAGAGGTTGCATCACCACGCCCACTCGAGTGTGTGTGGTTATGTGGATCATGGTGGTTTGGAAAAGAACACATGCAATGACACTCAATTGTGTCAAACCATGGTCAGAAAGCCCTAGAACATGTTGGAATGCAACATTAGAATGCAATGGAGCACTAGTGTGACAGAGGGTTCATCACCGCACCCACTTGAGGGTGTGTGGTCGTGTGGATCGTCGTGGTTTGGAAAAGAACACATGGACTAACACTCCATTGTGTCAAATCATGGTTAGAAAGTCCTAGAACATATTCGAATGCAACATTGGAATGCAATGGAGCACCGGTGTGACAAATGTTGCATCACCACACCCTCTTGAGTGTTTGTGGTCATGTGCATTATTGTGGTTTGGAATAGACTACATGCAATGACACTCCATTGTGTCAAAACATTGTCGGAAATCCCTAGAACATGTTGGAATGCAACATTGGAATGCAATGGAGCACCAATGTGAAAGAGGTTGCATCACCACACCCACTTTAGTGTGCGTGGTCATGTGGATTATTGTGGTTTGGAAAAGAACACATGCAATGACACTCCATTGTGTGAAAGCATGGTCAAAAAGCCCTAGAACATGTTGGAATGCAACATTGGAATGCAATGGAGCCCCAGTGTGATAGAGGTTACATCACTACACCCACTTGAGTGTGTGTAGTCATGTGGATCATTGTGGCTTGGAAAGGAACACATGCAATGACACTCCATTGTGTCAAACCATGGTCAGAAAGACCTAGAACATGTTGCAATGCAACATTCGAATGCAATGGAGCACCAGTGTGACAGAGGTTGCATCACCACACCCACTTGAGTGTATGTGTGGTCATGAGGATCATTGTGATTTGGAAAAGAACACATGCAATGACACTCCATTGTGTGTAACCATGATTAGAAAGCCCTAGAACATGTTGGAATGCAATGGACCACCAGTGTGACAGTGATAGCATCACCACACCCACTTGACTATGTGTGGTCAAGTCGATCATTGTGGTTTGGAAAAGAGTACATGGAATGACACTCCACTGTGTCAAACCATGGTCAGAAAACCCTAGAACATGTTGGAATGCAATGGAGCACCGGTGTGACAGAGGTTGCATCACCACACCAACTTGAGTGTTTGTGGTCATGTGTATTATTGTGGTTTGGAAATTAACACATGCAATGACACTCCATTGTGTCAAACCATGGTCGGAAGGGCCTAGAACATGTTGGAATGCAACATTGGAATGCAATGGAGCACCAGTGTGATAAAGGTTGCATCACCATAGCCACTTCAGTGTGTGTCGTCATGTGGATCATTCTGGTTTGGAAAATAACACATACAATGACACTCCATTGTGTGAAACCATGGTCAGAAAGCCCTAGAACATGTTGGAATGCAACATTGGAATGCAATGGAGCACTAGTGTGACAGAGGTTGCATCACCACACCCACTTGAGTGTGTGTGGACATGTGGATCATCATGGTTTTGAAAAGAACACATGCGATGACACTCCATTGTGTCAAACCATGGTCAGAAAGCCCTAGAACGTGTAGGAATGCAACATTAGAATGCAATGGAGCACTAGTGTGACAGAGGTTGCATCACCGCACCCACTTGAGGGTGTGTGGTCGTGTGGATCGTCGTGGTTTGGAAAAGAACACATGGACTAACACTCCATTGTGTCAAATCATGGTTAGAAAGCCCTAGAACATGTTGGAATGCAACATTGGAATGAAATGGAGCACCGGTGTGACAAACGTTGCATCACCACACCCACTTGAGTGTGTGTGGTCATGTGCATTATTGTGGTTTGGAATAGAACACATGCAATGACACTCCATTGTGTGAAACCATGGTCAGAAAGCCCTAGAACATGTTGGAATGCAACATTGGAATGCAATGGAGCACCAGTGTGACAGAGGTTACATCACTACACCCACTTGAGTGTGTGTAGTCATGTGGATCATTGTGGCTTGAAAAGGAACACATGCAATGAAAGTCTATTGTGTCAAACCATGGTCAGAAAGACCTAGAACATGTTGCAATGCAACATTCGAATGCAATGGAGCAACAGTGCGACAGAGGTTGCATCACCACACCCACTTGAGTGTGTGTAGTCATGTGGATCATTATGGCTTGGAAAGGAAAACATGCAATGAAAGTTCATTGTGTCTAACCATGGTCAGAAACACCTAGAACATGTTGCAATGCAACATTCGAATGCAATGGAGCACCAGTATGATAGAGGTTGCATCACCACACCCACTTGAGTGTGTGTGTGGTCATATGGATCATTGTGATTTAGAAAAGAACACATGCAATGACACTCCATTGTGTGTAACAATGATTAGAAATCACTAGAACAAGTTGGAATGCAATGGAGCACCAGTGTGACAGTGTTAGCATCACCACACCCACTTGAGTGTGTGTGCTCAAGTCGATCATTGTGCTTTGGAAAAGCGCACATGGAATGACACTCCACTATGTCAAACCATGGTCAGAAAAGCCTAGAACATGTTGGAATGCAATGGAGCACCAATGTGACAGAGGTTGCATCACCACACCAACTTAAGTGTTTGTGGTCATGTGTATTATTGTGGTTTGGAAATTAACACTTGCAATGACACTCCATTGTGTCAAACCATGGTCGGAAGGGCCTAGAACATGTTGGAATGCAATGGAGCACCAGTGTGATAAAGGTTGCATCACCACAACCACTTGAGTGTGTGTGGTCATGTGGATCATTCTGGTTTGGAAAATAACACATACAATGACACTCCATTGTGTGAAACCATGGTCAGAAAGCCCTAGAACATGTTGGAATGCAACATTGGAATGGAATGGAGCACTAGTGTGATAGAGGTTGCATCACCGCACCCACTTGAGTGTGTGTGGCCATGTGGATCATCATGGTTTTGAAAAGAACACATGCAATGACACTCCATTGTGTCAAACCATGGTCAGAAAGCCCTAGAACGTGTTGGAATGCAACATTAGAATGCAATGGAGCACTAGTGTGATAGAGGTTGCATCACCATACTTTCAGTGTGTGTGGTTATGTGTATTATTGTGGTTTGGAAATGAACACATGCAATGACACTCAATTGTGTCAAACCATGGTCAGAAAGCCCTAGAACATGTTGGAATGCAACATTAGAATGCAATGCAGCACTAGTGTGACAGAGGGTTCATCACCGCACCCACTTGAGGGTGTGTGGTCGTGTGGATCGTCGTGGTTTGGAAAAGAACACATGGACTAACACTCCATTGTGTCAAATCATGGTTAGAAAGCCCTAGAACATATTCGAATGCAACATTGGAATGCAATGGAGCACCGGTGTGACAAACGTTGCATCACCACACCCTCTTGAGTGTGTGTGGTCATGTGCATTATTGTGGTTTGGAATAGAACACATGCAATGACACTCCATTGTGTCAAACCATTGTCGGAAATCCCTAGAACATGTTGGAATGCAACATTGGAATGCAATGGAGCACCAGTGTGACAGAGGATGCATCACCACACCCACTTGAGTGTATGTGTGGTCATGAGGATCATTGTGATTTGGAAAAGAACACATGCAATGACACTCCATTGTGTGTAACCATGATTTGAAAGCCCTAGAACATGTTGGAATGCAATGGAGCACCAGTGTGACAGTGATAGCATCACCACACCCACTTGACTATGTGTGGTCAAGTCGATCATTGTGGTTTCGAAAAGAGTACATGGAATGACACTCCACTGTGTCAAACCATGGTCAGAAAACCCTAGAACATGTTGGAATGCAATGGAGCACCAATGTGACAGAGGTTGCATCACCACACCAACTTGAGTGTTTGTGGTCATGTGTATTATTGTGGTTTGGAAATTAACACATGAAATGACACTCAATTGTGCCAAACCATGGTCGGAAGGGCCTAGAACATGTTGGAATGCAGCATTGGAATGCAATGGAGCACCAGTGTGATAAAGGTTGCATGACCACAGCCACTTGAGTGTGTGTGGTCATGTGGATCATTCTGGTTTGGAAAATAACACATACAATGACACTCCATTGTGTGAAACCCTGGTCAGAAAGCCCTAGAACATGTTGGAATGCAACATTGGAATGCAATGGAGCACCAGTGTGACAGAGGTTGCATCACCACACCCACTTGAGTGTGTGTGGCCATGTGGATCATCATGGTTTTGAAAATAACACATGCAATGACACTCCATCGTGTCAAACCATGGTCAGAAAGCCCTAGAACGTGTTGGAATGCAACATTAGAATGCAATGGAGCACCAGTGTGATAGAGGTTGCATCACCACGCCCACTTGAGGGTGTGTGGTCGTGTGGATCGTCCTGGTTTGGAAAAGAACACATGGACTAACACTCCATTGTGTCAAATCATGGTTAGAAAGCCCTAGAACATGTTGGAATGCAACATTAGAATGCAATGGAGCACTAGTGTGACAGAGGTTGCATCACCACACCCACTTGAGGGTGTGTGGTCGTGTGGATCAACCTGGTTTGGAAAAGAACACATGGACTAACACTCCATTGTGTCAAATCATGGTTAGAAAGCCCTAGAACATGTTGGAATGCAACATTGGAATGCAATGGAGCACCGGTGTGATAAAGGTTGCATCACCACACCCACTTGAGTGTGTGTGGTCATGTGCATTATTGTGGTTTGGAATAGAACACATGCAATGACACTCCATTGTGTCAAACCATTGTCGGAAAGCCCTAGAACATGTTGGAATGCAACATTGGAATGCAATGGAGCACCAATGTGATAGAGGTTGCATCACCACACCCACTTCAGTGTGCGTGGTCATGTGGATTATTGTGGTTTGGAAAAGAACACATGCAATGACACTCCATTGTGTGAAACCATGGTCAGAAAAACCTAGAACATGTTGGAATGCAACGTTGGAATGCAATGGAGCACCAGTGTGGCAGAGGATACATCACTACACCCACTTGAGTGTGTGTAGTCATGTGGATCATTGTGGCTTGGAAAGGAACACATGCAATGAAAGTCCATTGTGTCAAACAATGGTCAGAAAGACCTAGAACATGTTGCAATGCAACATTCGAATGCAATGGAGCACCAGTGTGACAGAGGTTGCATCATGACACCCACTTGAGTGTGTGTGTGGTCATGTGGATCATTGTGGTTTGGAAAAGAACACATTCAATGACACTCCATTGTGTGAAACCATGGTCAAAAAGCCCTAGAACATGTTGGAATGCAACATTGCAATGCACTAGAGCGCCGGTGTGATAGAGGTTGCATGACAACACCCACTTTAGTGTGTGTGGTCATGTAGATTATTGTGGTTTGGAAAAGAACACATGCAGTGACACTCCATTGTGTGAAACCATGGTCAGAAAGCCCTAGAACATGTTGGAATGCAACATTGGAATGCAATAGAGCACAAGTGTGATAGAGGTTGCAGTACCACACCCACTTGAGTCTGTGTGGTCATGTGGATCATTGTGGTTTGAAAAAGGACACATGCAATGACACACCATTGTGTGAATCCATGGTCAGAAAGCCCTCGTGCATGTTGGAATGCAACATTGGAATGCAATGGAGCACTATGTGATAGAGGTTGCGTCACCACACCCATTTGAGTGTGTCTGGTCATGTGGATCATTGTGGTTTGGAAAAGAACACATGCAATGACACACCATTGTGTGAAACCATGGTCAAAAAGCCCTAGAACATGTTGGAATGCAACATTGCAATGCACTGGAGCTCAGGTGTGATAGATGTTGCACCACCACACCCACTTGAGTGTGTGTGGTCATGAGGATTACTGTGGTTTGGAAAAGAACACATTTAGTGACACTCCATTGTGTGAAACCATGGTCAGAAAGCACTATAACATGTTGGAATGCAACATTGGAATGCAATGGAACACCAGTGTGATAGAGGTTGCATCACCACACCTTAAGTGTGTGTGGTCATGTGGGTCATTGTGGTTTGGAAAATGACACATACAATGACACACCATTGTGTGAAACAATGGTAAGAAATCCCTAGAACATGTTGGAATGCTACATTGGAATGCAATGGAGCACCAGTGTGACAGAGGTTGCATCATCACACCAACTTGACTGTGTATGGTCATGTGGATAATTGTGGTTTGGAAAAGAACACATGCAATGACACTCCATTGAGTGAAACCATGGTCAGAAAGCTCTAGAACATGTTGGAATGCAACATTGGAATGCAATGGAGCACCAGTGTGATAGAGGTTGCATCACCACAGCCACTTGAGTGTGTGTGGTCATGTGGATCATTGTGGTTGGGAAAGGAACATATGCAATGAAACTTTGTTATGTCAAACCATGGTCAGAAAGCCCTAGAATATGTTGGAATGCAACATTGGAATGCAATGGAGCATCAGTGTGACAGAGGTTGCATCACCGCATCCACTTGAGTGTGTGTGGTCATGTGGATCATTGTAGTTCGGAAAAGAACGCATGCAATGGCACTCCATTGTGTGAAATAATGGTCAAAAAGCCCTAAAACATGTTGGAATGCAACATTGTAATGCAATGGAGAACTAGTGTGACAGGGGTGGTTTGGAAAAGAACACATATAGTGACACTCCAATTTACGAAACCATGGTCAGAAAGCCGTAGAACATGTTGGAATATAACATTGGAATGCAATGGAGCACCAGTGTGACAAAGGTTGCATCACAAGACCCACTTGAGTGTGTGTGGTCATGTGGATCATTGTGGTTTGGAAAAGAACAGATGCAATGGCACTCCATTGTGTCAAACCATGGTCAGAAATCCCTAGAACATGTTGGAATGCAACATTAGAATGCAATGTAGCAGTAGTGTGATAGAGGTTGCATCACCACACCCAATTGAGTGTGTGTGGTCATGTGGATCATTGTGGTTTGGAAAATAACACATGCAATGACACTCCATTGTGTGAAGCCATGGTCAAAAAGCCCTAGCACATGTTGGAATACAACATTAGAATGCAATGGAGCACCAGTATGACAGAGGTTGCATCACCACACCTACTTGAGTGTGTGTGGCCATGTCGATCATCATGGTTTTGAAAAGAACACATGCAATGACACTCCATTGTGTCAAACCATGGTCAGAAAGCCCTAGAACATGTTGGAATGCAACATTAGAATGCAATGGAGCATCAGTGTGATAAAGGTTGCATCACCATGCCCACTTGAGTGTGTGTGGTCATGTGGATCATGGTGGTTTGGAAAAGAACACATGCAATGACACTCCATTGTGTGCAACCATGGTAAAAAGCCCTAGAACATGTCGGAATGCAACATTGGAATACACTAGAGCACCGGTGTGACAGAGGTTGCATCACAACACTCACTTTAGTGTGTGTGGTCATGTGGATCATTGTGGTTTGGAAAAGAACACATGCAATGACACTCCATTGCGTGAAACCATGGTAAGAAAGCCCTAGAACATGTTGGAATGCAACAGAGCACCAGTGTGACAAAGGTTGCATCACCACACCCACTTGAGTGTGTGTGGTCATGTGGATCATTGTGGTTTGAAAAAGGACACATGCAATGACACACCATTGTGTGGATCCATGGTTAGAAAGCCCTCGTACATGTTGGAATGCAACATTGTAATGCAATGGAGAACTAGTGTGACTGGGGTGGTTTGGAAAAGAACACATATAGTGACACTCCAATTTACGAAACCATGGTCAGAAAGCCGTAGAACATGTTGGAATATAACATTGGAATGCATTGGAGCACCAGTGTGACAAAGGTTGCATCACAAGACCCACTTGAGTGTGTGTGGTCATGTGGATCATTGTGGTTTGGAAAAGAACAGATGCAATGGCACTCCATTGTGTCAAACCATGGTCAGAAATCCCTAGAACATGTTGGAATGCAACATTAGAATGCAATGTAGCAGTAGTGTGATAGAGGTTGCATCACCACACCCAATTGAGTGTGTGTGGTCATGTGGATCATTGTGGTTTGGAAAATAACACATGCAGTGACACTCCATTGTGTGAAACCATGGTCAAAAAGCCCTAGCACATGTTGGAATACAACATTAGAATGCAATGGAGCACCAGTATGACAGAGGTTGCATCACCACACCTACTTGAGTGTGTGTGGCCATGTCAATCATCATGGTTTTGAAAAGAACACATGCAATGACACTCCATTGTGTCAAACCATGGTCAGAAAGCCCTAGAACATGTTGGAATGCAACATTAGAATGCAATGGAGCATCAGTGTGATAGAGGTTGCATCACCACGCCCACTTGAGTGTGTGTGGTCATGTGGATCATGGTGGTTTGGAAAAGAACACATGCAATGACACTCCATTGTGTGCAACCATGGTAAAAAAGCCCTAGAACATGTCGGAATGCAACATTGGAATACACTAGAGCACCGGTGTGACAGAGGTTGCATCACAACACTCACTTTAGTGTGTGTGGTCATGTGGATCATTGTGGTTTGGAAAAGAACACATGCAATGACACTCCATTGCGTGAAACGATGGTAAGAAAGCCCTAGAACATGTTGGAATGCAACAGAGCACCAGTGTGACAAAGGTTGCATCACCACACCCACTTGAGTGTGTGTGGTCATGTGGATCATTGTGGTTTGAAAAAGGACACATGCAATGACACACCATTGTGTGGATCCATGGTTAGAAAGCCCTCGTACATGTTGGAATGCAACATTGGAATGCAATGGAGCACTAATGTGAGAGATGTTGCATCACCACACCCACTTGAGTGTGTGTGGTCATGTGGATCATTGTGGTTTTGAAAAGAACACATGCAATGACACCCCATTGTGTGAAACCATGGTCAGAAATCTCTAGAACATCTTAGAATGCAACATAGGAATCCAACGGAGCACCAATGTGATAGAGGTTGCATCACCACACCCACTTGAGTGTGTGTGGTCATGTGGATCATTGTTGTTTGGAAAAGAACAGATGCAATGACACTCCATTATCTGAAACCATGATCAGAAAGCCCTAGAACATGTTGGAATGCAACATTGGAATGCAATGGAGCACCAGTGTGATAGAGTTGCATCACCACACCCACTTCAGTGTGCGTGGTTATATGGATTATTGTGGTTTGGAAAAGAACACATGCAATAACACTACATTGTGTGAAACCATGGTCACAAAGAACTTGAACATGTTGGAATGCAACATTGGAATGATATGGAGCAACAGTCTGATAGAGGTTGCAGCACTACATCCACTTGAGTGTGTGTAGTCATGTGGATCATTGTGGCTTGGAAAGGAACACATGCAATGAAAGTCCATTGTTGCAAACCATGGTCATAAAGACCCAGAACATGTTGCTATGCAACATTGGAATGCAATGGAGCACCAGTGTGACAGAGGTTGCATCACCACACCTACTTGAGTGTGTGTGTGTGTGGTCATGTGCATCATTGTGATTTGGAAAAGAACACATGCAATGACACTCCATTGTGTGTAACCATGGTTAGAAAGCCCTAGAACATGTTGGAATGCAATGCAGCACCAGTGTGAAAGCGATTGCATCACCACACCCACTTGAGTGTGTGTGGTCAAGTCGATCATTGTGGTTTGGAAAAGAGCACATGGAATGACACTCCACTATGTCAAACCATGGTCAAAAAACCCTAGAACATGTTGGAATGCAATGGAGCACCAATGTGACAGAGGTTTCAAAACTACACCAACTTGAGTGTTTGTGGTCATGTGGATTATTGTGGTTTGGAAATTAACACATGAAATGACACTCCATTGTGTCAAACCATGGTCGGAAAGGCCTAGAACATGTTGGAATGCAACATTGGAATGCAATGGAGCACCAGTGTGATAGAGGTTGCATCACCACAACCACTTGAGTGTGTGTGGTCATGTGGATCATTGTGGTTTGGAAAATAACACATGCAATGACACTCCATTGTGTGAAACCATGGTCAAAAAGCCCTAGAACATGTTGGAATACAACATTAGAATGCAATGGAGCACCAGTATGACAGAGGTTGCATCACCACACCTACTTGAGAGTGTGTGGCCATGTCGATCATCATGGTTTTGAAAAGAACACATGCAATGACACTCCATTGTGTCAAACCATGGTCAGAAAGCCCTAGAACATGTTGGAATGCAACATTAGAATGCAATGGAGCATCAGTGTGATAGAGGTTGCATCACCACGCCCACTTGAGTGTGTGTGGTCATGTGGATCATGGTGGTTTGGAAAAGAACACATGCAATGACACTCCATTGTGTGAAACATGGTAAAAAAGCCCTATAACATGTCGGAATGCAACATTGGAATACACTAGAGCACCGGTGTGATAGAGGTTGCATCACAACACTCACTTTAGTGTGTGTGGTCATGTGGATCATTGTGGTTTGGAAAAGAACACATGCAATGACACTCCATTGCGTGAAACCATGGTAAGAAAGCCCTAGAACATGTTGGAATGCAACAGAGCACCAGTGTGACAAAGGTTGCATCACCATACCCACTTGAGTGTGTGTGGTCATGTGGATCATTGTGGTTTGAAAAAGGACACATGCAATGACACACCATTGTGTGGATCCATGGTTAGAAAGCCCTCGTACATGTTGGAATGCAACATTGGAATGCAATGGAGCACCAGTGTGATAAAGGTTGCATCACCAGCTCCACTTGAGTGTGTGTGGTCATGTGGATCATTCTTGTTTGGAAAATAACACATACAATGACACTCCATTGTGTGAAACCATGGTCAGAAAGCCCTAGAACATGTTGGAATGCAACATTGGAATGCAACTGAGCACCAGTGTGACAGAGGTTGCATCACCACACCCACTTGAGTGTGTGTGGCCATGTGGATCATCATGGTTTTGAAAAGAACACATGCAATGACACTCCATTGTGTCAAACCATGGTCAGAAAGCCCTAGAACGTGTTGGAATGCAACACTAGAATGCAATGGATCACCAGTGTGATAGAGTTGCATCACCACACCCACTTCAGTGTGCGTGGTTATGTGGATTATTGTGGTTTGGAAAAGAACACATGCAATAACACTACATTGTGTGAAACCATGGTCACAAAGCACTTGAACATGTTGGAATGCAACATTGGAATGATATGGAGCAATAGTCTGATAGAGGTTGCAGCACTACATCCACTTGAGTGTGTGTGGTCAAGTCGATCATTGTGGTTTGGAAAAGAGCACATGGAATGACACTCCACTATGTCAAACCAAGGTCAAAAAACCCTAGAACATGTTGGAATGCAATGGAGCACCAATGTGACAGAGGTTTCAAAACTACACCACCTTGAGTGTTTGTGGTCATGTGGATTATTGTGGTTTGGAAATTAACACATGAAATGACACTCCATTGTGTCAAACCATGGTCGGAAAGGCCTAGAACATGTTGAAATGCAACATTGGAATGCAATGGAGCACCAGTGTGATAGAGGTTGCATCACCACAGCCACTTGAGTGTGTGTGGTCATGTGGATCATTGTGGTTTGGAAAATAACACATGCAATGACACTCCATTGTGTGAAACCATGGTCAGAAAGCCCTAGAACATGTTGGAATACAACATTGGAATGCAACGGAGCACCAGTGTGACAGACGTTGCATCACCACACCTACTTGAGTGTGTGTGGCCATGTCGATCATCATGGTTTTCAAAAGAACACATGCAATGACACTCCATTGGGTCAAACCATGGTCAGAAAGCCCTAGACCATGTTGGAATGCAACATTAGAATGCAATGGAGCATCAGTGTGATAGAGGTTGCATCACCACGCCCACTTGAGTGTGTGTGGTCATGTGGATCATGGTGGTTTGGAAAAGAACACATGCAATGACACTCCATTGTGTGAAACCATGGTAAAAAAGCCCTAGAACATGTTGGAATGCAACATTGGAATACACTAGAGAACCGGTGTGACAGAGGTTGCATCACAACACTCACTTTAGTGTGTGTGGTCATGTGGATCATTGTGGTTTGGAAAAGAACACATGCAATGACACTCCATTGCGTGAAACCATGGTAAGAAAGCCCTAGAACATGTTGGAATGCAACATTGGAATTCAACAGAGCACCAGTGTGACAAAGGTTGCATCACCACACCCACTTGAGTGTGTGTGGTCATGTGGATCATTGTGGTTTGAAAAAGGACACATGCAATGACACACCATTGTGTGGATCCATGGTTAGAAAGCCCTAGTACATGTTGGAATTCAACATTGGAATGCAATGGAGCACTAATGTGATAGATGTTGCATCACCACACCCACTTGAGTGTGTGTGGTCATGTGGATCATTGTGGTTTGTAAAACAACACATGCAATGACACTCCATTGTGTGAAACCATGGTCAGAAAGCCCTAGAACATGTTGGAATGCAATGGAGCAGAGTGTGACAGAGGTTGCATCACCACACCCACTTGAGTGTGCGTGGTCATGTGGATCATTGTGGTTTGGAAAAGAAGACATGCAATGACACTCCATTGTGTCAAACCATGGTCAGAAAGCCCTATAACATGTTGGAATGCAACATTGGAATGCAAATGAGCACTAGTGTGACAGAGGTTGCATCACCACGCCCACTTGAGTGTGTGTGGTCATGTGGATCATTGTGGTTTTGAAAAGAACACATGCAATGACACCCCATTGTGTGAAACCATGGTCAGAAATCTCTAGAACATCTTAGAATGCAACATAGGAATCCAACGGATCACCAATGTGATAGAGGTTGCATCACCACACCCACTTGAGTGTGTGTGGTCATGTGGATCATTGTTGTTTGGAAAAGAACAGATGCAATGACACTCCATTATCTGAAACCATGATCAGAAAGCCCTAGAACATGTTGGAATGCAACATTGGAATGCAATGGAGCACCAGTGTGATAGAGTTGCATCACCACACCCACTTCAGTGTGCGTGGTTATATGGATTATTGTGGTTTGGAAAAGAACACATGCAATAACACTACATTGTGTGAAACCATGGTCACAAAGCACTTGAACATGTTGGAATGCAACATTGGAATGATATGGAGCAACAGTCTGATAGAGGTTGCAGCACTACATCCACTTGAGTGTGTGTAGTCATGTGGATCATTGTGGCTTGGAAAGGAACACATGCAATGAAAGTCCATTGTTGCAAACCATGGTCATAAAGACCCAGAACATGTTGCTATGCAACATTGGAATGCAATGGAGCACCAGTGTGACAGAGGTTGCATCACCACACCTACTTGAGTGTGTGTGTGTGTGGTCATGTGCATCATTGTGATTTGGAAAAGAACACATGCAATGACACTCCATTGTGTGTAACCATGGTGAAAAAGCCCTAGAACATGTTGGAATGCAATGCAGCACCAGTGTGAAAGCGATTGCATCACCACACCCACTTGAGTGTGTGTGGTCAAGTCGATCATTGTGGTTTGGAAAAGAGCACATGGAATGACACTCCACTATGTCAAACCATGGTCAAAAAACCCTAAAACATGTTGGAATGCAATGGAGCACCAATGTGATAGAGGTTTCAAAACTACACCAACTTGAGTGTTTGTGGTCATGTGGATTATTGTGGTTTGGGAATTGACACATGAAATGACACTCCATTGTGTCAAACCATGGTCGGAAAGGCCTAGAACATGTTGGAATGCAACATTGGAATGCAATGGAGCACCAGTGTGATAGAGGTTGCATCACCACAACCACTTGAGTGTGTGTGGTCATGTGGATCATTGTGGTTTGGAAAATAACACATGCAATGACACTCCATTGTGTGAAACCATGGTCAAAAAGCCCTAGAACATGTTGGAATACAACATTAGAATGCAATGGAGCACCAGTATGACAGAGGTTGCATCACCACACCTACTTGAGAGTGTGTGGCCATGTCGATCATCATGGTTTTGAAAAGAACACATGCAATGACACTCCATTGTGTCAAACCATGGTCAGAAAGCCCTAGAACATGTTGGAATGCAACATTAGAATGCAATGGAGCATCAGTGTGATAGATGTTGCATCACCACGCCCACTTGAGTGTGTGTGGTCATGTGGATCATGATGGTTTGGAAAAGAACACATGCAATGACACTCCATTGTGTGAAACCATGGTAAAAAAGCCCTAGAACATGTCAGAATGCAACATTGGAATACACTAGAGCACTGGTGTGATAGAGGTTGCATCACAACACTCACTTTAGTGTGTGTGGTCATGTGGATCATTGTGGTTTGGAAAAGAACACATGCAATGACACTCCATTGCGTGAAACCATGGTAAGAAAGCCCTAGAACATGTTGGAATGCAACAGAGCACCAGTGTGACAAAGGTTGCATCACCATACCCACTTGAGTGTGTGTGGTCATGTGGATCATTGTGGTTTGAAAAAGGACACATGCAATGACACACCATTGTGTGGATCCATGGTTAGAAAGCCCTCGTACATGTTGGAATGCAACATTGGAATGCAATGGAGCACCAGTGTGATAAAGGTTGCATCACCAGCTCCACTTGAGTGTGTGTGGTCATGTGGATCATTCTTGTTTGGAAAATAACACATACAATGACACTCCATTGTGTGAAACCATGGTCAGAAAGCCCTAGAACATGTTGGAATGCAACATTGGAATGCAATGGAGCACCAGTGTGACAGAGGTTGCATCACCACACCCACTTGAGTGTGTGTGGCCATGTGGATCATCATGGTTTTGAAAAGAACACATGCAATGACACTCCATTGTGTCAAACCATGGTCAGAAAGCCCTAGAACGTGTTGGAATGCAACACTAGAATGCAATGGATCACCAGTGTGATAGAGTTGCATCACCACACCCACTTCAGTGTGCGTGGTTATGTGGATTATTGTGGTTTGGAAAAGAACACATGCAATAACACTACATTGTGTGAAACCATGGTCACAAAGCACTTGAACATGTTGGAATGCAACATTGGAATGATATGGAGCAACAGTCTGATAGAGGTTGCAGCACTACATCCACTTGAGTGTGTGTGGTCAAGTCGATCATTGTGGTTTGGAAAAGAGCACATGGAATGACACTCCACTATGTCAAACCAAGGTCAAAAAACCCTAGAACATGTTGGAATGCAATGGAGCACCAATGTGACAGAGGTTTCAAAACTACACCACCTTGAGTGTTTGTGGTCATGTGGATTATTGTGGTTTGGAAATTAACACATGAAATGACACTCCATTGTGTCAAACCATGGTCGGAAAGGCCTAGAACATGTTGGAATGCAACATTGGAATGCAATGGAGCACCAGTGTGATAGAGGTTGCATCACCACAGCCACTTGAGTGTGTGTGGTCATGTGGATCATTGTGGTTTGGAAAATAACACATGCAATGACACTCCATTGTGTGAAACCATGGTCAGAAAGCCCTAGATCATGTTGGAATACAACATTGGAATGCAATGGAGCACCAGTGTGACAGAGGTTGCATCACCACACCTACTTGAGTGTGTGTGGCCATGTCGATCATCATGGTTTTCAAAAGAACACATGCAATGACACTCCATTGGGTCAAACCATGGTCAGAAAGCCCTAGACCATGTTGGAATGCAACATTAGAATGCAATGGAACATCAGTGTGATAGAGGTTGCATCACCACGCCCACTTGAGTGTGTGTGGTCATGTGGATCATGGTGGTTTGGAAAAGAACACATGCAATGACACTCCATTGTGTGAAACCATGGTAAAAAAGCCCTAGAACATGTTGGAATGCAACATTGGATCACACTAGAGCACCGGTGTGACAGAGGTTGCATCACAACACTCACTTTAGTGTGTGTGGTCATGTGGATCATTGTGGTTTGGAAAAGAACACATGCAATGACACTCCATTGCGTGAAACCATGGTAAGAAAGCCCTAGAACATGTTGGAATGCAACATTGGAATTCAACAGAGCACCAGTGTGACAAAGGTTGCATCACCACACCCACTTGAGTGTGTGTGGTCATGTGGATCATTGTGGTTTGAAAAAGGACACATGCAATGACACACCATTGTGTGGATCCATGGTTAGAAAGCCCTCGTACATGTTGGAATTCAACATTGGAATGCAATGGAGCACTAATGTGATAGATGTTGCATCACCACACCCACTTGAGTGTGTGTGGTCATGTGGATCATTGTGGTTTGTAAAACAACACATGCAATGACACTCCATTGTGTGAAACCATGGTCAGAAAGCCCTAGAACATGTTGGAATGCAATGGAGCAGAGTGTGACAGAGGTTGCATCACCACACCCACTTGAGTGTGCGTGGTCATGTGGATCATTGTGGTTTGGAAAAGAAGACATGCAATGACACTCCATTGTGTAAAACCATGGTCAGAAAGCCCTATAACATCTTGGAATGCAACATTGGAATGCAAATGAGCACTAGTGTGACAGAGGTTGCATCACCACGCCCACTTGAGTGTGTGTGGTCATGTGGATCATTGTGGTTTTGAAAAGAACACATGCAATGACACCCCATTGTGTGAAACCATGGTCAGAAATCTCTAGAACATCTTAGAATGCAACATAGGAATCCAACGGAGCACCAATGTGATAGAGGTTGCATCACCACACCCACTTGAGTGTGTGTGGTCATGTGGATCATTGTTGTTTGGAAAAGAACAGATGCAATGACACTCCATTATCTGAAACCATGATCAGAAAGCCCTAGAACATGTTGGAATGCAACATTGGAATGCAATGGAGCACCAGTGTGATAGAGTTGCATCACCACACCCACTTCAGTGTGCGTGGTTATATGGATTATTGTGGTTTGCAAAAGAACACATGCAATAACACTACATTGTGTGAAACCATGGTCACAAAGCACTTGAACATGTTGGAATGCAACATTGGAATGATATGGAGCAGATCGATAGAGGTTGCAGCACTACATCCACTTGAGTGTGTGTAGTCATGTGGATCATTGTGGCTTGGAAAGAACACATGCAATGAAAGTCCATTGTTGCAAACCATGGTCATAAAGACCCAGAACATGTTGCTATGCAACATTGGAATGCAATGGAGCACCAGTGTGACAGAGGTTGCATCACCACACCTACTTGAGTGTGTGTGTGTGTGGTCATGTGCATCATTGTGATTTGGAAAAGAACACATGCAATGACACTGCATTGTGTGTAACCATGGTTAGAAAGCCCTAGAACATGTTGGAATGCAATGCAGCACCAGTGTGAAAGCGATTGCATCACCACACCCACTTGATTGTGTGTGGTCAAGTCGATCATTGTGGTTTGGAAAAGAGCACATGGAATGACACTCCACTATGTCAAACCATGGTCAAAAAACCCTAGAACATGTTGGAATGCAATGGAGCACCAATGTGACAGAGGTTTCAAAACTACACCAACTTGAGTGTTTGTGGTCATGTGGATTATTGTGGTTTGGAAATTAACACATGAAATGACACTCCATTGTGTCAAACCATGGTCGGAAAGGCCTAGAACATGTTGGAATGCAACATTGGAATGCAATGGAGCACCAGTGTGATAGAGGTTGCATCACCACAACCACTTGAGTGTGTGTGGTCATGTGGATCATTGTGGTTTGGAAAATAACACATGCAATGACACTCCATTGTGTGAAACCATGGTCAAAAAGCCCTAGAACATGTTGGAATACAACATTAGAATGCAATGGAGCACCAGTATGACAGAGGTTGCATCACCACACCTACTTGAGAGTGTGTGGCCATGTCGATCATCATGGTTTTGAAAAGAACACATGCAATGACACTCCATTGTGTCAAACCATGGTCAGAAAGCCCTAGAACATGTTGGAATGCAACATTAGAATGCAATGGAGCATCAGTGTGATAGAGGTTGCATCACCACGCCCACTTGAGTGTGTGTGGTCATGTGGATCATGGTGGTTTGGAAAAGAACACATGCAATGACACTCCATTGTGTGAAACCATGGTAAAAAAGCCCTAGAACATGTCGGAATGCAACATTGGAATACACTAGAGCACCGGTGTGACAGATGTTGCATCACAACACTCACTTTAGTGTGTGTGGTCATGTGGATCATTGTGGTTTGGAAAAGAACACATGCAATGACACTCCATTGCGTGAAACCATTGTAAGAAAGCCCTAGAACATGTTGGAATGCAACAGAGCACCAGTGTGACAAAGGTTGCATCACCATACCCACTTGAGTGTGTGTGGTCATGTGGATCATTGTGGTTTGAAAAAGGACACATGCAATGACACACCATTGTGTGGATCCATGGTTAGAAAGCCCTCATACATGTTGGAATGCAACAGTGGAATGCAATGGAGCACCAGTGTGATAAAGGTTGCATCACCAGCTCCACTTGAGTGTGTGTGGTCATGTGGATCATTCTTGTTTGGAAAATAACACATACAATGACACTCCATTGTGTGAAACCATGGTCAGAAAGACCTAGAACATGTTGGAATGCAACATTGGAATGCAATGGAGCACCAGTGTGACAGAGGTTGCATCACCACACCCACTTGAGTGTGTGTGGCCATGTGGATCATCATGGTTTTGAAAAGAACACATGCAATGACAATCCATTTTGTCAAACCATGGTCAGAAAGCCCTAGAACGTGTTGGAATGCAACACTAGAATGCAATGGATCACCAGTGTGATAGAGTTGCATCACCACACCCACTTCAGTGTGCGTGGTTATGTGGATTATTGTGGTTTGGAAAAGAACACATGCAATAACACTACATTGTGTGAAACCATGGTCACAAAGCACTTGAACATGTTGGAATGCAACATTGGAATGATATGGAGCAACAGTCTGATAGAGGTTGCAGCACTACATCCACTTGAGTGTGTGTGGTCAAGTCGATCATTGTGGTTTGGAAAAGAGCACATGGAATGACACTCCACTATGTCAAACCAAGGTCAAAAAACCCTAGAACATGTTGGAATGCAATGGAGCACCAATGTGACAGAGGTTTCAAAACTACACCACCTTGAGTGTTTGTGGTCATGTGGATTATTGTGGTTTGGAAACTAACACATGAAATGACACTCCATTGTGTCAAACCATGGTCGGAAAGGCCTAGAACAT
Source organism: Avena insularis (assembly GCA_023614405.1). Taxonomy (NCBI): domain Eukaryota; kingdom Viridiplantae; phylum Streptophyta; class Magnoliopsida; order Poales; family Poaceae; genus Avena; species Avena insularis. The sequence continues at coordinate 331,696,676 of CM042688.1, forward strand.
GTTGGAATGCAACATTGGAATGCAATGGAGCAACAGTGTGATAGAGGTTGCATCACCACAGCCACTTGAGTGTGTGTGGTCATGTGGATCATTGTGGTTTGGAAAATAACACATGCAATGACACTCCATTGTGTGAAACCATGGTCAGAAAGCCCTAGAACATGTTGGAATACAACATTGGAATGCAACGGAGCACCAGTGTGACAGAGGTTGCATCACCACACCTACTTGAGTGTGTGTGGCCATGTCGATCATCATGGTTTTCAAAAGAACACATGCAATGACACTCCATTGGGTCAAACCATGGTCAGAAAGCCCTAGACCATGTTGGAATGCAACATTAGAATGCAATGGAGCATCAGTGTGATAGAGGTTGCATCACCACGCCCACTTGAGTGTGTGTGGTCATGTGGATCATGGTGGTTTGGAAAAGAACACATGCAATGACACTCCATTGTGTGAAACCATGGTAAAAAAGCCCTAGAACATGTTGGAATGCAACATTGGAATACACTAGAGCACCGGTGTGACAGAGGTTGCATCACAACACTCACTTTAGTGTGTGTGGTCATGTGGATCATTGTGGTTTGGAAAAGAACACATGCAATGACACTCCATTGCGTGAAACCATGGTAAGAATGCCCTAGAACATGTTGGAATGCAACATTGGAATTCAACAGAGCACCAGTGTGACAAAGGTTGCATCACCACACCCACTTGAGTGTGTGTGGTCATGTGGATCATTGTGGTTTGAAAAAGGACACATGCAATGACACACCATTGTGTGGATCCATGGTTAGAAAGCCCTCGTACATGTTGGAATTCAACATTGGAATGCAATGGAGCACTAATGTGATAGATGTTGCATCACCACACCCACTTGAGTGTGTGTGGTCATGTGGATCATTGTGGTTTGTAAAACAACACATGCAATGACACTCCATTGTGTGAAACCATGGTCAGAAAGCCCTAGAACATGTTGGAATGCAATGGAGCAGAGTGTGACAGAGGTTGCATCACCACACCCACTTGAGTGTGCGTGGTCATGTGGATCATTGTGGTTTGGAAAAGAAGACATGCAATGACACTCCATTGTGTAAAACCATGGTCAGAAAGCCCTATAACATGTTGGAATGCAACATTGGAATGCAAATGAGCACTAGTGTGACAGAGGTTGCATCACCACGCCCACTTGAGTGTGTGTGGTCATGTGGATTATTGTGGTTTGGAAAAGAACACATGCAATGACACTCCATTGTGTCAAACCTGTTGGGGTTCGCAGCATAGAAAAGAAAAAATTTCCTACGATGGGAACTATACGCCAAGATCTATCTACTAGATACAAGCAACGGGTGGATATACATCCATAGAGAACTTTGTTAATGAGTTGGAACTCGTGGATGATGTAGTCGTACACTTGCCGATCTCAAGATCGTGATGAAGTCCAGCAGGTCCGGCTCCAGCACGTCCATCAGATCCAGCTCTAGCAAGTCCAGCACCACCAAGTCCAACACTGCAAAGCAGTGGTGCATCCGTGATCGCACACACGTACAGTACCCCGACAACCTCCGTCCCTCGCTCCAGCGAAGCAGCGGAAGCAGCAACTCCTTTCCAGATAAAGCCACCGGGAACATGTATCTCGCTAATCCGAGACCATGGGGAAATAATACTAGAGGGGGAGAGAGATCCTTCACGAGGAGGTGTGAGGAAGAAGGAGTGAGAGGGGGGCCTTTTATAGGAGGAGGGGAGGGTGTCCCTTCACCTCCCCCATTCATTTGGTGGTAACCCCCTCCACATTAAAATGCCCCTTCACATTCTCTTTTAAAGTCTCCACTTTAAATGCATTAAATTTCTCCAAATTTAATGCTCTCTCATTTAATAAAACTCTTTTATTAATTTTATTCAGAATTTTGTTAATTACTTTAATTAACAAACATTCACATAAAACCCCCTGCAACATTTCAATATTACATGCAGAACTAATTTCAGCAATTTCACCCGAAATAGTTTCGGTGTCTATTGAAATAATTCCAGCGCTTTCTTAAATCTTTATCTAAAACATATTTGCTCCAAATGGTGTCGGTATCCCTTACGTGTGTCACCCTACAGTTCACGAATAATGCAGACATGATCGAGACCCCTCTCCGATCAATAATCAGCAGCGGGACCTAGAGATCCGTACTGATTCCCACATATTCAACGTTGACTCTTGTGATCATGTGAACCTTTAACGTCGTAACTAACTCCCTTTGTCTCGCGATATATTACATGTCCGAGATTCGATCATTGGCATCCAAATACCTAGTTTGATCTCGTTACCGACATGCACTCTTTTCTCGTTCCCGTGATATAACATTCTAGTGATCACATCACTTGCTTGCAAGCTATTTCAATGTGATATCACCGAGAGGGCCTAGAGTATATCTATCCGTCATCGGGATGGAAAAATCCCACTCTTGATCCATGAGCCTCAACCTAACACCTTCGTAGCACTGAACCCACCTTTATAGTCACCCTGTTACGGTGTGACGTTTGATGTTATCAAGGTACTCTTCCGGTGTTAGCAATTAACATGATCTCATGGTGTAAGGACTAAGATTACTTCGTCTGATGTTATAGAAATATAAAAATAATGACTCTAATCATAATGCTATACTTCGGATGAATGTTCATCACATCATTCCACCAATGTTGTGACCTCGTTATTAACAACACCCAATGTCCATGATCAGGAAACCTTGATCATCTTGTTAATCAACAAGCTAGTTTATATGAGAGGCAGTATTAGGAACTTTGTATTTTGTTTATTAAACACACATATATTAACGTTTCCAATTAATACAATTATAGCGTGCAAAATAAACATTTATCATAAACATGGAATAAGATAATAACCACTTTATTATTGCCTCTCAGGCATATTCCCTTCAAAACCATGGTCAGAAAGCCCTAGAACATGTTGGAATGCATCATTAGAACGCAATGGAGCACACGTATGATAGAGGTTGCATCACCACACCCACTTGAGTGTGTGTGGTCATGTGGATCATTGTGGTTTGTAAACCAACACACGCGTTGACACTCCATTGTGTGAAACCATGGTCAGAAAGCCCTAGAACATGATGGAATGCAATGGAGCCTGAGTGTGATAGAGGATGCATCACCACACCCACTTAAGTGTGTGTGGTCATGAGGATCATTCTGGTTTGGAAAAGAACACATGCAATGACACACCATTGTGTGAAACCATGGTCAAAAAGCCCTACAACATGTTGGAATGCAACATTGCAATGTACTAGAGCTCAGTTGTGACAAATGTTGCATCACCACACCCACTTGAGTGTGTGTGGTCATGAGGATTATTGTGGTTTGGAAAAGAACACATTCAATGACACTCCATTGTGTGAAACCATGGTTAGAAAGCACTATAACATGTTGAAATGCAACATTGGAATGTAATGGAGCACCAATGTGAGAGAGGTTGCATCACCACACCAACTTGAGTGTGTGTGGTAATGTGGATAATTGTGGTTTGGAAAAGAACACATGCAATGACACTCCATTGTGTGAAACCATGGTCAGAAAGCTCTAGAACATGTTGGAATGTAACATTAGAATGCAACGGAGCACCAGTGTGATAGAGGTTGCATCACCACACCCACTTGAGTGTAGGTGGCCATGTGGATCATCATGGTTTTGAAAAGAACACATGCAATGACACTCCATTGTCTCAAACCATGGTCAGAAAGCCCTAGAACATGTTGGAATGCAACATTAGAATGCAATGGAGCACCAGTGTAATAGAGGTTGCATCACCGCACCCATTTGAGTGTGTGTGGTCATGTGGATCACCGTGGTCTGGAAAAGAACACATGCAATGACACTCCATTGTGTGAAACCATGGTCTAAAAGCCCTAGAACATGTTGGAATGCAATGGAGCCAATGTGATAGAGGATGCGTCACCACACCCACTTGAGTGTGTGTGGTCATGTGGATCATTCTGGTTTGGAAAAGAACACATGCAATGACACACCATTGTGTGAAACCATGGTCAAAAAGCCCTAGAACATGTTGGAATACAACATTGCAATGCACTGGAGCTCAGGTGTGACAGATGTTGCATCACCACACCCACTTGAGTGTGTGTGGTCATGAGGATTATTGTGGTTTGGAAAAGAACACATTCAATGACACTCCATTGTGTGAAACCATGGTTAGAAAGCACTATAACATGTTGGAATGCAACATTGCAATGCAATGGAGCACCAGTGTGATAGAGGTTGCATTGCCACACCTTAAGTGTGTGTGGTCTTGTGGATCATTGTAGTTTGGAAAATAACACATACGATAACACACCATTGTGTGAAACAATGGTAAGAAAGGTCTAGAACATGTTGGAATGCTACATTGGAATGAAATGGAGTACTAGTGTGATAGAGGTTGCATAACCACACCAACTTTAGTGTGTGTGGTCATGTGGATAATTGTGGCTTGGAAAAGAACAATGCAATGACACTCCATTGTGTGAAACCATGGTCAGAAAGCCCTAGAACATGTTGGAATGCAACATTAGAACGCAATGGAGCACCATGTGATAGAGGTTGCATCACCGCACCCACTTGAGAGTGTGTGGTCATGTGGATCACTTTGGTTTGGAAAAGAACACATGTAGTGACACTCTATTGTATGAAACCATGGTCAGAAAGCCCTAGAACTTGTTGGAATGCAACATTGGAATGCAATGGAGCAACAGTGTGACAAAGGTTGCATCACCACACCCACTTGAGTGTGTGTGGTCAAGTGGATCATCGTGGGTTGGAAAAAACACATGCAATGACACTCCATTGTGTGAAACCATTGTCGGAAAGCCCTAAAACATGTTGGCATTCAACATTGGATTGCAACAGAGCACCAATGTGACAGAGGTTGCATCACCACACGAACTTTAGTGTTTGTGGTCATGTGGATTATTGTGGTTTGAAAATTAACACATGCAATGGCACTCCATTGTGTCAAACCATGGTCGGAAAGCCTTGAACATGTTGGAATGCAATATTGGAATGCAATGGAGCACCAGTGTGATAGAGATTGCATCACCATAACCACTTGAGTGTGTGCGGTCATTTGGATCATTGTGGTTTGCAAAAGAACACATGAATGACACTCCATTGTATCAAACCATGGTCAGAAATCCCTAGAACATGTCGTAATGCAACATTAGAACGCAATGGAGCACCAGTGTGATAGAGGTTGCATCACCACACCCACTTGACTGTGTGGTCATGTGGATCATTTTGGTTTGGAAAATAACACATGCAATGACACTCCATTGTATGAAACCGCGGTCAGAAAGCCTTGAACATGTTGGAATACAACATTGGAATGTAATGGAGCAACAGTGTGACATAGGTTGCATCACCACACTCACTTGAGTTTGTGTGATCAAGTGGATCATCGTGGGTTGGAAAAACACATGCAATGACACTCCATTGTGTGAAACCATTGTCAAAAAGACCAAAAACATGTTGGAATGCAACATTGGAATGCAATGGAGCACTAGTGTGATAGAGGTTGCATCAGCGCACCCACTTGAGTGTATGTGGTCATGTGGATAATTGTGGTTTGGGAAAGAATCAATGAAATGACAATACAATGCGTGAAACCATGGTCAAAAAGCCCTAGAACATGTTGGAATGCAACATTCGCATGCACTGGAGCACATGTGTGACAAAGCTTGCATCACCACACCCACTTGAGTTTGCGTGGTCATGTGGATCATTGTGGTTTGGAAAATAACACATGCAATGACACACCAGTGTGTGAAACCGTGGTCAAAACGCCCTAGAACATGTTGGAATGCAACATTGTAATGCACTAGAGCACCACTGTAACAGAGGTTGCATCACCACACCCACTTGAGTGTGTGTGGTCATGTGGATTATTGTGGTTTGGAAAAGAACACATGCAATGACACTCCATTGTGTCAAACCATGGTCAGAAAGCCCTTGAACATGTTGGAATTTAACATTATAACGCAATGGAGCACCAGAGTGATAGAGGTTACATCACCACACCCACGTGAGTGTGTGTGGTCATGTGGATCATTATGGTTTGTAAAACAAAATATGCAATGACACTCCATTGTGTGAAACCATGGTCAGAAAGCCCTAGAACATGTTGGAGTGCAATGGAGCCCCAGTGTTATAGAGGATGCGTCACCACACCCACTTGAGTGTGTGTGGTCATGTGGATCATTCTGGTTTGGAAAAGAACACATGCAATGACACACCATTGTGTGAAACCATGGTTAAAAAGCCCTAGAACATGTTGGCATGCAACATTGCAATGCACTAGATCTCAGGTGTGACAGATGTTGCATCACCACACCCACTTGAGTGTGTGTGGTTATGAGGATTATTGTGGTTTGGAAAAGAACACATTCAGTGACACTCCATTGTGTGAAACCATGGCAAGAAAGCGTTATAACATGTTGGAATGCAATGGAGCACCGGTGTGATAGAGGTTGCATCACCACACCTTAAGTGTGTGTGGTCACGTGGATCATTGTGGTTTGGAAAATAACACATACAATGACACACCATTGTGTGAAACAATGGTAAGAAAGTCCTAGAACATGTTGGAATGCTACATTGGAATGCAATGGAGCACCAGTGTGACAGAGGTTGCATAACCACACAAACTTGAGTGTGTGTGGTCATGCGGATAATTGTGGTTTGGAAAAGAACACATGCAATGACACTCCATTGTGTAAAACCATGGTTAGAAAGCTCTAGAACATGTTGGAATGCAACATTGGAATGCAATGGAGCACCAGTGTGATAGAGGTTGCATCACCACACCCACTTGAGTGTGTGTGGCCATCTGGATCATCGTTGTTTTGAAAAGAACACATGCAATGACACTCCATTGTGTCAAACCATGGTCAGAAAGCCATATAAAATGTTTGAATGCAACATTAGAATGCAATGGAGCACCAATGTGATAGAGGTTGCATGACCGCACACACTTGAGTGTGTGTGGTCATGTGGATCACTATGGTTTGGAAAAGAACACATGAAGTGACACTCTATTGTATGAAACCATGGTCAGAAAGCCCTAGAACATGTTGGAATGCAACATTGGAATGCAATGGAGCAACAGTGTGACAAAGGTTGCATCACCACACCCACTTGAGTGTGTGTAGTCAAGTGGATCGTCGTGGGTTGGAAAAAACACATGCAATGACACTCCATTGTGTGAAACCATTGTCAGAAAGCCCTAAAACATGTTGGAATTCAACATTGGAATGTACTGGAGCACCATTGTGACAGAGGTTACATCACCACACGAAATTGAGTGTTTGTGGTCATGTGGATTATTGTGGTTTGGAAATTAACACATGCAATGACACTCCATTGTGTCAAACCATGGTCGGAAAGGCCTAGAACATGTTGGAATGCAATATTGGAATGCAATGGAGCACCAGTGTGATAGATATTGCATCACCATAGCCACTTGAGTGTGTGTGGTATGTGGATCATTGTGGTTTGGAAAAGAACACATGCAATGAGACTCCATTGTGTCAAGCCATGGTCAGAACTCCGTAGAACATGTTGGAATGCAACATTGGAATGCAATGGAGCAATAGTGTGACAGAGGTTGCATCAGCACACCCACTTGAGTGTGTGTGGCTATGTGGATCATCATGGTTTTGAAAAGAACACATGCAATGACACTCCATTGTGTCAAACCATGGTGAGAAAGCCCTAGAACATGTTGTAATGCAACATTAGAATGCAATGGAGCACCGGTGTGAGAGAGGTTGCATCACCACACCCACTTGACTGTGTGTGGTCATGTGGATCATTGTGGTTTGGAAAATAACAGATGCAATGACACTCCATTGTATGAAACCGTGGCCAGAAAGCCCTAGAACATGTTGGAATACAACATTGGAATGCAATGGAGCAACAGTGTGACAAAGGTTGCATCACCAAACCCACTTGAGTTTGTGTGGTCAAGTGGATCATCGTGGGTTGGAAAAAACACATGCAATGACATTCCATTGTGTGAAACCATTGTAAGAATGCCCTAAAACATGTTGGAATGCAACATTGGAATGCAATGGAGCACTAGTGTGATAGAGGTTGCATCAGTACACCCACTTGAGTGTATGTGGTCAATGTGGATAATTGTGGTTTGGGAAAGAATACATGAAATGACACTCCAATGCGTGAAACCATGGTAAAAAAGCCCTAAAACAAGTTGGAATGCAACATTCGCATGCACTGGAGCACATGTGTGACAAAGCTTGCATCACCACACCCACTTGAGTCTGTGTGGTCATGTGGATCATTGTGGTTTGGAAAATAACACATGCAATGACACTCCATTGTGTGAAACCATGGTCAAAACACCCTAGAACATGTTGGAATGCAACATTGGAATGCACTGGAACACCGGTGTAACAGAGGTTGCATCACCACACCCACTTGAGTGTGTGTGGTCATGTGGATTATTGTGGTTCGGAAAAGAACACATGCAATGACACTCCATTGTGTCAAACCATGGTTAGGAAGCCCTAGAACATGTTGGAATGCAACATTAGAATGCAATGGAGCACCAGTGTGATAGAGGTTACATCACCACACCCACTTGAGTGTGTGTGGTCATGTGGATCATTGTGTTTTGTAAAACAACACATGCAATGACACCCCAGTGAAACCATGGTCAGAAAGCCCTAGAACATGTTGGAATGCAATGGAGCCCCAGTGTGATAGAGGATGCGTCACCACACCCACTTGAGTGTGTGTGGTCATGTGGATCATTCTGGTTTGGAAAAGAACACATGCAATGACACACCATTGTGTGAAACCATGGTCAAAAAGCCCTAGAACATGTTGGAATGCAACATTGCAATGCACTGGAGCTCAGGTGTGACAGATGTTGCACCACCACACCTAGTTGAGTGTGTGTGGTCATGAGGATTATTGTGGTTTGGAAAAGAACACATTTAGTGACACTCCATTGTGTCAAACCATGGTCAGAAAGCACTATAACATGTTGGAATGCAACATTGGAATGCAATGGAGCACAAGTGTGATAGAGGTTGCATCACCACACCTTAATTGTGTGTGGTCATGTGGATAATTGTGGCTTGCAAAATAACACATACAATGACACACAATTGTGTGAAACAATGGTAAGAAAGCCCTAGAACATGTTGGAATGCAATGGCGCACCAGTGTGACAGATGTTGCATAACCACACCAACTTGAATGTGTGTGGTCATGTGTATAATTGTGGTTTGGAAAAGAACACATGCAATGACACTCCATTGTGTGAAACCATGGTCAGAAAGCTCTAGAACATGTTGGAATGCTACATTGGAATGCAATGGAGCACAGGTGAGACAGAGGTTGCATCACCACACCCAGTTGAGTGTGCGTGGTCACGTGGATCATTATGGTTTGGAAAAGAAGACATGCAATGACATTCCATTGTGTGAAACCATGGTCAGAAAGCCCTAGAACATTTTGGAATGCAACATTAGAACGCACTAGAGTAGCAGTGTGATAGAGGTTGCATCACCGCACCCACTTGAGTGTGTGTGGTCATGTGGATCACTGTGGTTTCGAAAAGAACACATGTAGTGACACTCTATTGTGTGAAACCATGGTCAGAAAGCATTATAACATGTTGGAATGCAACATTGGAATGCAATGGAGCACCTGTGTGATAGAGGTTGCATCACCACACCTTAAGTGTGTGTGGTCACGTGGATCATTGTGGTTTGGAAAATAACACATACAATGACACACCATTGTGTGAAACAATGGTAAGAAAGCCCTAGAACATGATGGAATGTTACATTGGAACACAATGGAGCACCAGTGTGACAAAGGTTGCATAACCACACCAACTTGAGTGTGTGTGGTCATGCGGATAATTGTGGTTTGGAAAAGAACACATGCAATGACACTCCATTGTGTGAAACCATGGTCAGAAAGCTGTAGAACATGTTGGAATGCAACATTGGAATGCAATGGAGCACCAGTGTGATAGAGGTTGCATCACCACACCCACTTGAGTGTGTGTGGCCATCTGGATCATCGTTGTTTTGAAAAGAACACATGCAATGACACTCCATTGTGTCAAACCATGGTCAGAAAGCCATAGAAAATGTTGGAATGCAACATTAGAACGCAATGGAGCACCAGTGTGATAGAGGTTGCATGACCGCACACACTTGAGTGTGTGTGGTCATGTGGATCACTATGGTTTGGAAAAGAACACATGAAGTGACACTCTATTGTATGAAACCATGGTCAGAAAGCCCTAGAACATGTTGGAATGCAACATTGGAATGCAATGGAGCAACAGTGTGACAAAGGTTGCATTACCACATCCACTTGAGTGTGTGTAGTCAAGTGGATCGTCGTGGGTTGGAAAAAACACATGCAATGACACTCCATTGTGTGAAACCATTGTCAGAAAGCCCTAAAACATGTTGGAATTCAACATTGGAATGTAATGGAGCACCATTGTGACAGAGGTTACATCACCACACGAAATTGAGTGTTTGTGGTCATGTGGATTATTGTGGTTTGGAAATTAACACATGCAATGACACTCCATTGTGTCAAACCATGGTCGGAAAGGCCTAGAACATGTTGGAATGCAATATTGGGATGCAATGGAGCACCAGTGTGATAGAGGTTACATCACCACACCCACTTGAGTGTGTGTGGTCATGTGGATCATAATGGTTTGTGAAACAACACATGCAATGACACTCCATTGTGTGAAACCATGGTCAGAAAGCCCTAGAACATGTTGGAATGCAATGGAGCCCCAGTGTGATAGAGGATGCGTCACCACACCCACTTGAGTGTGTGTGGTCATGTGGATCATTCTGGTTTGGAAAAGAACACATGCAATGGCACACCATTGTGTGAAACCATGGTCAAAAAGCCCTAGAACATGTTGGAATGCAACATTGCAATGCACTAGAGCTCAGGTGTGACAGATGTTGCATCACCACACCCAGTTGAGTGTGTGTGGTCATGAGGATTATTATGGTTTGGAAAAGAACACATTTAGTGACACTCCATTGTGTGAAACCATGGAGCACCAGTGTGATAGAGGTTGCATCACCACACCCACTTGACTGTGTGTGGTCATGTGGATCATTGTGGTTTGGAAAATAACACATGCAATGACACTCCATTGTATGAAACCCTGGCCAGAAAGCCCTAGAACATGTTGGAATACAACATTGGAATACAATGGAGCAACAGTGTGACAAAGGTTGCATCACCAAACCCACTTGAGTTTGTGTGGTCAAGTGGATCATCGTGGGTTGGAAAAAACACATGCAATGACATTCCATTGTGTGAAACCATTGTAAGAAAGCCCTTAAACATGTTGGAATGCAACATTGGAATGCAATGGAGCACTAGTGTGATAGAAGTTGCATCAGCACACCCACTTGAGTGTATGAGGTCATGTGGATAATTGTGGTTTGGGAAAGAATACATGAAATGACACTCCAATGCGTGAAACCATGGTCAAAAAGCCCTAAAACAAGTTGGAATGCAACATTCGCATGCACTGGAGCACATGTGTGCCAAAGCTTGCATCACCACACCCACTTGAGTCTGTGTGGTCATGTGGATCATTGTGGTTTGGAAAATAACATATGCAATGACACTCCATTGTGTGAAACCATGGTCAAAAAACCCTAGAACATGTTGGAATGCAACATTGGAATGAACTGGAACACCGGTGTAACAGAGGTTGCATCACCACACCCACTTGAGTGTGTGTGGTCATGTGGATTATTGTGGTTTGGAAAAGAACACATGCAATGACACTCCATTGTGTCAAACCATGGTACGGAAGCCCTAGAACATGTTGGAATGCAACATTAGAATGCAATGGAGCACCAGTGTGATAGAGGTTACATCACCACACCCACTCGAGTGTGTGTGGTCATGTGGATCATTGTGGTTTGTAAAACAACACATGCAATGACACTCCATTGTGTGAAACCATGGTCAGAAAGCCCTAGAATATGTTGGAATGCAATGGAGCCCCAGTGTGATAGAGGATGCGTCACCACACCCACTTGAGTGTGTGTGGTCATGTGGATCATTCTGGTTTGGAAAAGAACACATGCAATGACACACCATTGTGTGAAACCATGGTCAAAAAGCCCTAGAACATGTTGGAATGCAACATTCCAATGCACTGGAGTTCAGGTGTGACAGATGTTGCATCACCACACCCAGTTGAGTGTGTGTGGTCATGAGGATTATTGTGGTTTGGAAAAGAACACATTTAGTGACACTCCATTGTGTGAAACCATGGTCAGAAAGCACTATAACATGTTGGAATGCAACATTGGAATGCAATGGAGCACAAGTGTGATAGAGGTTGCATCACCACACCTTAATTGTGTGTGGTCATGTGGATCATTGTGGTTTGCAAAATAACACATACAATGACACACCATTGTGTGAAACAATGGTAAGAAAGCCCCAGAACATGTTGGAATGCAATGGCGCACCAGTGTGACAGATGTTGCATAACCACACCAACTTGAATGTGTGTGGTCATGTGGATAATTGTGATTTGGAAAAGAACACATGCAATGACACTCCATTGTGTGAAAACATGGTCAGAAAGCTCTAGAACATGTTGGAATGCTACATTGGAATGCAATGGAGCACAGGTGTGATAGAGGTTGCATCACCACAACCAGTTGAGTGTGCGTGGTCACGTGGATCATTGTGGTTTGGAAAAGAAGACATGAAATGACATTCCATTGTCTGAAACCATGGTCAGAAAGCCCTAGAACATTTTGGAATGCAACATTAGAACGCACTAGAGCAGCAGTGTGATAGAGGTTGCATCACCGCACCCACTTGAGTGTGTGTGGTCATGTGGATCACTATGGTTTCGAAAAGAACACATGTAGTGACACTCCATTGTGTGAAACCATGGTCAGAAAGCATTATAACATGTTGGAATGCAACATTGGAATGCAATGGAGCACCAGTGTGATAGAGGTTGCATCACCACACCTTAAGTGTGTGTGGTCACGTGGATCATTGTGGTTTGGAAAATAACACACATACAATGACACACCATTGTGTGAAACAATGGTAAGAAAGCCCTAGAACATGATGGAATGCTACATTGGAATGCAATGGAGCACCAGTGTGACAGAGGTTGCATAACCACACCAACTTGAGTGTGTGTGGTCATGCGGATAATTGTGGTTTGGAAAAGAACACATGCAATGACACTCCATTGTGTGAAACCATGGTCAGAAAGCTCTAGAACATGTTGGAATGCAACATTGGAATGCAATGCAGCACCAGTGTGATAGAGGTTGCATCACCACACCCACTTGAGTGTGTGTGGCCATCTGGATCATCGTTGTTTTGAAAAGAACACATGCAATGACACTCCATTGTGTCAAACCATGGTCAGAAAGCCATAGAAAATGTTGGAATGCAACATTAGAAAGCAATGGAGCACCAGTGTGATAGAGGTTGCATGACCGCACACACTTGAGTGTGTGTGGTCATGTGGATCACTATGGTTTGGAAAAGAACACATGAAGTGACACTCTATTGTATGAAACCATGGTCAGAAAGCCCTAGAACATGTTGGAATGCAATATTGGAATGCAATGGAGCAACAGTGTGACAAAGGTTGCATCACCACACCTACTCGAGTGTGTGTAGTCAAGTGGATCGTCGTGGGTTGGAAAAAACACATGCAATGACACTCCATTGTGTGAAACCATTGTCAGAAAGCCCTAAAACATGTTGGAATTCAACAATGGAATGTAATGGAGCACCATTGTGACAGAGGTTACATCACCACACGAACTTGAGTGTTTGTGGTCATGTGGATTATTGTGGTTTGGAAATTAACACATGCAATGACACTCTATTGTGTGAAACCATGGTCGGAAAGGCCTATAACATGTTGGAATACAACATTAGAATGCAATGGAGCACCAGTGTGATAGAGGTTACATCACCACACCCACTTGAGTGTGTGTGGTCATGTGGATCATTGTGGTTTGTCAAACAACACATGCAATGACACTCCATTATGTGAAACCATGGTCAGAAAGCCCTAGAACATGTTGGAATGCAATGGAGCCCCAGTGTGATAGAGGATGCGTCACCACATCCACTTGAGTGTGTGTGGTCATGTGGATCATTCTGGTTTGCAAAAGAACAGATGCAATGACACACCATTGTGTGTAAACATGGTTAAAAAGCCCTAGAACATGTTGGAATGCAACATTGCAATGCACTGGAGCTCAGGTGTGACAGATGTTGCATCACCACACCCAGTTGAGTGTGTGTGGTCATGAGGATTATTGTGGTTTGGAAAAGAACACATTTAGTGACACGCCATTGTGTGAAACCATGGTCAGAAAGCACTATAACATGTTGGAATGCAACATTGGAATGCAATGGAGCACACGTGTGATAGAGGTTGCATCACCACACCTTAATTGTGTGTGGTCATGTGGATCATTGTGGTTTGCAAAATAACACATACAATGACACACCATTGTGTGAACCAATGGTAAGAAAGCTCCAGAACATGTTGGAATGCAATGGCGCACCAGTGTGACAGATGTTACATAACCACACCAACTTGAATGTATGTGGTCATGTGGATAATTGTGGTTTGGAAAAGAACACATGCAATGACACTCCATTGTGTGAAACCGTGGTCAGAAAGCTCTAGAACATGTTGGAATGCTACATTGGAATGCAATGGAGCACATGTGTGACAGAGGTTGCATCACCACACCCAGTTGAGTGTGCTTGGTCACGTGGATCATTGTGGTTTGGAAAAGAAGACATGCAATGACATTCCATTGTGTGAAACCATGGTCAGAAAGCCCTAGAACATTTTGGAATGCAACATTTGAACGCACTAGAGCAGCTGTGTGATAGAGGTTGCATCACCGCACCCACTTGAGTGTGTGTGGTCATGTGGATCACTATGGTTTCAAAAAGAACACATGTAGTGACACTCCATTGTGTGAAACCATGGTCAGAAAGCATTATAACATGTTTGAATGCAACATTGGAATGCAATGGAGCACCGGTGTGATAGAGGTTGCATCACCACACCTTAAGTGTGTGTGGTAACGTGGATCATTGTGGTTTGGAAAATAACACATACAATGACACACCATTGTGTGAAACAATGGTAAGAAAGCCCTAGAACATGTTGGAATGCTACATTGGAATGCAATGGAGCACCAGTGTGACAGAGGTTGCATAACCACACCAACTTGAGTGTGTGTGGTCATGCGGATAATTGTGGTTTGGAAAAGAACACATGCAATGACACTCCATTGTGTGAAACCATGGTCAGAAAGCTCTAGAACATGTTGGAATGCAACATTGGAATGCAATGGAGCACCACTGTGATAGAGGTTGCATCACCACACCCACTTGAGTGTGTGTGGCCATCTGGATCATCGTTGTTTTGAAAAGAACACATGAAATGACACTCCATTGTGTCAAACCATGGTCAGAAAGCCATAGAAAATGTTGGAATGCAACATTAGAACGCAATGGAGCACCAGTGTGATAGAGGTTGCATGACCGCACACACTTGAGTGTGTGTGGTCATGTGGATCACTATGGTTTGGAAAAGAACACATGAAGTGACACTCTATTGTATGAAACCATGGTCAGAAAGCCCTAGAACATGTTGGAATGCAACATTGGAATGCAATGGAGCAACAGTGTGACAAAGGTTGCATCACCACACCCACTCGAGTGTGTGTAGTCAAGTGGATCGTCGTGGGTTGGAAAAACACATGCAATGACACTCCATTGTGTGAAACCATTGTCAGAAAGCCCTAAAACATGTTGGAATTCAACAATGGAATGTAATGGAGCACCATTGTGACAGAGGTTACATCACCACAGGAACTTGAGTGTTTGTGGTCATGTGGATTATTGTGGTTTGGAAATTAACACATGCAATGACACTCCATTGTGTGAAACCATGGTCGGAAAGGCCTAGAACATGTTGGAATACAACATTAGAATGCAATGGAGCACCAGTGTGATAGAGGTTACATCACCACACCCACTTGAGTGTGTGTGGTCATGTGGATCATTGTGGTTTGTCAAACAACACATGCAATGACACTCCATTATGTGAAACCATGGTCAAAAAGCCCTAGAACATGTTGGAATACAACATTGGAATGCAATGGAGCAATAGTGTGACAGAGGTTGCATCACCACACCCACTTGAGTGTGTGTGGCTATGTGGATCATCATGGTTTTGAAAAGAACACATGCAATGACACTCCATTGTGTCAAACCATGGTGAGAAAGCCCTAGAACATGTTGTAATGCAACATTAGAATGCAATGGAGCACCAGTGTGATAGAGGTTGCATCACCACACCCACTTGACTGTGTGTGCTCATGTGGATCATTGTGGTTTGGAAAATAACACATGCAATGACACTCCATTGTATGAAACCATGGTCAGAAAGCCCTAGAACATGTTGGAATACAACATTGGAATGCAATGGAGCAACAGTGTGACAAAGGTTGCATCACCACACCCACTTGAGTTTGTGTGGTCAAGTGGATCATCGTGGGTTGGAAAAAATACATGCAATGACACTCCATTGTGTGAAACCATTGTAAGAAAGCCCTAAAACATGTTGGAATGCAACATTGGAATGCAATGGAGCACTAGTGTGATAGAGGTTGCATCAGCACACCCACTTGAGTGTATGTGGTCATGTGGATAATTGTGGTTTGGGAAAGAATACATGAAATGACACTCGAATGCATGAAACCATTGTCAAAAAGCCCTAAAACAAGTTGGAATGCAACATTCGCATGCACTGGAGCACATGTGTGACAAAGCTTGCATCACCACACCCACTTGAGTCTGTGTGGTCATGTGGATCATTGTGGTTTGGAAAATAACACATGCAATGACACTCCATTGTGTGAAACCATGGTCAAAACGCCCTAGAACATGTTGGAATGCAGCATTGGAATGCACTGGAACACCGGTGTAACAGAGGTTGCATCACCACACCCACTTGAGTGTGTGTGGTCATGTGGATTATTGTGGTTTGGAAAAGAACACATGCAATGACACTCCATTGTGTCAAAGCATGGTCAGGAAGCCCTAGAACATGTTGGAATGCAACATTAGAATGCAATGGAGCACCAGTGTGATAGAGGTTACATCACCACACCCACTTGAGTGTGTGTGGTCATGTGGATCATTGTGGTTTGTAAAACAACACCTGCAATGAAACTACATTGTGTGAAACCATGGTCAGAAAGCCCTAGAACATGTTGGAATGCAATGGAGCCCCAGTGTGATAGAGGATGCGTCACCACACCCACTTGAGTGTGTGTGGTCATGTGGATCATTCTGGTTTGGACAAGAACACATGCAATGACACACCATTGTGTGAAACCATGGTAAAAAAGCCCTAGAACATGTTGGAATGCAACATTGCAATGCACTGGAGCTCAGGTGTGACAGATGTTGCATAACCACACCTAGTTGAGTGTGTGTGGTCATGAGGATTATTGTGGTTTGGAAAACAACACATTTAGTGACACTCCATTGTGTGAAACCATGGTCAGAAAGCACTATAACATGTTGGAATACAACATTAGAATGCAATGGAGCACAAGTGTAATAGAGGTTGCATCACCACACCTTAATTGTGTGTGGTCATGTGGATCATTGTGGTTTGCAAAATAACACATACAATGACACACCATTGTGTGAAACAATGGTAAGAAAGCCCTAGAACATGTTGGAATGCAATGGCGCACCAGTGTGACAGATGTTGCATAACCACACCAACTTGAATGTGTGTGGTCATGTGGATAATTGTGGTTTGGAAAAGAACACATGCAATGACACTCCATTGTGTGAAACCATGGTCAGAAAGCTCTAGAACATGTTGGAATGCTACATTAGAACGCACTAGAGCAGCAGTGTGATAGAGGTTGCATCACCGCACCCACTTGAGTGTGTGTGGTCATGTGGATCACTGTGGTTTCGAAAAGAACACATGTAGTGACACTCCATTGTGTGAAACCATGGTCAGAAAGCCCTAGAACATGTTGGAATGCAATGGAGCAACAGTGTGACAAAGGTTGCATCACCACACCCACTTGAGTGTGTGTAGTCAAGTGGATCGTCGTGGGTTGGAAAAAACACATGTAATGACACTCCATTGTGTGAAACCATTATCAGAAAGCCCTAAACCATGTTGGAATTCAACATTGGAATGTAATGGAGCACCATTGTGACAGAGGTTACATCACCACATGAACTTGAGTGTTTGTGGTCATGTGGATTATTGTGGTTTGGAAATTAACACATGCAATGACACTCCATTGTGTCAAACCATGTTCGGAAAGGCCTAGAACATGTTGGAATGCAATACTGGAATGCAATGGAGCACCAGTGTGATAGAGATTGCATCACCATAGCCACTTGAGTGTGTGTGGTATGTGGATCATTGTGGTTTGGAAAAGAACACATGCAATGAGACTCCATTGTGTCAAGCCATGGTCAGAAATCCCTAGAACATGTTGGAATGCAACATTGGAATGCAATGGAGCAATAGTGTGACAGAGGTTGCATCACCACACCCACTTGAGTGTGTGTGGCTATGTGGATCATCATGGTTTTGAAAAGAACACATGCAATGACACTCCATTGTGTCAAACCATGGTGAGAAATCCCTAGAACATGTTGTAATGCAACATTAGAATGCAATGGAGCACCAGTGTGATAGAGGTTGCATCACCACACCCACTTGACTGTGTGTGGTCATGTGGATCATTGTGGTTTGGAAAATAACACATGCAATGACACTCCATTGTATGAAACCGTGGTCAGAAAGCCCTAGAACATGTTGGAATACAACATTGGAATGCAATGGAGCAACAGTGTGACAAAGGTTTCATCACCACACCCACTTGAGTTTGTGTGGTCAAGTGGATCATCGTGGGTTGGAAAAAACACATGCAATGACACTCCATTGTGTGAAACCATTGTAAGAAAGCCCTAAAACATGTTGGAATGCAACATTAGAATGCACTAGAGAAGCAGTGTGATAGAGGTTGCATCACCGCACCCACTTGAGTGTGTGTGGTCAGGTGGATCACTGTGGTTTCGAAAAGAACACATGTAGTGACAATCCATTGTGTGAAACCATGGTCAGAAAGTCCTAGAACATGTTGGAATGCAACATTGGAGTGTAATGGAGCAACAGTGTGACAAAGGTTGCATCACCGCACCCACTTGAGTCTGTGTGGTCATGTGGATCATCGTGGGTTGGAAAAAAACATGCAATGACACTCCATTGTGTGAAACCGTTGTCAGGAAGATCTAAAACATATTGGAATGCAACATTGGAATGCAATGGAGCACCAATGTGACAGAGGTTGCATCACCACACCAACTTGAGTGTTTGTGGTCATGTGGATTATTGTGGTTTGAAAATTAACAGATGCAATGACACTCCATTTTGTCAAACCATGGTCGAAAAGGCCTAGAACATGTTGGAATGCAATATTCGAATGCAATGGAGCACCAGTGTGATAGAGATTGCATCAACACAACCACTTGAGTGTGTGTGGTCATGTGGATCATTGTGGTTTGTAAAAGAACACATGCAATGACACTCCATTGTGTCAAACCATGGTCAGAAAGCCCTAGACCATGTTGTAATGCAACATTGGAATGCAATGGAGCACTAATGTCACAGAGGTTGCATCACCACACCCACTTGAGTGTGTGTGGCCATGTGGATCACTATGGTTTGGAAAAGAACACATGAAGTGACACTCTATTGTATGAAACCATGGTCAGAAAGCCCTAGAACATGTTGGAATGCAATATTGGAATGCAATGGAGCAACAGTGTGACAAAGGTTGCATCACCACACCCACTCGAGTGTGTGTAGTCAAGTGGATCGTCGTGGGTTGGAAAAAACACATGCAATGACACTCCATTGTGTGAAACCATTGTCAGAAAGCCCTAAAACATGTTGGAATTCAACAATGGAATGTAATGGAGCACCATTGTGACAGAGGTTACATCACCACAGGAACTTGAGTGTTTGTGGTCATGTGGATTATTGTGGTTTGGAAATTAACACATGCAATGACACTCCATTGTGTGAAACCATGGTCGGAAAGGCCTAGAACATGTTGGAATACAACATTAGAATGCAATGGAGCACCAGTGTGATAGAGGTTACATCACCACACCCACTTGAGTGTGTGTGGTCATGTGGATCATTGTGGTTTGTCAAACAACAGATGCAATGACACTCCATTATGTGAAACCATGGTCAGAAAGCCCTAGAACATGTTGGAATGCAATGGAGCCCCAGTGTGATAGAGGATGCGTCACCACACCCACTTGAGTGTGTGTGGTCATGTGGATCATTCTGGTTTGCAAAAGAACAGATGCAATGACACACCATTGTGTGTAAACATGGTTAAAAAGCCCTAGAACATGTTGGAATGCAACATTGCAATGCACTGGAGCTCAGGTGTGACAGATGTTGCATCACCACACCCAGTTGAGTGTGTGTGGTCATGAGGATTATTGTGGTTTGGAAAAGAACACATTTAGTGACACTCCATTGTGTGAAACCATGGTCAGAAAGCACTATAACATGTTGGAATGCAACATTGGAATGCAATGGAGCACAAGTGTGATAGAGGTTGCATCACCACACCTTAATTGTGTGTGGTCATGTGGATCATTGTGGTTTGGAAAATAACACATACAATGACACACCATTGTGTGAACCAATGGTAAGAAAGCCCCAGAACATGTTGGAATGCAATGGCGCACCAGTGTGACAGATGTTACATAACCACACCAACTTGAATGTGTGTGGTCATGTGGATAATTGTGGTTTGGAAAAGAACACATGCAATGACACTCCATTGTGTGAAACCGTGGTCAGAAAGCTCTAGAAGATGTTGGAATGCTACATTGGAATGCAATGGAGCACATGTGTGACAGAGGTTGCATCACCACACCCAGTTGAGTGTGCTTGGTCACGTGGATCATTGTGGTTTGGAAAAGAAGACATGCAATGACATTCCATTGTGTGAAACCATGGTCAGAAAGCCCTAGAACATTTTGGAATGCAACATTAGAACGCACTAGAGCAGCTGTGTGATAGAGGTTGCATCACCGCACCCACTTGAGTGTGTGTGGTCATGTGGATCACTATGGTTTCAAAAAGAACACATGTAGTGACACTCCATTGTGTGAAACCATGGTCAGAAAGCATTATAACATGTTTGAATGCAACATTGGAATGCAATGGAGCACCGGTGTGATAGAGGTTGCATCACCACACCTTAAGTGTGTGTGGTCACGTGGATCATTGTGGTTTGGAAAATAACACATACAATGACACACCATTGTGTGAAACAATGGTAAGAAAGCCCTATAACATGTTGGAATGCTACATTGGAATGCAATGGAGCACCTGTGTGACAGAGGTTGCATAACCACACCAACTTGAGTGTGTGTGGTCATGCGGATAATTGTGGTTTGGAAAAGAACACATGCAATGACACTCCATTATGTGAAACCATGGTCAGAAAGCTCTAGAACATGTTGGAATGCAACATTGGAATGCAATGGAGCACCAGTGTGATAGAGGTTGCATCACCACACCCACTTGAGTGTGTGTGGCCATCTGGATCATCGTTGTTTTGAAAAGAACACATGCAATGACACTCCATTGTGTCAAACCATGGTCAGAAAGCCATAGAAAATGTTGGAATGCAACATTAGAACGCAATGGAGCACCAGTGTGATAGAGGTTGCATGACCGCACACACTTGAGTGTGTGTGGTCATGTGGATCACTATGGTTTGGAAAAGAACACATGAAGTGACACTCTATTGTATGAAACCATGGTCAGAAAGCCCTAGAACATGTTGGAATGCAACATTGGAATGCAATGGAGCAACAGTGTGACAAAGGTTGCATCACCACACCCACTCGAGTGTGTGTAGTCAAGTGGATCGTCGTGGGTTGGAAAAAACACATGCAATGACACTCCATTGTGTGAAACCATTGTCAGAAAGCCCTAAAACATGTTGGAATTCAACAATGGAATGTAATGGAGCACCATTGTGACAGAGGTTACATCACCACAGGAACTTGAGTGTTTGTGGTCATGTGGATTATTGTGGTTTGGAAATTAACACATGCAATGACACTCCATTGTGTGAAACCATGGTCGGAAAGGCCTAGAACATGTTGGAATACAACATTAGAATGCAATGGAGCACCAGTGTGATAGAGGTTACATCACCACACCCACTTGAGTGTGTGTGGTCATGTGGATCATTGTGGTTTGTCAAACAACACATGCAATGACACTCCATTATGTGAAACCATGGTCAAAAAGCCCTAGAACATGTTGGAATACAACATTGGAATGCAATGGAGCAATAGTGTGACAGAGGTTGCATCACCACACCCACTGGAGTGTGTGTGGCTATGTGGATCATCATGGTTTTGAAAAGAACACATGCAATGACACTCCATTGTGTCAAACCATGGTGAGAAAGCCCTAGAACATGTTGTAATGCAACATTAGAATGCAATGGAGCACCAGTGTGATAGAGGTTGCATCACCACACCCACTTGACTGTGTGTGCTCATGTGGAACATTGTGGTTTGGAAAATAACACATGCAATGACACTCCATTGTATGAAACCATGGTCAGAAAGCCCTAGAACATGTTGGAATACAACATTGGAATGCAATGGAGCAACAGTGTGACAAAGGTTGCATCACCACACCCACTTGAGTTTGTGTGGTCAAGTGGATCATCGTGGGTTGGAAAAAATACATGCAATGACACTCCATTGTGTGAAACCATTGTAAGAAAGCCCTAAAACATGTTGGAATGCAACATTGGAATGCAATGGAGCACTAGTGTGATAGAGGTTGCATCAGCACACCCACTTGAGTGTATGTGGTCATGTGGATAATTGTGGTTTGGGAAAGAATACATGAAATGACACTCCAATGCGTGAAACCATGGTCAAAAAGCCCTAAAACAAGTTGGAATGCAACATTCGCATGCACTGGAGCACATGTGTGACAAAGCTTGCATCACCACACCCACTTCAGTCTGTGTGGTCATGTGGATCATCGTGGTTTGCAAAATAACACATGCAATGACACTCCATTGTGTGAAACCATGGTCAAAACGCCCTAGAACATGTTGGAATGCAACATTGGAATGCACTGGAACACCGGTGTAACAGAGGTTGCATCACCACACCCACTTGAGTGTGTGTGGTCATGTGGATTATTGTGGTTTGGAAAAGAACACATGCAATGACACTCCATTGTGTCAAAGCATGGTCAGGAAGCCCTAGAACATGTTGGAATGCAACATTAGAATGCAATGGAGCACCAGTGTGATAGAGGTTACATCACCACACCCACTTGAGTGTGTGTGGTCATGTGGATCATTGTGGTTTGTAAAACAACACATGCAATGACACTCCATTGTGTGAAACCATGGTCAGAAAGCCCTAGAACATGTTGGAATGCAATGGAGCCCCAGTGTGATAGAGGATGCGTCACCACACCCACTTGAGTGTGTGTGGTCATGTGGATCATTCTGGTTTGGACAAGAACACATGCAATGACACACCATTGGGTGAAACCATGGTAAAAAAGCCCTAGAACATGTTGGAATGCAACATTGCAATGCACTGGAGCTCAGGTGTGACAGATGTTGCATAACCACACCTAGTTGAGTGTGTGTGGTCATGAGGATTATTGTGGTTTGGAAAACAACACATTTAGTGACACTCCATTGTGTGAAACCATGGTCAGAAAGCACTATAACATGTTGGAATACAACATTAGAATGTAATGGAGCACAAGTGTAATAGAGGTTGCATCACCACACCTTAATTGTGTGTGGTCATGTGGATCATTGTGGTTTGCAAAATAACACATACAATGACACACCATTGTGTGAAACAATGGTAAGAAAGCCCTAGAACATGTTGGAATGCAATGGCGCACCAGTGTGACAGATGTTGCATAACCACACCAACTTGAATGTGTGTGGTCATGTGGATAATTGTGGTTTGGAAAAGAACACATGCAATGACACTCCATTGTGTGAAACCATGGTCAGAAAGCTCTAGAACATGTTGGAATGCTACATTAGAACGCACTAGAGCAGCAGTGTGATAGAGGTTGCATCACCGCACCCACTTGAGTGTGTGTGGTCATGTGGATCACTGTGGTTTCGAAAAGAACACATGTAGTGACACTCCATTGTGTGAAACCATGGTCAGAAAGCCCTAGAACATGTTGGAATGCAATGGAGCAACAGTGTGACAAAGGTTGCATCACCACACCCACTTGAGTGTGTGTAGTCAAGTGGATCGTTGTGGGTTGGAAAAAACACATGTAATGACACTCCATTGTGTGAAACCATTATCAGAAAGCCCTAAACCATGTTGGAATTCAACATTGGAATGTAATGGAGCACCATTGTGACAGAGGTTACATCACCACATGAACTTGAGTGTTTGTGGTCATGTGGATTATTGTGGTTTGGAAATTAACACATGCAATGACACTCCATTGTGTCAAACCATGTTCGGAAAGGCCTAGAACATGTTGGAATGCAATATTGGAATGCAATGGAGCACCAGTGTGATAGAGATTGCATCACCATAGCCACTTGAGTGTGTGTGGTATGTGGATCATTGTGGTTTGGAAAAGAACACATGCAATGAGACTCCATTGTGTCAAGCCATGGTCAGAAATCCCTAGAACATGTTGGAATGCAACATTGGAATGCAATGGAGCAATAGTGTGACAGAGGTTGCATCACCACACCCACTTGAGTGTGTGTGGCTATGTGGATCATCATGGTTTTGAAAAGAACACATGCAATGACACTCCATTGTGTCAAACCATGGTGAGAAAGCCCTAGAACATGTTGTAATGCAACATTAGAATGCAATGGAGCACCAGTGTGATAGAGGTTGCATCACCACACCCACTTGACTCTGTGTGGTCATGTGGATCATTGTGGTTTGGAAAATAACACATGCAATGACACTCCATTGTATGAAACCGTGGTCAGAAAGCCCTAGAACATGTTGGAATACAACATTGGAATGCAATGGAGCAACAGTGTGACAAAGGTTGCATCACCACACCCACTTGAGTTTGTGTGGTCAAGTGGATCATCGTTAGTTGGAAAAAACACATGCAATGACACTCCATGTTGTGAAACCATTGTAAGAAAGCCCTAAAACATGTTGGAATGCAACATTAGAATGCACTAGAGAAGCAGTGTGATAGAGGTTGCATCACCGCACCCACTTGAGTGTGTGTGTGGTGGTGGATCAACGTGGTTTCGAAAAGAACACATGTAGTGACAATCCATTGTGTGAAACCATGGTCAGAAAGTCCTAGAACATGTTGGAATGCAACATTGGAGTGTAATGGAGCAACAGTGTGACAAAGGTTGCATCACCGCACCCACTTGAGTCTGTGTGGTCATGTGGATCATCGTGGTTTGGAAAAAAAAACATGCAATGACACTCCATTGTGTGAAACCGTTGTCAGGAAGATCTAAAACATATTGGAATGCAACATTGGAATGCAATGGAGCACCAATGTGACAGAGGTTGCATCACCACACCAACTTGAGTGTTTGTGGTCATGTGGATTATTGTGGTTTGAAAATTAACAGATGCAATGACACTCCATTTTGTCAAACCATGGTCGAAAAGGCCTAGAACATGTTGGAATGCAATATTCGAATGCAATGGAGCACCAGTGTGATAGAGATTGCATCAACACAACCACTTGAGTGTGTGTGGTCATGTGGATCATTGTGGTTTGTAAAAGAACACATGCAATGACACTCCATTGTGTCAAACCATGGTCAGAAAGCCCTAGACCATGTTGTAATGCAACATTGGAATGCAATGGAGCACTAATGTCACAGAGGTTGCATCACCACACCCACTTGAGTGTGTGTGGCCATGTGGATCATCGTGGTTTTGAAAAGAACACATGCAATGACACTCCATTGTGTCAAACCATGGTCAGAAAGCCCTAGAACATGTTGTAATGCAACATTAGAACGCAATGGAGCACCAGTGTGATAGAGGTTGCATCACCACACACACTTGACTGTGTGTGGTCATGTGGATCATTGTGGTTTGGAAAATAACACATGCAATGACACTCCATTGTATGAAACCGTGGTTAGAAAGCCCTAGAACATGTTGGAATGCAATGGAGAAATAGTATGACAAAGGTTGCATCACCACACCCTCTTGAGTTTGTGTGGTCAAGTGGATCATAGTGGGTTGGAAAAAAACACATGCAATGACACTCCATTGTGTGAAACCATTGTCAGAAATCCCTAAAACTTGTTGGAATGCAACATTGGAATGCAATAGAGCACTAGTGTGAGATAGGTTGCATCAACACACCCACTTGAGTGTGTGTGGTCATGTAGATAATTGTGGATTGGGAAAGAATACATGAAATGACACTCCAATGCGTGAAACCATGGTCAAAAAGGCCTAAAACATGTTGGAATGCAACATTCGCATGCACTGGAGCACAGGTGTGAAAAATCTTGCATCACCACACCCACTTGAGTGTGTGTGGTCATGTGGATCATTGTGGTTTGGAAAAGAACACATGCAATGACACTCTATTTTGTGAAACCATGGTCAAAAAGTCGTACAACATGTTGGAATGCAACATTGGAATGCACTGGCGCACCGTTGTAACAGAGGTTGCATCACCACACCCACTTGAGTGTGTATGGTCATGTGGATTGTTGTCGTTTGGAAAAGAACACATGCAATGGCACTCCATTGTGTCAACCATGGTCAGAAAGCCCTAGAACATGTTGGAATGCAACATTAGAATGCAATGGGGCACCAGTGTGATAGAGGTTGGATCACCACACCCACTTGAGTGTGTGTGGTCAGGTGGATCATCGTGGGTTGGAAAAGAACACATGCAATGACACTCCATTGTGTGAAACCAATGTCAGAAAGCCCTAAAACATGTTCGAATGCAACATTGGAATGCAATGGAGCACCAGTGTGATAGAGGTTGGATCACCACACCCACTTAAGTATGTGTGGTAATGTGGATCATCGTGGTTTGGAAAAGAACACATGCAATGACACTCCATTGTGTCAAACCATGGCCATAAAGCCTTAGAACATGTTGGAATGCACTCGACCACCAATGTGATAGAGATTGCATCACGACACCCACTTGAGTGTGTGTGGTCATGTAGATCATCGTGGTTCAGAAAAGAACACATGCAATGAAACTCCATTGTGTGAAACCATGGTCAGAAAGTCATAGAACATGTTGGACTGCAAAATTAGAATGCAATGGAGCACCAGGGTGACCGAGGTTGCATCAACACACCCGCTTGATTGTGTGTAGTCAGGTGGATCATTGTGGTTTGGAAAAGAACACATGCAATGACACTCCGTTGTGTGAAACCATGGTCAGAAAGCCCTAGAACATGTTGGAATGCAACATTGGAATGAAATGGAGCACCAGTGTGATAGCAGTTGCACCACCACACCCATTTGAGTGTGTGTGGTTATCTGGATTAATGTGAATGGAAAAAATCACATGCAATGGCACTCCATTGTGTAAAACCATGGTCAGAAAGCCCTATAACATGTTGCAATGCAACATTAGAATGCAATGTAGCACCAGTGTGAAAGAGGTTTCATCACCGCACCCACTTGAGTGTGTGTGGTCATGTGGATCATCGTAGTTTGGAAAAGAGCACATGAAATGACACTACATCGTGTCAAACCATGGTTAGAAATCCCTTGAACATGTTGGAATGCAATGGAGCACCGGTGTGACAAAGGTTGCATCACCACACCAACTTGCGTGTGTGTGGTCATGTGGATTATTGTGGTTTGGAGATGAACAAATGAATGACACTCCATTGTGTGAAACCATGGTCAGAAATCCCTACAACATGTTAGAATACAATGGAGCATCAGTGTGACAGAGGTTGCCTCACCACACCCACTTGAGTGTGTGTGCTTGTGTGGATCATTGTGGTTTGGAAAATAACACATGCAATGACACTCTATTATGTGAAACCATTGTCATAAAGCCCTAGAACATGTTGGAATGCAACATTGAAATGCAATGTATCACACGTGTGACAGAGGTTGCATCACCACACCCACTTGAGTGTGCGTGGTCATGTGGATCATTGTGGTTTGGAAAAGAAGACATGCAATGACACTCCATTGTGTAAAACCATGGTCAGAAAGCCCTATAACATGTTGGAATGCAACATTGGAATGCAAATGAGCACTAGTGTGACAGAGGTTGCATCACCGCACCCACTTGAGTGTGAGTGGTCATGTGGATCATCGTGGTTTGGAAAAGAACACATTTAATGACACTCCATTGTGTCAAACCATGGCCATAAAGCCTTAGAACATGTTGGAATAGAACATTGGAATGCACTGGACCACCAGTGTGATAGAGATTTCATCGCCACACACACTTGAGTGTGTGTGTGGTCATGTAGATCATCGTGGTTTGGAAAAGAACACATACAATGACACTCCATAGTGTGAAACCATGGTCAGAAAGCCCTAGAACATGTTGGACTGTGACATTGGAATGCAATGGAGCACCAGTATGACAGAGGTTGCATCACCACACCTACTTGATTTTGTGTGGTCAGGTGGATTAATGTGGTTTGGAAATGACACATGCAATGACACTCCACTGTCTGAAACCATGGTCAAAAATCCCTAGAACATGTTGGAATGCAATATTGAAAGCAATGGAGCACCAGTGTGATAGAGGTTGCATCACCACACCCACTTGAGTGTGTGTGGTGATGTGGATTATTGTGGTTTGGAAAAAATCACATGCAATGGCACTCCATTGTGTCCAAGCATGGTTAGAAAGCCCTATAACATGTTGGAATGCAACATTGGAATGCAATGGACCAGAAGTGTGATAGAGGTAGCATCACCGCACGCACTTGAGTGTGTGTGGTCATGTGGATCGTCATAGTTTTGAAAGCAACACATGCAATGACACTACATTGTATCAAACCATGGTTGGAAAGCCCTAGAACATGTTGGAATCCAACATTGGAATGCAATGGAGCAACGTGTGATAGAGGTTGCATCACCACACCCACTTGTGTGTGTGTGTGGTCATGTGGATTATTGTGGTTTGGAGAAAACACATGCAATGACACTCCATTGTGTCAAACCATGGTCAGAAAGCCTACAAAATGTTCGAATACAATGGAGCATCAGTGTGATAGAGGTTACCTCACTACGCCCACTTGAGTGTCTGTGGTTATGTGGATCATTGTGGTTTGAAAAAGAACACATGCAATGACACTCCAATGTGTGAAACCATGGTCAAAAAGCCGTAAAACATGTTGAAATGCAACATTGGAATGCACAGGAGCACAGGTGTGACAAAGTTTTCATCACCACACCTACTTGAGTGTGTGTGGTCATGTGGATCATTGTGGTTTGGAAAAGAACACATGCAATAACACTCCATTGTGTGAAGCCATGGTCAAACGGCCCTATAACATGTTGGAATGCAACATTGGAATGCACAGGAGCACCGGTGTAATATAGATCACATCAACACACCCACTTAAGTGTGTGTGGTTATGTGGATTATTGTGGTTTGGAAAAGAACACATGCAATAACACTCAATTTTGTGAAACCATGGTCAGAAAGCCCTACAACTTGTTGGAATGCTACATTGGAATGAAATGGAGCACCAATATGATAGAGGGGGCATCACCACAACAACTTGAGTGTGTGTGGTCATGTGGATCATTTTGGTTTAGAATTTAACACATGCAGTGGCACTCCATTGTGTCAAACCATGGTCCAAAAGGCCAAGAACATGTTGGAATGCAACATTGGAATGCAATGGACCACCAGTGTGATAGAGGTTGCATCACCACATCCACTTGAGTGTGTGTGGTGATGTGAATCATTGTGGTTTGGAAAAGAACACATGCAATGACACTCCATTGAGTCAAACCATGGTCAGAAAACCCTAGAACATGTTAGAATGCAATGGAGCAAAGGTGTGATAGAGGTTGCATCACCACACCCACTTGAGTGTGTGTGGTCATGTGGATCATTGTGCTTTGGAAAAGAAGACATGCAATGACACTCCATTGTGTGACCATGGTCAAAAAGCCCTAGAACATGTTGGAATGCAACATTGGAATGCACTAGACACTAGTGTGGTAGAGGTTGCATCACCACACCCACTTGAGTATGTGTGGTTATGTGGATTATTATGGTTTGGAAAACAACATATGCAATTACACTCCATTGTGTAAAACCATGGTCAGAAAGCCCAAGAACATGTTGGAATGCAACATTGGAATGCAATGGAGCACCAGTGTGACAGAGGTTGCATCACTGCACCCACTTGAGTCTGAGTGGTCATGTGGATCATCGTGGTTTGGAAAAGAACACATGCAATGACACTGCATTGTGTCAAACCTGGCCATAAAGCCTTAGAACATGTTGCAATGCAACATTGGAATGCACTGGACCACCAATGTGATAGAGATTGCATCACCACACCCACTTGAGTGTGTCTGGTCATGTAAATCATCGTGGTTTGGGAAAGAACACATACAATAACAATCAATTATGTGAAACCATGGTCACAAAGTCCTAGAACATGTTCGACTGCAACATTGGAACGCAATGGAGAATCATTGTGATAGTGGTTGCATCACCATGCCCACTTGAGTGTGTGTTCATGTGGATCATCGTGGTTTGGAAAAGAACACATGCAATGACACTCCATTGTGTGAAACCATGGTTAGAAAGCCCTAGAACATGTTGGAATGCAATATTGGAATGCAATGGAGCACTAGTGTGATAAAATTTGCATCGCCACACTCACTTGAGTGTGTGTGGTTATGTGGATTATTGTGGTTTGGAAAAAATCGCATGCAATGGCACTCCATTTTGTCAAACCATGGTTAGAAAGCCATATAACATGTTGCAATGCAACATTGGAATGCAATGGAGCACCAGTGTGACAGAGGTATCATAACCACACCCACTTGGGTGTGTGTGGTCATGTGGATCATCGTAGTTTGGAAAAGAACACATGCAATGAGACTACATTGTGTCAAACCATGGTTAGAAAGCCCTTGAACATGTTGGAGTGCAACATTGGAATGCAATGGAGAATCAATGTGATAGAGAGCAACACACACACACAATAAACCTCAGGAAGAACCAAATAAAACGCAACGAGGCCTCACGACAATACATTCACATGATTCATAAATTATTTCAGGGGGCAACCTATTAAGCTACCTGCAACAAAGTTGGTCGGCTCCGAGACGGACCCAAGGTTTGTGCCAATGGCTGTAAACGATTGGGAACCCGAAAGTGTGACTAGGCTTGTCGATACCGCAAAAACGTTCTACAATTCCTAAACAGTACAGGTGCTCCACGCACAATCATAAATAAAACGGTAAAGCATCGCATAAGTACAGGATAGTAATAAAGCCCCAAACTAGTTTGTGGCCCCAAGAAATAAAGTGTGAATCAAGCTCAGGCAAAGGGGGATCCATAGGGTCTCCCGTATGTGGATATTGCGAATAGTCAAGGAACATGAATCAAGTACTTGGGGTCCGACGGGACACGAGTGAGCTTAAAGAACCAAATAGAAGATAATGCTCACCGATGCCTATTTCATTAGTTATCCCATTACTACTCAGATTTAGTTGTTTAGGTACCTCGTTATCTAGAGACTCGCACAAACCCTACACATGCAATGCTACGACTCGCATTGCTCAAACAACTCCTATAGTAATGACTCATATGATTGGGGAACAAGCTTCGATAGGGTTTAAAAGTAAAGGCTATGTAATACTTTGGATTCAATTTAATGCAATCGCGACTCAATGATGCAAGAGTAAGATACAAGCATAGACAAGCATGTGGAATTGCTTGCCTGGCAGTTCTGTTGCCGAATAGGAAGGATCTAGGTAATACTCCTGAGGCTCCTGGTATTATCCTTGCTTAGTGTCTATCCGGATAAAAACCAAACACACAAGGGCCAAAATAAATACATTGCACAATCATATGAATAGAATGCAACAAGAAAACATAGCATGCCATGATGAAATGATGCACAATTGCATGGTAGTAATGTAGCATGACAAGGGTGAAGTGTGGAAACAAGAATTAACACTTTTAATATTTATTCGGGCTCATTTTATATGCATAAACCATTCAAGATTTAATGGTTTTACATGATGCATGCCTCAAATAATATCATGGAATGCATAGTTAGAACGGACTCGTCCAACTAATAGATTTAGACATATTATTTGTTGAATTTGGAATTACGGAAGTAAAGTTATGATTTATTTAAAATAAAGGCATTAGTTGACATTTTAATAATTTCGAAATTTTAAATTGCTCAAAAATTATTTTGGATAGCATATTTGAATTCCTCACATTTTTATGAGCAAAAAAACTTATATAACATGTCAAATTTGAAAAATATGGATTTAAAACTATTATTATGCATATTTTAATTAGAAAAAGGGCAAATTGGTCATTAGTTGGAAAGTTAGGGGCATAAGGGTAATTATTTGAAAGTGAAACTGGATTCATGTTCAATTTTGAATCGGAGTTTGTTTTGGATTTTTTTCCAAATTCAAATTATTTGAATTAATATGAAATTAACTAGATTTACTCATTTATTGAAATATTTTTATTTGTTTTTAAAACGCTCAGGATCTTTTCTCACCAAACCCATGCCGCCTTCACGCCGACCAGCCCCAGCTGGCAGAGCCACTACCACGCGACCAGTGCGACCTCGACACGTATGCGATCCAGGACGGCAGGGCGAGAACTTAAAAACGTGTGGTGCCTTTTTGTAAAAGTACCAGGCGATGCAGCAGCCGACGGGTGGGGCCAGGACCGCAGGTTAGGACGACAAAAGCGTAGGGGGTTATCGGTAAAAGCAACAACGCTACTATTTTTCTCCTCTAATAGTTTCTGACAAAACTGAACCCGTGCGCGCGCGACAGAAAAAGGGTGTCGCGGCGAGGCTCGAACCCGCGACGCGACGACGCGCTGGTGGGTGTTGCCACTGCAGTGGGGCTAGGGGTTGTTGCTGGTTAGGGCGGTGAGGAAAGAAGACCTATAGGGGCTCGTCTCCATCTATCTCCGAGATGGCAGAGGATGGCGGCGACACAGACACGCACGACGACATGGTGGACTATGTTCCAGGAAGCACGGGTGAACGCGCGCGACGCAACACAATGAGTGGATGTATCAACGCGAACGCACGATGGTGAGGGGCACTACAGCGATCGCAACCAGCGGAAAAAAGCGGCGAGCGGCGATGCCTGGCGGGCATTCGACGAAACAAACTCCGCAACCAGGAAGCGATGAAGGACTGGGCCATGTCTAGGGGACTCAGGGGCTCACCGCGGGGTGCTCGGTGGTGGTGGATTAGCTTGGGGCGACGGAAAACGATGGCAGTGCAGATGACCTCGAGCTATGGTTTTCTTCGGGCGTCTGTGTGTCCTGCGGGTTCTGGTGCTTCTCCTCCTCGACGTAGGGTACAAGTGAGGTCTAGAAGCGGCAGCGACCTTCCTTAACACCCATGCTCCTCGCCTCCTTCTCCCAACGCTGGTGGTGAGGTGGTGGCCGAATCAGCCGGCTAAGGTGGTGGAGGCTAGTAGGAAGGATGGGAGAACAGAGGGGGGTATACGGTAGAGCCCAGATGCGATCTCGAGCGGCCAGAAGGGAATTGGCGAGGTAGATAAGGGCAGGGCATCTCGGTGTAGTGCTCTGGTTAGGTATGGAACAAAAGCAACTCAGGTTACTGATGGCTCTGAAATATAGCCATCTATGTCCACATTTAAACTAGATATTAATCATATTTTTGATGAAATATCTCTCTAAACCCTTCCACTAATGCTAATATTCAGAGGGGTATGTAATCCTTTATTCTTGTATTTTTCCTGCACAGATAATGTCATTTAAAGGAGGGAATCACTATATTAAAGTCAAAGTTACGATATTTCCTTCGACCAGAAGAAACCAGGAGCCGTCCAACGAAGGCAGACGCCATAACAACCAACTATACGACCGGAGGAAAAATTCTGACTGTATAGCTCCGGCCGTATAGTTAGCGCCGCCTCCGTTAGGTAAAAAAAACTTTCGTCAAGGGACCCCTATATAAAGAAGCCTCAGGCGACGAGAAAACAGAGAGACACCACGCCTAGAAGCCATACCTCGCCAGAAAGCCGCCTCCAGATCTCCAAATCCTTCTCCATCTCCATAGCCATCTTCCACCACTTGTAATAGTAGATCTATTCATCATCTTTAGGTTGGGAACCCAGTGACAGAAGGGGTAGTACGTCTGTATGTGAGGGATTTACTTGGGATTAACGGTGACAACACTATGCATATCATTAGCTCTCTTTCTTCTATGGATGAGACTAGTAGGTTATTGCTATAAGCGGTTGCGGAGACAATAGGAATTATGGATGCACTACCCATATATAATTTATCTTGCTCTAACAAGTACATGCATACTTTATTTCTATGTATTATTCCCATTAGATGTTTTTGCACAGCTATAGGTGAAACCGAACGCCCTAGGCCCTCTCTCTCTCCATCATCGACAACAACAAAAAGACGCAAGCTATTGATCCGGTAATAACGCAAAAGGAATTCTAAAACTCCCGAAGATACATTAAAGTAACTTCACTATGCATTTGCTTCCCGTAGATTCGATAACCTAGGTCTACTAGGGAAAAAGAGCTATACCACATCCGTAATCCGGATCGAAGGTATCAACCCTTTTTCTGGCACTGTTGCCGGGGAAGCGATAGCTACCCTGGTGAGGTTATTAGGAACCTTGCTAGTTTTAGTTCTTGTTTTTAATTTTGTTAGTTTGCTTTTAGTCTTTATTTAATAAACCAAAAAAATTAGTTAGTCTTTAAATTCTTGTTTTTACTGTTATAATTTTTAATCTAAGAAAACCCAAAAACATAGGAAGTATGGCTGAAAAGAAGCTTGGGGAGTTTGCTACTCCCAATAATGATTATTTGCGTACTCCTATTACTTAGCCAACAATTGCTGCTCATGACTATGAAATTAAGCCCCATTATTTAATTTTGGTTCAACAGAATCAATTTGGAGGCTCTGCTGTTGAAGATGCAGGTATGCACTTAAATACTTTCACTAAAATATGTGATATGATTCGTATAAAAGACATTGACCCTGATGCAGTCAAATTATGTCTATTTCCTTTCTCTCTAAGAGGAAGAGCTAAAGAAGGGTTGTTATCTTTGCCGAAACATACTATTACATCATGGGTGGGATGTACTTCTTTATTTATGAATAAATTTTTCCCACCTACAAAGACTATGCAACTCTATCTAATATTATTGGTTTTAGACAGGAAAAGTGTGATCAACTAGCACTTGCATGGGAGAGGATGAAAGAATGCCTAAGAAACTGTCCTAGTCATGGGATGGAAGATTGGTTAATCCTCCATTTATTTTACAATGCTCTTAATCATATGTCTAAGTCTATGCTTGATACTGCAGTTGGAGGAACATTCATGGGTAAACATATTACCGAAGCAAAATAGTTGCTAGACAATATGCAAGACAACCATGCCCAATATCATGTTGAAAGATCAAACACGAAGAAGGTGAACTCTGTCTCACCACAAGAGAACGAAGATCTCAATGCTAAGTTGGATGAGCTCATACTAGCCGTAAAACGTAAGAAAACTCAGGTAAGAGCCACCACCGAAACAAATATAGAAGAAATAGACTTCATAGCTCATAATGATTATAATCCTGCTTGGAAGAAGAGTTACAATCCAAATTTTCAGAAACATTATGCTAGTCCTACAAATAACTCAAATAATAATATGGGAACTAGTAATGGTAGTTTCCAAGAAATGCCTAAGTCTTTCATAGACTCGCAAAATGAACAAAATAATATTTTAGTCAAAATCACA
The DNA here is from genome assembly GCA_023614405.1 of Avena insularis. NCBI lineage: Eukaryota > Viridiplantae > Streptophyta > Magnoliopsida > Poales > Poaceae > Avena > Avena insularis. Next base: position 331,732,885 of record CM042688.1, read on the forward strand.
GAGAACCATGATGATATGCTTGGTAAATTATATACCCAAGTTGTTAGTTTGAGAAATGATTTGAAGGCCCTTCAAGAAAGAACAAGGATCGTCGAGGCACAACTAGGTAAGATAACCGAGAGTCAAACTCTCATTCTAGCTAAATTTGCAGGTAAAGCTGAGCCCAATCCTATTGAGAAACTCAAAATGATGAGAATCCAAAGGAAGGAGCCTGAAGAACATGATTATAGTAATGCCCCTTCACCAAGCTATAGCATCGAAGATCTCGTAAAAAGGATCAGCGTTAAAATTCCGGTAAGTAAAGGTAATGATGAAGCCATGTACCAACACTTTGTTGATGAAGTCGCAATTAAGGTACGCGAGCTTGGAGAGGAATACAAGAAAATCGCTGAAAAATTACCTGTTAAACTAGATGACATATTTGAGCCTACTATTAAGATAAAGATTGGAACTAATGAAATAGCTACACTTTGTGATCTAGGTGCAAGCGTCTCAACAATTCTAAAGAGTCATTTTAACAAGTTAAATCTTGGCTCCTTTGAAATTACTGAATTAAAATTGCATCTAGCAGATTCTACCTATAAACAAGCTATAGGGATTAAGGAGAACACTTTAGTTTACATCAAAGGCTGTCCTGCTCTCATTGATTTTGTTATTGTTGACAAGCCTAAAGACACTGTTGCTCCTATAATACTAGGTCGTCCTTTCTTAATAACCATAAAGGCTTTAATTAACCTTCATGAAGGGAACGTGAACTTGCAATAGCCTTCGCGGGATACTTTTGTTATTCATTTTCCTAGGAAGAAGAAAGCCAAACATGACAAGAAGGAGGCCATCACTTTGAAGGCCAATTACTTTGGAGTGGGTGTTCCACTCAACTGGCCCAAGTGAATATCATCAAGGTCAAGCTATTGACCATAAAAGAGCGCTCCATGGGAGGCAACCCATGTTAAATTAAGGTTTGAGTTAACTTTTTAGTTTTAGTTTAAGTTCATGTTCAATAAAGAGTGCTAGAATACTCCATTTAGGGAGAAGAAATTTGGTAGTACTTGAATTTCTGCATTATTCATGCTATTGTTGGTCAAAAATATTTTTTGTCAAAAACAAGGTATATCGCTAAGTTATAGGAAAAGAAAAAGTTTACAAAGAAACAGAAATTTTTTGATGGACACAGACGATTTAACGACCAACTATAAGGCGGGAATAAAAATTCCGGGCGTATAGTTCCGGTCGTATAGTTATCTTTGCCATCAAAAAAAATTCTGCAATATGTACTGAGAGTTTAACGACCAACTATACGGCAGGAATAAAAAATTCTTGCCGTATAGTCCCGGCCGTATAGATATCAATGCCTCCGTACAATTTCTTTTCTTATGTACAGACAGTTTAACAACCAACTATACTGAGGGAATAAAAATTCCAGCCGTATAATTACGGTCATATAGATACCAATGCATCCGTACAAATTCTATTCATATGTACTGAGAGTTTAACGACCAACTATACAGCGGGAATAAAAATTCCGGCCGTATAGTTCCGGTTGTATAGATATCGAGGCCTTTTGTAAATTTTCTTTCGCATGGATAGACAGCTTAACGACCAACTATATGGCCGGAACGTGTTGTTCTGCCCGTATAGTTGCGGTCGTATAGCTATGCCGCCAGGAGGAAGACCTAATATTTTGACAGAACACCAACTATACGCCCGTATAGTTGCGTCCGACCACAAAATCACACGGGAAGGTACTCCCAACTCCAAAACTTCAATCCTTTTTCTTTCCTCTACCTCCACTCTCTCAAAACCTCAAGGGATCTTCATCTCTACTCAATTTCATTCGATTCCCTCGCACACAAGTGATCTATTGTATGTTTCTCCTCCGATTCTCCAATTCCTTTTCGCAAATTCATCTTCGATCTATTGTCACTACCAATCTAGGGTGAGACCTACTATGAACCAATTGCCATGATTCTCTTACCTAGATTATTATCTTGAGGAGATTCTTTAGTGTGCTTATAAGAGGAACATATTATACTTACTATTGTTGGATCAAAAAAGTTTTATCTTTGCCTTTCTTCAATGTTTTAGAAGATGAACACAAGGAGCCAAACTCGTGCTCGTGCAACCGCTAGCGCTTCTCGGGAAATCACCCAGGAACGCATGGGGATACGGTTCAGGGATCAGGCTCATCGCGAACGCTTCAACAAGATCAATGATATGGGGTGGCCCGGTCTTGTCAGTAAGCGGATGGTGGTGATGATGGTAGATGATAGATAACTAGCCTGTAGCTATGAACTCTCCCGCTCGATCCCTAATGCCAATGCAACAACTCTCGAACCTTGTAGGATATTCACAACACCACGCTCTTGCGCACGTAGCCGTCGACCACGAACGGTAGTTTGCACTCTAGTAATTCCTAATGGAACAATAGACCACACTCAAATATAGTTGGTAAAATCGATCATAAAGTAATTCTAGAGGTTTTATGAAAGAAACAACTCCAAAATAGTTTTAACGTGGTCTAACCTAAACTAGAGGGCGTTCCCAGGCTTATATGGCCACCGGAACATCCAAAAAACACAAAACGAAAATGTGTCTGATACAGTCAAATCCGTCCAAATCTGATGGCAACTTTTAGGGCCAGATTATCTGGTCTAAGTGGGCCGGATTTTCCAGGGGAAAAGTCCGGTCAAATATCTGCCCCGGGACAGAACGTCGTGCCGAAGTCCTTAGCAGAATCTCTAAAGCAGGGACGGATTATCCGGTGTGTGGGTGCCGGATTATCTAGGGTCTTGAGACGTGGAAGCACTCATTGGAAAGATCTTGGAATTATCTATCCAACAAGTGCTTATTTGCTTGATTTGGAGTTTGTATGAGGAATCCACGTCCGTTTCAATGTCAGGACTTCTATCTGTCCGAACTGAATGTTTCTTCTCTTTGATGATCTCCCTTGCTTGTATTGCGCCTGCCTCCTGCTCCTCCCTCATACATCCTTGGATGATCATCACGTTGGACTTCTCGCATTCCTCCCTCTCCTTCCCGCTAGCGCTAGTCCGAAGGATATTAAATCTTATAGTCATTATTGATTTGACTCAATATTTCCTTCTAGTTCAAGCAGTCAGAATCATTGTAATCCTTGTATATATACTCATCATCCTCCCTTTCTTCATCAAAATCCGTCCATGGCTTTGGGTAAACTTAAAGTGGAAGAAACAAAAAGAACAACGTGTACGCATAGCATATGTATATATAACATGTTGTATTATTGTTGTTCACATGAAAATTATGTATAGTATACATCAAACAACCTAAATTGCACATATAAGTGAAGTACAAAGAATTATTACCATGGTGAAAAACAACTAAATAGATAGTATTGTTCTTCAATATTAAATTCAGTTTTCTCACAGAAGATCTATGATCAAAGTTGTGAACAAGATCAAACCAATTCAATATGTGTGAAAACCAAATTGATTCATGCCATGCTTCAACCGCGCTACTCTGATTATTATGAACATGATCATGTTCTCCAGTATGTAAGATGCAACTCAATTTGCAAATAGTAGTGAAGTCTAAAGTAGTAACATAACTAGACAAAGACTTTTTGGACAAGCACAATGAATATGAAAACTTGGGTTCTATTCTAGCAAGATTAGAACAATCCAACATAGGTAAAATTACTTGTGTTGGTTGCAATATGTCAACTAGACCAGAATGTATTTCCATAATATGTCGAACATGAACTATTTTCCCATAGCAAACATTTTGTGGCACATTGCATATATGGCTGAAAACAGCTTGTTTCAATTCAGCGATTCTATCACAAGTAATGCATATGTGATCCACAAGAAATTTTTCATCCATGCTATATTCACCAATTAAATTGAAAGTGAAACAAGGAGAATATGTGCTAGAATTTAGAAATGAAATTTCAGAAATCTTATCTATAGCACAACTCATACTCATAGATTCATTTAGCATGATGGAATCCACAATATCTGTAGGTAGTATTCGAGCAGTTATTTCTTTATGTGTAATCAGTACCACATGATCAAAATATGAATTTGGTAAACTATCACATGGTGCTGAAAGAGTAGTGTGAGGAAAATCACAAGGAGGCTTCAGTAAAGGAATAGATTCACAATATGTCACAGATGTTGCCTGAAGCTCCAAATTAGTACCAATGTCAACAACAATCTCCTCAATTGTAGTAGGTACTAAAACATCCACAAGTGACAATGCATAGCCTAGTGATACAGGTTGTAAAATAGACGGCTCCCTTTCTTCAAAAGCAACCTGGATATCACAAGAAACTGAAAGAGATATGCCCTAGAGGCAAATAATGAATAGGTTTTTATTGTCATATCTCAATTAGTTTATAATAGTTTCATATTGTGCTATAACTGTGCCAAGTAGAAACATTGGTACAGGTGTGGTATGAAACAACCAAGTCCCTAGTAGCCTCTATTCATACTAGTTCGTTGGTCATGAGGATGATCTGGATTTCAAGATCATGTGAGTTTATGCCAATTGACAACGGGATCATATCATTGGAGAATGATGTGATTGGACATTACTCAAAGGATTGCAACACGATCAATTCATATAGTTCATTGTTGCAACAGCTATACCTAGACTCCTTTTCCTTAGACCGTGAGCTCATATTACTCACTGTTTCCCGAGGCTGCTTTGACTGCATCAACCATCATCTGGTAATACGGTGGCCATAAAGGTGTACGTTGGGTATTCCAAAGGAACAATTGATGACATGTGACTGCAAGACCGGAATTTGTTCACCCACATGACGGGTAAAGATACATACGGCCGGCTTGGTGAGATTACATCCATAAATGTTGCAACATGTGACTCGGTCACAGGGATGTAATATCACGCTAACAAGAAAACATAACTTGTTGTGAACGAGATTGAACAAGGTATGGGATACCAATGATCGGATCTCGGACAAGTTGTATCGAGAAACAAAAGGACAAGGATGCTACATTTAGCGGTTCAAACGACATTGTCATCGGGAATGCATAGGGGTCACATGGATATCCCTGGTCCCTCTGTTGATCATTGATACAGATCATGTCTAGAGCATTCTCGAGCCATGAGAGGATACACTTAAGGGTACGATGAGAGCCATCATTCATAAGGCATAATCATAGTAGAGAAAGAGAAAGCCGGAATTGTTCCGTAGAGAGATCCGAAGTTGTTCAGAGAAAGAATAAAGGATTGGAATCATTCTTGGAAAGATCCGAAGTCGTTCGGAGGAAATCGAAAGGGAACCGAAAGGTGTTTCGGGTCAAGATGGATTTTGTAATATGTATTTACATATTAATTAATGTAATTAATATTAAATATAATATTAAAATCTAATTTCAAGGGGTATTCCACTAATGGGCCAAACTTCCTAGGGAAAAAGGACCCATGAGGGACAACCGAAGGAGGGAAGGGCCAAGGCCCAGGCGCCTCAAGGGGGCCCACCCGGCCAGTCTAGGGATGTGCGCGGGGTGGGGCCCACCCCTGGCCGGCCGGCCCATGGTGCCCTAAGGGCCCATGCGCCTCCCCATCTCCCTTGAATAGTCCCACATGGGAAACCCAAAGGGGAGGGCACACCCCCTCCCCCTATATAAAGGGGTGCCCATGGGTGGGATGAAACACACCAATATTTGGAGAAGTCCTTTGGTTGACTTCCTCCTTCCCTCTCTCTCTTGCCCTTGTGACAATGGCCCCAAGTATGGGTTGTGCGATCGAGGAACACCTGTAGCACGCCGTTGCGCTGCAGGGATTCCTAGCCGGATATCAACTTCCGCACTCCCGGAGGGATCGGCGAGCCGGAGGTCTCATCGTGCACCAGATGTGTATGAAGACACGAGGCGCAACACTTGGGGCGCTTAAATGTCGTGAGCCGGAGCTGCTGCACGATGAAGATGAAGAAGGAGCAAGGGGTGACCTGCGAGGAGCTTCACGACCTTGAGGTCGGCTACGAGTACGACTACATCAACCACGTTCCCCGCGGAACGTTAACCGCGTACGGTCTACAAGGGTATGTATTCTCTACGCATTGGCCGTTATCGCATTACTACATAGATAGATCCTACGCAGTTTTGGGGTTCCATCGTAGGAATTTTTTTTGTTTTCTGCTACGATCCCCTTTAGTGGTATCAGAGTCGATCTATGCGTAGGTGTGCTGTACGGCCAGTACCCACAAGTATTGTGCGGGCATTGATCCCTTAGTTGTTACCCTCTGACGTGTACTTGTTTATATCGCGGTATTGTTTGATGAAGCGGCCCGGATGGACCTTACGCGTATTCGTACGCGAGACTGTTTCTACGCTCAACATACGGCTTGTACCATATAAGTGGCTAGCAGGTGTCTATCTCTCATTCAATAGTTGATATAGCATTTACAACGGAGGGCCCCGAAAGGGGTGTAATAGATACAACTGTCGGATCCATGTTGTGGTTGGAAAGTTCGTAGTTTAGATACGGTTCTATTGCGAAAGCCCTAACAACCACGTAAAACTTGCAATAGATAAAGTAGAGGCGCCTAACTTTATTTTGCAGGGGGCATGTGATTATGATATGGCAATGGTTGTTACGAAGGTAAAGTAGTTTAGTTTTCTATTGCTAAGCAGTATAGTAATAGTCATCGTTCCGATGGACGACCTGGTGGAGGCGTTGTGGACTTGGCGTCAAACCAAGGGCAAGATGGAGATCATGCCGGAGCGCTCGATGGAGATCAAGGCGCAAGAAAGACCATATCATATCACATTTTACATATGATGTTGATACCTGTTTTACATCTTATTGTGTGCTAGTATTAGATACTCAACGGTAGCAAATAAGATAATCCCTATTTAATTCCAATGTTCCGTGTTCCCCTTTTGTGTGCACCACCAAGAAAGTTCTTTGTTATGAGGCGCCCTGCAGTGAGTAGGGGTCAGACATATCTACGTTCGCATACAATGGGTGTAAGCCATGTTACACAACAAATACACACAAGTTAGATTTGGCGAGACTAGCATGTGCAGACATGGCCTCAGAACACAATAAATCGAAAGATCGAGCATGAGTCACATGGATGATGTGATTGACATTTGTGAATGTCTACCTTTGATAATGCACTGATGGCCGTGACAATCAGGGGAGGTACAGAGGATAGGGATCATGTGATCACTAAAATCATCTAGGGGATGACAATTTTAGTGGAGACTAGTTATAAATTGATCTCTTATTATGAACTTAATCTAGATGTCTATTTGCGAATATCTTATTATATCATGGCCTATCCTGTTGAGGTCCTTTGCGACCATGGGAATATATTTCTTAATATGGAACTTAGCAAAAGGGTCCAACCTCATAGATTAATACCCACGCCTGAGGGATATCCTCATAAAAGGTGATCTTCTCTTCTTGATACAATAACCATTAGGAGATAATTCGATGACTCCGGATTGTTTGTGTTTTCTCCATAATCATCCAATAAGCCATTCTCCATTCGATTGAGAGTTGGGCTACATTTTGTATTCTACAGAATAAGGCACATAGAGTATGAGCAGTTGGATGGGTTTTCCTCCATCATGGATAAAAAGGGAATGTTTGGCAAAACACTTAACGATCTTGCATTAGAGTTGAGAACTCTTGGAAGGGCTTGATTGCAATGGAGGTCATGGATGAAAAGCTATATGTAAGATATACAAAATTATAAATGTGATTCTTGCAAAACTTGTTGCAGTTTGCAAAGTATTTGATACTTGTCCCGTTTTGTGAAAACAGGAGGATCTTCTTGAGAATTGTTGTTTTTGAGGCAGCGTGACTTGATGACAGCAAGCAAAACAGTTGATGGACGACATCACCTCTTTCCTCAAAGTTTGTCATTTGGATTAGTAGACTTGAATACAAATTTGTAATCCATGTTTTTGTGTCTTGCTTTTGGCGAGACGATTATTCATATGAACAAGTTACAAGCCAATTTGTACTATTCTTATGAACAATACCGTTATGGTCACATTACGATTACAAACAAGTTATTCTCATAACTATGTTAGTGATAATGGTTTAAACATTTATAAAAGGATTATAATGCTAAAAGATATCCAAAGTTTAATAATGAGATGACACTATAGTTTAAGTCATTTTGGTTATTGCATGTTCTTTATGAAGATCGGGGTCCTAGATGCTTAATCTAGAGACTTTGCAAAACCATGCCTCTTGGGTAGAATGACTAAAACTCCACATTCTGGTAAAACGGTGATATGCGAAGAAATGTTGAATCTTATACATAGTGATGTATCGTATTTTCAGCAAGTAGTGGAAATCATTTGTTTATTGTGGACATAAGTGAATAAGCGTATTTACTTAATGAAACATGAGTTCGAAATGATTTGAATTGTTCAAATGAGTTCACAACAATAAGAGGATATTGAAATTAACAAGAATAAGAAGTCTCTTCAATTTGATCGACATGACTAAAGTATTCAAGTAGTTTAGCATAGAAGGGACTTGTGAAAGATGTTTTACAAATTATGATAATTGGATGAATTCAAACTATGTTGAAATATCTAAACATCATAATCATTATGTATTAAGATACATATGGTATAATATCATCTCTTATAGGGGTTATAGTTATCGTTTAGAGTTAGAGATCGAAATAAGGAAACACTCATTTGAAATACAAAGGAACATCTAAAAGATTCGTGGAAACAACACCATAAGTGTTATGGCAAATTCGAGTTTCTGGAGATTTCGATAAGTCGAAATCGTGTCGAATAAACAAGTCTTTGTAGAGCATTCTTAGGAAGCTACGAATGCATCTTCCACAAAAGGGGCAAACCTGTTGTTGTCCAAAATTGACGTATCTTGATGAAGATACAAGTGGAAGAAAGTAAAAGATCAAAACAAGGTATTTGACCTTACCTCCGAATTATTGAGTGGCACAGCGAAATTTGTCTCGTGAAACCAAACTCTACAAATAGAGGAGAAACTGTTGATAATGATCATAAAGTTTTAGTGAATACTTTTACTAAAGAAAGTAGGATTCAACTATATATTCTACAAGTTTGTGGAATTGTATTATTGATTCACTTGTCATGTTTTGAACAAGACATACCTACAAAATACAAAGAAGCATGATGGACCTAAGTGCGAGAAATGACTAGGAGTCATAAAATCCTGTATTAAGTTACATTTAAGATTGCAAAGTAACATGTTACTTGATCTTATTAAAGTAAAGAAGTTTAATTGATATTTCTGAATGACTGCAAAGTCATAAGAAGGAAATGAAACTTAATGAATTACAAAAAGCTCGATTTGTCACAAGTTTGGACAAATTCAAGGAGTTGACTACAACAGTAGTGATACTTAAGTCTTTTGGATTTACAATAGAAATATATGGATATTGAAGTCTCGTAATTGGAATTCTCAAATTGATGATGATCAAAGAATTTTGGAATGTCCAAGATTATCGAGAGGACCTAGATTTGAGTGGGAGCAAATCAGCTTGCATAATTCATAATATGTAGCTGACATATTTTGAGTGGGAGCTAAGTGAAATCCCTGGATCTCAAACATGAATGTCATATTTGAGTGGGAGCGTGAAATCATTCTGGGATATGTGGACAACATATATGAATGATGTGATTGGTGTTAATAATGTTTAAGTTAGATAAATAAGGATGAAGTTGAAGTTATTAAACAAAGAGATCTATCGAGATAGATTGGTGAGTTTAATAAACACTGAATGTCGAATGCTTCCTAGACTTGATTCTGAAAGATGTTCAGAATGTCCTAAGACAAGATTCCGAAGAAGCTCAGAATGGAACAAGGTGAGAAAGTAGTTCTTACTATATGAAGCATTGAGTATTGCAACTATGGTTGAAACAAAGAGATGCGTTGCATCTCCTGTGCCTCAGTCATATGTTCTTCCATATAACCATGTTGTATACTCGACGTAATGTGACCCAAGGTTCTGGTTGGTAGGACAAAGTCTTAACTGTTAGAGCATGTCTTTAAGTGATTCCTGAGTTGATCACTGAACCAGAATTAAGTTTGTACTTAAATGACAAGAAGCAAAGTAAGTGGCGTAGTTGCATTTCATGCACTATGATCTACATAGATATAGAAGTATAAAAGCTCCATCTGATGTGATGTATAATGTTATGGCGGGGCTAGTTGGCTTTTAACATAGAATGATGTGTCCTAGGGCCCAGTGCCCATGAGAAAGCCCTCGAGGTTGATCTAAAGTCACTATAAGCTCCTGGAATCCGGCCTCATTCTGCTGCCATGACTATAGTATATACACAAAGGATAGCAAAGTGTGTTTTGAAGTTTAGATGACAACAGTGAAAACAACCGTCATTATAAACACTAGAAACAAAGTCTCACTTTGTCGCCAAACAAATGCTTCGACCCATTATACAATAATGGTGTGAATGTCAAAATTAGGAAGACATTAACGGTTTGCAAAAGACATAATGATCTAGTAAAACAGAACATGGACATGACGTTTCCCACGAGCATGCATGATCTATAAACGCATATGGTATATGGTTTATATGAGTAAAATGCGAGCTGGATTATTTGTACTCTAGTGCAAGTGGGAGACTGAAGGAGATATGCAATAGGTTTTTATTGTCATATCTCAATTAGTTTATAATAGTTTCATATTGTGCTATAACTGTGCCAAGTAGAAACATTGGTACAGGTGTGGTATGAAACAACCAAGTCCCTAGTAGCCTCTATTCATACTAGTTCGTTGGTCATGAGGATGATCTGGGTTTCAAGATCATGGGCATTTATGCTAATTGACAACGTGATCATATCATTGGAGAATGATGTGATTGGACATTCCTCGAAGGATTGCAACACGATCAAGTCATATAGTTCATTGTTGCAACAGCTATACCTAGACTCCTTTTCCTTAGACCATGAGATCATATTACTCACTATTTCCCGAGGCTGCTTTGACTGCATCAACCGGCATCTAGTAATACGGTGGCTATAAACGTGTACGTTGGGTATTCCAAAGGAACAGTTGATGACATGTGACTGCAAGACCAGGATTTGTTCACCCACATGACGGGTAAAGATCCATATGGCCGGCTTGGTGAGATTACATCCATAAATGTTGCAACATGTGACTCGGTCACGGGGATGTAATATCACGCTAACAAGAAAACATAACTTGTTGTGAATGAAATTGAACAAGGTATGTGATACCAATGATCGTTTCTCGGACAAGTTGTATCGAGAAACAAAAGGGCAAGGATGCTACATTTAGCGGTTCAAACGGCATTGTCATCAGGAATGCATAGGGGTCACATGGATATCCCTTGTCCCTCTTATGATCATTGATACAGATCATGTCTAGAGCATTCTCGAGTCGTGAGAGGATACACTTAAGGGTACGATGAGAGCGATCATTCGTAAGACGGAATCACAGTAGAGAAGAGAAAGCCGGAAGTTCCACAGAGAGATCTGAAGTTGTTCGGAGAAAGAATAAAGGACCGGAATCATTCCAGGAAAGATCCGAAGTTGTTCGGAGGAAATCGAAAGGGAACCAAAAGGTGTTTCGGGTCAAGACAGATTTTGTAATATGTATTTACATATTAATTAATGTAACTAATATTAAATATAATATTAAAATCTAATTTGAAAGGGTATTCCACTAATGGGCCAAACTTCCTAGGGAAAAAGGGCCCATGAGGGAAAACCGAAGGAGGGAAGGGCCAAGGGCCAAAGGGCCAAGGCCCAGGAGCCTCAAGGGGGGCCACCCGGCCAGCCTAGGGCTGTGCGCGGGGTGGGGCCCACCCCTGACCGTCCGGCCCATGGTGCCCTAAGGGCCCATGTGCCTCCCCCCTCTCCCTTGAATAGTCCCACATGGGAAACCCAAAGGGAAGGGCACACCCCCTCCCCCTATATAAAGGGGTGCCCATGGGTGGGATGAAACACACCAATATTTGGAGAAGTGCTTTGGTTGACTTCCTCCTTACCTCTCTCTCTATCCCTTGTCACCATGGCCCCCAGTTTGGGTTGTGCGATCGAGGCACACCTGCAGCACGCCGTTGCGCTGCAGGGATTCCTAGTCGGATATCAACTTCCGCACTTCCGGCGGGATCAGGGAGCCAGAGGTCTCATCATGCACCAGATGTGTACGAAGACACGAGGCGCAACACTTGGGGTGCTTAAATGTCGTGAGCCGGAGTTGTTGCATGATGAAGATGAAGAAGGAGCAAGGGGTGACCTGCGAGGAGCTTCGCGACCTTGAGGTCGGCTACGAGTACGACTACATCAACCACGTTCCCCGCGGAACGTTAACGCATTCTGATGCAAGGGTATGTATTCTCTATGCATTGGCCGTTACTGCATTATTACATAGATAGATCCTAGGAAGTTTTGGGGTTCCATCGTAGGAATTTTTTTGTTTTCTGCTATGATCCCCTTCAGAAACAACATTAGGAGTAGAGATGATTACATTAGTAGAAACCTCATTTGTCTCATCAACTCTCACTCTCGGTTCTTCTACGACATGATCAACATGTGGTTCCATGTTGGTGGTTATAGGTGCACATAGGGTTTGACGCATAATCTCCCGAAATTGCTTAAGATTTGAATGTGCTAACCACGTGTGCTTATCATTCCAAGAGATAGTAGGATCAGAACACTCACCACCAAACACAACCTGAAATTGATTACACCACTTTGTTCCCAACATGATATGACAAGAGTTAAACGCTCTAGGAACGACAAAACAAGAAATCTCTCTACTAGGGCCATACATGGTGAGTGGAACAGATGCAATCTAAGTAACTGGTAGTGCATGACCAGAAGTTGCTAACACAAATGGTTTTTTTAATGCACTTGTGTATAATCATAGCTTTTCAACAACCTCAAGACTAACCAAATTTATGTAAGAACAAGTATCAATGGTAATAGCATCTTGTCTACCACTAATTTCTGTGATGAAGTGGAACAAACCCAAAGTAGGCACCACTCCTGACTCCTCTTCCCAAAATGTGTTGCTGCAGTAGGATTGTGGCAGAAAGGGATAATCATTTGCATCCTTTTTCTGCATCACATCAACACTACTAGAAGACATGATTAGTACATTAGTGCACAAAACAAAATGTGTATGGTGGAAACTCTCACCAGTCACTCACAACTAATAAGAAAGGAGATCTCACCGTTCCAAAGTGAATAGAGATGCTCTACCAAATGAAATCAATGACTAATGCACTAATGTGATGAAGTGAATATCAAAGGTATAGAGAACGATCGCGGGACACACAGGTTATTTATGGTGGATCTATAGGTATGGTATCCTATCTACACCGCAAACAAGTCCTAGTGCTGATCGTACAAAAGCCCAAGAAACACACACGGTGGAGATAAACATGGCAAAGAAACTTATGAAAAGGAATATTGCAATGCACAAGAGAGATGCTAGTAATAGCTCAAATAGAATAGGCACAAGATTGCTTAATCTAGTAGTGCTATTATAAAACTAGTCCTCCAATCAACCTTGATATCTCCCTTTTGTTGTTTACTTTTGTATCTCTTTTCTTTTCTCTTTTTTTAACAACTTATTTTCTCTTCTTTCTCTTTTTTTTGATTTTTCAACTATCTAACACAATGCAATACGTGATGCAATAATTCTGAGCAATTAGGGGCCGGATATTCCGGGTTTTTTTAGGGCCGGATAATCCGGTCTACCTGGACGAAAATTTGCACCTCAAAACCCTAATGAGCAGCCTGTCGGAGCAAAGCAACTAGTCTCGTGGGTACATTCCTAGGCACGGATGCTATAGATAGGTTGTGTCTATTTTATGCAAACAAAGGTACGCTATGTGGACTCGGACAAACAAGGAAACACTTGCGGAACACGACAAGGTGGCGTGATATGAACAATAGCTTCATGCGTCTTTGCCATCTTCAAGTCTTGCTTGCCTTCCTCACCACATCCTCCCTCTTGTCCTGCTGGACTTGATACATCCCTCAGCGCCTGCATCTCCTTGCGTCTCCATACAAGCTTGGACCTAGGCGCCATCGTCTTCTTCTTCTTCTTCTTCTTCTCAACTCTTGTTGGAACCCGTGGTTGCTGAACATGGACCTTTTTTGCACGACCTGGCATAAGATGAGTAATGCCTGGACCGCACAATTGTCGAACATATCCATCCTTGCCTCTATGCATCCGCACAACTGTCCCAACAAAAGGCCTCACAGGTATGCTAACAAAAGTGCTCTTCTTACCCCGCTGCACCACATGATCTGGAACATCAGGAGTAGAATTATCATCCGTCTGAACACTTGTGTCAACACAAACAACCTTCTGAACACATGCTACAACATCCTTCCTATCAGCAATAAGAGGATGCTCATCAACTGACTTGTCACTAACAAGTTCCACTGGCATGTCATCTATAGGCATAGCTGAAGCAATATCAACATTGTCGCACTGTGCATCATGCTCTCCATCCTGCACCTTAGCTAGCCCAGATTTTGGATTAGCCTTGCACACCTTCTCCTTATGTACCACCATCTCTATATCAGACTTTATGTGATCATCCTGCATAGGCTTCAAAGTCTGCTGTTTGCCACCATGCACAAATGAATATGTATTTGCTCTTCCAGCATGCGTAACATTGCGATCATAATGCCATGGACAACCAAGTAACAACCCACATACCTCCAATGGCAACACATCGCACTCAATCTCATCAATATAATCACCAATTGTAAATGACACACGCACCTTATGAGTTACCTTCAGCATACCGCAGCTATTTAACCACAATAGATGCTTAGGTTCAAGAATACACCATGTGGACAACCCCAACACTGCCACCATTGCCTTGCTAATGCCATTAGTACAGCTTCCTCCATCAATAATCAACTTGCATGCTTTGCCTTTAATCATACACTATGCCTGAAATAAATTCCAACGCTAGCCCTTGTCAACTATCATGCAAGCATCGCCTTGTACCTTGTTGAGTTGCAAATTCAGCCTACTCAATGGTACAACATCCTCCAGAACAATCACCTTGTCCTCAATCTCTGATGGTGCTAAAAATTTAGCACGTAAATTTTTTTTGTAGTCCTCCCAAACAGTATTCATTGAGACACCTCGCGTACGTGTGTCTACATTCCACCACCAGAAAATTCGCGCATCCTCACGCCTTTTTGCAAGACGAAAAGCGATAGTGTCGTCAAACTGCAGATCTGGAGAAAGATCAACACATACGCGAAAACCAGCTTGCATTGTCTCTTCCCATAACTTGAATTCTATCGGTGTTGCAGTATGTAAGAGCTTCCACTTCAATTTACTAGAATCCCAGTGCACACAATTTTTCAGGTCTAGATAATCATTGTAGACGTCTTGTGCTGAAAGAACACTGTCGGCAAACTGCAAATCAACATTTGAATCCATCCTCATGTACGAACTGTAAGGATTTCTAGCACGTCAGGTCGCGGTCAGGTGGCTAGCACTACACATCACGTACAAACAGGCGCGCAGCCCAATCAATTCCTTCTCGATCCAAAAGGATATTTTAGGTACTTGGAGTCACGTATGTAGGTGGGACTCGGATCTGGTCGCTTGCCTTTTTTTTCTCATGTATGCTGAATCAATGTCCTGATCAGATCTAAAAAACTCCTTTTTCTCTTTCCTGGTACGTACTATCTATAGTACCAAACTCCAGGTGGAAAAGGAAATAACTCCAACTGATCTGATCACGATGGGAAATAATCCTCCGGAAGTACCGATTGATTTTTTTTTGGCGATAGCGCCAAGCGCGGGCGAGAACTCCAGGCGGGGCGCACTTCCCTCGATCGCCAGAAACCGCTCGGGAACAGGCAGGTGCGATCTCCCAGGAGGCTCGATCTGTAGCGTACAATGGCGGAACTCCTTCCTTTTTTTAAGTGGAACCGATGGGATCTGGCAGAACTTCAAATCGATCGGATCCGAGGCAAAGAAACTACCGACGAAACTCGATCTGGATGAATCTCGACACCGACGAAACTTCAGTGATGAACCAGGACCGATCTGACTTGGCTACCAATCGATCAATTCTGAAAACTTTCAGCTTCCAATCTCTTCTCCACAACCGATCTGTAAACTACTTGTAAAAAACAGTCCGCGGATGACCCAAAAACACGTTGCGATCAACGAGAGCTCTGATACCACCTGATACGGATCAAGCCGATGATCCTCTAGATTTGTCCCGATCTTTCACAGCGAGTCAACCAGATAGATGATCGCTCAATAACGCAATGAACGTCACCTGAAGAAGAGGAACGAATCCAGCAAGTAACGTGATGAAGATCACCACGCCTCAAACTTGAGCACGACAATCCTTGATGATCACAACAACCTTCGTAGCAATAATCTGATAAACAGTATTGCTGTCCCCGGAGGGATGATACACGGTGGAGCACAATATAGTTTTTAGACTAAACAACTAAACTCCCCTAAACCCTAGGCGGCTGGCTCCTTTATATAGGAGGCCTACAACTAGTTGGTTGGATAGACCCAAACCAAACACACAAACAGACTCGAACCTAACTTGGACTCGGACTCAATAACATAGAAACAGTATTTGGCACAACCTTAGACTTATCATTACATATCGTAGGTCGTCCTGGCGTGCCAATCATCAATGGGATGCGCCCCGCATCACCTAGCTTGGTGGAGTCCTAAAATTAGGCTTCACCTCCTCCTTCGTGCCCATATCAATCAAGAACCGCGAAGTGAAGTCCACCAAGTGGGCTTGCCCCATTATATTGAACCAACTCAGTATTTCTAATGACTTCAATTTACTTTGCAATAGAGCTGGCATGCAAAACTTTCTATACAATGATGTACCTACTTATCGCCGCTTAACCATTGAATTCCTAAGTTCATTGCAAAGCATAGTTAAACTGTGGCAAGGAGAGGTTACTATTTCTTTCCGTCTGATGAACAAAAACTACACCTTAACATTAGATCAATGGTGTGCATGCTTTAATTTGCCAAACAATGATGTTCATGCTGGTGGAGGCCATGGTGGCGAGGGTGTGTTAAGGTTGCACGATTTCTGAGGCATGTCTCTTTGAGGTCCCTTCCACCGGCTCTCGCCGGCGCCACTCCGGCACCGTCGCACACCTCTCTCCATGGGTTACTCTTCGTTAGATTCATCTGATGGTGACTGGAAGATCACCTACTCTGGTAGTTCCACTAGTGGTAAGTTCCTTGTCGGTTCTCTGATTCTCTTGGCGGAGTGCTGGCTGGTTATCCTCAATGCCAATGGTTTTCCTCTTGAGGGTAAATACCTTAAAAATTGGGAGGTGATTTCGGTTGGGTCTGTGGTGATGTTCCCCTCTCATCTTGCTAGGATCAATGATCTTTCGACCTCTTCTCCTGGATTTCTTGGTGGTTCTTCTTCTACTATTGACTTGGTTGAAGATTTGAGCTTTAAGTGGCATGTTACTTGCTCTTCTCTGCCAGCAGATGACTTGGGACGCGTTCCAGGGTTTTTGATCCTTTATTCTCATGCTAAGAGGATTGTGCTCCTCAATCAAAATAAGGTGTTGATTGATGCAAGATTCCTTCTGCAAGATGAAAAGATTTATTTTGGCTTGACACTAGATCTTGTTGTCAAAAGAGTTGTCGTGGGTGCACAAATCATTGAAGATCTGAATTCCGACAAGGTGCATGGTGCACCGGTGATGAACAAAAAGTGCACTTCATTGGATTTCTCTAAAGGCAAGGATTTTGAGGTAAATGTCTTCAAAAAATTCGGGCATCATGTTAATTTCTCTGGATGATTTCGTAGAAGGCCTTTTTTTCTGGTTGGCTCTTTTGGACGTGCCAACTTTAAACTTGATATTCATACTGTTGGCATTGCCCTTCAAGCTTGCTTTGGTGGTTTACAATCAAAATTTCAAGTCAAACTTCTTCAAGATAGAACCTTTCGGTTTTCAGTTGCTTCACTTGCTGTGGGTTTTGAGATCTATAATTCAAACACCTTTTCAATGAGTCTTTTGTCTTGAAAATCAGCTTGTGGGGAGAACGTGCTCCGAATTGGAGATTTGAGGAAAGAGAATATTACAAAGAAATTGACAATGATTGGACTTTTGTCTCGTACAAAAATAAAAGTAATTAGTCTGTTTTCGATCGCATCTGTTTCCCGGTTTCCTCTCCAAAATCCCCATGCAAAAATGGTCAAATCATGAGTGGAATTAATGGAAATAAACATGGCACGACTTTTGCAGAAATTGTGGTTAATGGGGGAGTTATTGAGGAAGCGAAATTTCCTACATGCAATTATTCAGCTACAATTAAATTGCTTGGTCTTTTGCCTTTTTTGAAATTTCCAACTTTCCCTACACGTCCTTGGCCCGACAACTCTTACCATAATTGGTTCAAGGCCCAAGTCTCGGTGCAAGTTTCGTGGCCCAGGGTGTTCAATTGTCTAAAAGTCTTTGCCCTCGCCCAAAAAAAGAAGAATTCAGAAGACCCTGCCTCCTCAACTCCCACGCCTGCAGAAACCCCAACCACCTCACTCCGCTCATAACAGATGACAACCTCCACTGCAATGGCGAACATTCCGCTGGACCCACAGCCTTTTCTCCCTCCTGGCTTTGAGATTTTGCAGGTGGAAGGGCGAAATCGTGTCAAGAGGGTGGTGGTTCCTCGTTGCCCACATGCTCATGAATAGTATGCCAACGCAAACATTCATCCCCTTCCTCCAGGTCCAGTTCCCTTTGAGAATGTTAGAGATGTGTTGCAAGATTTCTTTATCAGTGTTTCTAGGGTGGATTTCCGTGATATCCAAGACTGCCCTTTTAGTTCTGCATATGTGCAATTTAATAATGTCAGTGACCGGGACCGTTTGATCGGTGCTGGACCAATCCCTTTTCAAGATGTTGTAATCTCCTTTGCTAGGAACAATGAAGGAATTAACTGGCGCAGGACCCAGTTCAACAATGAGTGCTGGGTTATGCTTCTAGGCCCTCCTCTCGATCACTGGCATACTGAAGAACTGAATGCTGTCTTTGCTGATATTGGAAAGGTGCTTCTTTGGGAAAGAGACCCTGAGCACAAAGGCAGAATCATTGCTAAATTTAGAGTCACTGACCTAGTGGAGGTGCCCAAAAGTGTGAGATTTACTATTGGAGACTTGGTTGAGACTGAATCTTGGACCTTTTATGTGGAGCTTTTGAACAACAATCTCCTGGGTGGGGGCCCACCTGATGAGGACCCACTGCCAGATGATAATGAAGACCCTCATCCATTACCTGTCATGGGACTTCAATTTTGTCCTCCTCCCCCACCACCTCCACCTCAGCCTGAAGGTGAAATTGGTGGATAGGATCAGTGGGTTGATGCTGCTCCTCAATAGAATAATGATGCTGGTTGGGGGCAATGGAATGCACCTGTTCAAGGGCCAATCTTTGCTGAAGGAGTGGACATGCCAATTGATAATCTGAATTTGCCACCTCAGGAGGCTAACAGAACTGTCATTGGTTCTTTCCCTGCTATCAATATTTCCTCTAACAATGACAATAATTCTGTTCATGCTGATGATGACATTGAGGTGGAGCAGCAGCTTATTAAGAACACTCAGGATGTTGGTATGGGTGATGGATTGTTCAATATCCTTCAGAACTACCAGGATGATGATGAGGAGGTCCAGAATATTAATGAGGTGAACTAGCAGGATGATTGGATGATTGAGGACACTAATCTGCTTTCCCCCAATGAGGCACATCTGCAAGTGGGAATGGCATTCACTTCTTTTGTTTCTACTCCTGATGTGCTGGCAGCTAAACAATCCTTCTCCAAGCAAGGCCTGGATCTCTGGGATAGATTTTTGCTCCTCACATCAGCAGTGCTCCACTCGACAAGAATAGTCTGAACTGTGATATTCCTGTAAGTTGGTTCAACTTTATAACTCTCATGTTCCTTACTCCTGACAAATTCAGTTGGGCAAAGCACTTTCTTACTTCTCCACTTTGGGATATTATAAAGGAACCAATTGCTGATGAAAATACCTTTACCTTCATTATTCCTGATGATTGTGTTGGTCAGATGCCTCCTCACTTCCTAAATGAATCTCCCTCAAACCTGATGGTCCCCAATGCTCCATCCAAAAAAAGAAGGGGAAAGGAGCCAATGGTTGACACTGAGGTGAGAAGAAGCCCCAGGATTGTGGAACTTAATAGGGGTTTTAAAAGTCATGTGAATTTTACTGATATAAATTGTCTTTCTTGCAATGCTGCTCCACCTTTCTCGGCAATAAAGTTGTTAAAAACCTTGCTGATTCTTTTTGTAAGGTCAAAGAGGGAGAGCTTGAGAAAAGGCTGCTGAAGAAGAGCAGGATCAATGATTTGATCATCAAACCTCCTAGAAAGCCTGGCCCAAAAAAGAATGGAGCTAACTCAATCATGCCTGGAAAGAAGAAAGGTGGGGCTACTGAATCCTGTGCACAGCAGTCTAAGAAGAAAGCCCCAAAATAGATGTTTTAATGTTTAAAAAGTACTGTCGTTTTGTGCCTGGGTCACTTGCTTTTGGGACATGTAATGAGCTTCTTAGGCTACTTATTGATATGTGTATGCCTATGACTCTTGGATCTTGTGAAAGGATTAAGTTTGTTTGTGTGATTACATACCTTGTGTCACCACCAAAATATTACCTCTCAGGTTATCTATGAATATCAAAAGAAAATGGAATATTCTGAACTGGAATCGCAAAGGCATTAACTCTGAGAAGAAGTGGCTGGCTTTAAAAAGAAAAATTATTGAATCTGAGTGTGACATCATTTGTCTTCAAGAAACCAAAAGAGATTGCTTTGACCTGAATTGTTTAAAAAAAATCTGTCCAAGCAAGTTTGACAGTTTTGACTTTCTCCCTTCTATTGATGCTACTGGAGGGATTATCATCATTTGGAACAGTTCTTTGTTTAGTGGTACCAGAGCCTTCCAAAATGAATTTTCTACTTCTGTCAGTTTCTCTTCCCTACTCTCAAATGACACCTGGACACTTACCAACATCTATGGCCCATGTCAAGCTGATAGAAAAGAGGATTTTTTGGATTAGTTTTCTAACATTGTTATGCCTGATAATATGGATTGGTTAGTCTTGGGGGACTTTAATCTTATCAGAAGGCTTACTGATAGAAACATGAGTGGGGGAGATGTAAATGACACTTTGCTTTTCAATGAAGCTATCAGTAACCTGGGCCTAATTGAGCTACCTCTTAAGGGAATAAAATATACTTGGAGCGATATGCAAAAATATACCCTCTTGGAAAGGCTAGACTGGTTTTTTACTTCTAGCTCCTGGACACTCAAATACCCCTATACTTTTGTTTCCCCCTTTCCAAGCCCACTTTTGATCACCTTCCTTGTGTCATATCAATTGGAACTAATATTCCCAAGGCACAAGTTTTTAGATTTGAGAATTTCTGGTTACATCATTCTGACTTTAAAAAAATTGTGCAAAATGCCTGGAATATACTAGTATGACATCTTGACTTGGCAAAGAAAATAAGTGCCAAATTGAAGAATGTGAGGAGAGGTATCAAGATTTGGGCCAGATAACTCCCTCGTTTAAAGGATCAGATTAAGAAGGTTAATGACACAATTAACCTTCTGGATTTGCTTGAGGAATCAAGAACTTTAACTATTAATGAATGGCACCTCAGAGATCTTCTGAAATCACATGTCATTACTCTACTCCAGAATCAGAACACCTGTTGGAAACAAAGAGGGAAAATAAAATGGGTGAAATTAGGTGATGAAAACACAAAATTCTTCCATTCTAAGGCTACCATCAGTTATAGGCACAATTATATTTCAATGCTAAAGAATGACAATGGCCAAGAAATCTTTGATCACTCTGACAAAGCTGACATCCTGTGGGATGATTTCAAAGCTAGAATGGGTACTTCTATAAAAACTGAGATGCTCTTCAACCTTGAAGATTTTTATGGCAATGGTATGTCTGAGGAGATGAGGAACTCTCTTGAAATGCCTTTCCTGGACAAAGAAATTGAGGATGTGATCTTTGACTTACCAAATGATAAGTCCCCTGGACCTGATGGTTTTAACAATTAATTCATCAACAGCTACTGGCCCATCATTGTAAATGACTTCAAAATGCTTATCTAGGATTTCTATGATGAGAAAGTTTCTCTTGAAAGTATCAACTCTTCCTACATTACTCTCATTCCTAAAGTGGCTAACCCTTCCACCCCTGCTGATTTCAGGCCCATATCTCTATTAAACTGTGTGCTAAAAATTATTACCAAACTTCTTGCAAACATACTGCAGAATGTTATTTTGAAGTTGGTGCATAAGAATCCATATGGCTTCCTCAAAAACAGGTCAATTCAGGATTTCCTTGGGTGGGCTTTTGAATATCTATTCCAATGCCACAAATCAAAGGAGGAAATTGTCATTTTAAAATTGGACTTTAAAAGGCTTTTGATACAATTGATCATTCATCCATCCTAAATATTCTCAGGGCAAGAGGATTTGGCAAGAAATGGATTAAATGGATTGAGATGATTTTTGAGTCTGGCTCCTCTGAAGTTCTTCTTAATGGGGTACCTGGGAAAAAATTACTGTAGGAGAGGTGTGAGGCAAGGAGACCCACTTTCTCCACTCCTTTTTGTCCTTGCTGCAGACCTTCTTCAATCTGTCTTGAATAATGCCATGTACCTCCACCTTTTGTCTCCTCCAATAAGTGGTCCTCCTAACAATGACTTCCCTGTGATTCAATATGCTGATGACACTTTAGTAGTGCTAAAAGAAGATGCTGGTCAATTATTATGCTTAAAAGCTCTACCTCAAACTTTTGCACTATCCACTGGCATCAAAGTGAACTATTTGAAATCAAGCATGTTGCCAATAAATTTAAGCAATGATAGGATATCTCACTTTACTCAGACAATTAATTTCCAAATCGGTAGCCTTCCTTTCACATATCTTGGACTGCCCCTCAGTTTATCAAAGCCATCCATGGAACATTTTCTACCAATTGTACAAAGAGTGGAAAGAAGGCTATGTGGTATAGCTGACTTCTTAAACTATGGAGGAAAACTTCAATTGGTTAAGTTTGTTCTATCCTCACTCCCTTTGTTCTTCGTGAGTTGCCTGGATGTGCCTGTTGCTATCAAAGAACAGATCATAAAATATATGAGACACTGTCTCTTGAGAAAAAAGACTGAGGATGTTCAAGCTAAGGGTCAGGCTCTGGTGTCATGGGATAAGATTTGTAGACCTAAAAATCAAGGAGGTCTAGGGGTTACGGATCTCACCATTCAAAATTCTGCACTCCTATTAAAGAACCTTGACAAATTTTACAACCACCATGATATCCCTTGGGTTCATCTCATTTGGGAAACTAACTATCAGAATGGGAAATTACTTGGAAGATGCATGGAGGGATCATTCTGGTGGAAATCCCATATCAAATTAATTGACAATTTTAAAGCCATGGCTAAATGCAGCTTGAAATCTGGGAGAACTGCTTATTTCTGGACAGATCTTTGGCAAGATGAACGCTTAAAGAATAAATTTCCTCACCTTTTGTCCTTTGCAAAGTCATCAAATATCAGTGTGCAGGAATTTTTACATGCTGAATACTTGGAGGATAATTTCCATCTACCTCTTTCTCAACAAGCATACTCTGAATTTTTAATCCTGGAAGATAGTTGCCAAGAGATCCTTCCAACCTTACAGGAAAATCAACACGATAGATGGAGTTATATTTGGGGGTCTAATAGATTTGAAGTAAAAAAGGCCTACTCTTCTATGATTGGTTATTACCCTACACCGCCACATTTCTCTTGGCTTTGGGCTTCCTCTTGCCAGAACAAACACAAATTCTTTTTTTGGCTTTTGCTTGTGGATAGATTAAATACAAGAAATCTTCTAAGAAGGAAACAATTTGCTCTGCCTGACTATAATTGTGCAATTCTCAATTGCCCTTTGGAAGAATTGGTAATACATTTATTCTGGGATTACCCCTTTGCAAAATTTTGCTGGGACCATATATGCACAGACAAAGAAACAGAGTTATCTGGATTGGAGGCATTATCAGACATTAAAACCAAACTGCACCTACCATTTGCAATGGAGATTATTATGTTGGCTTCTTGGGGTATCTGGATTTGTAGAAATGAGAAAAAATTTAATGATAAAAGGCCAACTCCAGAGGGATGGAAGACAATTTTCTATCAAGAGATGAGATGGGTGCAATTCAGAATTAAAAGAAAACACCAGGAGAAATTCAATACTTGGCTGAGCCAACAATTAGACCAGAGATAGAGTAGATTTTGTTGCCCTCTTTGAGGTGGACTTTGTTTTATTTTGATCTGCATTAGATCTTTAGACTTGTTTGTATTATCTCTATATTTATATAATATAAAAAATTGCAGTGGGGATTTTCCCTACTATTTCACCTAAAAAAATGATGTTCATGCTTTACACGCATCCTTTACTGGCTTAATTCCTTCCCTCGATCAATACTATAATGGAATGAGCTTCACTAGTAGAGTGAACAAGGGGAAGAATATTCAACATCCTGCAATTTGCTATTTTTTCTATGTTATTGCTAACACCTTGCAGGAATGCAATGAGTTCACGAGACTCAACGAGGAGGACATCCTAGTCCTCGCCAAGGCTGCTTACATCAACTGCAACCTGTCACTCAACTTGGTTGTCATCCTTGTGCGCTACCTGGAGTAGCAAGCCTCCCAAAGCCAAGGGCGAATCACAGGAGGAGGCGTCATCCATGCTTGCCACCGCCCTAGACATCGATCTAGGTGAGTTGCAACCCATACTAGGTGATACGCCTATTGGTTTCTCCACCTTGAGGCCTATGGAATACTCACTAGGATAGGTGGTGTTTATTATCTGTATATTACTGGAGCTGGGCGTATCTACCCCGCTCCTTTGCCTAATGGTCTTTTCTCTATCGACGAAGGACGTTTTCTATATGATGTGCATGTTAAGCAGTACCAACCCGAGGAGGAGATTCCTGAAGAGGATGAGGACCAAGAGGAGGAGCAAGAAGTTGCTCACCAAGAAGAGGAGCAGCCACAAACCTGGTTCACCATGTACCAAGATTTCTAAGGACTTGGAGGGACTGTGGAGAGGATGCACAACCTCTCTTTGAACCTCCGAGAATCAACAAGTAACCTCTACACTCGTTTCGCAAACTGGAGTCACGACTTTTTCCCACCACCACAATGATTTGAAGGGCTTGCAAAAGCCTAAGCTTGGGGAAGTTTCCTCATGTATCTTTATTTGGCATTCATTTTCTTCTATTTTTCGATGTTACGTTTTTATTTGAGTTTCCCCAACACTTTATCTTTAGTTCTTTTTATTTGCTTTAAAAAATTTCTACCCAAGCTTTGCTGCCAATTTTCTATTCTTTGTTTCCCTCTCTTAAAAATCACAAAAAGATTTCTCCATTTTTCCTTATTTTCCCTCTTTCTTTTCTTGTCACCTCGAGGTCTTCGTATGTTTGTAGGAGAGTGATCGACTTCGAGTTTCCAAGAAACAAATAAAAAAGGAAGAGAGAAGTGGAACCAAACATGAGAGGTATGCCTTGTGACTCCCCACTTTTAACGTTTGAGAAACCCATGCTAGTTAGTAGTAAATGTTGAGATATTATATTGGTGGAGTGAGTCTTTGTATCATAGTAAGATTGTCGTTTGCATGGGTATTTAATTGGGCTCATTTTGTTCCAGCTCTCGTAATTAACCAAGTCTTGCCTAAAAATTGCTAAACAATTGTAATAAGAAAAAGACTCACAATTGAAGGCTTGGGTGTTGTAGTGTTCAGTCTTGAAGGCTTATTTCGTGAGACACTTGACACCACTGAAAATGTTGATTGACTTAGCTCTGTTTGAAAGGATTTGTTCGATTGAATTAATGTTTAGTGGTTTTTGTGAGCATGCCAAAGTTTGACTTGTTAATCATAAGAATGATATAGCTTTATGCGGGTCAAACTTCATGGGATGCCAACAACTCTGCTGGCCTACGAACGATCTTCATGGAGGAAACTCCTAGATTTTGGCTATGAGTTTATTAAACACTTGTAGCAGCAATGCTATAGTGGGTAAGATTCTTGGCACTCCCGGGTAGCTTTAATCATGATGGAATCACTCTGTTGGCTGTTATGAGTAATCATTATGCAAAATTAACAAAAACCTTAGTGATGCCACGAGTGTCCATCACAACCCGATAAAATAATAAAAATCTTTGGCATGCTCTCAATTACTTAAAAACTGAAATTCTTGAAGCACAATGAATAGAACAGTAGTGCTTGCAAAGTCTTGATTCATTGATGTGGGAGAATGGAGATACTCTTGTATATATGCTTTTCATGACAACTCTCACACTCTTAATTTACAGATTATACTTTACTATTCAAAGGCAAGCCTATGAGTTGATTACTTGACATGGAATAAAATTTACTCATTTGAATTATCCATGCTTACAATAATTTTGATGCGCTATAAGGATGCATGAAACCCGTATGATACGCTTGCCATTACTCTAGCTATGCTGAAGTTTTTCAGATTTATGAAAGTGGAGGAAACATGAGACTATTAATCATGAGTAAGATCACCATCTCATTATTTCAGTTTAAATGCTGAGTTCCTTTTTGATTTTGGTTTTCTTGCTCGGGACGATCAAGTTTAAGCTTGGGGAGGTTGATGGCTCTGAAATATAGCCATCTACGTCCACATTTAAACTGGATATTAATCATATTTTTGATGAAATATGTCTCTAAACCCTGCCACTAATGCTAATATTCAGAGAGGTATGCAATCCTTTCTTCTTGTATTTTTCCTACACAGATAATGTTGTTTAAAGGAGGGAATCACTACATTAAATTCAAAGATACGATATTTCCTTCGACCAGAAGAAACCAGGAGCCGTCCAACGAAGGCAGACGCCATAACAACCAACTATACGACCGAAGCCAAAATTCTGACCGTATAGCTCTGGCCATATAGTTGGCACCGCCTCCGTTAGGTCAAAAAAAGCAACTTTCGTCAAGGGACCCCTATATAAAGAAGCCTCAGGCAATGAGAAAACAGAGAGACACCACGCCTAGAAGCCATACCTTGCCAGAAAGCCGCCTCCAGATCTCCAAACCCTTCTCCATCTCCATAGCCATCTTCCACCACTTGTAATAGTAGATCTCTTCTTCGATTGGCGCCATTGTAAGACTATTGCTATCAATCTTATGATTTTCATTACAATGTTTATGATTGTTGATCTCATCTCTATGTGTGAGTAATTCTCCTTGGGCTAAGGGCTTCGGCCTAGCCATGTAGCATTGTGCATGTGATTTATCATAGATGGGATCATGTATTAGTGTGTATGACATGATGATTATTGTATCCTATCCATCCTCAATCTAAGGACTTGTCAGGTACCCAAGACCCCGAGGGTTGAGCCAGGTATAGGTTTCGTCAGATTGATGACAAGTACGCCATGAGGGGGTCCTTGGGGCATGCGGAAGAGAGGGGTGTGAGACGTACGGTGTTCCGGGACGGTGAGCACGAGTTTACCCGTTGAATCCACGGCTTTGACGGACCCTACTCCTGCTAGCAATCGATGTCTGGCCAGAGCAGGATATGGGTTACAAGGGTTTCGCCTGTGTGAGTTGAGATTGTAGACTATTGTGTTGTGCCCTAAAGGCTCTCCCTAGGATGGCTTATATAGATATCCGGCCTAGGGTTACAAGAGAGATCTATCTAGATACGACTAAGAGTCGGTTACATAGTGCATCTTGAACTACAAGTAACACTATGGGCCTAAGTCGGTAAGTCTTCTGGGCCTTCCCATAGCCGGATCGGACTCTGTCTTTTCTCCCTGAATGGGCCGCCAATGAAGCAAAGCTCTAACCCGAAGTGGGCCACCCTGGTCAGTGAGGAACTGTGAGGATACCCGGAAAGTATATCCCCAACAACCGCCCCCGGAAGTCTCCAAGATCCAAAGTCGGATTTATCCTCGTCTAGCTTGATCTTCAGCTTGCAGAATCTTGAAGGGTTCTTGAAACTTCACAACAAAAAATACATTCCGGGTCTTAAAGATAAGTCGGACTTATCAACAGGTTACTCGGATTTTCCATCTTGATTTCAAACTAAGCCAGAACTTGGCCTCTAACGCCACCTGAAACAAGTCATGGTCAAGTCACGTCATCTGACAGACATCCTGTCAGCACGACCATTGGTGGGTCCGTGGTTCGCGGAACCGAGGCACCATTTTAATGCATGCGCGGAGATCGAGGCGACGTAATCATCGCGTGGGTCCTTCCCAGTTCCTTCCACGACGCATGGCGGTTGCACTGTAGCATTTGCACGAACCTTGGCGCGGTTAGGTGGATATAAGGGGTGAGGATTCTCCTCCTTTCCTCCAAATCTCCCCCGCGTGCACAGAGCTCCCCTGCTTTCCCCCAAGAACTCCTAGCGCCGCCCATCCTAGGTCACCTGCATGCCAGAGAAATGGCTTCTTCATCCTCTTCCGGCTTGGCGGCAGCGGCGGCGATGGAAGCGGCGGCGGAGAAGGAAAGCTTCCGTGGGGTTTGGATCCCGTGCGTGCTAGACGATGAAAAGCTCCGCGACATAGAGATAGAAGGGCTCCTCCGTGCCGACGACTGGCAGAGTGGCTTCGGGGTGACCGTCCCCAACCCGCACGCCGGTGAGCGGGTCCACTTCGGCACCCACCTCGACAGAGGTTTGTCATTTACTCCCTCGAAATTCTTTTCTGAGGTGATTAATCATTACGGTGTTCAACTCCACCATCTTCCTCCCAACTCTCTCCTAGAGATGAGTTCTTATGCTTCTTTGTGTGAGGGATTTCTCGGCATTAGGCCAAGCTTGACCTTATTCCGGTATTATTTTCATGTCCGGAGAAACTCTACCACTGCCGGCGTTCCTTATATCACCGGTACCATTAGTTTTTTGCTTAGACGCGAGCACGCATATCCCAAAATCTTAGCTAGTGACTCGGTCAAACAATGGCCAGCCACCTTCTTTTATCATAAGGATATTTTGGCTCCCGACAAAGCTACTGCTCTGCCAGCTTTTGTCGATAGA
This sequence comes from Avena insularis, assembly GCA_023614405.1. Taxonomy (NCBI): domain Eukaryota; kingdom Viridiplantae; phylum Streptophyta; class Magnoliopsida; order Poales; family Poaceae; genus Avena; species Avena insularis. The sequence continues at coordinate 331,761,992 of CM042688.1, forward strand.
GTTGCCATGGACCAACCGTCTTGGGACGAGGCCGCTCTGGCTCTCAGTGACGATTTTGATCCTCGCTAAGAGGTGGGTCGAATATCTGATCAAACACAAAGGACTGAAGGGATCCGACTTGGTCCAATGCTGGGTGTCATGCCGGATCCAGCCCCTTCAGTACCACGGAAACTGACTGATGCACTCCATCACGTCGTCCAAGAAAGACTCTCTCCGCATCAGCCCTAGAGCCTATACCTCGCAAGGCTACATAAGCCAGATTAAATGGCTAATAAGGGAGCGGATCGAGAGGAGGATCCTAGAGGTTTCTCTAGATATGCATACGGTGGAAAACCCCGTAGTGCCGGTAAGCTTTTAACAGTAAATATTTTTATGTGTTTCAATCTTTAAGTTAAATCGCAATACTGATATGTTTTCTTCTTTTCAGCTTGCCGACCTCCCCGAGTCAGAGCTTGCTCCTCTCGAGGGATATCCTCCAGAGTTTTCTCAAGAGGTGGAATTGGTTCCATTGCCGGACATTGTGCTTAAGAAACGCAAGGCTTCGACAAAGGTTGTCGGCACAAAGGAGGTGCCCATCGTGAAGAGGTAACTTTCAACACAATTTCCGCCTTTGTACCTTACTCGAATTTTCTTCCGAGATGTAACGTTTTCGACTTTATTACATTCTCAGAGCTAAGCAGCTCATCAAGGGTAAGGGGAAGGGAACTTCTTCGAAGCCCCTACGACAGACGAAGCTTTCCATGGCTTCTCCTGCCGTAGCTCCTCAGACTCCTGCCCCCCAACCTTCCGCAACACCGGTGATCATTCCTTTCCCAGATGTCGCAGAAGATCTGGCTCCTTCAACGGAGCCTGTGATCCTTGAATCACAAACTGACGTCACCATGAGTGAGTCAGATATAGATAAGGGTGAACCCTCTTCGAGTAATGATCCCTCGGAAGATATCTTCACCGAAAACTTTCTCAACAATCCGGATCTTGCCAAGTTTGGCTTGTCCTGGAAATCTGCGGAAGAGATCCAGCGGCTGGCCAGGCAATGCCTGGATAAAAGAACTTATCTGCCGAAGAAGAAGCACAAGAGGCAGAGGATATCAAGTTCTCTGACCTTCTTGCACAAGTGCATCTTCGCGATGAGAGGATAAGGACCGGTGAGCTTCCAACAGCGCCCGTGGTCCCTCTGACTCTCGCCGAGAAGGTCACTGTTGAATAAACTTACTCGCGAGCAATATGTAAGTTGGAATTCTAACTCTTGTTTTTCCCTCATTTCATATCATATCCTCTAGCCCCCAAGCATGAAGTAGGATTTATAATCCGGGTTTATGCTTTCTTAGGATGTCAAAGAATGAACTAGTGTAGCCACCAAGGCTCATGCTGATATTAGTAAAAATATTAGCTCGAGTCTTTAGTAGACTTCTGACTTTGGGTATTCTGACTTACAGAAAGTATGTTCCTATAACCAGGATTTGCTGAAAAATTTCTGTGACAAGCGGAGAGAGATCAAGGCTCTCCGACTGAAAAATGTTGAACTTAAGGTCTCCAAGGATGAGGCCGAAGGTAAACATTTCGAGACTCAAACCTTGTCTTTCATGTTTTCATAGTCGAATTTTTCTGAACTGTTGTTCTTTTTGACTTACAGCGCTCGTAAAACAATCCCGCGCCATGATTGAAGAGGCCGAGAACCTCAAAACTTTAGTGGTGGAGAACAAGGAACTTCGCCAAGAGCTGGATAAGCTCAAAGCAGATCATGAGAAGAGCATAGCTCAAGTTCTCGAGTCCTCCTTCATGGCTACTAACGAGCGTGATCGCAAGATTGCCGCTCAAGATCAGCAAATCTCTGACCTCAATAATGAGTTGTGCAGAGAGAAGGACCTTTCCGAGGCACTCCGGGCTAAACTTCGGAGTCTTCGGGAAGAGAAGACCAAGATTGATGACGTCATTTTTGGTATGTTCCATCTGTCTGACTTGTCTTTTTTTCGACTTCTTTCAATGTCGGATTTTCTTAACCGTTTTGTGTAGAGGTCCTCTAAACTTGACGGACTCCACCTCCGTCGAGCCCCGCACCCACCGGCTTACCGAAGTCGGTGACCTGCTTCATGACTTCTGCCAATCCCTTGAGGATATTGGCGAAGCTCTCAAGATTCTGGACATGCATAGCATGTCGGATTTTTAGGTGCGGGACAAGGCGAAGGAAATGCCGCAACTTGTCCAGAATTGGAATATGTCTTACGCGTGATCTGCAGCACAGAATGCTCTCACCATGGTCATGAGCCACCATGGAAGCATGGAGATATGGCAAGTGACCAGAGGGTATTCTGATGAGATGAAGGCGGCCAGAGCGGGACATCAAGGCTATTATGGACTCATGTGCGGATATGGGTGTCACGTGGCTGACTTGACCAGTTACGACACTCCTTTCTTCACCCGCGTGGACACTCCGCCTCCGCCTCCGGAAGAAGCAACAGAAGTTTCCGACGATGAACACACCACCTCGGACATGGACATCTCGGAACAATATCAAGGCAATGTATCCAGCGAGCCGGCAACTCCTTCTTCTCCACCTGCATCATAGATTGCCAGAAACATTTGTATTATCCTGAAAAACATGATGCATCTGTAAATATGAAGTACTATAATTTTGCTAGTGCTAAGCTTTTGATCTATTCAGCACTTTTGGCTTTAAATTTTTGTGTGCCTAAAATGTTTACATAAGCACTTGAATTTTTTTCCGCCTATACTTATCGTTTATCTGGCTTTCTGCCTCGTCCCTTTCGTGAGCCGGCTAAACCTTCTGCTCGGAAACTTTGCCGAGCAACGGAGCTCAATTGCTAAACCAGTTTAAACTCGGAAACAAAGCTGGCTTCCAGTACCAACAATTCACTACTCGAAAAATACCCGCATCCAGCAATCAGACAAATAACCTAAGTAAAGACCAGAAACTTTAGAATTATACCCGAGGGTACCAATTTTAGAATCAGAAATCTAAACCAGAACGATCATGAGCATAAAGTACTTTCAAGCATTCTAGGATTTTCGACTATGACATGATCATTTGGAAATAAGATGGTAAAAACTTCTCTGAAAAACTTGAGGCAACCAAAACTTTTATTTCTCACAGAACATGTACATATATATGATTACAAAGAAGGATAAACTAAGAATAAAAGGGACGTAGCTGAGCAATATTCCATGGTCTGTCTAACTCATCTGGATTTGTACTGCCTCCAGCTCTCTTTCTCTTCTTAGTAGCAGGTCTTTCTTTGACTGCCTCATGTCAGTTAAGTAGTATGAACCATTGTGCAATACACGACTAACTAAAAAGGGCCCTTCCCATACTGGGGAAAGTTTGTGCTTTCTTTGTTGCACAAGCGGGGGAACCAAATCGCCTTTATTGAAAGATCTGTTCCTGACTCTCTGGCTATGATACTTGTGTAACTTCTGCTGATAGGCTGTTGATCTCATTTCAGCAACGATACGAACTTCTTCGACTAAGTCGAGATCATTTTGTCAAGAAATCGCGGCCACTAGGAAGAACTGCTTATGCACCATAGACCAAGAAGAAAGGTGTGTATCCGGTTGACCTGTTCGGAGTCGTTCGTAAACTCCATATTACAGAGGGTAATTCCTCTGCCCAAGCCCTCACAGCACGTCGTAGTGGTGCTTCGAGTCTCGGTTTTAGGCCTTGTAGGATTAAACCATTTGCTATTTCAACTTGTCCGTTAGCCTGTGGATGTGCGACTGACGCAATGTCAAGCCGGATATTTTGCTTGTTGCAGAATTCGGCCAATTGTCCCATAGAAAAAGTACTCCCGTTGTCCGTGATAATGCTATGTGGATAACCATATCGGATTATAACATCCTCGACAAATCTTTTGGCTGTTGCTCCATCACAACTAGTGATAGGTTTAGCCTCAATCCATTTGGTGAATTTATCCACCATCACTAAGAGGTGAGTAAATCCACTTGGAGGTCGTTTAAATGGTCCTACCATATCAAGCCCCCAGACCGCAAAAGGTTGTTCGCAGCTGATCAGCCGGAATGTGAGCTTGCTTGGCGTACTTTTGGCAGCCTTTGCACGTCTTGACTAATCGTTCGGCATTTGCCTGAGTTGTAAGCCGGAAAATTCGTGTCTAAAAGCTTTTGCCACTAAAGATTTGGCTGCAGTGTGGTGACCACACTCGCCTTCGTGGATTTGTCTTAAGATTTCCACTCCTTCTTCCGGAGACATGCAGCACTGAAAAACCCCAAAACACTCCGCTTATAGAGCTCACCTTTAACTATAGTGTAGGCTTTCGCTCGTCGGATAATCTGCCGGCTCAGAACCTCATCTTTGGGTAATTTGCCATCTACCAAATAATCAAGGTAGGGTTGAGTCCAGCTGGCAATTACAGCCAGAACTGCTATTAAAGGTGAGTCGGATTTGGTCGGATATTCCTCATCTACTCCCTTTATCGATGGAACTTTGAGGTGCTCTAGAAAAGCGCCATCAGGGACCTCTTTCCGCGCAGAGCCTATCCGAGATAGTGCATCTGCTTCCTCGTTTTCTGCTTAAGGGATGTGTTGAACCTCAAACCCTTCGAACGATTTAGATAGATCATCCACGACAGCTTTATACGCTGCCATGTGTTGATTTGCATTACCAATATCCGACACTTGTTGAGCAACAAGATCCGAATCTCCGTAACACATCAAACATCAGATGCCAATATCCTTAGCAATCTGGATTCCATGCAGCAGTGCTTCATACTCGGCAATATTATTTGTCGCTGTGAAGTGGATCTGCAATACATATAGAAGTTTATCTCCTTGAGGTGATTTGAGCACCACGCCAGCCCTCGAGCCCCCTCGAGCCTTAGACTCAGGGAGGATCATGTTCTCCTTCGTCTCTATCCAATCAGCGACAAAGTCAGCAAGGATTTGGGATTTGATTGCTGTCCGAGGTTTATACTCAATATCAAAAGCTAAAAGCTCTATGCCCCCATTTGGCGATGCGTCCTATGGCGTCGATGTTATTGATTATATCTCTCATGGGAGGTGTGCTCACCATGCTAATTGGATGCTCCTGAAAATAGTATCGTAGCTTACGTGATGCCAGAAAGACATCGTAAGCCAGTTTTTGGTAGTGTGGATATCGCTGTTTTAACTCTGTCAGGACCTCGCTAACAAAGTAAGTCGGACGCTGCACCAGGTGTTCCTGATTTTCTTCCGGTCTCTCCACCACCATGACGATACTAACGACCTTGTTTGTCGCAGCAAGATAAAGCAACATCGGTTCCTGTGGTTCCGGTGCAGCAAGGATAGGAGCAGATGAGAGTACTTTCTTCAGGTCTTGTAGTGCAGCTTTAGCTTCGTTAGTCCAAACAAAATCCTTGGTCTTTTTCAGGAGTTTGTATAATGGTGCGGCTCGTTCACCAAGCCGGCTTACAAACCGACTGACATCAGCAATGCAACCAGTTAGTCTTTGTACGTCCTTCAGGCGAGTTGGCTTGGAAATATTGAGTATAGCCTTGATTTTGTCTCGGTTCACCTCTATGCCTCTTTGAGACACGATGAAACCTAACAATTTTCCGGCTGGTATTCCAAACAAACATTTCTTCGGGTTAAGCATGATGTTGTATTTTCGTAGATTGGCAAATGTTTCCTCCAAGTCGGAAATCAATGTTTCCTTCTTTTTGGACATCACCGCAATATCATCCACGTATGCGTGTACATTGCGTCCGAGTTGGTCATGGAGGCAACGCAGCATCGTGCGCTGGTACGTATCTCCTGCGTTCTTTAGCCCAAAGGGCATCATAACAAAACAGAAGGTTCCAAAGGGGGTTATGAATGAAGTTTTGACTTTGTCAGATTCCTTTATCCGGATTTGGTGATAACCGGAATATGCATCATGAAAACAGAGGAGTTCCAAGCCTGCCGTAGAATCGATAACTTGATCAATTCTAGGTAGAGCGAACGGATCTTTTGGGCAAGCCTTGTTCAAGGCAGTATAATCAACACACATCCTTAAATCAGTGGTGTCCTTTTTAGGGACCATTACAGGATTGGCCGACCACTCAGTGTGGATGACCTCTTCTATGAATCTGGCTAACTCGAGTCGTGCTAGTTCCTTAGCTATTGCCTTACGCTTTTCATCGCCGAAACATCATAAGGACTGTTTGACGGGTTTAGCGTTCGGGTTTACATTTAAAGAGTGCTCGGCAAGTTCCCTCGATACTCCGGTCATGTCAGATGGCTGCCATGCGAAGATATCTTGATTTGCTTGGAGGAACTTGACGAGCGCACTTTCCTATGCGCTACCTAGGCCTACGCCTATCTGGGTCACCTTGGAGGGGTCATCGTCCTTCAACGGCGTCTTCTTCGTCTCTTCTGATGCCTTGAACTCCGGATTTGGCTTTGTCACCTCCTTCTTTGTTGCGGGCATCTCGGACGGATCTATGCTCTTGATTTCCTGGTACTCCTGGGCGTGCAGCATGGCTTCAGCAAAGGCGGCATTTCCATCCTCGCACTCTCGTGCTTTCTTCGGGTCTCCCCTGATAGTGATTACGCCATTGGGACCTGGAATTTTCATCATATTGTAAATGTAACACGGACGAGCCATAAAAGCCTAGTAAGCCGGACGTCTGAATATAGCGTGGTATGCGCTCTTGAACGGGACCACTTCGAAGGAAATTTCCTCCGTCCGATAAATCTTTGGAGTTCCAAAGGTAACATCCAAAGTGATCTCTCCTAGGGAATTAGCTTGTCTTCCTGGGACAACTCCGTGAAAGATCACAGAGCTATGGTTCAGTTGGGTCTCCGAGATCTTCATCCGGTGTAGCGTTTCGACATAAAGAATATTGATGCTACTACCGCCATCGATGAGGGTCTTGGAGAAACCATAACCATCAATAAGTGGATTGAAGATTAAGGCGTATTTTCCTCGCCTGTGTAACTTAGGCGGATGATCAGCACGGTCAAATGTGATTGCCACTTCTGACCAGTCCAAGAATTGGGGGACAGCCGGAACTGTTGCGTTGATCTCATGTAGCACTGCTTTCTTGACCTTTGCTTGTTGAGATTCGAGGAAGGTGACATAAGTGTCTTTCTTGGTCGGAAATTTTTTCTTCCCTTCTGGCTTGGGATTTGAAGCATCAGCTTCCTCCATGTCGGAATCTTCCTTGGTCTCTTTTTCTTTTTCGGGATTCTTCTTTCCCTTCTTCCGCTTAGCTTTGTATCCTACGGTGTCATCTCTTTTGATGTCGTCATTGAAACGACATTCGGCGTTGGTGTGGGATGAGCCCCCATTTGCGTCTAGGTGATGCACACATGGGTTATTGGCAATGTCAGCCCAATAGTAGGTTTTGCCTGGTTGTTGGTCTCCTCTACCTTAGACTCTTGAAGTTCCACACCCACGCCCGCGTCCTCCGCCGCGTCCTCCTCGTCCTCTAGACCCGAAAGTAGCAGTGACCACTGTCGTTTCTGTGTTGGGTTTTTCTTCCAAGGTATTTTTACGCTTATGAGCTTGTTGCTTTGGTTGTTTTGCCGACTGTGGCACAACTAGGGCGTTGAGTAATCCCTCTGCATCGTCGTCAGCATCTGCATACTTGCTCGCTGTTTCTATCATCTCTCCCAAATCAGTAACCTTGTCACACTTCGAGCGATGGCGCAGTAGACCAATTGGAAACCTGCAATGAAAGCTTCAATCGCAATTTGATCGTTTACCCCTTCACAGGAGTTCTTGGTGTCGATCCATCGTCCGAGGTAATCGCAGCAAGTTTCTCCGGCCTTCTGGGTGCAACGCTGCAGGTCTCCGACCATATAGTTCCTCCGATATGTGCCTTCGAAATTCCGAAAGAACGCACTTTGCATGTCATACCAGTTGTGGATGGTGTTCTCCGGAAGTTCATTAATCCATGATCATGTCGTCTTCCGTAACATAAGCGGGAGATATCGGGTTGCGACCAGGATGTTTCCGCCTTTGGCGATGCAGCAAGCTTGGAAGAAGTCCTGTAGCCAGGTATCTGGCCGAGCAATGCCGTCATAGGCATGGATATGTCTTGAGATAGCAAATCCTTCCGGGAATTTTGTAGCTCTTATACGTGGTCCGAAGCACTTTGGGCCCACGTAGATATCATCGTTTTCGTAGCGTCGCACCTCTATGTTGGAATTCATCCTGTGCCTTGTGTCGTTCTGGGATAGAGATCGTCCCGAATGTTAGCTATGGCTGCGGTGCCTTGGAGCCGGATTTCGGCTTCTGCCACACCTCCCCCGCCATGTCGTCCTCCTTGTCCCCCTTGAGAGCCGTTGTGATGACTACTTGGTGGGGAGGGTGGGGCAGCTGGATTATTTCCGGCTATTCACTGGCCTCCATCCGGAGCATCATTATTCCGGTTCCGGGGAGGGTCTTTACTACGACGAGCCCCCTGCCGGCTTGTTTCAACATGGTTTCCGTCGTTCCTTCGTCCGTCGTTCCCACTACGGTGAGGCTTAGCCATACGGCTTGCGTGTCTAGGAGGTGGCATTTTTTGATGATCCTCCTCCCGACATTTCTCTTTATCTTCTCCCCTTCGATCGTTTGACACACGTCGGGGAGGATTTCTCGGATACAGTGCAGCGATGGCCTCTTGCTTGGCTGCTGGGGCGACATTGCTCCAGTCACGTGCAGGTATGCGATGTTGTCCTGATGATCCGGTTCTGGAGTAGTTGTCTTCTCGTCGGTCGGAACGGTGATGCTGTCCTGGAACACGCTGGGGCCTTATATCATTCCAGGCTGAGTCCGTGTGACATTGGTCGGATTTGGAGACCAGTTTTCCACTTCCGGATTTCGCAGCCATCTGTTGCTCCAAACCTTTGGTGAGTATCTTGATGCCCAATCGAACCTGTTCTGGGCCTAGGTTTTTTGACAGGATATCTCGAGCTGCGACAGTGTTCTGTACCGGTGTTGGGTACACCAGATCTCCTTTGCTGTCGAGACGAGGCATCCCTGGATCTCCTTCAAAGAGGACCCTATTTACTTCCAGAAATTTACCGTCACCTGTGTAATGTTTCTGTGTCTTCTGATGCAACCGAGACATGTAATCCTTAGTTGCCATGCGTTTATTTTCTCCCTCGATGTTTTTAGCTTCATCCAGGAGTTGTTGACGATGTGCTTCTAGGGCCTGGGACCTTTCGTTTAGCTCTTCAGCAGTAAGTTCTGCAGCTATAGGGATAGGTGTGGTTAATGCAGCATCGATGAGTTTACGTGCACCTTCAATGATCACGTGTCCATCCACCGATTCTTCTTTTTTCGGCTCTTTTGGGATAAGTGCTCCATCCGAGTCTTCCTCATATTCCTCGGCAATCACCTCCTCTATCAGAGGGTCTTTTGCCGGGGTCTTGTTCTTCTTGTTCTTCTTTTTTGCCTTCTTGGCAGCGCCGGTAGAAAATACGGCTTTGGGTCCGTTTTCCGGAGTCAAGCTCTGATCGGTACTTTCGGACATCTGGACTTCGGGATTGTCTCCGACTTCCATGTCATCCTGCGCTTTGGGAGAATGTTCCTACGATCCTTCATCCATGTCTTCTCCTTCCTCTGCAGCTTTGGAGTTATACTCCTCTTCATATTCCGCGGAGAACTTTCGGAAATCTGCCGATGTCATCGATTCATCCGAGGATGCGGGTACGTCAGTTGTTCCAATTGCCTCCAGTACAGAGTCGGTGTTGTTTCCAGCATCAGCAGAGCTGGATCCCGATCCAACGTATCCGACAAAGTGCATTGTGCTCCTCCTGAGGTACCTGCGGCTCTCACGATTAGCTTCGTTGAAACTTTTGATGTTCTCGAGAATTGCATCTACGTCTGAGTTTTGCATTATCATACGTTGCAGTGTGTACCTTAGGAAAGGCCTGTCTGTCCTGGCGTCATCGGAGCCGGAATCAGTGTCATTAATATGCTCCTCCTGGATTTCGACTTCCACATGTGGGTCGATCTGGGATCCAGCCTCTCCAAGGAGATCCACTCTAGATTCGGCTTTAACCGCTAGGTCTTCCTCAGGCTCGGATTTCTCCACTATCTCCACAACTGGTGCAGGCTGGGTGGGATTAGGGTTTTCTGAGACCCGGAACTCTACCGCCTCCGCGGACAGAGGGGATCCAGAAGGTTCTTCTGCCTCTATCATCACCGTTGGGGTGGGTGGGGCAGGTTCAGCAAAACCGATGTAGACATCGATCTCGCCAAAAGACATGATTCTGTAGGTAGTCACGGTCTCCCTGGCCAAAATCCAAGTCTCGTCAAGAACCATGAGAGGGACGTTGCTGGCGTAGAGGATGCGACCGACAGCGATAGTCTCGCTGATTCTGATTCTTGCAGATTTTGCTCGGAATGCAGATCCGAAGCTCACTTGCCCCATGGTGGGCGCCAACTGTCGTCGGATTGATGACAAGTACGCCATGAGGGGTTCGTCGGGGCGTGCGGAAGAGAGGGGTGTGAGACGTACGGTGTTCCGGGATGGTGAGCACACAAGTTTACCCAGGTTCAAATCCGCCGGCTTTGGACGGACCCTACTCCTGCTAGCAATCCAGTAATACAGCAGTGCCGGAATATGGGTTACAAGGGTTTTTCCTATGTGAGTTGAGATTGTAGACTATTGTGTTGTGCCCTAAAGGCTCACCCTAGGACGGCTTATATAGATATCCGGCCTTGGTTTACAGGAGAGATCTATCTGTCTACGACAGTCGGTTACAGAGTACATCTTGAACTACAAGTAACACTATGGGCCTATGTCGGTAAGTCTTCTGGGCCTTCTCGTAGCCGGATTGGACTCCATCTTTTCTCCCTGACTGCGCCGCCCATGAAGCAAAGCTCTAACCCGAAGTGGGCCACCCTGGTCAGTGAGGAACTGTGAGGATACCCGGAAAGTATATCCCCAACAATAGGGAGTATGAGTGATGACTGATCTGTAGGTTGGGAACCCTAGTGACAGAAGGGGTAGTACGGCTGTATGTGAGGGATTTTCTTGGGATTAACGGTGACATCACTATGCATATCATTATCTCTCTTTCTTCTATGTATGAGACTAGTAGGTTATTTCTATAAGCGGCTGCGGAGGTAATAGCAATTATGGATGCACTGCCCACATATAATTTATCTTTCTCTAACAAGTACATGTATACTTTATTTCTATCTTTTGTTCCCATCAGATTTTTTTGCACAGCCATAGGTGAAACCGAACGCCCTAGGCCCTCTCCCTCCATCATAGACAACAACAAAAATACGCAAGCTACTAGTCCGGTAAAAACACAAAAGGTATTCTAAAACTCCCGAAGGTCCATTAAAGTAGCTTCACTATGCATTTGCTTCCCGTGGATTCAATAACCTAGGTTTACTAGGGAAAAGATCTATACTACATTCGTAATCCATATCGAAGGTATCAGTTACTTCCTCTCCTTCTCTCTCGGCCAGGTGGGGTAACCAGGGCGACTTGGGTTAGCTGGGCGGGGTGGTGTCCTTCTTGGCTGGCAAGAAAAGTAGAGAGGGGGATGCTCGAGTGTGAGGGGGTGGTGGTGACCACATGGCATGGCACATGGCCATGGCTTGGTTATTCCATGGTGACTCGGGTTAGATTAGGGTTAGGGGGTTGAATTAGGTGTGAGATGGTGAAGTGGGTTGGTCTTGGCTGGGCCAAACCAAGGGATGGTTCGGTTAGATGGGTTATGGAAAAAGGGTTTAGATAGAATAGGGTTTGTTTATTAGAATTTGAACACAAAAAGGTGTGGTTAAATTATTTGAGTTCACTTGTTGTAAAAGCATTGACCAAACCATTCAAAGAGGGGTACTTGAGCTACAAGCTTCAAAAGTAATTTAACCAAGAAGAAGGGAGCTCAAGGTAGTGTTGGAACATTTGAAATCCATAGATTGAATTTCGAACATTCAAATGTTACTTCAAAACCACCAAGAAAACAAAAAGGAAGCTAAGGAAAAAGAGAGCTTGCATGGGCCATGTGAGATCATGTAAAAGCCACATTATATTTGTAAAAACAAATATATTCCACCATGGCCCTAGATTTCATACATGCATGCAAGATCTGAATAAATGGTCCTCACAAGTGGATGACGATCAAGATTACTTAGTTTGTATGAATGTGAGGCATTTCAATAGAAATGGTCCTTGCTAGTGTGTAGGTTCCACTAGTCATTTATTAGGGCCCCTTGCTATTTGAACATGCCATACATTGAAGCAAACCACAAAAAGGATCAAACACCCCCGCATGTACTCCCAAGTGACTTATATTGTGAAAACAACATGAACCATGAAAGGCCATGTGGGAAAAGATTTGGATCCACCCTTATAATTGTGAGATTGACAAAAATCAAGGAATATGCAAAAGCCCACAAGTGTTTTGGATGGTGGGATTATAAGTTGGTGACAAGGTTAAGGTGGTGGAGTAGAGAAAAGAGATGCCCCCATCTCAAATTGGGCACTTAGAAATTTATCAAGATCCAAATACATTATATCAAGAAGCAAATAAAATTGATAACTAAACAAGTGCCTATGGGATAAAAACCAAATAGAGGCGTTTTATATGATGCTCAAATGCAAAGTGGCATGATGACATGAGCATGTTATAATGATGATGCAAAGATAAACATGTAGGAAGTAGCATTTTATTATTAAACCATGTAGAATTACAGATGTTAGACAGATGGGATGCTACAGTCTGGCACATGGAGTGTCATTGCTTGTGTTCTTTTCCAAACCACAATGATCCCCATGACCACACACACTCAACTTGGTGTGGTGATGCATCTTCTGTTACACTGGTACTCAATTGCATGTGGAAGCTACATTCCAACATGTTCCTGGGCTTTCTAACCATGGTCTGACACATGGAGTGTCATTGCATGTGTTCTTTTACAAACCACAATGATCCACATGACCACAAACACTCAACTCGGTGTGGTCATGCATCCTCTGCCACACTGGTGCTCTATTACATGTGGCAGATGCATTCCAACATGTTCCTGGGGTTTCTGACCATGTTCTGACACATGGAGTGTCATTGCATGTGTTCTTTTCCAAATAACAATGATCCATATGACCACACACACTCAACTGGGTGTGTTGATGCAACCTCTACCACACTAGTACACCATTGCATGTGGCAGATGCATTCCAGCATGTTCCTAGGATTTCTGACCATGGTATGACACATGGAGTGTCATTGCATGTGTTCTTTTTTAAATCACAATGATCCACATGACCACACACACTCAATTGGGTGTGGTGATCCAACCTCTGCCACACTGGTGCTCCATTGCATGTGGAAGATGCATTCCAACATGTTCTTAGGCTTTCTTACCATGTTCTGACACATGGAGTGTCATTGTATGTGTTCTTTCAAACCACAATGATCCACATGACCACACACACTCCACTGGGTGTGGTGATGCAACCTTTGCCACACTGGTGATCCATTGCATGTGGCAGCTGCATTCCAACATGTTCCTTGGCTTTCTGACCTCGATCTCACACATGGAGTGTCACTTCAGGTGTTCTTTTCCAAACCACGATGATCCACATGACCACGCGTACTTAACTAGGTATGGTGATGCAACCTCTGCCACACTGGTGCTCTATTGCATGTGGTAGATGCATTCCAACATTTTCCTAGGCTTTTTGACCATGGTCTGACACATGGAGTGTCATTTCATGTGTTCTTTTCCAAACCACACTGATCCACATGACTACACACACTCAACTGGGTGTGGTGATGCAACCTCTACCACATCGGTGCTCCATTTCATGTGGCAGCTGCATTTCAACATGTTCCTGGTCTTTTTGACAATGGTCTGACACATGGAGTGGCATTGAATGTTTTCTTTTCCAAACCACAATGATCCACATGACCACACACACTCAATTGGGTGTGGTAACGCAACCTCTAGCACACTGGTGCTCTGTTGCATGTGGAAGTTGCATTCTAACATGTTCTTGGGATTTCTGACCATGGTCTGACACATGGAGTGTCATTCATGTGTTGTTTTCAAAACGACAATGATCCACATGACACAACACACTCACAAGGGTGTGGTGACGCAACCTCTGCCATGCTGGTGCTCCGTTGCATGTGGAAGATGCATTCCAATATGTTCCTAGGCTTTCTTACCATGTTTTGACACACGGAGTGTCATTGCATGTATTCTTTTCCATACCACAATGATCCACATGACCACACACACTCAACTGGGTGTGGTGATGCAACTTATGCCACACTTGTGCTCCATTACATGTGTTAGCTACATTCCAACATGTTCCTGGGTTTTCTGACCATGGTCTGACAGATGTAGTGTCTTTGCATGTGTTCTTTTCCAAACCAAAATGATCCACATGACCACACAAACTCAAGTGGGTGTGGTGGTCCAACCTATGCCACACTAGTGCTCCATTGCATGTGGAAGATGCATTCCAACATGTTCCTGGGCTTTCTGACAATGGTCAAACACATGGAGTGTCATTGCATGTGTTATTTTCCAAACCACAATGATGCACTTGACCACACACACTCAATTGGGTGTGGTGATGCAACCTATGCCACACTGGTGCTCCATTTCATGTGGCAGCTGCATCCAACATGTTTCTGGGCTTTTTGACCATGGTCTGGCACATGGAGTGTCATTGGATGCGTCCTTTTCCAAATAACAATGATCCACCTGACAACACACACTGAACTAAGTCTAGTGATGCAACCTCTGCCACACTGGTACTCCATTGCATGTGGCAGATGCATTCCAACATGTTCCTGAGATTTCTTACCATGGTCTTACACATGGAGTGTCAGTGCATGTGTTCTTTTCCAAATCATAATGATCCAATGACCACACACACACTGAACTGGGTGTGGTGACGCAACCTCTGCCATATTAGTTCTGCATTGCATGTGGCAGATGCATTCCAACATGTTCCTGGGCTTTCTTACCATGTTCTAACACTCGCAGCGTCATCCCATGTGTTGTTTTCCAAACCACAATGATCCACATGACCACATCCACTCAAGTGGGTATGGTGATGCAACCTCTTCCACACTAGTGCTCCATTACATGTGGCAGCTGCATTCCAATATGTTCCTGGGCTATGACCATGGTCTAACACATGGAGTGTCATTGTATGTGTTCTTTCCAAATCGCAATGATCCACGCGACCACACACACTCAACTGGGTATGGTGATGAACCCTCTTCCACACTGGTGCTCTGTTGCATGTGGAAGCTGCATTCCAACATCTTCTTGGGCTTTTTGACCTTAGTATCACACATGGAGTGTCATTGCATGTGTTCTTTTCCAAACCACAATGATCCACATGACCACACACACTCAACTAGGTGTGGTGATGCAACCTCTGCCATACTGGTGCTCTATTGCATGTGGCAGATGTATTCCAACATGTTCCTAGGCTTTCTGACCATGGTCTAACACATGGAGTGTCATTGCATGTGTTCTTGACCAAACCACTATGGTCTAGATCACCACACACAGTCAACTGGGTGTGGTGATGCAACCTCTACCACACGGGTGCTCCATTGCATGTGGAAGATCCACTCCAACATGTTTCTAGCCTTTCTATCAATGGTCATACACAAGGAGTTTCATTGCATGTGTTATTCTCAGAACCACAATGATCCACATGACCACCCACACTCAACGAGGTGTGCTAATGCAACCTCTGGCACACTGGTGCTCTATTTCATGTGGCAGATGCATTCCAACATGTTCCTAGGCTTTCTGACCGAGGTTTGACACATGGAGTGTCATTGCATGTGTTCTATTCGAAACGACGAAGATCCACATGACCACAAATACTCAACTAGGTGTGGTGATGCAACCTCTGCTACACTGGTGCTCTATTGCATGTGGCATATGCATTCCAACATGTTCCTAGGCTTTCTGCCCATGGTCTGACACATGGAGTGTCATTGCATGTGTTGTTTTCCAAACCACGATGATCCACATGACCATACACACTTAATTGGGTGTGGTTATGCAACATCTGCCACACTAGTGCTCTATTGCATGCGCCAGATGCATTCCAACATGTTCCTAGGATTTCTGACCATAGTCTGACACATGGAGTGTCATTGCATGTGTTCTTTTCCAAACCACAATTATCCACATTACCACACACACTCAACTATGTATGGTGATGCAACCTCTGCCACATTGGTGCTCCATTTCATGTGGCAGCTACATTCCAAGATGTTCCTGGTCTTTTTGACAATGGTCTAACACATGGAGATCATTGCATGTGTTCTTTTCCAAACCACAATGATCCACATGACCACACACATAGAACTAGGTGTGGTGATGCTACCTCTGGCACACTGGTGCTCCATTGCATGTGGCAGTTGCATTCTAACATGTTTTGGGATTTCTGACCATGGTCTGACACATGGAGTGCCATTCATGTGTTCTTTTCCAAACCACAATGATCCACATGACCACACACACTCAACTAGGTGTGGTGACGCAACCTCTGCCACACTGGTGCTCCATTGCATGTGGCAGATGCATTCCAACATGTTCCTGGGCTTTCTTAGCATGTTCTGACACATGGAGTGTCATTGCGTGTGTTCTTCTCCAAACCACAATGATCCACATGACCACACAAACTCAACTGGGTGTGGTGCTGTAACCTCTGCCACACTAGTGTTCCATTGCATGTGTTAGTTGCATTCCAACATGTTCCTATGCTTTTTGACCATGGTCTGATACATGGAGTGTCTTTGCATGTGTTCTTTTCCAAACCACAATGATCCACATGACCAGACATACTCAACTAGGTGTGGTGGTGCAACCTCTGCCAAACTAGTGCTCCATTGCATGTGGAATATGCATTCCAACATGTTCATGGGATTTCTGACCATGGTCTAACACATGGAGTGTCATTGCATGTGTTCTTTTCCAAATAACAATGATCCACATGACCACACACACACTCAACTAGGTTCTGTGATGCAACCTCTACCACACTGGTACTCCATTGCATGTGGTAGATGCATTCCAACATGTTCCTGGGATTTCTGACCATGGTCGGACACATGGAGTGTCATTGCATGTGTTTTTTCCAAATCACAATGATCCACATAACCACACACATTCAACTGGGTGTGGTGATGCAACCTCTGCCACACTGGTTCTCCATTGCTTTGGCATATGCATTCCAACATGTTCCTAGGAATTCTGACCATGGTTTGACACATGGAGTGTCATTGCATGTGTTGTTTTCCAAACCACGATGATCCACATGACCACACACACTCACTTGGGTGTGGTTATGCAACGTCTCCCACAATGGTGCTATATTGCATGTGGCAGATGCATTCCAACATATTCCTAGGATTTCTGACCATGGTCTTACACATGGAGTGTCATTGCATGTGTTCTTTTCCAAACCACAATTATCCACATGACCACACACACTCAACTGTGTGTGGTGATTCAACCTCTACCACATTGGTTCTCCATTTCATGTGGCAGCTGCATTCGAACATGTTCCTGGTCTTTTTGACAATGGTTTAACACATGGAGTGTCATTGCATGTTTTTTTCCAAACCACAACGATCCACATGACCACACAGACTCAACTGGGTGTGGTGATGCAACCTCTGGCACACTGGTGCTCCATTGCATGTGGCAGTTGCATTCTAACTTGTTTTGGGCTTTCTGACCATGGTTTGACACATGGAGTGTCATTCATGTGTTCTTTTCCAAACCACAATGATCCACATGACCACACACACTCAACTAGGTGCGGTGACGCAACCTCTGCCACACTAGTGCTCCATTGCATATGGCAGATGCATTCAAACATGTTCTTGGTCTTTCTTACCATGTTCTTACACATGGAGTGTCATTGCATGTGTACTTTTCCAAACCACAATGATCCACATGACCACACACACTCAACTGGGTGTGGTGATGCAACCTCTGCCACACTAGTGCTCCATTGCATGTGTCAGCTGCATTCCAACATGGTCCTTGGATTTTTGACCATAGTCTGACACATGGAGTGTCTTTGCATGTGTTCTTTTCCAAACCACAATGATCCACATGACCACACACACTCAACTGGGTGTGGTGGTGCAACCTCTGCCAAACTAGTGCTCCATTGCATGTGGAATATGCATTCCAACATGTTCATGGGATTTCTGACCATGGTCTAACACATGGAGTGTCATTGCATGTGTTCTTTTCCAAATAACAATGATCCACATGACCACACACACACTCAACTAGGTTCTGTGATGCAACCTCTACCACACTGGTACTCCATTGCATGTGGTAGATGCATTCCAACATGTTCGGGATTTACGACCATGGTGACGCATGGAGTGTCATTGCATGTGTTTTTTCCAAATCACAATGATCCACATAACCACACACATTCAACTGGGTGTGGTGATGCAACCTCTGCCACACTGGTTCTCCATTGCTTTGGCATATGCATTCCAACATGTTCCTAGGAATTCTGACCATGGTTTGACACATGGAGTGTCATTGCATGTGTTTTTTTCCAAACCACGATGATCCACATGACCACACACACTCACTTGGGTGTGGTTATGCAACGTCTCCCACACTGGTGCTATATTGCATGTGGCAGATGCATTCCAACATATTCCTAGGATTTCTGACCACGGTCTTACACATGGAGTGTCATTGCATGTGTTCTTTTCCAAACCACAATTATCCACATGACCACACTACTCAACTGTGTGTGGTGATTCAACCTCTACCACATTGGTTCTCCATTTCATGTGGAAGCTGCATTCGAACATGTTCCTGGTCTTTTTGACAATGGTTTAACACATGGAGTGTCATTGCATGTTTTTTCCAAACCACAATGATCCACATGACCACACAGACTCAACTGGGTGTGGTGATGCAACCTCTGGCACACTGGTGCTCCATTGCATGTGGCAGTTGCATTCTAACTTGTTTTGGGCTTTCTGACCATGGTTTGACACATGGAGTGTCATTCATGTGTTCTTTTCCAAACCACAATGATCCACATGACCACACACACTCAACTAGGTGCGGTGACGCAACCTCTGCCACACTAGTGCTCCATTGCATATGGCAGATGCATTCAAACATGTTCTTGGTCTTTCTTACCATGTTCTTACACATGGAGTGTCATTGCATGTGTACTTTTCCAAACCACAATGATCCTCATGACCACACACACTCAACTGGGTGTGGTGATGCAACCTCTACCACACTAGTGCTCCATTGCATGTGGAATATGCATTCCAACATGTTCCTGGGTTTTCTGACATTGATCAGACACATGGAGTGTCATTCGATGTGTTATTTTCCAAACCACAATGATCCACATGACCAAACACACTCAATTAGGTGTGGTGATGCAACCTCTGCCAAACTAGTGCTCCATTGCATGTGGAATATGCATTCCAACATGTTCATGGGATTTCTGACCATGGTCTAACACATGGAGTGTCATTGCATGTGTTCTTTTCCAAATAACAATGATCCACATGACCACACACACACTCAACTAGGTTCTGTGATGCAACCTCTACCACACTGGTACTCCATTGCATGTGGTAGATGCATTCCAACATGTTCCTGGGATTTCTGACCATGGTCGGACGCATGGAGTGTCATTGCATGTGTTTTTTCCAAATCACAATGATCCACATAACCACACACATTCAACTGGGTGTGGTGATGCAACCTCTGCCACACTGGTTCTCCATTGCTTTGGCATATGCATTCCAACATGTTCCTAGGAATTCTGACCATGGTTTGACACATGGAGTGTCATTGCATGTGTTTTTTTCCAAACCACGATGATCCACATGACCACACACACTCACTTGGGTGTGGTTATGCAACGTCTCCCACACTGGTGCTATATTGCATGTGGCAGATGCATTCCAACATATTCCTAGGATTTCTGACCACGGTCTTACACATGGAGTGTCATTGCATGTGTTCTTTTCCAAACCACAATTATCCACATGACCACACTACTCAACTGTGTGTGGTGATTCAACCTCTACCACATTGGTTCTCCATTTCATGTGGAAGCTGCATTCGAACATGTTCCTGGTCTTTTTGACAATGGTTTAACACATGGAGTGTCATTGCATGTTTTTTCCAAACCACAATGATCCACATGACCACACAGACTCAACTGGGTGTGGTGATGCAACCTCTGGCACACTGGTGCTCCATTGCATGTGGCAGTTGCATTCTAACTTGTTTTGGGCTTTCTGACCATGGTTTGACACATGGAGTGTCATTCATGTGTTCTTTTCCAAACCACAATGATCCACATGACCACACACACTCAACTAGGTGCGGTGACGCAACCTCTGCCACACTAGTGCTCCATTGCATATGGCAGATGCATTCAAACATGTTCTTGGTCTTTCTTACCATGTTCTTACACATGGAGTGTCATTGCATGTGTACTTTTCCAAACCACAATGATCCTCATGACCACACACACTCAACTGGGTGTGGTGATGCAACCTCTACCACACTAGTGCTCCATTGCATGTGGAATATGCATTCCAACATGTTCCTGGGTTTTCTGACATTGATCAGACACATGGAGTGTCATTCGATGTGTTATTTTCCAAACCACAATGATCCACATGACCAAACACACTCAATTAGGTGTGGTGATGCAACCTCTGCGACACTAGTGCTCCATTGCATGTGTCAGCTGCATTCCAACATGGTCCTGGGATTTTTGACCATAGTCTGACACATGGAGTGTCTTTGCATGTGTTCTTTTCCAAACCACAATGATCCACATGACCACACACACTCAACTGGGTGTGGTGGTGCAACCTCTACCACACTAGTGCTCCATTGCATGTGGAATATGCATTCCAACATGTTCCTGGGTTTTCTGACATTGATCAGACACATGGAGTGTCATTAGATGTGTTATTTTCCAAACCACAATGATCCACATGACCAAACACACTCAATTAGGTGTGGTGATGCAACCTCTGCGACACTAGTGCTCCATTTCATGTGGCAGCTGTATTCCAACATGTTTCTAGGCTTTCTGACCATGGTCTGACACATGGAGTGTCATTGCATGTGTCCTTTTCCAAATAACAATGATCCACATGACCACACACACACTCAACTAGGTTCTGTGATGCAACCTCTACCACACGGGTACTCCATTGCATGTGGCAGATGCATTCCAACATATTCCTGGGATTTCTGACCATGGTCTGACACATGGAGTGTAATTGCATGTGTTTTTCCAAACCACAATGATCCACATGACCACACACACTCAAATGGGTGTGGTGATGCAACCTCTGCCACACTAGTGCTCCATTGCATGTGTTAGCTGCATTCCAACATGTTCCTGGGCTTTCTGACCATGGACTGACACATGGAGTGTCTTTGCATGTGTTTTTCCAAACCACAATGATCCACATGACCACACCCACTCAACTAGGTGTGGTGGTGCAACCTCTACAAGACTAGTGCTCCATTACATGTGGAATATGCATGCCAACATGTTCCTGGGCTTTCTGACAATGGTCAGGCACATGGAGTGTCATTTGATGTGTTATTTCCCAAACCAGAATGATCCACATGACCACACACACTCAATTGGGTGTGGTGATGCAACCTTTGCCACATTGATGCTCAATTTCATGTGGCAGTTGTATTCCAACATGTTTCTGGGCTTTCTGACCATGGTCTGACACATGGAGTATCATTGCATGTGTCCTTTTCCAAATAACAATGATCCACATGACCACACACACACTCAACTAGGTTTCGTGATGCAACCTCTACCACACTAGTACTCCATTGCATGTGGCACATGCATGCCAACATGTTCCTGGGATTTCTGACCATGGTCTGACACATGGAGTGTCATTGCATGTGTTTTTTTCCAAATCACAATGATCCACATGACCACACACACTCAACTGGGTGTGGTGATGCAACCTCTGCCACATTGGTTCTCCATTGCATGTGGCATATGCATTCCAACATATTCCTAGGCATTCTAACCTTGGTTTGACACATGTGTTGTTTTCCAAACCATGATGATCCACATGGCCATGCACACTCAATTGGGGCCTGTTCGTCTGCGGTACCAAAGTTCGTAGGCCAGCGCATGGCGGTACCGAAGTTGCCTGAAATTGCCGTGTTTCCAAATGTTGGGCCGCCAACTACTGAGAGGGGACATTTCAAGGCAAACTCATCTCACCCCTGCCAAATTCATACATTCCGTTAAACTGCCCCGTGAAGTAGACGGTTAGGACCCTCATGTCGGTCATCTATCCGTGACGCGAGCGCCAACACGGCAAACTCTTAGGAAAATCGAGTAGCTAAGTGGATTGGATGCGTTGACCAATTTCACAAATCCATTCCCACCTTTCCCCTAGCACCGGCAGCATCGGAATCCACCCTCCAGGCAGGATGATCACTTCGGACATTTGACTTTCGGTGCAAAGTTGCTGTGCCCAGTTGCTGCGCCCAGTCGCTGATACCGAGCTCCAATGGCGCATGCCGTAGCCGCCGCTGCGAGGCTCTAGCCTGCCTCCGCCGCCGATGAGCCGAGAAGCTCGGAGGATGGCAGATCCTACTACCAAGGAAGGAGAAGTTCTGGCTACAAGCGGGTGAGCTACCCTTCTCTTTGCTATTCGCACTAATTATAACTGCTAGCTGGCTACTGAACCTCAAATTTTTTGTTAGCCCAACATTGACAAACATATTTTATCCATAGTTTTCTATCAAGTGGGATCTCCGCAGACCCCCCTTAGCTGGTTACGGTAGTCCTCTTCAGGTACGAGTATTTTATCATGATGGAAGAAGCGCCTGCGCAGATATGAACTATATCTGGTATGGTTGCTTCTCTGTGTAATCATGATGAATTATGGCCGAAGAAGACTGCAAAGTTCAGCTTCATGGATGAATGTGGCATCATGGTTCCTCTAACGTGTGACAGTCAGATAATTGGGTTGATGAAAAGGTATGCTTCGGCTTGCATGTTTGAGCTGAATTGTGATGTACTGGATGTAGAAGCTGCTGCAACTGGGAGTCGCCCTTCTATTCTTGGATAGGGTGGTTTCTCGAACCCAATTAGCTCCTGGTAAGCAAAGGTCGCTTGGGGTTCGCATGTTTGTGCTGAATTGTAATTTTTGTTTTATTTATTCTGTAGATATTGGGCAGCTATGCAACAGTCTTGTTTCTTTGATAGGAAGCGACGCAAGGTTAGAAACATGACTACCGGGTCAGTCATTTTGCTGCCCGAAGAAATTAAAAACGAGTGGAAAGATGATGCTGGACACGATTCTAGTGCCCATTGTCCCGGCGATGCAGAGTAAGTTGTGGAAGAAGGCAGGAAATGAAGAAGCCAGTGGACGTGAAGGCTTGGCACCCATGTTGTGGAAGAAGGCTGCTAGCAATGAAGATGCATAGAGAATGTGTTGAACTTGAACCTATATGTGTAATTCTGTTAAATTCTGGAGCTCTGTGTGTGGCACGTTGCTGGGCGAAACAATCTACCCACGTTCTCTGAGTAAAATGTACCGCGACTTAGGGTTTGGAAACGCCTGAGTCAGTAGTTGAATCCGAAATTGTGATTGTGCCACTGCTATCTGAAAACACGCAGCACCGGTTCCACGATTGCTGAGGGGCAGGAGGTCTCCAAATACGACGGAATGTAAGTGGCACAGAAATAAATTATTTAAGCTGCCACACTCGACGAAGCAGCAACTTATTTCAGATGCTGCACAACTACATGGCAACATAAATAGCAATGTTCTCACCGATAATGCCCAGATGAGGAGGAAATCGGTACCACTTTCTGGCCTAATCTTGAGCCCGTCTATCTCACCGCCTCTTTGCTCCTGCATCCCCTGCATCTGGCGAAGCTCCCGAATCTCTAGTAACCAGGTGTATGTGCTTCCACTTTATAAATTGTGGTTGTGCCATTTGCATGCGGCACAATCCACGTAGATTACGTTTAAACAAACCGCTAATGTCAGAATACACTAGTAGAAAAGGGTTCTTTGGTCCACGGTCATGTTCCCAATCCGAGACAAAGATCTAAATCGAGGCAGAATTTGATCTAAATCACAAATTCTTCCACAAATTAATTGAGACAGAGATCTAAATCGAGGCATTTCATTAATTCAACCACAAATTCTTCTAAACAAAGGTGCGATTACACATCCTACATTAATTCAACCACTAGTCAACAATTTCACTTCCGCTGCCACTGTCCTCCGAGCCGCCGGCTTCCTCATCGTCGTCGGATGGAACCTCCACGATTTCTGCATTGTTCGCGAGACGGAGCACCTCTTCGCGGCGAGCAGCAGCGATGATGGTGTACTTGGTCCATCCAGGGACGGACCAGAACCTCTCCTGCCCTTCTCGGTTGCGGAGACCCCGGTGCACCACGCACCCGTCAACGATGCGGTTGCCAATCTTGGCCTTCCGCTCCTTCTTGAACAGCGCCGGCCAGTACGGGCTAGCTGCCGCGTACTGGGGCAGGGCCCTCTTCCACACGGGCATCTGGCGGCGGCGCGCCGCGATTTCGCTCTCCATCTCGGCTCGGCCAGGGAGCGGAGCCACCGGCACCCCCGCATAGCTGATGCGCCATCCGTGGGGCACCATCGCGGCCGACAGCGCGAGGATGTCGTGATGGGTTTGTAGCATGGAAAACAAAAAATTTCTACCGCAAGAACGAACAAAACCCAGATCTAATCTAGATAAAAGCCAAGATCTAATCTATTAGATATGTGCAACGAGATAGATCTGTACTAACCCTCGTAGATCCGAAAGCGTTACGAGATTAGATCTCGGGGTTGATGTTGTCGATCACTTGCCGATCTCAAGATCGTGTGGACGATCCTTCCGGCGCCACATTCCGGCAGCGCTTCGCGATTGGTCACACGCGAGTCGGCAGACCTTCCTCTCCCTGTTCCAGCGAGCAGCGGAGGTAGTAGATCTTCTCCACGGAATCCCAGCAGCACGATGGCGTGGTGGTGGTGGAGATGAGAATTCTGCAGGGCTTCGCCTATGCCTATGCAGAAGAAAGGTAGAGGAGAGAGGTGGCTGAGATTGGTTGTTATGAGAGAGGGGCAAGAGGGGGCGCCCCTCCCTTCTATTTAAAGGAGGGAGGCGTGCCTGGGGAGGGGGAGTCCTAGTAGGACTCCCCTCCTCCTTGGGCCGGCGGGTTGGGAGAGGAGTCCTCCTCCCCCACGAATCCGTGTATTGCCCCACTTGGACTCCCTTGATCCCTTTCTTGGTTTTCAAGTAAACTCCAAGAAATCCTCTAGAACCTTCCAGAACATTCCGAAACCTTCTAGAATCTCCATACAAACACTCCGGAACATTTCCTAACTTAGAAAATGATCCCCAATATATGAATCTTATTCTCCGGACCATTCCGGATCTCCTCGTGATGTCCCGGATCCATTCCGAGATTCCGAACAACATTCGGTCTCCAACACAAATTCCATATCTACTTAAAACAACTTCGAACCTTAAGTGTGTCACCCTACGGTTCGTGAATATGCAGTCATGATGAAGACACCTCTCCGACCAATAACCATCAGCGGGATCTGGAGATCCATAACGGCTCCCACATACTCAATGATTACTTCGTGATCGATAGAACTATTTAACATACGAAACCAATTCCCTTTGTCACGCGATATTCTACTTATCCGAGGTTTGATCGTCGGTATCTCCATACCTAGTTCTACCTCGTTACTGATAAGTACTCTTTACTCGTTCCATGTTATGTCATCCCTTGTGACCTAGTCACATGCTTGCAAGCTAACTAGATGACATTCCACCGAGAGGGCCCAGAGTATATCTATCCATCATATGGATGAACAAATCCCAATCTTGGTCCATGCGCTTCAACACATACTTTCAGAATACCCAATGACACCTTTATAACCACCCGATTCTGAGCGGTGTTTGATGTCATCAAAGTATCCATCCGGTGATGGTGATTAACATAACCTCATGGTCGAAGGATTAGGTTACTATGCATTTGAAAGCTTACAACAATACGAACTTAATGACTTGATCTTATGCTACGCTTACTATGGGTGTGTGTCCATCACATCATTCTCCTAATGATATGATCTTGTTATTAACGACATCCAATGCCCATGATCAGGAAACCATGATCATCCATTAATCAACAAGCTAGTTTAACAAGAGGCTTACTAGGGACTCTTTTATGTTTACAAAACACACAAGTATTAATGTTTCCGGTTAATACAATTATAGCATGGGATGTAAACATTTATCATAAACATAAAGATATAATAATAACCACTTTATTATTGCCTCTTGGGCATATCTCCAACATGTCGAAGTGCACGAACATCACCGCCTCATAGAAGTTCAGCGCGGGCATCTCCATGGCGGCGCGGTGGAGATTGGAGAGGGAGCGAGGGGATGGACGATGAAGCAACGGCGTGGTGGAGATTGGAGAGGATGAGGGGATGGACGACGAAGTGACGCGCTGTGGCGCCTCCTATTTGTACACGAGGACTACGAAGCGACGGGCGGAATATCCAAGGGGCATTGGTCAAACAAAAGGAAGTAATGCATGGTTAAGATAGATTAACAGGCGACCAATTTTTTTCCTCCCAGGACTCCAGGGCCAATAGTTCAGAACGCTAGGTCAACAAGTACAACTATTACAACTTAAAAAGGAACGGAGCTTAAGCTAAATAGAACTAGTTATCACACATCTCCTTGATCTTCCTAATCTTAGCCCGATGCGCATCTTCCTTTGAGAGCAAGGATCGAATCGTCTGCTCCTTCCTTTTAGCATCTTCCTTGCACAGCTTCAATTGTTTCTCTGCATTTTTCCTCATGCACTTGTCAATACTCGTAGTTGTGAACTACAGGACTTTGCCCTGGTGAATATCATTCCTTGCTTGAGTCAGTTCTTGCTCTGCTTTAGCCTTCAGGGCCAACGCCGCGTCCCTCTCCTTCTCGACTTTGCTAACCTTGTCTTGCACCCACCCGAGATCTCGCTTATGCTTGGTCGTGTCAACTGGTTCCCATAGCTTCATCTCAACACTGTCAAGAAGTGAGCTGAATACGGATTCTTTCAACTCAACAGTCATTTCCCATAGTTTGTCCAGCGTTTTCTGCATCGATTTGGGCCACTCTGAATCTACCCATTTGAGAACACCACAACTTCCGCCTTGCATCATTGCATGATGTCCTTGACACCGTAGAAACCTCCTACATGTGTTTTGTCCTTCGAACGCTACAAATTTAGCAGGCACATATCCATGTTTACATAGCAGAGGACTGTCTTCATTCGCTAAACCTTGATAGTCGGAGTCATACATCGTCTGGTTGGCCTAACACATCATACGCGCATGAGTAAACAGATTAGATCTAGCTCAAAAAATAGATAACTGGCCACATATGATAGAGATAGAGATGAGACGACTCACATCAAAATCACCGTCCCTGTCGTCACGATGCATTTCCTCGCCGTCTCCCCTTGAACCCATGGTGAGAGGGGAGGGGGTGGCTACCGGAGAGGGGATTGGGATGGAGGAACCGTTGGCTTGCAGCTACGGCAGGATGGGAGTGAAGTGGGGAAAGTGGCTTCGAGGGGAAGGAAGAGAAGTGCGGGTAGGAAGAGAAGTAATGGGGACGTGACACTAGGATATGGCCCATTGAACTCGTGAGTCGTGATACTCGCAACAGGGGAGCGCCCGGTGTTGCCAGTTTGTCCAGAGCAAGCGTGGCCAATCATGCCGCAGAACAGCCTACTCGCGGATCGCTCTCATGAAGACCATCCCAATCGTCCAAGCACCCCGATCGAACGGTATGTAACAATCGTCAAGCAGAACAACTGTGTTAGGGTGTGCCTTCTAGAAGACTCGGTCTAACGGCCACCCATTGGGGGGCTAAGGTTAGGGCTCTCCTAAGGTTAATTAGGATCCATATGTGGTTTGTGAAAAGAGCAGACATGCAATGACACTGGTGGATCCATATGTGGTTTGTGAAAAGAACAGACATGCAATCACACTAGGTGGATCCATATGTGATTTGTGAAAAGAAGACACATGCAATGCCATTGGTTGATCCATATGTGGTTTGTGAAAATAACACACATGCAACTAATCTAACTGTGGTTAATGAAAAGAGCACACATGCAATGACACTGGTGGATCCATGTGTGGTTCATGACAAGAACACACATCCAATGACACCGGTGGATCCTTATGTGGTTTGTGAGAAGAACAAACATGCAATGACTCTAGCTGTGGTTCATAAGAAGAACACACATGCAATGACACTGGTGTATCCTTATGTGGTTTGTGAGAAGAACAGACATGCAATGACTCTAGTTGTGGTTCATGAGAACAACACACATGCAATGACACTGGTGTATCCTTATGTGGTTTGTGAAAAGAACAGACATGTAATCACACTGGGTGGATCCATGTGTGGTTCATGAGAAGAACACACATGCAATGGCTCTAGTTGTGGTTCATGAAAAGAACAGACATGCAATGACACTGGTGGCTCCATATGTGGTTTCTGGAAGTAACAGACATGCAATGACTCTAGCTATGGTTCATGAAAAGAACGGACATGCAATGCCACTGGTGGATCCATGTGTGGTTCATGAGAAGAACACACATGTAATGACACTGGTGGATCCTTATGTGGTTTGTTTAGAAGAACACACATGTAATGACTCTAGCTGTGGTTCATGAAAAGAACACACATGCAATGACAGTGGTGGATCCTTATGTGGTTTGTTTAGAAGAACACACATGCAATGACTCTAGCTGTCGTTCATGAAAAGAACACACATGCAATGACACTGGTGTATCCATGTCTGGTTCATGAGAAGAACACACATGCAATGACACTGGTGGATCCTTATGTGTTTTGTTTAGAAGAACACACATGCAATAACTCTAGTTGTGGTTCATGAAAATAACACACATGCAATGGCACTTGTGGATCCATGTGTGGTTTGTGAAAAGAAATGGCATGCAATGACTCTAGGTGGATCCATGTGTGGTTTGTTTAGAGGAACAAATATGCAATGACACTGGGTGTGGTTCATGAAAAGAACAGACATGCAATGACACTGGTGGATCCTGATGTGGTTTGTTTAGAAGAACACACATGCAATGACTCTAGCTGTGGTTCATGAAAAGAACACACATGCAATGACACTGGGGGATCCTTATGTGGTTTGGTTAGAAGAACAGACATGCAATGTCACTGGTCGGTCCTTATGTGGTTTGTGAGAAGAACAGACATGCAATGACACTGGCTGTGGTTCATGAGAAGAACACACATGCAATGACACTGGTGGATACATGTGTGGTTTGTGAAAAGAATAGACATGCAATCACACTAGGTGGATCCATGTGTGGTTTGTGGAAAGAACAAACATGCAATGACTCTAGCCGTGGTTCATGAAAAGAACACACATGCAATGACACTAGTGGATCCATTTGTGGTTTGTGAAAAGAACAAACATGCAATTACACTAGGTGGATCCATGTGTGGTTTGTTTAGAAGAACACAAATGCAATGACTCTAGCTGTGGTTGATGAAAAGAACACACATGCAATGACACTAGTGGATCCATGTGTGCTTCATGAAAAGAACAGACATGCAATGACACTAGTGGATCCTTATATGGTTTGTTTAGAGGAACAGACATGCAATGAAACTGGGTGTGGTTCATGAAAAGAACAGACATGCAATGACACTGGTGGATCCATGTTTGGTTCATGAGAAGAACACACATGCAATGACACTGGTGGATCCTTATGTGGTTCATGAAAAGAACAAACATGCAATGACACTGGTGGATCCTTATGTGGTTTGTGAAAAGAACAGACATGCAATGACACTGGTGGATCCTTATGTGGTTCATGAGAATAACAAACATGCAATGACAATGCTGGATCCTTATGTGGTTTCTTTAGAAGAACAGAGATGCAATGGCTCTAGCTGTCGTTCATGAAAAGAACACACATGCAATGACACTGGTGTATCCATGTGTGGTTTGTCAAAAGAACAGACATGCAATCACACTAGGTGGATCCAAGTGTGGTTTGTTTAGAAGAACACACATGCAATGACTCTAGCTGTGGTTCATGAAAAGAACACACATGCAATGACACTGGTGTATCCTTATGTGGTTTGTGAGAAGAACAGACATGCAATGACACTAGTGGATCCTTATGTGGTTTGTTTAGAGGAACAAACATGCAATGACACTGGGTGTGGTTCATGAAAAGAACAGACATGCAATGACACTGGTGGATCCATGTGTGGTTCATGTAAAGAACACACATGAAATGACACTAGTGGATCCTTATGTGGTTTGTTTAGAAGAACACACATGCAATCACTCTAGCTGTGGTTCATGAAAAGAACACACATGCAATAAAACTGGTGGATCCTTATGTGGTTTGTTTAGAAGAACACACATGCAATGACTCTAGCTGTGGTTCATGAAAAGAACACACATGCAATGACACTGGGGGATCCTTATGTGGTTTGTTTAGAAGATCAGACATGCAATGACACGGGTGGATCCTTATGTGGTTTGTGAGAAGAATAGACATGCAATGACACTGGTTGTGGTTCATGAGAAGAAAACACATGCAATGACACTGGTGGATCCATGTGTGGTTTGTGAAAAGAACAGACATGCAATCACACTAGGTGGATCCATGTGTGGTTTGTGGAAAGAACAGACATGCAATGACTCTAGCTGTGGTTCATGAAAAGAACACACATGCAATGACACTGGTGGATCCATATGTGGTTTGTGAAAAGAATAGACATGCAATCACACTAGGTGGATCCATGTGTGGTTTGTTTAGAAGAACACACATGCAATGACTCTAGCTATGGTTCATGAAAAGAACACACATGCAATGACACTGGTGGATCCATGTGTGGTTCATGAAAAGAACAGACATGCAATGACACTGGTGGATCCTCATGTGGTTTGTTTAGAGGAATAGACATGCAATGACACTGGGTGTGGTTCATGAAAAGAACAGACATGCAATGACACTTGTGGATCCATGTGTGGTTCATGAGAAGAACACACATCCAATGACACTAGTGGATCCTTATGTCGTTCGTGAAAAGAACAAACATGCAATGGCACTGGTGGATCCTTATGTGGTTTGTGAAAAGAACAGACATGCAATGACACTGGTGGATCCTTATTTTGTTCATGAGAAGAACAAACATGCAATGAAACTGGTGGTGTTGGGGTTCCGCGTATGAAAACAATAAATTTTACACTACGCCCCTGAACCCCTGAAGCTGCCAGAACCTATCTATTAGTAATACAGTAACGGGAGGGGATTTTCACGAACTTACCCTCGAAGACCAAAAAGCGTTGTCAATGCTCAGGAGAGCGTGGTTGATGTAGACGAGCCGAAGCCAACCTCAAGGTCGTGATGAAGTCCTTGCGCTCCTTGGCTGCAACGACTTGAGTGCCTAAAGTGCGACACCTCGCGGGGAGTTACACACGTCTAGTGCCTAACGATGACTCCCGCTTCCCCGATCCAGCAGCTGTTGCAGAAGTAGAGCTCCCGGATCCGCATCCCATGGCAGCCATGGCTGATGAAGATGTCTCTCGCTCGCGCAGTCCAGACTTGGGACCACGGTCAGGAGAGAAAGAGGGGGAGAGAGAAAATATCAATTAGAGGTCCTCCCAAAAGTGGGGAGACCTTTATTGATTATTGGTGTATTTGAATTGGCCAAATACCCCCACTATATATAGGGGGAGGGGAGGTACTACCTCCCTCAAAGTCCTAGGGTGGGACTAAAGGAGAGGTGGGGGGAGGGTGGCACCGCCGGCCACCCCCATGGGCCCCGCGCGGGAGGGTTGGCCCACTAGGGCGCCGGACACCCCTTGGCTCCTTCTCCCTCTCTCCTTTCCCATAATGGGCCCTCTCCTTGCGGAAATTGGCCCATTAAGCCTTTGACCATTAAAATTGATTTTCTCTTTATTTAAATAATTATGAATAAATGATTAAATCAATATTTTACATTCATTCACACATTATTCAGTCTCCATGGCTAAGGATGTCACATCCCAAAAAAATTCCAAATTTTGAAATGTGAAAATTTTAAACAAAATGAAGAACCAAGTTCTTTGAAATTTAGAAGGAACAAAAACTTTTGGAACATTTAATATAATGCCTCCAAAACCCAAACCAAATAAAATGGTTTTTGTTTGTGAAGTGGTGTGCATGTTTTAAAATCCCATATCATAAAGCATGCATGAGCATCTTGACTTGGTTGCATTTTAAAAACCCAAGAGAAGTGAAAAAATATCTCAAACCCTAAACTCTAATTATTTGTTAACACAAAGAACAACACAATACTATGGATATACTCCATATTTATATTAAACAAAAGAACTCCTATGAGGGCTAAAAAGATAAAGGAAAAAATAATAAAACAATATAAATTGGTTTCATCCAACTTGGAGCCATGGATAAAAAGATATGAATTATTTTGAGAATATAATTAAGAAAGGCAATATTAACTATTAAAGCCAAAGTGAATAAATTTGATTAGAAAAATTTGAGTTAGAAAGTAAATGTGTTCTATAATTCCCTAAAAACCTAATTTGAGTTTTACAAAATTTTAGAAATTTGTTTGATTCAAATTGGATCATTAAATCAAAAGTTATTTAAGAAAATAGAAAAATAAAAAGAAAACCTGAAGGAAAAAAAAACACAGCAGCAGCAGCTCAGCCCAAACCTAGCCCACTAAGCCCACCCGGCACTCCCCCTTCCTCTCTCTTTCTCACCGACCCCTCCTCACACCCCCTCGCTGACGGCTTGACCCCACCTCCACGTCACCCTCCACCTCACCATCTTCAACCGAACGACGAACGTTGGCCGCCCTCTGCTTCGAATTGCAGCGTTCTCTGAATTAAACTCCACTCCGACCACGGCCTCTTAATTCCCACCCCCTCCTCTTTGTTTTCCCCTCAGACACCGCCACCTGAGAGCCACTAGGCTGCTCGGAATCTTGCTCGGACAACCGCAGACCCCGACGAGCTCCGGCGAGGATTCTGGAAGAACTCACTGCCCCTCATCCTCCCCTCTGTCCTGTTAGCTTCGACATGCTCTGGCGCACCTACTGACAATTCCCCTGTTTTTTATGTGCCCTAGGTCATCGCCACGATCACCACCGGCGTCACCCTCTGCCGCCGCCGTTCACCGGCGTTTTCCGGCGAGACGCAGGTTCCCGCCGCCCTCTTTTGGTTACAGCCAACTTCTACACGACCAAGCACACCTCGCTGACCTATTGTCTTGTCTGCTCGAGCCCAGTCGATGACCGTCTGGACACGAGCTCATCGTGAGAACTCCGTGAGGAATCCCGGCAAATCTGAGCACCCCTTCATCAACCGCGACCATCCCCGAGACCACCTTGACCGTGGCGATCGCTAGTAATAGTCCACGGTCTCCTTGCCCCTCTAGAATCACCGGAGCGCCACCCACTCGACGCCGCCAAGACCATCGCCAAAGACCGCCAGCCTCCGTGGTCGACGCTGAGCACCGTCCGATCGTAATGCGGCTAGGATTAGATCGGTGAGCGAAAGCGGGTGCAAATCTGGATCGCCTGCCACTTAAAATCCAACGGCCCACGTTACGATCCGCTGAACTGCACGAGCCAATAAGAACATGCCACGTAGGCACGAGCGTCTGTTTAAATTAGAAAATAGGCAGAATTTGTATTAAACTTAGAAATTCAATAACTTTTGATCCACAAATCAGAAAAATGCAAATTTGGTGTCTATGGATTCAGAAAAATGAGAGCTTCACTGCTGAGGCCTTATTTCACCCTTTAGCTTCTGTAAAATAGAAGTTTTAGGCAGAACCTTTTTAGGAGTATTTTATCCATAATTTTTTTTTGTAAATTATTTTTGGGTAAATCTTTTTGCTATGGATTGCAAATTGAACCCTCTATCCAGTAAGACCAAAATATAAATTTGGTTGGCTATGCCTAATAGCATGGAAATTATTTAGTGAGTTTGTCCTTTCCAAATGATAGAAATTATTGCTAATTGTTACAATTGCACAAATGGTTGCATTTGTAATCTTGCAATTAAAATGTTCATAAAACACTTAGTATTGTTCAAAACCTTGTTATAACAATTTGTACAATAAAATTTCCATCTTGCATGCTTGCATATTTTGCATGATTTTTGTATTGCCATTAGTGTTGATCTTGTGCATGTTTTGTCTTAGTTGTTTTGTTTGATAGATTGTGTGGATTGTCAAGTGTGTTACTGCAAAGAGTGTACCAACACCACCAACTACTAAGGCAAGTGGCACTATCATCCATGTCCTACTATTTTTCATTACACTTAGTGGATTTTTGTAGTATGCATGATAGGACTACTGTGTTACTATGCTATGCTATTCCTATTTAGGATATCCTTTATATCTTCCTTAGTGGAAATACCATAGTGGTAGTATGCTTAGCCCTGCTATATATTCAGGGTGGAATATACCATATTGTGATTATATGAAGTGTTGGAAAAATATATGTTTTGTATAATAAAACAAGTACTTAATGAATCACCTGGGTGGAATGTGGATACTCAGTTGAGAATAAGGTGGCAACGAAGGGAACCATGTCTATGGCTATCTCTTTTGTGTGTGTACTAGGAGAATACCACCCAGGAACTTAGAGATTGAACATGTTTCTCGTACAGTGGCTTTCGTGTATAGCCACATGCCAAATGGGCTCTAGCCTAGTCAATTACATAGTGGGAGACCCATGCATTGGTACCTCTTCAGGTTAACTAGAATTATGCATTGGAGGTTTATCCTTGCATTGGTGCCTGGTAGACATGCTGGCATTATGTATTGGGAGGACTTCTATGGAAAGACTGTCACATTCTCGATCTGCCGGTACTCCATCTTGGTGAGTACTAATCCAGCGGCCACTGGTGGCGTCAAGAAGAGATTGTGTCTTGTGGGTAAAGTGTACAACTTCTGCAGAATATTAAATTCTAAGTACTTAGCCGTGTCCCCGGTTATGGACAACTCTGAGCAACTAAGGCCTGAAGCTATGGAAGATCTCGAGATTCCAATTTCTCAAAGTAAAACTTGATGGTGTCAACAAGGAATTAGAAGAACTTGGAGTTTTCCAAGGAGTTCAGAAAGATATTGAAAGATGAAAAATATTTTGCAAAGATAGGATAAAACCATGTTGCTTTCTGCAAATAAGCCTAAGCTCTACTTAGCCAAATACGCATGTAGTGATAGTCCTACTTATATTCACCAACTTGTAACACTTGCCAATACATTTAAAGTATTGACCCTTTTATGGCTGCAACCTATCATGTTGCAGGTTATTCTATTGATGAGTGAGGATTGGTGATAGGGGTTATGAGTCTACACCCAACATGTTTGCCTGTGGCACATGAAGATGAAGGACTCCATGCTTTAATTGTATTCTGCTGCTTTGTAATAAGATAGCCTATGGCTATGAGTTTGTAATAAAGTATTCATATTCTAGATCATGCGATGTAATATGACCTTTGTATCTTGATATTACATCTTAAACTGTGGGTGCTAGCTATTCGATCCAAGGACTAGCACTGTAATCACTGGGATTCAAACCAAGCCAGGTTTGGGTCTTTACAGATGGTATCAGAGCACTGTGTTGCCTGTAGGTTCGTAACCCTAGGAATTGGACAAACCCCTTGTTAGGAGTGAACTTATATTTTTATACTTATTAGATTTTCTCATATACCTTGATCATTCTTTACTGAATCTCTTCTCATTCAAACATGTAGAGGACCAGCCTTTGCTTTCTCCAAGGACCTTGAGGATGGATCATGCCAACAAGGAGGTCAAGATACAAGTTGTGACAGGTCCTCGAGCTTGCAAAATATGTGGATAAGTAGGCCACACCTCTAAGGAACATCAAGATCAATGTCCCTTTTGTGATCACAACCATCCAGTTGGAGAATGCCCCACATCTCAAGTTACTTGTTACCTATGTGAAGGAACCAACCACATTCCTGCCAAGTGCCATCTCGACTTCATAGTGCAACAAGTGAAAGAACAAGTCAAGGATGGAATGTATCAAGCTCCTAGGTAGAAAGAAGAAAACCTTAGCCATATCATCTGCTCCAAATGCAAGAAAGAAGGACACAATACCGATGAATGCCCAGAGAAGGAAGTTCAAGAAAACCACAACAACACTTCAAGAAAAAGTACTCGAGACATGACAAAAGTGTTTTGCCATCGCTGCCGGAAGATAGGACACTTCACCGATGATTGCCCAACTCGAAAGAGAGCTCCCACTAATGTTATCATAGTGCGACCCATGAAACATTAGATTGCCTACCAATTATCATGTTCGAGTTATCGATATCGTGTTAGCGTATGGATCATGCCGACCTATGTGGTATGACTATACTAGGTTGCTTGTTTCAAGAAAACTTGTTGTTTTCTTCTATAATGAGTTAAAGTCAGAAGTTGCTAAGTGATTGGTTGCTTGATGAATGTTTGATTGAACAGGTTTCTTTTGGGTTGAGTGTGTTAGAACTCCCTTAAACCTATCTATCTATCATTACTTATCCCTATTGAACCAACAGATGCCTCCAAGACGCGCCAACGACCATGATAACAATGGAGACAACAACAACAATGAAAATGAGATGCAACAGATGATGACTGCACAGACTCAGCTAATGCAGATGATGACACAATTCATGGCAACCATCAACAATCAGAATCAGAACAACAACAATAACAACAACAATCTACCACCTCTGGATATGCTCACTAGATTTCTGAGGTTGAGACCTGCAAAGTTCTCTGGTACTTCTGATCCAATGGTAGCTGATGATTGGTTACGTTCAGTAAACAGGGATCTAGTGACCGTTGGATGCTCTAATGCTGAGAAAGTGAGATTTGCAGCACACTTGCTTGAAGGCCCTGTAGCTACATGGTGGGACAACTTTCAAGTCACTCACCCCATTGAAGAAGTGACTTGGGAAATATTTGAAGATGGCTTTCGCACTAATCATATCTCTTCAGGCGTGATGAGCCTAAAGAAGAAGGAGTTTCACAACCTTAAACAGCGTCACCGCAGCATTGCTGAATATATTGAGGAATTCAACAATCTATCACGTTATGCTCTAGATGATACTGATACTGGTGCTAAGAGGAAGGAAAAGTTCCTAGATGGATTGAATGATGAACTTTCCATGCAATTATCAGTTGCTTATGTTCCAACTTATCAATCACTATGTGACAAAGCTAGAATTTTAGAGAGTAAGAAGGACAAGGTTGAGGACAGGAAGAGGAAGCATAGCTTTGACAAATGTCACTCAGGATCATCACAGAAGATGCGTTCATTCAGAAAGGATGATGGGGATTCTGGATCACATCATCATGAAGGAAATAGACATAATCACCATCACCACAAGAATCACCACATCAACAATGGAAGTGGTAGTAACAATGTGAATGGTACTAACAATGGAGATAACCTTGGTCAGAATCAACATAATGATCCCAAGAAGGACATTAGCCAGTTGCAGTGTTACAATTGTAAGCAACTTGGACACTTTGCAGATGTCCACGAGAAGAAGAATAATAAGAATATTGGAGACTCTATTGGGAGCAATTCCAATGTGACCCAGAAAGGACATGTGAACCACATCAACATGTATGGAACCCTTGAAGAACTAGATGATGTGGATGGTAAGCTTTAGCTAACTCAATTAAGTGGTATAAAAATCTCAAGATGAAGAAATGTTAACAACCTTTGGATGTCAACCCTTATCCAAGTGAATCATCAAATGAAACCCAACAAAGTTTCCTTTTAAGCGTGGTAGCACCCAAGTATCCTAAAACCCAACCTATTCTTTCTAGCCTTCTCGAATCTCGGGACGAGATTCATTTTAAGGGTGGTCGTCTATCACATCCCAAAAAATTTCCAAATTTTGAAATGTGAAAATTTTAAACAAAATGAAGAACCAAGTTCTTTGAAATTCAGAAGGAACAAAAACTTTTGGAACATTTAATATAATGCCTCCAAAACCCAAGCCAAATAAAATGGTTTTTGTTTGTGAAGTGGTGTGCATGTTTTAAAATCCCAAATCATGAAGCATGCATGAGCATCTTGACTTGGTTGCATTTTAAAAACCCAAGAGAAGTGAAAAAATATCTCAAACCCTAAAACTCTAATTATTTGTTAACACTAAGAACAACATAATACTATGGATATACTCCATATTTATATTAAACAAAAGAACTCCTATGAGGGATAAAAAGATAAAGGACAAAATAATAAAACAATAGAAATTGGTTTCATCCAATTTGGAGCCATGGATAAAAATATATGAATTATTTTGTGAATATAATTAAGAAAGGCAATATTAACTATTAAAGCCAAAGTGAATAAATTTGATTAGAAAAATTTGATTTAGAAAGTAAATGTGTTCTATAATGCCCTAAAAACCTAATTTGAGTTTTACAAATTTTTAGAAATTTGGTTGATTCAAATTGGATCATTAAATCAAAAGTTATTTAAGAAAACAGAAAAAGAAAAACTGAAGGAAAAAAAACACAGCAGCAGTAGCTCGTCCCAAACCTAGCCCACTAAGCCCACCCGGCACTCCCCCTTCCCCTCTCTTTCTCACCGACCCCTCCTCACACCCCCTCGCTGACGGCTCGACCCCACCTCCATGTCACCCTCCATCTCACCATCTTCAACCGAACAACGAACGGGTCGTCCCCCTCCTCTGCCGTTTCCAAATCGGCTCGAATTCGAGCGTTTCTACGAATTAAACTCCACTCCGACCACGGCCTCTTAATCCCCACCCCCTCCTCTTCGTTTTCCCCTCAGACACCGCCACCTGAGAGCCACTAGGCTGCTCGGAATCTTGCTCGGACCACCGCAGACCCCGACGAGCTCCGGCAAGGATTCCGGCAAGAACTCACTGCCCCGCGTCATCCCCTCTGTCCTTTTAGCTTCGCCATGCTCTGGCGCACCTACTGACAATTCCCATGTTTTTATGTGCCCTAGGTCGTCGCCACGATCATCGCCGGCGTCACCCTCTGCCGTCGCCATTCACCGCGTTTTTCGGCGGGACGCGGGTTCCCGCTGCCCTCTTTTGGTTACAGCCAACTTCTACATGACCAAGCACACCTTGCTGACCTATTGCCTTGTCTGATCGAGCCCCAGGTCGACGACACCGTCTTGGAGACACGAGCTCCACCGTCGGCAGAACTCCGGCGAGGAATCCCCGAGACCACCTCGACCACGGCGATCGCTGGTAATAGTTCACGGTCTCCCTGCCCCTCTAGAATCACCGGAGCGCCACCCACGGCGCCGCCGCTTACGTCGGCCGCTGGTGATCGACGCCATTGACCGTCCGATCCATCGTCTGTGGCTAGGATTAGATCGGTGAGCGAAACGGTACGGGCTAATCTGGATCACCCGTTGCCACTTAAAATCCAACGGTCCATGTTACCGAACCGCCCGAACCGGTATGAGCCAATAAGAACATGCCACGTAGGCCTGAGCGTTTGTTTAAATTAGAAAATAGGCAGAATTTGTATTAAACTTAGAAATTCAATAACTTTTGATCCACAAATCAGAAAAATGCAAATTTGGTGTCTATGGATTCAAAAAATGAGAGCTTCACTGCTGAGGCCTTATTTCACCCTTTAGCTTCTGTAAAATAGAAGTTTTAGGCAGAACCTTTTTAGGAGTATTTTATCCATAAATTTTTTTTGTAAATTATTTTTGGGTAAATCTTTTTGCTATGGATTGCAAATTGAACCCTCTATCCAGTAAGACCAAAATATAAATTTGGTTGGCTATGCCTAATAGCATGGAAATTATTTAGTGAGTTTGTCCTTTCCAAATGATAGAAATTATTGCTAATTGTTACAATTGCACAAATGGTTGCATTTGTAATCTTGCAATTAAAATGTTCATAAAATACTTAGTATTGTTCAAAACCTTGTTATAACAATTTGTACAATAAAATTTCCATCTTGCATGCTTGCATATTTTGCATGATTTTTGTATTGCCATTAGTGTTGAACTTGTGCATGTTTTTTCTTGGTTGTTTTGTTTGATAGATTGTGTGGATTGTCAAGTGTGTTACTGCAAAGAGTGTACCACCACCACCAACTACTAAGGCAAGTGGCACTATCATCCATGTCCTACTATTTTTCATTACACTTAGTGGATTTTTGTAGTATGCATGATAGGACTACTGTGTTACTATGCTATGTTATGTCCTATTTAGGATATACTTTATATCTTCCTTGGTGGAAATACCATAGTGGTAGTATGCTTAGCCCTACTATAGATTCAGGGTGGAATATACCATATTGTGATTATATGAAGTGTTGGAAAAATATATGTTTTGTATAATAAAACAAGTACTCAATGAATCACCTAGGTGGAATGTGGATACTCAGTTGAGAATAAGGTGGCAACGAAGGGAACCATGTCTATGGCTATCTCTTTTGTGTGTGCACTAGGAGAATACCACCCAGGAACTTAGAGATTGAACATGTTTCTCGTACAGTGGCTTTCGTGTACAGCCACATGCCAAATGGGCTCTAGCCTAGTCAATTACATAGTGGGAGACCCATGCATTGGTACCTCTTCAGGTTAACTAGAATTATGCATTGGAGGTTTATCCTTGCATTGGTGCCTGGTAGACATGCTGGCATTATGTATTGGGAGGACTTCTATGGAAAGACTATATCACATTCTCGATCTGCCGGTACTCCATCTTGGTGAGTACTAATCTAGCGGCCACTGGTGGCGTCAAGACGAGATTGTGTCTTGTGGGTAAAGTGTACAACTTCTGCAGAAGATTAAATTCTAAGTACTTAGCCATGTCCCCGGTTATGGAAAACTCTGAGCAACTAAGGCCTGAAGCTATGGAAGATCTCGACATTCCAATTTCTCAAAGTAAAACTTGATGGTGTCAACAAGGAATTAGAAGAACTTGGAGTTTGCCAAGGAGTTCAGAAAGATATTGAAAGATGAAAAATATTTTGCAAAGATAGGATAAAACCATGTTGCTTTCTGCAAATAAGCCTAAGCTCTACTTAGCCAAATACGCATGTAGTGATAGTCCTACTTATATTCACCAACTTGTAACACTTGCCAATACATTCAAAGTATTGACCCTTTTGTGGCTGCAACCTATCATGTTGCAGGTTATTCTATTGATGAGTGAGGATTGGTGATAGGGGTTATGAGTCTACACCCAACATGTTTGCCTGTGGCACATGAAGATGAAGGACTCCATGCTTTAATTGTATTCTGCTGCTTTGTAATAAGATAGCCTATGGCTATGAGTTTGTAATAAAGTATTCATATTCTAGATCATGCGATGTAATATGACCTTTGTATCTTGATATTACATCTTAAACTGTGGGTGCTAGCTATTCGATCCAAGAACTAGCACTGTAATCACAGGGATTCAAACCAAGCCAGGTTTGGGTCTTTACAATGGAACACCTTCCACCTCCACTCCGGACATCCTCCGGACTTACCGAAACCCTTCCGGTTTTCTCCCTACTCTTCTTCGGTGATTCCACCCATCCTATAAACACTCTCTAAGCATCATCAAGCCCTTAAGCGTGATACCCCATGGTTCGTGAACACTCCAGACATGGTCGGGACACTCCCGCATCAATGATCGATAGAGGTACCTGGATGGCCATGTGACCCCTATGCGTTCCATGAAGATATTTTGTCGTTTGAACCGGGACAGCCGTGTCTTATTCCCTTTGTCACTCGATACTTGCATTGCCCGAGATCTGATCAATGACATCACCATGTCATGTTCAATCTCGTTACTAAACAATGCTACTTGACTCGTTCCGACAAGTGATATCCCCGTGATCGAATCACACGCTGCACAACTATTGGATATAACTTCTCCGAGCGGGCCCTTGAGTATCTTCCTGTCACATGGACGGACAAATCCCGCTCTTGACATATATTACCTATAAGGTTTCCTCCAAATGCCTGAACACACCTTTATAACCACCGTATTACCAGATGTCGTTTGATGCTATGTAAGCACTCTCGGGAAACAGTGATTAATATAGCCTCATGGTCTAAGGAATAGTCTATGAGGATCCATTTCTAATCATCGTAACTTGAACTCCGTGACATGATCGGGTCACGATGTTTAGGTTGGGTATTGGTTCATCATCTCATTCTCGGAATGAGATGACCTCATTTCCAACTGGCATAAATGCCACATGATCAGGAAACTTGATCATCTGTTGACCAATGAACCAGTGACTAGAGTTTCACTGGGAACCCTTGGTTGTTTGTATATCACACATGTATTGATGTTTCCACCCAATACAGCTATATCATGATATAAAACTTAATCATAAACTATATGAAATATGACAATATTCCTTACTACTATTTGTATCTAGGGCATATTTCCAACAGTATCCCACTTGCACTAGAGTACAAATACACTAGCTGCATTTATTCGCAATCATTAGCACCATATATCCGGTACCCTAAACATGCTTGCTCATGGAAGAGGTTGAATCTTGGGTCTGTACTTTATAGTCCCAAATCCTTTGCAACTTACTAATGTCACCTGGATTGACATTAATACTCTATCATCACATGATAGCATCTGTGTGTATGCATCGTCGCTATGGCGTGAGCGAGGCTGATTCGAGAGCCTAGTGACATTAGATCAACCTCGAGGGCTTTCTCATGGGCACTATGCCCTGGGACACATCATTCTATGTTAAAAGCGAACTAGCCCTACCAAAACATTATACTACACTTTAGATGGTACCCTTATCTATTATTACAAATATATTCATCGAAACACCAGTGCACTCTGTGCAACTTTCGATGTTTTTTTCACCTCGCTTCCTTCTTGACTTTATTCGGTATTACGGGAGTTTCCAACATATTCCCTTATAACATAACCCTTTATGCTATGTCATCCTTTATGGATTTGGGAAACATGTCTACAGTTCTCTACTAGACACCGCGGACAGAAATAGCTCAACGTTATGTGATTCGTACTTAATCACTTTTAAACGTTCCTTATTTGGATTACATATTATGCTAAGTTATCATCATGGTTTAGAACCTATGTCTCAACATAGTGGATGAAGATCATCCTTTTCTTTCTTTCAACCATTGACGTTAAACTTAATACTATTCCTCACTTGAGTCATTAAGAACTTGTTCCTTAATTAACTTATATTCTGAAACTCCTTTCAGAATCTCTTAAGGAATACTACGTAATATCATAATACACCTATTATGAACTTCTACATCTTATAAATCATTATTTATAAGTATTTGCGCTTTCATTCTTAACATGTTTAAGAATTACTCCTATAAGCTCCCACTCAGAATATGTTCCTACATATTTGAATTTGAGACTTATATTGCTCCCACTTAAAAATATGTCAATCACATATTGTTTCAGGAAGACTTTCATAGCTCCCACTCAATTTTATGCAAATTGCATATCCACTCACTATTTTGAACAACTTCAAAATCTTTTGATCAAATATCAAACTTGGAGATTTACCATGAGATATTAATACTGTTACTAGTTTTAAATCCTGAGACATTCAGCACACATGAATCAAATTCATCTGAATTTGTCCAATACTTGACAAATTGTGCTTTTTGTCATTCACCCCCTCTTTCCATTATGGCTTTGCAGTCATTTGGGAAAATTCCAAGTAACTCATTTTACTTGTGAGATTCAGCAACGAATTGCTTTCTAATCTAAAGGGAAGTTTGCTTCTAGGATTTCTCATAATTTAGTTTACCATTATTTCCTTAGTAGTTCGTAGGTATGCCATATTCCAATAATCATGACAAATGATTCTCAAATGTCTCCATGCAAGATATGGATTACATTTTTAATCCTACTTCATGTAGTGAAAACACTAGTGGGGAAAAACACAATGATCAGTATCATTGATTCTTTCCTTCTATGAAGAGAATCGTTCAGGAACGTTATCCGATGCGCTTCTCAACACTCTGATGCAGGGTTTTGAATCCTCATCGTGTTTTTCACTATATTCCATTTGCTCCATAATCGAGAAACATCACTAAAAGTGAGCTTTCTCAAGAATGTACCAAAATCCAAGCAATACGAATCTTGCTTTCCTTTTGGTTTCAGCTATGGGTTTCCTTTGGGAAACTTCTTTACACATTTAAACAATCATTCAATGATAATTACCATTTTCGTTAAAACACAATACATCGAATATGTATTAACTTTTAACAATTCTTTAAACACATTGTATTCAAGTAATACACGGTGTTCAAGTTATTTTGCCGAACTTAGGCATGATTTATATGTGATAAGAAATCGAATGACTTTCACATATTATCACATAACT
Source organism: Avena insularis (assembly GCA_023614405.1). NCBI lineage: Eukaryota > Viridiplantae > Streptophyta > Magnoliopsida > Poales > Poaceae > Avena > Avena insularis. Next base: position 331,806,443 of record CM042688.1, read on the forward strand.
TTGAATTTAAACAATGTTTTCATTCATTAATGAATATATCATTTAGTTGGGTATTTTAAACAAGGCATTTTAATATTTTACAAATGTTCATGCATTATCAACTAGTTTCAAATAACAAGGATAATTCACACATAATAAAACAAGATATGAACATGAATAGAAATCATTCAATAAAAGTAGAACAATTATTTGTTACAAACTCATATGAATAACCGTCTCACGAAGTGTGAGACACACTAAAGAAGTTCAGAATCTCTTGATTACAATAATCATCCTAAAACATAAACTAAATGATAAATGTCGAGGGAGAGTGTCGTCGGCCGTCATCATCATGCTCGCCATCAACACACAATGTCACCTCCTCTCCAGCAAGCACCTCTCATGCAGAAGGACCTGTTTTCAGCAAAACAGAACAAGTATCAGATATACTTAACACTGCAAATGTGTTTACAAGATTATAACATTTATAAAGCTGTATATCAAATATATACCTTTGTCATCGATGACCTCTCCGGTGATTGGTTCAACCTTTGCGTTCCTAAAATGTAATATGAACTCATGGAAATCCAATGCTTCCGTATCACCACTCATGATGCTACTCCGGACATGTCCTTCATAGCTGGGAGGCAACGACCGAAGCAGTACGTCTATCGCAAATGGATCAGCCATCCAGTAATCCACGAAGTGAACCAGTCTTGTATGTGCATCCAGCATGCACTCCAAGTGACTCTTCAGACATGTATGCTCCTCCATCTGTATGGAAAAGAACTCTCCAAGCAGCTCGTGCTTCCACATGCGCACATGGCCTATGAACTCTGCTCTCAGCTGATCCACCATCGAATATGGATCAAGATCACCCATGAGCGGATGTAGTTCATCCACCATCCCGTAATGCATTATTATCTAAATATAGGTGGACATCTCTTGACGATAGTAGCGGTTTGCCAGCTCTTGTGGGGTTTCATAGTAGTCTGGCTCAGTCAAATCCATCGTGCGGTGTATGTAGTCTACCACATGATTCCTAGTAAGGAGATCATTTAGGCGCACAAGCCAACTAGGGAAGTTGGATCCATCAAGTCTAAGTTTCTCACCCTTTACCCAATCCTCAATGACAAAGTAAGCTTCACGGTGAGCCATCTACATTTATAATTGTAAAAGGAATTTAGACTAAGATTATAAGTAAGTGAGTTAATAATAACTCCATGATGGCTCGGTGTTGATGTAGAGCTCGTTGGGAACCCCAAGAGGAAGGTATGATGAGCACAACAACAAGTTTCCCTCAGTTATGACACCAAGGTTTAATCGAACCAGTAGGAGCAAGGAAACACCCCAAAGGTGTTGCTAGCTGAGCCTTGGCAGGGCGCACTACCGGTGCTAGTAGCAACGTGGAGACCTGCACAACACAACCACAGAACTCTGTCCCAAACTTGTGATGAGGTTGTCAATCTCACCGTGTTTTGCTGAGAACAAAGGATTAAACTTATCGAATGGAAAGAAGTAATAGTATGTAGAAAGTAAACACAAAGCAGTGACAGTTTGTAGATTGTATGTAAAGAAAAGGACCGGGATCCATAGTTCAGTAGACGTTGCTCTCCTTAAGATAGATAACATGCTGGGTGAACAAATTACAGCGGGGCAATTGATAAACATCGAGAAAGCAATACATGCATATACTAATCATCTTGACTCCTTTGGAACTTGATTGGGCATTACAACATTATACATAGACCGCCATCCAACTACATCTATGACTAATAATCCACCTTCAGGTTATCATCCGAACCCCTCCATTATTAAGTTGCAAAGCAACAGATTATTGCTTTGTGTGTAAAGTAAACAATACGATTGTTCTATGAACAAAGGATTGTTGTTTTCCCTAGTAGCAACAACACATCTAGTACCTTAGAGATTTACATCACTTCCCAGTTACCGGAGGCATGAACCCACTATCGAGCATAAATACTAACTCTTGGAGTTGCTAGCATCTACTTGGCCAAGATAGCTACTAACAACGGAAAGCATGCAAGATCACAAATAACAAAGACATGATACAATCAATAATCAATCTGAAATAGCATCTCAATATCCATCGGATCCCCGCAAACACCACATGCAAAATTACAAATAGATGATCTTGATCATGAATGGATCTCACAAGATCTAAACATGAAAGCACAAAGGAGGAGAACCAGCCATCTAGATACTACATGGATCCATAGTCCAAGGATGAAGTACTCACGCATCACACCGGAGGCTTGCATGGTGATGAAGAAGGACTCTAGGGTGAATTCCCTCTCCGTGAGTCTTGGAAAACTTCAGATCCCTCCCGATCTAGGGATGGAGATGACGGCGGCTACAGACTCTTTCGTTGATTTTTGATCGGGTCCTTAGGGTTTTCATCCCGAGGGCATCTTATAGGCGGAAGGGGAGGCCGAGGGGGTGCCGGAGGCAGCCAAACCACCCCCTGGCGCGGGCCAGGCTAGGCCGCGTGGCCAGGTGGTGTGGTGGCCCCCTGGCCCCTCTCCGTCTCGTATTCTGGCATCTGCTGACTTCCGGAAAAATAGGCACTTTGGCTTTTGTCTCGTCCAATTCCGAGAATATTCATTTTCTGACTTTCCTGGAACCAAAAACAGCAGAAAAAGCAGTAGCCTTTGTGGCTCTTGTTAATAGGTTAGTCCAAGAAATCATATGAAAAGTACTCCACGTGTGGAGAAAACACAAGAAAGTGGATAAAACCAAGCATGGAACATCAAAAATTATAGATACATTTGCAATGTATCAACATCCCCAAGCTTAACTCCTGCTCGTCCTCGAGTACGTAAGTGATAAAAAGAAAGAATAATTTTTTAGGTGACATGCACCATCAAAGACTTAATCAAAGTATTTGTAAAACATTTGAAGCTAGGATCATAGTACTTCAATCATAACATGAAAAGGCACAAACAAAAGATTCATGAATAACAATGTTTTGCAAGACGGTTGTTTGTTTCACATAAAGAAAACATAGCATAATAGCATTCAGCTTGTCCCTCATAGAGTAGCAAATATAAATGCATAGGACACCTTCAAAGTTCATAAGAGTGACTAGATACAAATAATTTAAAACAAGCAATATCAAGTTATGCATCAATCAACTAGTCTTGGGACAATGCACATAGAACTAAGAATGGCCACTATGCTCTAAAAGTAGGTGCATAAAGATAGAAGGTGGAGACTCAATATAATGGTGGAAGAAAGGCCTTCATAAAAGGAAGTAGGGATTCAAGTCTCATAAAGAGCTTCCAAAAATTATGGTACTTAATAGCTTTCAGCTCTCATTGCCCCTATCATAAGCATCTTGAAGTGATTAAGGTTAAAGTGAACAAACTATGGTGTACATGCTTGACGAAGTATAAGTCAGAAATCTCATGTCCCTTGTATACGAGGGCCGCTCCTCATGCTACTCCACTTTAGTTACCGGTAAGTTCTTGTCATCGTAAGTACATGTGTATCATAGAGAACCACCAACGGGGTACCCCTTGCCCGATGATACGGAAGAATCCCCATATCAAAATGACAAGGCAAGCAGACAACGAGCATCTCAGCAATCTTCTTATTTACCATGGGAATATGGTGCTTTTTTCTCTCTTTCCTCTTTTCATAATCTCTTTTTTTTCTTTTTTTCTTTTTTTCTCAATATAGGACTCTTTTTTTATAAGAAGAATGCTTCATAGACAGCTCATTATGGTTACGCTGCAGGTTTCCACCATGTCGGCATGGATTAGACCAATGACCGTGCGTTTCTCTAACACATATACATAACTCCATGGACTTACAAGATCCCTTTCATTTCACACAAGCGACATCCATATACAAAAGAGCATGATATCAACTAGGTACAAGTACCAAGTGCAATGTTGAAAGCGTTCCCCATGAAAGCATGGTTCTGCTAATTCCCAACAAATAAGTGCAAGCATATACAACATAGACGACACAATGGTTCAAGTTTATTAAGGGCAAGAAAAGTAAAGTGTGCCATCAAGTTCATGAGAGCTTTAATCACTAGTTTTCTAATAACAAGTTTAATTTGGAAGGTAAACAAAAGCATGAATATACTTGGAATAGCATAAGCTAGTAGGTAGGTATGGTGGACTCTTTGGAATAACTTGGTTTAGGGAGTTGGATGCATGAGTGTAACTCATACTTGGTTGTGGAGGCTAGCAAAAGACTGGGAGCGACAAACTAAGAGAGCAATAATGGCCATAATCATGCAGAGCGACAAAACATCATTGATCAAAGCATAAAGTGATACTACAAGTTAAAAAATAAAGGATCGTAAAGGCTATGGTGACTTGAGATAGTCATAACATGGTATGAGCATGCACCAAGTCAACCCAAATAAAGCACCAAAGGAGAATACCACTATACTATGCTTTAATATGCTAAAACAACGCATGATTCATCCAAGGCACATTAAGAAATCTCAATTGTTTATAACAAGTCATGCTACAGCAAAGAATACTAAGCATAAAGCCAAAACAATATCAATCATGGCATGACAAAGCATAGGCCATAGTCAAAAACGAGCTCTTTTTTACCACATAAGCATGAACTTTCCTACTCTTTTCCAAACCAAACCAAAATATTTGCAAACCAAAGTATGAAAGAAGGGGTAAAACAATTTATTCAGAAAACTAAGAAAACAAAAACCAAAACGAAAAAGAAGACGCTCCAAGAACAACACAACTGTGCACGAGACCATAAAAATGAAGCGTTTGGAAGAAACCTGGGATTTTTTTATTGATGAAGAAGGGAATGCCTTGGGCATCCCCAAGCTTTGATGCTTGTAATTCTTGGATATTTCTTGGGGTGACACGCGTGGCATCCCCAATCTTAAGCTTTTGTCCATCCTTCATCTCATTACTCATTCCTTACACCTGAAATTTTTTCCTTCATACAAAACTTCACACAATCTTTATTAGCAACATTAGTGCACTCAAGGTAAATAACTCTTAAGGTTCAGTTCTAACACCAAATAAACTTCCATTAGAACACTATCTACTGTAGCACTTCCCTCAAAAAGCTCAATTCCCCAAAAGAACTAAAAAAGGAACCAACAAGAAGCAAATGCAGAAAATGGCAGAAATCTATCAAAACAGACCAGCAGGTAAAGACGAATTTTTTCGAAGACCTTCTGTTGCTCAAATCAAAACGTGTTGAACTAATGAAAGTTAGATAACAACCTGGGGCAGAAGCACAAAAATTCACGCCTCAAAAAGACGTTCAGAGATTTTACACGAATTTTTACGGTGAAGCAGAGAAATCTGTTTCGGGACAGCAACTTTCCCAATCATTACTTCTCTCTCATTAGAGGTTACTCTTGGCACAAAAAGCAAATAAAAAGGATAAGGAGCGGTTATTACTAAAGTAATAACTTCCAAGACTCATCTAAAACTTTTGGGTTATCTCCCAATAAGTACTTTTCTTTAACGCTGTTAAGTTAGGCATAAGAAGCAAGAAAGAATCAAGTGTTCTCAAATGAAGACGCATTAAAACCAAATTTCTTTCCCTTACCTCTCTTACTTTTATTCTTAACTTTGGGGAAAATATGATTGTTTGGTGGAGAAGAAAGGTGCATGGTCCCCTTTCCCACATATATTATTGCTCCAAGGAGTTCTAATAGGGACCTTCCAAGTGTAATTTGTCCTTTTCCTGCAGATTCAATAACAAGATAATCAGTAGAAATCATTTGCCCAAGGATCTTTGTAAACACTCCTTCAGTAAGCCCCCAGGTATTCAAAGATTCATAAATATCTTTGGGCATAAGACAAAATTCAGACATGATATCGCAGCAAGCTTGAAAAGTTTCAGTGTTTATCTCAATCTTTACTGTAGGGAGCCACTTTGATGCTTCAGAATTTATTGGAACATAATTGTGATGCTCCCTAAGCGTATTATAGCAATCTTTTAAGCTAGTAGTGCTAGTCTCAAGAGTGTTCAATCTAGCAAATATTTCTGCGAAAGAAATATCAGTTTGACTAGGCAAGTTGTAAGTGAGGATCAATTTCTTTATAGCATTTATAGCATCATCCTCATTACATTGGAGGAAATATCCTCCCACAACAGCATCTCAAGCATATCTATAGCAAAGAGCAATTCCAAGGTAAAAACTGCTAAGGAACAAGCTTTGAGTCATTTTAGGCTCAGTTTTTTCATGTACATCAGAGATTCTAGACCAAGCTTCCTTGAAACTCTCTTCCATTCCTTGTTTAAAAGTGAAAATCATTTCCTCGGGTGACATAGTGATTGGAGCAAGGCTAGACATAGTGGCAACTCAAGATAGGAACTAATTTTTTGTGTGTTTTCAAATAAGAAAGAAAACTTGTAAAACTATTTTTTTGTGTTTTTGATAAAGAAACAAGCAAACAAAGATAAAAGAAACTAAGCAAAACAAAAATAACAAAGTAAAGAGATTGGTTATGAGGGAGTCCCCTTGTGAAGATGTCCTTGACTCCCCGGCAACGGCGCCAAAAAAATGTTGGCGCGTGATTGACGTGGGAGCTTCTTCTTCTTTTAGTCCCAGACAACGGCGCCAGAAAAATGCTTGATGGCTCGGTGTTGATGTAGAGCTCATTGGGAACCCCAAGAGGAAGGTATGATGAGCAAAGCAACAAGTTTCCCTCAGTTATGAAACCAAGGTTTAATCGAACCAGTAGGAGCAAGGAAACACCCAAAGGTGTTGCTAGCTGAGCCTTGGTAGGGCACACTACCGGTGCTAGTAGGAACGTGGAGACCTGCACAACACAACCATAGAACTTTGTCCCCAACTTGCGATGAGGTTGTCAATCTCACCGTGTTTTGTTGAAAACAAAGGATTAAACGTATCGAATGGAAAGAAGTAATAGTTTGCAGAAAGTAAACACAAAGCAGTAACAGTTTGTAGATTGTATGTAAAGAAAAGGACCGGGATCCATAGTTCAGTAGACGTTGCTCTCCTTTAGATAGATAACATGTTGGGTGAACAAATTACAGCGGGGCAATTGACAAACATCGAGAAAGCAATACATGCATATACTAACCATCTTGACTCCTTTGGAACTTGATTGGGCATTACAACATTATACATAGACCGCCATCCAACTGCATCTATGACTAATAATCCACCTTCAGGTTATCATCCGAACCCCCTCCAGTATTAAGTTGCAAGCAACATATTATTGCTTTACGAATTGCGTGTAAAGTAAACAATATGATTGTTCTATGAACAAAGGATTGTTGTTTTCTCCCTAGTAGCAACAGCAGATCTAGTACCTTAGAGATTTCTGTCACTTCCCCAGATTACCAGAGGCATGAACCCACTATCGAGCATAAATACTAACTCTTGGAGTTGCTAGCATCTACTTGGCTAAGATAGCTATTAACAACAGAAAGCATGCAAGATCACAAATAACAAAGACATGATAGAATCAATAATCAATGTGAAATAGCATCTCAATATCCATCGGATCCCCGCAAACACAACATGCAGAATTACAAATAGATGATCTTGATCATGAACGGAGCTCACAAGATCTAAACATGAAAGCACAAAGGAGGAGAACTAGCCATCTAGCTACTACATGGATCCTTAGTCCAAGGATGAACTACTCACGCATAACACCAGAGGCTTGCATGGTGATGAAGAAGGCCTCCAGGGTGAATTCCCCTCTCCAACAGGGTGCTAGGAAGAGCTTCAGATTCCTCCCGATCTAGGGACGGAGATGACGACGGCTACTGACTCTTTCGTGGATTTTTGATCGGGTACTTAGGGTTTTCGTCCCGAGGGAATCTTATAGGCGGAAGGGGAGGCCGAGGGGGTGCCGGAGACGGCCACACCACCCCCTTGCACGGGCCAGGCTAAGCCGCGTGGCCTGGTGGTGTGGTGGCCCCCTAGCCCCTCTTTGTCTCGTATTCTAGCATCTGATGACTTCCGGAAAAATAGGCACTTTGGCTTTTGTCTTGTCCAATTCCGAGAATATTCATTTTCTGACTTTCCTGGAACCAAAAACAGCAGAAAACAGGCAGCTGGCACTGTGGCTCTTGTTAATAGGTTAGTCCAATAAATAATATGAAAAGTACGCCAAAGTGCGGACAAAACACAAGAAAGTGTATAAAACCAAGCATGCAACATCAAAAATTATAGATACATTTGCAATGTATCACTCCACTCAGAAACACCTATCCCCAGAAGGGTTCCTAGTGATAACACGACCCCTATCAGGCACATCTCCCCCGATCATCACGGCCATCAATGTGGGTTCAAGGGTGGACGCTAAATGTCGGTCACATCTGCGACTCGTGCTTGATATTTCGACCATCCGTGTTCCGAGGCCATGTCTGTACATTCTATGCTCGCCAACTCAACCTTAGTGTATTCGCTGTGCAACATGGCTTACACCCACTGATGCGAACGTAGATATGTCTGACACCCGATCATCACTGCCTGCCTCATACCGAAGAACTTTCTTGGTGGTGCACACTAAGGGGGAACACAATCGTTGGTAATTTTAACAGGGATCATCTTATTAGGCTACCGTCGAGTATCTAATACTAGCACACAATAAGACATACAAACAATAATATTGAATGTAAATGCTATGTGATATGGTCCTTCACGTCGTGATCTCCATCCGTGTCACGGGTTCGGCGCGAGGTTCCGGCGCCGTAGACACTAGGGTACCGGTGTCTTCCCGGCGTGGTAGTTCGTCACCTCCGTGACTATCTACTACTATGTAACAAAAGGTAATCACTTTACCTTTGCCATAACCATATCACAAAGCAATGCCCCCTGCAAAACAAAGTTAGATGCCTCTACTTTATCTTTGCATGTTTTACGTGGCTGAATGGGCTTTCGTACAAGAACCGTTCTTACCTACGAACTTTCAGCACAACGCGGATCAAGTAGTTGTCTCTACTACACCCCTTTCAGGGCCCTCCGTTGCAAATGGTATACCAACTAATGCGAGAGAGACAGACACCCCCTAAGCCACTTTATACGGTACAAGCCGTATGTTAAGCATGGACTAGTCTCGCGAATGAACGCGTAAAGTCGGTTGGGGGCCGCTTCATCAAGCATTACTGCGGTATACACAAGTACACGTGGGAGGGTAACAACTAAAAGATCAACGCCCACACGCTACATCTCGTGTGTTCTACCCGTACTAGCATTACTACGCATAGATCTAGCTCTGATACCACTGTTGGGGTTCCGCGTATGAAAACAATAAATTTTACACTACGCCCCTGAACCCCTAAATCTGCCAGGACCTATCTATTAGTAATACAGTAACGGGAGGGGCTTTTTGGGAACTTACCCTCGAAGACCGAAAAGCGTTTTCAACGCTCAAGAGAGCGTGGTTGATGTAGACGAGCCGAAGCTGACCTCAAGGTCATGATGAAGTCCTTGCGCTCCTTGGATCCAATGACTTGAGTGCCTCAAGTGCGACACCTCGCAGTGAAGATGTCTCTCGCTCGCGCAGTCCAGACTTGGGACCATGGTCACGAGAGAAAGAGGGGGGAGAGAAAATATCAATTAGAGGTCCTCCCAAAAGTGGGGAGACCTTTATTGATTATTGGTGTATTTGAATTCGCCAAATACCCCCACTATATATAGGGGGAGGGGAGGTACTACCTCCCTCAAAGTCCCGGGGTGGGACTAAAGGAGAGGAGGGGGAGGGGTGGCACCGCCGGCCACCCCCATGGGCCCCACGTGGGGGGGCTGGCCCACTAGGGCGCCGGCCACCCCTTGGCCCCTTCTCCCTCTCTCCTTTCCCCTAATGGGCCCTCTCCCTCCGGAAATTGGCCCATTAAGCCTTTGACCATCAAAATTGATTTTCTCTTTATTTAAATATTTATAAATAAATGATTAAATCAACATTTAACATTCATTCACGCATTATTCAATCTCCGTGGCTATGGAACACCTTCCACCTCCACTCCGGACATCCTCCGAACTTACTGAAACCCTTCCGGTTTTCTCCACTCTTCTTCAGTGATTCCACCAATCCTATAAACACTCTCTAAGAATCATCAAGCCCTTAAGCGTGATACCCCACGGTTCGAGAACACTCTAGACATGGTTGGGACACTCCCGCACCAATGATCGACAGAGGAACCTGGATGGCCATGTGACCCCTGTGTGTTCCATGAAGATCTTTTGTCGTTTGAACCGGGACAGTCGTGTCTTATTCCCTTTGTCACTCGATACTTGCATTGCCCGAGATCTGATCAATGACATCACCATGTCGTGTTCAATCTCATTACTGAACAATGCTACATGACTTGTTCTGACAAGTGATATCCCCGTGATCGAATCACACGCTGCGCAGCTATTGGATATAACTTCTCTGAGTGGGCCCTTGAGTATCTTCCCGTCACATGGACGGACAAATCCCGCTCTTGACATATATTGCCTCTACGGTTTCCTCCAAATACCTGAGCACACCTTTATAACCACCGTATTACCAGATGGTGTTTGATGCTATCTAAGCACTCTCGGGAGACAATGATTGATATAGCCTCACGGTCTAAGGAATAGTCTACGAGGATCCATTTATAATCATCGTAACTTGAACTTCGTGATATGATCGGGTCACGATGTTTAGGTTGATGACCTCATTTCCAATTGGCATAAATGCCACATGATCGGGAAACTTGATCATCTGTTGACCAATGAATCAGTGACAAGAGTTTCACTGGGAACCCTTGGTTGTTTGTATATCACACGTGTATTGATGTTTCCACTCAATACAGTTATAGCATGATATAAAAATTAATCATAAACTATATGAAATATGATAATAGTCCTTACTACTATTTGTTTCTAGGGCATATTTCCAATAGTCTCCCACTTGCACTAGAGTACAAATACACTAGCTGCATTTGTTCTCAATAATTGGCACCATATATCTGGTACCTTGAACATGCTTTCTCATGGAAGAGGTTGGCATGAAATGACACTGATGGATCCATGTGTGGTTCATGAGAAGAATAGACATGCAATGCCACTGGTGGATCCATGTGTGGTTCATGAAAAGATCTGACATGCAATGACTCTAGCCGTGGTTCATGAAAAGAATAGACATGCAATGACACTAGTGGATCCATATGTGGTTTATGAAAGTAACAGACATGCAATGACTCTAGCTGGGATTCATGAAAAGAACAGACATGCAATGACACTGGTGGATCCATGTGTGGTTCATGAGAAGAACACACATCCAATGGCACTGGTGGATCCTTATGTGGTTCATGAAAAGAACAGACATGCAATGACACTAGTGGATCCTTATGTGGTTTGTCTAGAAGAACACACATGCAATGACATACAATCACACTAGGTGGATCCATGTGTGGTTTGTGGAAAGAACAGACATGCAATGACTCTAGCTGTGGTTCATGAAAATAACACACATGCAATGACACTAGTGGATCCATGTGTGGTTTGTGAAAAGAACAAACATCCAATGACACTAGGTGGATCCATGTGTGGTTTGTTTAGAAGAACACACATGCAATGACTCTAGCTGTGGTTCATGAAAAGAACACACATGCAATGACACTGGTGGATCCATGTGTGGTTTGTGAAAAGAACAGACATGCAATCACACTAGGTGGATCCTGAAGGGAATATGCCCGAGAGGCAATAATAAAGTGGTTATTATCTTATTCCATGTTTATGATAAATGTTTATTTTGCATGCTATAATTGTATTAATTGGAAACGTTATTACATGTGTGTTTAATAAACAAAATACAAAGTTCCTAGTACTGCCTCTCATATAAACTAGCTTGTTGATTAACAAGATGATCAAGGTTTCCTGATCATGGACATTGGATGTTGTTAATAACGAGGTCACAACATTGGTGGAATGATGTGATGAACATTCATCCGAATTATAGCATTACGATTAGAGTCATTATGTTTATATTGCTATAACATCATACGAAGTAATCTAAATCCTTAGACAATGAGATCATGTTAATTGCTAACACCGGAAGAGTATCTTGATAACATCAAATGTCACACCGTAACATGGTGACTATAAAGGTGGGTTCAGTGCTACGAAGGTGTTATGTTGAGGCTCATGGATCAAGAGTGGGATTTGTCCATCCTGATGAAGGATAGATATACTCTAGGCCCTCTCGGTGATATCACATTGAAATAGCTTGCAAGCAAGTGATGTGATGACTAGAATGTTATACCACGGGAACGAGAAAAGAGTGCATGTCAGTAACGAGATCAAACTAGGTATTTGGATGCCAATGATCGAATCTCGGACATGTAATATATCGCGAGACAAAGGGATTTAGTTACAACATTAAAGGTTCACACGATCACAAGAGTCAGCATTGAATATGTGGGAGTCAGTACGGATCTCTAGGTCCCGCTGCTGATTATTGATCGGAGAGGGGTCTCGATCATGTATGCATTATTCGCGAACCGTAGGGTGACACACTTAAGGGATACCGACACCATTTGGAGCAAATATGTTTCAGATAAAGATTTAAGAAAGCGCTGGAATTATTTCAATAGACACCGAAACTGTTTTGGGTGAAATTGCTGAAATTGGTTCTGCATGTAATATTGAAATGTTGCAGGGGGTTTTATGTAATTGTTTGTTAATTAAAGTAATTAACAAAATTCTGAATAAAATTAATAAAAGAGTTTTATTAAATGAGAGAGCATTAAATTTGGAGAAATTTAATGCATTTAAAGTGGAGACTTAAAAGAGAATGTGAAAGGGCATTTTAATGTGGAGGGGGTTACCACCACATGAATGGGGGAGGTGAAGGGACACCCTCCCCTCCTCCTATAAAAGGCCCCCCTCTCACTCCTTCTTCCTCACACCTCCCCATGAAGGATCTCTCTCCCCCTCTAGTATTATTCCTCCATGGTCTCGGATTAGCGAGATACATGTTCCCGGTGGCTTTATCTGGAAAGGAGTTGCTGCTTCTGCTGCTTTGCTGGAGAGAGGGACGGAGGTTGTCGGGGTACCAGACGTGTGTGCGATCATGGATGCACTGCTGCTTTGCGGTGCTAGACTTGCTGGAGCTGGATCTGATGGACGTGTTGGAGCCGGACTTGCTGGACTTCATCACGACCTTGAGATCGGCAAGTGTATGACTACATCATCCACGAGTTCCAACTCGTTAACAAAGACTTTGTTGTCTTCGAGGGTAAGTTTTCTATGGATGTATATCCACCCGTTGCTTGTATCTAGTAGACAAATCTTGGCGTATAGTTCCCATCGTAGGAAATTTTTTGTTTTCTATGCTGCGAACCCAACAGTGGTATCAAATCCTGATCTATGTGTAGGTGCTTTGCATGGGTAGTACACATATGTTTATATGTGGGCGATGATGATCATGCTATTGCATCTTCTATGTATTTTGATATTGGTGGCATAGTGGGATGAAGCGGCCTGGACCAACCTTACATGTCATCGTACATGAGACTGGTTCCACGACTGACATGCAACTAGTTTTGCATAAGTGGCTGGCGGGTGTTTATCTCTCCTACTATAGTCAATATCTTTTTTTACAACGAGTTGCTAATAACTTGGTTATCCTCATTGTGGTTCCATGTTCGTAGGTCGCCAAGTAAGACCGGTTCTAAGACCGGTTCTATCTTCGAAAGCCCTAAGCCACGTAAAACTTGCAATGGATAAATTAGAGGCGTCTAGTTTATATTGTTGCTGGGCTAGTGTCATGATATGGTAATGTTGTAAGTAGATGTATGATAGATACCCTTACAACACACCTAACGTGTAAGTTCCATAGACCTTGGCCTTACACACAAAGTAATGATAGAGATCATACCATGATGCATATGATAGAGATCAAATGCATGGACCATATCATCCCACTTTACACATTAGATGTTTGCATCTTATATTTCTTGTTTGGCGTTTTAGTAGCATTATAATATGATTCCTCATTTAAATATCAAGATAAAATGTGTTCTTCCTTAAGTATGCATCGTTCTATGGATCATGTTTCGAGACATCACATGATGATCAGGTGTACTCGACTCTATGCTTTCATATAACGGGTGTAAGACAGTTTTACACACGCGGATACTAAGGTTCTTACTTGGCGAGCCTAGCATGTATAGACATGGCCTCGGAACACGGACCGAAAGGTTAAGCATGAGTCATATAGTTGATGTGATGCCCATATTGATGCTCGCCTTTGAAGCTACACCGACTCACGTGATGATCGGACTTGGTGTAGTGGATTTGGTTCATGTAATCACCAAAAAGGCATGAGGGATGTCATTTTTGATTGGGATTTCATTTCTAATTTGGATTAGTTGAACTCAATTTGTCATAAACTAAATCGAAGTGAATTTGCATAATTTGTTGTAGTCATTGGCATCTGTTCACTACCTTATGCTTAGTTTTAATTGAGATAATAGAACTATAGAATTCTGGATATTTACTTTACGAACTGGTATCGTATTTTTTTGAATGTCAATTTAATGTTTATAAGTCCTATTGCAAACTTTTAGCAAACTCTATTTACTCCATGAAGTTTAATAAGTAGTATTAAATCAAGAGTAAGAATTCCAATGTTAGTATCTAAAGTATCATGTTTGCCTCCATGATTATTGATATTCAAAAGTTGTTTTAATATCAAGATTATCTAGGAGCTGAAAAATTGTTTCAGAAACCATCATGTGTGGAAGATATTGTGATATCTGAACAATGTTTTTGGTTGCATTATGATAGATTATAATTTAGCAAAATACATGTTCTCATATTGTATGAGAATTTGTGAAGGATGGAGATGCTAGGCATCCGGATCTCCCAAAAGGTGTTGGGAACTAACATTATACTCGCGATTCTTCCTTACAGGCTATAGTTGCTTGATCATGAAAGTTTTCATGATAAGGATGAATAGAAGATGTAAGTAAAATGTTTACTACACTAATAGATTACTAAAGAATGGATTTTTGAAAGAATACCAAACATTTGATGATGGTGATTCACTTAAAAGTGCAAGTCCAAAGGTATTAGTATTTGACTATATACCCTTTGTACTATGTGTCATGTGAATGACACCGCAATTGATGTTGATAGATTCTTTTAAAAGGAAAAGGAATTGCTGAAAGAGAATCTATAAAATATTTGGCAGAAAAGAAAAAGTTGGAAATGTCCAGCTTAGGTATATACAAGATATACATGTTATGGTTGTATTCCTTGCTTGTTAAAGAATGTGGTTCTTAGGTATTGGATACCGGTATTGGATACCGAATTGGTTGGTATGAAGTGTCATACAGGACAACGTAATTCATGAACTGCAATGGCCTAAGTAACTAGCAAGAGAATAAGTGATGATGTTCATCAAAAACAAATAAAGTGTTATTGTGTTTTTCGTTGTCGCCAAACCTAGCCTTCAAGATTTGTTTAAATAATTGTTATTTTGTTCAGGTATTATGAGAACAATGGTTGTTCAAATAATTATCGTATTCCATAAAGGATGGATGAACTTTTACAAGTCTAGTGGGAGAAATCACATCCATAAACACTATTGCTAAAATGTCGCAAGACAAATGATTGAAAGATCACTTATGAAGTGACATCGCAGTTTAAATTATATTGGAAAGAAAACACGAAGAAACTCCATGTTGATGGATTTTTGGAGTCTTTGATTTTGATCAATTGACGCTTGTGAAACTTTCCTCGAGATAATTGAAACTCCGTCCATAGGCCAAAGAGGGACGGATGACTAACTTATTGGATATTATACATATTGATGTATATAGTCCATTATATGTAGCCATATGCGATGGATCTTTTTGCTTCATATACTTTCCCCAGAAATTTAAGTGAATATATATATTTACTTAATAAGGAAGAAGTATGAAACATTTGAAAATTGTTCAAAGACTTTCAAGATGAAGTGAAAACTCATTGTAACAAGAAAATAAAAGAGTTTATGATTTGATCATCAAGGAAGATATTTGAGTTACTGTTTAGCAAAACACTTAAGATTTGAGGAATTGTTCCATGATTTGTGTTTCCTAGTAAACCATAGGAGTATGGCATATTCGAGAGATGAAATCAAACCATGTTTGACATGGTAAGATCAAAGGTGTCATTTATAAAACTGCCATTATGTTTTAAGGATTGAAGCTTTAGAGACTACCGCTTTTTCACTGAAAAGAGCACCATTGTGATCCGTTGAAATGACACCATATAAGTTATGGTTTGGGATAAAACCCGAATTGTCTTTTCTTGAATTTTGGTATGATATGCATAAGTAAAATGTTTACAACCAAAGTCGGATAAGCACGTCTTTGTAGGTTATCCCAAAGAATTTGTTGGGAATTCCTCCATAACACCGAGGACAAAAGAGTTTGTCGCTTGGAACGTCAAGTTTCTTGAGAAGGAATTTTTCGTGAAAAGTTAAGTGGGAGGACAATAGAACTTTGATAAGGTTGTTAAACCTTAGCTATATGTGCTAAGTAGCGCAGCGCCGGAAAGTGTCCCGGTGGCGGCCACATTGCTCATGGCTCCCGTGATTACAAAGGGTGTGATCTTGGAGATTAGAGTTCCTATTGAACCATGTGGGTCGGTAAGAATCAAATAGTAAGATTTGAAACAGAAGTCGTTATTGTTTTGACAATGATGAACCAACTGCATGCAAATAAGCGATGATGGGCCCTGACTCCATAAAATGACTAAAGTCATAGAATCCGTGATAGTATCCATACACGAGAAATCAAGTTTCTGAACTTGGAGGGCCCTCCGGAAAGGCATGAAGCCTATCGGCTGTGTTTGGATCTATAAAGAAATAGACATGGATGTTTAACATCTACGAAATAGTCGACATGTCGGAAAGAAGTTTACGGCAATGTTCAAGGAGTTGACTATGACAAGATTTGATATTTCATAGCGATATTTAGTCTTGACGGATTGATGTAGCAACCACTACATATAATTTGGTAGATGGCAATTGAATAAACAAAACAAGGTTCTTCTAATAGAATGGTTACCTAGGATGTGTACATGACACGGCCCGAAGGGTTTTGTTAATTCAAAGGGTGCTAAAAGGGCATGCAAACTTCAATAGTTGAAGTGAGCATAGCGGAGTTGGAATCTTCACCATGATGAAAATGTTAAAAGAGTTTAATTTCATTAGAGATGATGAAGATGCTTGCATTTGCAAGAAATTAAGTGGGAGCGCTGAGACATATTTCTAATACATTATGTAGAGTACATGGTGTTGATTGCAAATGATGTATCTTGTATTGACACAAGTTAAGAATTTCATTAAAATAGGATTTCGATGAAAGACTTGGGCAAAACCGGAATATTTGGCATCAATGTTTATATGGATAGATTGAGGCGCTAATATGGTTATGCCAGATGTACATACATGAGATATTGAAAGGGTTCAATATGAAAACAACAAGAAAGGTTCTTGCTGCATGGAAAGGATTGTATCAAGATTCAAGTGTTTCAACACTTGGTGAGTAAAATCACATGAATATTTTGATCGATTACACCGTGATATGTATATATCCAGATATGTCCTATGCTCTAAATGTTATGAGCACATACCAGAATGATTCATAAGATGATCATTGGACGATAGTAAAGATATTCTTATGAGCTTTGGAAGAACTAAGAATATATCATGTATAAGTGACAAATAGTTAAAGGTACTTCATTGTAAAGTGTTACATTGATACTAGTTTTGTCACAAGATACAAATTAAAGTTATCTCAATTTAGACTATGGGTGGCACAATGTAATGAAAGGATGTTCCATGATGGATTTGGATGAGTTCCAAAGTTGAAACATGGTGACGGATACTACAACAGAAGGCTAAGTATATGACTGCTATAGTAGCAGCATAGGAGGGCATTTGTGTTATATAGTTTGTTATCAAACTAGGTGTGGTTCAAAGTGGGATAATACTACGAAGATATATTGTATGACAATAATATCAACATATTTTAACCCGAACGAACTAAAGGTCTCACCAAACGACCAAATTTATATAATGCCATCTCATTTGGGAATGAGTGATGCGTAGACACACAAAGACATGCAAATACACAAAGACCTGAAACTGTCAGATCTGGAGATTGTGCTAATGATGCGCTCGGCGATCGACGTAGAGCTCGTTGGGAACCCCAAGAGGAAGGTATGATGAGCACAACAGCAAGTTTTCCCTCAGTTATGAAACCAAGGTTTAATCGAACCAGTAGGAGCAAGGAAACACCCTAAAGGTGTTACTAGCTGAGCTTTGGCAGGGCGCACTATCGGTGCTAGTAGCAACGTGGAGACCTGCACAACACAACCACAGAACTTTGTCCCCAACTTGCGATGAGGTTGTCAATCTCACCGTGTTTTTCGGAAAACAAAGGATTAAACGTATCGAATGGAAAGAAGTAAAAGTTTGCAGAAAGTAAACACAAAGAAGTAAACAGTTGTAGATTGTATGTAAAGAGAAAGGACCGGGATCCATAGTTCACTAGAGGTGGCTCTCCTTAAGATAGAAAACATGCTGGGTGAACAAATTACAGCGGGGCAATTGACAAACACCGAGAAAGCAATACATGCATATACTAATCATCTTGACTCCTTTGAGACTTGATTGGGCATTACAACATAATACATAGACCACCATCCAACTGCATCTATGACTAATAATCCACCTTCAGGTTATCATCCGAACCCCCTCCAGTATTAAGTTGCAAGCAACAGATTATTGCTTTACGAACTGCGTGTAAAGTAAACAATATGAGTGTTCTATGAACAAAGGATTGTTGTTTTGTCCCTAGTAGCAACAACACATCTAGTACCTTAGAGATTTCTGTCACTTCCCCAGATTACTAGAGGCATGAACCCACTATCGAGCAGAAATACTAACTCTTGGAGTTGCTAGCATCTACTTGTCCAAGATAGCTACTAACAACGGAAAGCATGCAAGATCACAAATAACAAAGACATGATAGAATCAATAATCAATCTGAAATAGCATCTCAATATCCATCGGATCCACGCAAACACAACATGTATGAATTACAAATAGATGATCTTGATCATGAACGGAGCTCACAAGATCTAAACATGAAAGCACAAAGGAGGAGAATCCATCCATCTAGCTACTACATGGATCCGTAGTCCAAGGATGAACTACTCATGCATCACAATAGAGGCTTGCATGGTGATGAAGAAGGCCTCCAGGGTGAATTCCCATCTCCGGCAGGGTGCCGAGAAGAGCTTCAGATCCATCCCGATCTAGGGATGGAGATGACGGCGGTTACAGACTCTTTTGTGGATTTTTGATCGGGTACTTAGGGTTTTCGTCCTGCGGGCAACTTATAGGTGGAACGAGAGGCCGAGAGGGTGCCGAGAGCGGCCACACCACCCCCTGGCGTGGGCCAGGCCTGGCCGCGCGGCCAGGTGGTGTGGTGGATCCCTGTCCCTTCTCCGTCTCGTATTCTGGCACTTGAGCCCTTCCAGAAAAATAGGCACTTTGGCTTTTGTCCTGTCGAATTCCGAGAATATTCATTTTCTGACTTTCCTAGAACCAAAAACAGCAGAAAACAGGCAGCTGGCACTGTGGCTCTTATTAATAGGTTAGTCCAAGAAATCATATGGAAAGTACTCCAAAGTTGGAACAAAACACAAGAAAGTGGATAAAACCAAGCATGGAACATCAAAAATTATAGATACATTTGCAATGTATCAACATCCCCAAGCTTAACTCCTGCTCGTCCTCGAGTAGCTAAGTGATAAAAAGAAAGAATAATTTTTGAGGTGACATGCACCATCAAAGACTTGATCAAAGTATTTGCAAAACACTCTAAGCTAGGATCATAGTACTTCAATCATAACATGAAAGACAAAGTTCTAGCAATAAGCAAAGACACTATGATGCGACATGAAAAGGCACAAACAAAAGAATCATGAATAACAATGCTTTGCAAGACGTTTGTTTGTTTCACATAAAGAAAACATAGCATAATAGTATTCATCTTGTCCCTCAATAGAGTAGCAAATATAAATGCATAGGACACCTTCAAAGTTCATAAGAGTGACTAGATACAATAGTTTCAAACAATAAATAACAAGTTATGCATCAATCAACTAGTCTTGGGACAATGCACATAGAACTAAGAATGGCCACTATGCTCTCAAAGTAGTGCATAAAGATAGAAGGTGGAGACTCCATATAATGGTGGAAGAAAGGCCTTTTGTAAAAGGAAGTAGGGATTCAAGTCTCATAAAGAGCTTCCAAAAATTATGGTACTTATAGCTTTCAGCTCTCATTGCCCCTATCATAAGCATCTTGAAGGTGATTAAGGTTAAAGTGACACAACTAAGAGGATATGCTTGACAAGTTATAAACCGAAATCTCATGCCCCTTACTTACGAAGACCGATCCTCATGCTACTCAACTTCAGTCACGAGTAAGCTCTTGTCATTGTAAGTAAATGTGTATCATTAAGAATCGTGTAGCATCCCATCTGTCTAACATCTGTAATGCTACATGGTCTAATAATAAAATGCTACTTCCTACATATAATTGTTGCATCATAATTATATCATGCTCATGTCATCATGCCACATTGCATTTGAGCATCATATAAAACCCTTTTCTTTTGGTTCTTATCTCATATGCAGTATTAATTGTATTTGCATCTTGATATATTGTATTTGGTTCTTGATAATGCTTGATGCCCAAGTTGATTTGGGGGCATGTATTTTATTAACTCTACCACCTTTCTTGTCACCACCCCATAATTCCCCCATCCAAACTAGATGTGGGCTTTTGCACTTCTTCTGGCTCTTGTCTAGCTCACATATATTTAAGATGGATCCACTTCTACTTCCACATGCTCCCATATATGCATCATGTTGTTTTCACAATATTGATATGTGGAGAGCCACATGGCCACCTTTGCATGCTATGTGATTAGTATTCCTTGTCAAGCTCCCATATGGTTTGTTTTTGAATGTATGCTCGTGATGGAATATATTGAGGCTATTTATGCATCTAGTGGGACATACACACTAGCATGTCCAAATTATATTCGAATGTGAGAACATTCCATCTACTCCACATAGAACATCAACTCTATTCTTTTGGCTTGGCCTTAATTCCATATCTCGAAGCATGTGTTGATAAATGCCATGGGTATTCACAATTGTTTTCACCAGAATAAATATGGCATTTATTATTAGGCAGGAACCATGCAAGATAGACATTCTTTGCTTGATCTCTTGTTTTCCTTGGATGCATATGGAATTTTGATCATTTGAGGAACTCATTTGAATGAATTCAAATCAACCTCCAAACCATCTCTTAGATCAATCCTTGTCCAACTATTTGATGCCTTTTCTCTTTTGATAGGGTGTATGCATGTATTATTTTGTTTTCACAAAATAAGCCCCACATACATGTGTATGTGACACATGCAATATCAAGATCCTCTAGGCACATGAAATAATAAGACCACCCATGCATGCTTCCCTTCTTTTCGTTTTTTTTGCCTTGTTCATTTTGTTCTTGGAGTTTTGTCTTGGGCCGGTTCTTGCCTAAGCATGCAAAGCAACTAGCAACGTGCCTCCTTTTCTTTTTCCTACCAGCTGCACCGGCCGAACTGCACCTCCCTTTCTCTGGTCCGGCTCCCCCCTTGCAACCTGGGCTCGACCCAATACCCTTGCTCGACCCAGCCGTGGACACCTGTTGGAGATATGCCCAAGAGGCAATAATAAAGTGGTTATTATTATATCTTTATGTTTATGATAAATGTTTACATCCCATGCTATAATTGTATTAACAGGAAACATTAATACTTGTGTGTTTTGTAAACATAAAAGAGTCCCTAGTAAGCCTCTTGTTAAACTAGCTTGTTGATTAATGGACGATCATGGTTTCCTGATCATGGACATTGGATGTCGTTAATAACAAGATCATATCATTAGGAGAATGATGTGATGGACACACACCCATAGTAAGCATAGCATAAGATTAAGTCATTAAATTCGTTTTGCTACAAGCTTTTCAAATGCATAGTAACCTAATCCTTCGACCATGAGGTTATGTTAATCACCATCACCGGATGGGTACTTTGATGACATCAAACACCGCTTCGTAACTGGGTGGTTATAAAGGTGTCATTGGGTATTCTGAAAGTATGTGTTGAAGCGCATGGACCAAGATTGGGATTTGTCCATCCATATGACGGATATATATGCTCTAGGCCCTCTCGGTGGGATGTCATCTATTTAGCTTGCAAGCATGTGACTAGGTCACAAGGGATGACATAACATGGAACGAGTAAAGAGTACTTATCAGTAATGAGGTAGAACTAGGTATGGAGATACCGACGATCAAACCTTGGATAAGTAGAGTATCGCGTGACAAAGGGAATTGGTTTCGCATGTTAAATGGTTCTATCGATCACAAAGTCATCGTTGAGTATGTGGGAGTTGTTATGGATCTCCAGATCCCGCTAATGGTTATTGATCGGAGATATGTCTCCATCATGTCTACATGTTCACGAACCGTAGGGTGACACACTTAAGGTTCGAAGTTGTTTTAAGTAGATATGGAATGTGCGTTGGAGACCGAATGTTGTTCGGAGTCTCGGATTGGATCTGGGACATCACGAGGAGATCCGGAATTGTCCGTAGAATAAGATTCATATATTGGGGATCATTTTCTAAGTTAGGAAATGTTCCGGAGTGTTTGTATGGAGATTCTAGAAGGTTTCGGAATGTTCTGGAAGGTTCTAGAAGATTTCTTGGAGTTTGCTTGAAAACCAAGAAAGGATCAAGGAGTCTTTGTGGGGCAAGATACGGATTCGTGGGGGAGGAGAATTCCTCCCCCCCTCCCAATCCGTCGGCCAAGGAGGGAGGGGAGTCCTACTAGGACTCCCCCTCCCATGGCGCCTCCCTCCTTTAAATAGAGGGGAGGGGGTGCCACCCCCTAGACCTCTCCCATAACAAACCCTAGCCGCCGCCTCTCTCCTCCTCCTTCGCTCTGCTCCGGCTTAGGCGAAGCCCTGCAGAATTCT
This sequence comes from Avena insularis, assembly GCA_023614405.1. Taxonomy (NCBI): domain Eukaryota; kingdom Viridiplantae; phylum Streptophyta; class Magnoliopsida; order Poales; family Poaceae; genus Avena; species Avena insularis. Next base: position 331,829,507 of record CM042688.1, read on the forward strand.
CTACTCCACCACCACCACCACACCGTTGTGCTGCTGGGATTCCGTGGAGAAGATCTACTACCTCCGCCATTTGGAACAGGAGAGGAAGGTCTGCCGACTCGCACGTGACCGATCATGAAGTTGCAACGCTGCACGGAAGGATCGTCCACACGATCTTGAGATCGGCAAGTGATCGACTACATCAACCACGAGATCCGATCTCGTAACGCTTTTGGGTCTACAAGGGTTAGTACAGATCTATCTCGTTGCACATGTCTAATAGATTAGATCTTGGCTTTTATCTAGATTAGATCTGGGTTTTGTTCGTTCTTGCGATAGAAATTTTTTGTTTTCCATGCTACGAACCCATCAGTGGTATCAGAGCCGTGTCTATGCGTAGATCTGTTGCACGAGTAGAACACAATGGTTTTGTGGGCGTTGGTGCTCGTGCCGTCTTTTGCTTTGTGTACTTTGCATCTTGCGGTATGGTGGGATGAAGCGGCTCGGGCTAACCTTACATGTCATCGCACATGAGACTTGCTCCATGCTTGACGTGTAACTTGCTTTGCACAAGTGGCTTTGCGGGTGTCTGTCTCTCCCATCATAGTATAGATCCAATCTACACTTTGCACTTGATAGTACTTGTATCAACATTGTGGTTTAGTTTCGTAGGTAAGATCCGTTCTTATTCGAAAGCCCCAAACCACGTAAAACATGCAAAGAAAATTAGAGGCGTCTAACTTGTTTTTGCAGGGGTTTTGTGATGTGATATGGCCATCATGTGATTGTGATTATATTTGATGTATGCAATGATCCTTGTTGTAATATGGCAACCGGCTGGAGCCTAATGGTTGTCTTTAATTCTGTTAAGACCTGCGTGTCTATTCATCTTGTAATAGCTTTATTCCATGTAGTTGTAATAGTTGCTAGTGATGATGGACAACCATGAAGCGGCGCTACTGACCTTGATGCAATGCTGGTGATGATGGAGATCATGTTCGTGCTTTGGAGATGGAGATCAAAGGCATAAGAAGAAAGGGCCATATCATATCACACTAATTATGAATTGCCTGTGATGTTAATCCTTTATGCATCTTGTATTGCTTAGATCGCGACAGTAGCATTATAAGATGATCCCTCTCACTAAATATCAAGTAATAAAGTGTTCGTCCTTAGTAGGCACCGTTGCTAAGACTCGTCGTTTCGAAGCATCTCGTGATGATCCGGTGTGATAGATTCTACATGTGCATACGACGGGTGCAAGCCAGATTTGCACATGCGGATACTAAGGTTAATCTTGACGAGCCTAGCATGTACAGACATGGTCTCAGAACACAGAATACCGAAAGGTAAAGCATGAGTCATATGGATGATATGATGAACATGTTGATTGTTCGCCTTTAAAGCTACATCATATCACGTGATGATCGGACTTGGTGTAGTGGATTTGGTTCGTGTAATCACTAAAATAACTGGAGGGATGTTGTTTTGAGCGGGAGTTCTTTTGTAATTTGGATTAGTCAAACTCAATTTATCATAAACACAATCAAAGTGAATTTGCATAGTTTGTTGTAATCATTGGCATCCGTTCACCACCTTACACTTAGTTATAGTTGAGATAGTAGAACTATAGAAATTCTGGATATTTGCTTTCTGTTGGTATCGTATTGTTTTGAGTGTCAATCTAAAGTTTAAAAGTCCTGTTGCAAACTTTCAGCAAACTCCGTTTACTCTGTGAAGTTTAATAAACAGTATTAAATCAAGAGTAACAATTCCAGTGTTAGTATCTAATGTATCATGTTTGCCTCCATGATTCTTGATACTCAAAAGATTGTTTTTTAATATCAAGTTTATCTAAGAGCTGAAAGCAATGTTTTAGAAACCATCATATGTGAAAGGTATTGCGATATCTAAAACAATGTGTTTGTTACAACATGATAGAGTATATGTCCTCTTATTTGATGAGAATTTGTGAAGGTTGGAGACGCTAGTCGTCCTAATCCTCCAACAGGTTTTGGAAAAGAAACATTATACTCGCAATTCACCTTTATAAGCTATAGCAGCTTGATCATGAAAGTTGTCATGATAAGGATGAATAGAAGATGTAAGTAAAATGTTTACTACACTAAAAGATTACTAAAGAATGGAATTTTGAAAGAATGCCAAACATTTTATGAAGGTGATCCACTTCAAAGTGAAGTTCAAAGGTATTAGTATTTTACTATACACACTTTGTACTATGTGTCATGTGAATGACACCACTATTGATGTTGATAGATTCTTTTAAAAGAAAAAGAATTGTTGAAAGAGAATCTATAAAATATTTGGCAGAAAAGAAAAGATTGGAGATGTCCAACTTAGGTATATAGAAGATACATGTTATGGCTGTATTCCTTGGTTGTTAAATAATGTGGTTCTGCGGTATTGGATACCGACTTGGTTGGTATGAAGTGTCATACAGGACAACACAATTCATGAACTGCAATGGCCTAAGTAACTAGCAAGAGAGTATGTGATGATGTTCATCGAAAACAAACAAAGGGTTGTTGTGTTGCTCGTTAACATCAAAGCTTACCTTCAAGATTTGTTTTAATAATTGTTATTTTGATCAGGTATTATGACGACAAAAGGTTGTTCAAATAATTACCGTATTCCATAATAGATGGATGATATACAAGTCTGGTTGGAGAAATAACGACCATAAAACTAATGCTAAAATATTGCAAGACAAATGATTGAAAGATCACTTGCGAAGTTACATCACCGTTTAAATTATATTAGGGATACATGAAGAAACTCCATGTTGATGGATTTTTGGAGTCTTTGATTTTGATCAAATGACGTTTGTGATACTTTCCTGGAGATAATTAAAACTCCGTTCGTAGGCCAAAAGAGGAACGGACGACTAACTGATTGGAATTTTTACATATTGATGTATATAGTCCATTATGTGTAGTCGTGGGCGATGGATTTCAACTTCATATGCTTTCTTCGAAGATTTAAGTGAGTGTATGTATATACTTACTCAATAAGGAAGAAGTATGAAACATTTGAAAATGTTCAAAGACTTTCAAGATGAAGTGGAAAATCATTGTAACAAGAAAACAAAAAGTTTATGATTGGATCATAAAGAAAGATGTTTGAGTTACAAGTTTAGCAAAACACCTAAGATTTGAGGAATCGTTCCATGGATTTGCATTTCCCAAAACACCATAGGAGTATGGAGTGTTCAAGATATGTAATGAAACCTTGTTTGACATGGTAAGATCAAAGGTGTCATTTATAAAACTGCCATTATATTTTAAAGATTAAAGCTTTAGTGACTACCGCTTTTACACTGAAAAGAGCTCCATCGTGATCCGTTGAAATGCCACCATATAAGTCATGGTTTGGGATAAACCCAGGTTATCCTTTCTTAAATTTTTGGTATGCTAGGCATAAGTAAAATGTTTACAACCAAAGTCGGATGAGCATGTCTTTGTAGGTTATTTCGAATAACCATTGGGTATTCCTCCATAACACCGAAGAAAAAATTGTTTGTCGCTTAGAATGTCGAGTTTCTTGAGAAGGAATTTTTGGTGAAAAGTTAAGTGGGAGGACAATAGAACTTTGAAAAGGTTGTTGAACCTTGGCTAATATGTGCTGAGTTCTTAAATCGGTAAGTGTCCCGAAGGCAGCAACAATGCTCATGGATCACGTGCCTCAAAGGTTGTGGTCACGGAGATCTAAGTTACTATTGAACCAAGTAGGTCGGGTTAGTAATCAAATGCCAAGATTTGAGAGTTAAATCATTGTTGTTTGACAATGATGAACTGACTACATGCAAAGAAGCAATGATGGGCCCTGACTTCGTTAAGTGGCTTGAAGCCATAAAATCCGTGATAATTCCATACACGAGAAATCAAGCTTTGAATTTGAAAGACCCTCTGGAAAGGTGCAAGACCTTACAGTCGTATATGGATCTATAAAGAAATAGACATGGATGTTTCACATCTATGAAATAGTCGACATGTCAGAAAGAGTTTACGACAATGTTCAAGGAATTGACTATTTAGTCTGGACGGATTAATGTAGCAACCACTACATATATTTTGGTATATGGTAGTTGAACAAACAAAACAAGTTCTTCTAATAGAATGGTTACCTAGGACGTGTACATGACACGATCCACAGGGTTTTGTTAATTCAAAGGATGCTAAAAAAGTATGCAAAACTTCAATGGTTGAAGTGAGCATCGTGGAGTTGGAATCTTCACCGTGATGAAACCGTTAAAAGGTTTAATTTCATCAGAGACGATGAAGATGTTTGCATTTTGCAAGAAATTAAGTGGGAGCGCTAAGACATATTTCTAATACATTATGTGAAAGACATATTGTTGATTAGAAATGATGTATCTTTTATTGACAGAGGTTAAGAATTTCATTTCGATGAAAGACTTAGGCATAACCCAAGAATTAGGCATCAATGTCTATATGGATAGATTGAGGCGCTAATATGGTTTTGCCAAATGTACATAGATAAGATGTTGAATGAGTTCAATATGGAAACAACAAGAAAGGTTCTTGACGCACGGAAAGGACTGAATCAAGATTCAAGTGTGTTGACACGAGATTCAAGTGTTTTGACACTTGGTGAAATCACAAGAATATTTTGATCAATCATTCTTTGAGATGTACACATCCAGATATGTCCTATGCTCTAAATGTTATGAGAATATACCAGAATGACTCATAAGATGATCATTGGACAATAGTAGGGATATTCCTATGATCTTTGGAAGAACTAAGAATATATTATTTATATAGTGGTGACAAATAGTTCATTGTAAATTGTTACATTGATACTAGTTTTGTCACAAATTAAGTTTATCTCAATTTAAACTATGGGTGGCACAATGTAATGAAAGGAAGTTCCATAACGGGTTTGGTGAGTACCAAAGTTAAAACATTGTGACACATACTACAACAAAAGGCTAAGTATATGACTGCTATTGTAGCAGCAAATGAGGGCATTTGCGTCAAGTAGTTTGTTATCAAACTAGGTGTGGTTCATAGCGGGATAATACTATGAAGATACATTGTATGACAATTGTACCAACATGACTTAATCCCAAGGAACTAAAGGTCTCACCAAAGGACCAAATTTATACAATGCCATCTCATTGGAGAATGAGTAATGCGTAGAGACGCAAGGACATGCAAATACACACGGACCTGGAAGTGTCAGATCCGAAGATTATGTTTACCACTAGAAATAGTGTCTATACAACACCAGAAAGCCATAGGTGTTGAGTGCACAAGTTTTTAACTAGATTATTGACTCTAGTGCAAGTGGGAGACTGTTGGAGATATGCCCAAGAGGCAATAATAAAGTGGTTATTATTATATCTTTATGTTTATGATAAATGTTTACATCCCATGCTATAATTGTATTAACAGGAAACATTAATACTTGTGTGTTTTGTAAACATAAAAGAGTCCATAGTAAGCCTCTTGTTAAACTAGCTTGTTGATTAATGGATGATCATGGTTTCCTGATCATGGACATTGGATGTCGTTAATAACAAGATCATATCATTAGGAGAATGATGTGATGGACACACACCCATAGTAAGCATAGCATAAGATCAAGTCATTAAGTTCGTTTTGCTACAAGCTTTTCAAATGCATAGTAACCTAATCCTTCGACCATGAGGTTATGTTAATCACCATCACCGGATGGGTACTTTGATGACATCAAACACCGCTTCGTAACTGGGTAGTTATAAAGGTGTCATTGGGTATTCTGAAAGTATGTGTTGAAGCGCATGGACCAAGATTGGGATTTGTCCATCCATATGACGGATATATATGCTCTGGGCCCTCTCGGTGGGATGTCATCTAGTTAGCTTGCAAGCATGTGACTAGGTCACAAGGGATGACATAACATGGAACGAGTAAAGAGTAGTAACGAGGTAGAACTAGGTATGGAGATACCGTCGATCAAACCTCGGATAAGTAGAGTATTGCGTGACAAAGGGAATTGGTTTCGTATGTTAAATGGTTCTATCAATCACAAAGTCATCGTTGAGTATGTGGGAGCTGTTATGGATCTCTAGATCCCGCTAATGGTTATTGATCGGAGATATGTCTCCATCATGTCTACATGTTCACGAACCGTAGGGTGACACACTTAAGGTTCGAAGTTGTTTTAAGTAGATATGGAATGTGCGTTGGAGATCGAATGTTGTTTGGAGTCTCGGATTGGATCCGGGACATCACGAGGAGATCCGGAATTGTCCGGAGAATAAGATTCATATATTGGGGATCATTTTCTAAGTTAGGAAATGTTCCGGAGTGTTTGTATGGAGATTCTAGAAGGTTTCGGAATGTTCTAGAAGGTTCTAGAAGATTTCTTAGAGTTTGCTTGAAAACCAAGAAAGGATCAAGGAGTCTTTGTGGGGAAAGACACGGATTCGTGGGGGAGGAGGATTCCTCCCCCCTCCCAATCCGCCGGCCAAGGAGGGAGGGGAGTCCTACTAGGACATGGGGGCGCCTCCCTCCTTTAAATAGAGGGGATGGGGGCGCCACCCCCTAGACCTCTCCCATAACAAACCCTAGCCGCCGCCTCTCTCCTCCTGCTTCGCTCTACTCCGGCTTAGGCGAAGCCCTGCAGAATTCTCTACTCCACCACCACCACCACACCGTCGTGCTGCTGGGATTCCGTGGAGAAGATCTACTACCTCCTTTGCTTTTGGGCAGGAGAGGAAGGTGCCGACTACTGCCGTGTGACTGTGAGCTGCGGAGCAGCGCGCGCGGGAAGGATCCACACGATCTTGAGATCGGAAAGTGATCGACTACATCAACCACGAGATCCGATCTCGTAACGCTTTCGGGTCTACAAGGGTTAGTATAGATCTATCTCGTTGCACATGTCTAATAGATTAGATCTTGGCTTTTATCTAGATTAGGTCTGGGTTTTGTTCGTTCTTGCGATAGAAATTTTTTGTTTTCCATGCTACGAACCCATCAACACCGAACCCGCCACGCCCTGTAGCTCTTCCCCGCTCTCGTTCACGTGCCTAGCGCCAGCATAGATGCCCCCACGTCGCACGCGTTCTCTCGCTTCCTCCTGCTAAAGCAAGCCCCAGCCAGCAAACATCCCTATCCGCTCCACCCTTCTTCTCCTCCAGGGAAAAAACCCTCTGCTGCCGCCGCCGTGACCGAGCCCCGCCCCTCGCGGTCCCTCGATTTCACTCATCCAAAGAAGCCACCACTGGTCGGAGCAGCTGCACGTCAACATCGACTACTACACGGTACATGGAGCGAGTTGGAGAAGGTCGTGTGCTCGCCGCCGTCGTCATGCACACCGTCGCCACCATCTCCGTCTCGCCAACCTTCTCCAGCAGGGATGGTTGGGTGAGCTCCATCACTTCATCTCCCCTTCCCTCTCTCTAGATCACCCCTTCCTCTACTTTGCCGGCACGCGCAGCAGCCATCGCACGCAGCAGCAGGCAGATGTCGTGCACGCCGCTCGCGACAGCAGCATCAGCAGTAGACGCGCAACACCCTCTGAAACCGGCATGTTTCCAGCCACCTCCTTCCACCACCAGTGACCCCCACACACTCCCGTCCCTTCGCCGATGTTCCCTCTTTCCATTCCAAAAAATTTCACTCAAAACGAACCTCCCATTCTATCGGAATCATCTGCCGAAGTTAGCCCGAACTTAAATTATCAGACGTAAAAAAATTCAGATTCTTTCCGACAGTCCAGTTCCTGTATTACCGGCATGTTCATCAGCCTAGCTCTACTATTTCCGTCCATTTTTTCCAAAACATCTAATGACAAAAGTAATAAATCTAGGTATCTTCTAAAACTTTGACCATAAGGACATCTTCCTTTTCGTCCTAGAACTGACACTATGGTCTTCGAAGTCAAGCTCATCCCACGGTTCAACGTGACAGGGAGATTCAGTTTATGACTTTATTTTTGCCTCTGTTCCTCAAACGTTTACGGCGTGCACAGTTCTCCTCCGACGAAATCTCCTGAATGAAAAGTGATGCATGTAACCTCCTCTACAACTTTTGTTTTTACAGCGTAGTGAGATTCGTAATGTTGTGCTCGCCACCGTCTTCCAAAGATCGGACGAGCTAGCTCCTGTAATTGGATCGAGTTTCAGATTCGTTGTTCTTTTTAAACAAAACCCCCCGACAGTTTCTGCCCGTCACGGACAGCCCCACCTGTACGCCCACGTGTCCACGCTGCTGGGCCATGAGGTGGTCCTCATCCGCCGGGCATCATCATCACCGATCAAGGCCTGTATGAGAAGTGACCCAGCCCGTCACTGGCCCCACCTGTAGCTGAGTCAGCATCGGTCCCACCCGTCAACGTCTCGGGCTAGATTCTCCTGTGTACAAAAAGTTTCTGTGATCTTTTCGAAATAATAAAAATAATCCCGAAAATGTAAATATGTTTTTAATATTCAGAAATTAACATCTTTATTTTGGCAATTCCAAATAATACAAATAATATATGTTTTTGAATCAAAAAAATGTGAGGAATTCAAATCTGCCATCTAAAATAATGTTTGACTAATTTAAATTTTCGAAATTGTTTAATTGCAACAAAAATGCCTTTTTCTTAATTAATTAATAACTTTAATTCTATAATTCCAAATTTGACAAATAATATGTCTAACACGATCAGCGCGACGAGCCCGTTCTAACTACGCATTCCTTGATATGAATTGTAGCATGCATCATATAAATATTAAGTGGACAGCAAGTTTTATGGGAGCAAAACCTGACTAAAAACTTAATAAAATGCTTTATTCTTGTACCCCACATCTCACCCATGCCATGCTATGTTATGCCATATAATTTGTGCATCATTCATCATGGCATGCTTGTTTGCTTGTCACATTTTATTTATATGATTGCACATTATATTTATGTTGGCCTTGTTTGTTTGGTTCTTCTCGGATAGACACCGAGCAGGGGAAATATCAGGAATCCCAGGAGTACTACCCAGATCCATCTCTCGCTTCAACTGAGCTGCCAGGCAAGCACTACCACATGCTTGCATACATATAGTACTTATTGCTTCTATCTTATTCTTGCATCATGGAGTCGCGAATGGATTAAATTGAATCCCAAGTACTGCATAGTCTTTACTTTTAAACCCCACCGAGCTTGTTCCTCCATCCCATGAGTCATTACTACAGGAGTTGTTTGAGCCATGCGAGTCGTAGAACAGCATGTGTAGGGTATGTGAGTGTCTGGTGGATAACGAGGTACCTAAATAACTTAACCTGATAAGTGATGGGATAACTAATGAAAGAGGCACCGGTGGGCAATATCTGTCATTTGGTTTCTATGTCCACTTGTGTCCCGTAGGACCCCGAGTACTTGATTCCTATTCCTTGACTATCCGCACTATCCACATCCGGGAGGCCTTATGGACCCTCCTGAGCCAGAGCTTGATTCATTTCTATTTCTTGGGGCCACAAAGTAGTTTGGGGCTTTATTACTATCATGTACCTATGTCATGCTTTACTGCTTTATTTAAGATTGTGCGTGGAGCACCTGTACTATTTAGAAATTGCGGAGTGTTTTTGCGGTATCGACAAGCCCAGTCACACTTTCGGGTTCCCAGTCATTTACAGCCATTGGCGCAAACCTTGGATCCGTCTCGGAGTCGGCCAACTTTGTTGCGGGTAGCTTAATGTGGTGGCCCCCTGAAATATTTTATGAATCCTTAATCGCTTTGTCGTGAATGCCTCGTTGGGTTTTGAGTTGGTTTTTCCGAGGTTGATCGAGTGTGTGTTGCTATTTGTGCACCCCTGCAGGGTAAATCTTTCTGAAAGCCGTGTCCGCGGTTATGGACAACTTGGAGCACAGTTTCTTGATCATAGACAAAATATTTGACTAGTAATTAGTGAAATACTCATGGAATGGTTAATAAAACTGCCAACAGATGGGTTGTTCGTCCGCTTTCTCGTTGGTAAGCGAGAAGGAGGATGGATCTGTTACTTTATACTGTTCTAACTGTTGTTTCTAATTAACGGACATCCGCCTATCATTGGTTAGGCGGATGGTTAGCGAGTATCTATAGACTTGTTAGATATTATCTTTTGCTGCAATTGCGTCACCCCAGGTATATGTCCCCTTTAGAGGCATAAAGACTTGCTGAGTACCCCTAGGGTCTCACACGATAAATTGTTTGATTTAGATTAACAGGTGTATTCGCAAGATGGATACTGGGTGGAGGAGGCAGATGATGTTGGCAACGATCACTCGGTGTAGACATTCCGGGGATGGGGATCCATGAGATCTGTGGGCGGGATGTGCTTACTTATGTGGCATCTTATGCCGATTTGCTTCTTATCCGTACTCGGATCTTGTTTCCCGCTTCCGCTTGATTCTCTGTTGATTGATGTATGAGGAGCTATCCTACACTATTATTTCTATCTAGGATATTTGGATCTTGCCATATGGCGTTGCAATATTTCTATTTCTTTTAGATGGTATGGCTCTGAGAACTGTTGTAAGGTAGCTTGCATACATACTCACTTGTGTATGTATTAGATCTCTTCGCATGTTGCCTACGCCGCTCGCTCTTGTCCTGATGTTCTTGGAAGTGGTTAGGGCGGCCGACGGGCCTACACGTGGGTGGCCCTAGGCCTCCGCTGTAAAACCCTTAACCACTTTTGGTTCATCCAGGCTTGAACTTAGAGCGTGGGGTCCGAGGTAGTTACAAACCGCCAATGGGGTACCCCTTGCACATGATACGGGAGCTTTCCCATAATCAAAATGACAAGGCAAGCAGACAATGAGCATCTCAGCAATCTTTTTATTTGCTATTTTCATAGGTTTTTATTGAGGATGCTTCATAGAGTGCTCATTATGGTGATGCTGCAAGTTTCCACCATGATTAGGCATGGCTTAGGCTAGCGCCAGCGTTTCTCTAACACACATACAAACTCCATGATCTTACAAGTTCCACTTTTATTTCACAATCACGGATCCGTAAGCAAAAGAACATGATATCAACGGGGTAAAAAGTACAAGTGCAATGTTGAAAGCGTTCCCCATGAAACATGGTTCTGCTAACTTCAACTTATAAAGCGCAAGCATATACACAACAAAGAAGGACCCAATGGTTCAAGTTTATTAGAGGCAATAAAGTAAAGTGTGCCATCAAGTTCGTGAGAGCTTTAATCACTAGTTTTCTCATAACAAGTGAAAGGTAGACAAAAGCATGAATATACTTGGAATAGCATAAGATAGTAGGTAGGTATGGTGGACTCTTTGGAAAAACTTGGTTTAGGTAGTTGGATGCATGAGTGGAACTCATACTTTGTTGTGAAGGCTAGCAAAAGACTGGGAGCGACAAACTAAGGGAGCAATAATGGCCATAATCATGTAGAGCGACAAAACATCATTGATCAAAGCATAAAGTGATACTACAAGTGGAAAACTAAAGGATCATAAAAGCTATGGTGACATTTTATAGTCATAACATGGTGTGAGCATGTGCCAAGTCAACCCAAATAAAGCATCAAAGGAGAATACCACTATACTATGCTTTAATATGCTAAAACAACGCATGATTCATCCAAGGCACATTAAGCAATCTCAATTGTTTATAACAAGTCATGCTACAACAAAGAATACTAAGCATAAAGCCAAAACAATATCAAGCATGGCATGACAAAGCATAGGCCATAGTCAAAAACGAGCTCTTTTTACCACATAAGCATGAACTTTCCTACTCTTTTCCAAACCAAACCAAACTAATTGCAAACCAATGTAAGAAAGAGGGGGTCCAACCAACTTATTAAGAAAACTAAGCAAACCAAGCAAACTAAAAACCAAAACGAAAATGAAAAAGAAGACGCTCCAAGAACAACACAACTGTGCATGAAACAATAAAAATGAAGCGTTTGGAAGAAACCTGGAATTTTTATTGATGAAGAAGGGGATGCCTTGGGCATCCCCAAGCTTTGACGCTTGTACTTCTTGGATATTTATTGAGGTGACACGCGTGGCATCCCCAAGCTTGATATTTAGTCCATCCTTCATCTCATTACTCATTCCTTCCATACACCTGAAAATTTTCCTTCATACAAAACTTCACACAATCTTTATTAGCAACATTAGTGCACTCAAGATAAATAAGTCTTAAGGTTCAGTTCTAACACCAAATAAACTTCTATTAGAACACTAGATACTGTAGCACTTCCCTCAGAAAGCTCAATTCCCCAAAAGAACTCAAAAAGGAACCCACAAGAAGCAAATGCAGAAAATGGCAGAAATCGGTCAAAACGAACCAGCAGGTAAAGACGAATTTTTTCGAAGACCTTCTGTTGCTCAAATAAAAAAGTGTTGAACTAATGAATGTTATATAACAACCTGGGGCAGAATCACAAAACATTACAGCTCAATCCGACGTATAGAGCTCTCTCAGGAATGTTTACGGTGAAGCACAGAAATCTGTTTCGGGGCAGCAACTTTCACAATCATTACTTCACTCTCATTAGAGGTTACTCTTGGCACAAAAAGCAAAAAAAAGGATAAGGAGCGGTTATTACTGAGGTAATAACTTCCAAGACTCATCTAAAACTTTTGGGTTATCTCCCAATAAGTACTTTTCTTTAACGCCTTTAAGTTAGGCATGAAAATTTGAGAAGATGCTCTCATAGGAAATATGAATTGAAGTAAAAGAGAGCATCAAGAAGCAAATTCAAAACACATTTAATTCTAACCCACTTCCTATGCATAGGAATCTTGTATGCAAATAAATGCACAAAGAGCAAAGTGACAGGCATAGGAAGATAAAACAAAAGTAACTTCAAAACTTTCAGCACATAGAGAGGTGTTTCATTACCATAAAAACTTCTACAACTATATTTTCCTCTCTCATAATAATTTTCAGTACCCTCATGAATAAACTCAACAATATAACTATCACATAAGGCATGCTTTTCATGATCTACAAGCACTAGAGCTTTATTATAAACATTTTCAAAAGAATCCTCGGGAACATAACATTCACCCTCCTTTGATAAGCATGGGGGACAATCAAATAATATAAGGAATAAAGAGTTACTCTCATTAGAAGGTAGGCATGGGTAGATCCATTCTTCCTCCTTTTGTCCATCACTCTCCTCCTCTTTTTCATCTAATGAGCTTTCAGGTTCAGCAATTTCTTCTTCCATGGAGGTTCTAGCAGGAGGTGGTTCATCTATTACCTTAGCAGTCATAATACTGTTCCCAAATAGGAAACTGAGTGAGCTATCCATAATGAAATAGTGATTGGAGCAGAGCTAGTCATAAAGGAAACTTAAGAAAGGAACTAATTTTTTTTGTTTTTCCAATAAGAAAGCAAACTAGTAAAACTAATTTTCTTGTGTTTTTTGAAGAACAAAACAAGCAAACAAAGCAAAAAGAAACTAAGCAAAACAAAAACAACAAAGTAAAGAGATTGGTTATGAGGGACTCCCCTTGTGAAGATGTCCTTGACTCCCCGGCAACGGCGCCAGAAAACGTCTTGATGCGCTCGACGATCGACATAGAGCTCGTTGGGAACCCCAAGAGGAAGGTATGATGAGCACAGCAGCAAGTTTTCCCTCAGTTATGAAACCAATGTTTAATCGAACCAGTAGGAGCAAGGAAACACCCCAAAGGTGTTACTAGCTGAGCTTTGGCAGGGCGCACTACTAGTGTTAGTAGCAACGTGGAGACCTGCAAAACACAACCACAGAACTTTGTCCCCAACTTGCGATGAGGTTGTCAATCTCACCATGTTTTGCGGAAAACAAAGGATTAAACGTATCGAATGGAAAGAAGTAAAAGTTTGTAGAAAGTAAACACAAAGAAGTAAACAGTTGTAGATTGTATGTAAAGAGAAAGGACCGGGATCCATAGTTCACTAGAGGTGGCTCTCCTTAAGATAGAAAACATGCTGGGTGAACAAATTACAGCGGGGCAATTAACAAACACCGAGAAAGCAATACATGCATATACTAATCATCTTGACTTCTTTGAGACTTGATTGGGCATTACAACATAATACATAGACTGCCATCCAAATGCATCTATGACTAATAATCCACCTTCAGGTTATGATCCGAACCCCCTCCAGTATTAAGTTGCAAGCAACCGATTATTGCTTTACGAACTGCATGTAAAGTAAACAATATGATTGTTCTGTGAACAAAGGATTGTTGTTTTCTCCCTAGTAGCAATAGCACATCTAGTACCTTAGAGATTTCGGTCACTTCCCTAGATTACCAGAGGCATGAACCCACTATCGAGCATAAATACTAACTCTTGGAGTTGCTAGCATCTACTTGGCCAAGATAGCTACTAACAACGGAAAGCATGCAAGATCACAAATAACAAAGACATGATAGAATCAATAATCAATCTGAAATAGCATCTTAATATCCATCGGATCCCCGCAAACACAACATGTATGAATTACAAATAGATGATCTTGATCATGAATGGAGCTCACAAGATCTAAACATGAAAGCACAAAGGAGGAGAATCCAGCCATCTAGCTACTACATGGATCCGTAGTCCAAGGATGAACTACTCACGCATCACACCGGAGGCTTGCATGGTGATGAAGAAGGCCTCCAGGGTGAATTCCCCTCTCCGGCAGGGTGCCGGGAAGAGCTTCATATCCATCTCGATCTAGGGATGGAGATGACAGCGGCTACAGACTCTTTCATGGATTTTTGATCGGGTACTTAGGGTTTTTGTCCTGAGGGCAACTTATAGGTGGAACGAGAGGCCGAGAGGGTGCCGAGAGCGGCTACACCACCCCCTGGCGCGGGCTAGGCCTGGCCGCGCGGCTAGGTGGTGTGGTGGCTCCTGCCCTTCTCATCTCAGATCTCATCACTTGATCCCTTCCAGAAAATAGGCACTTTGGCTTTTGTCCCGTCCAATTCCGAGAATATTCATTTTTTGACTTTCCTGGAACCAAAAACAGCACAAAACAGGCAGTTGGCACGGTGGCTCTTGTTAATAGGTTAGTCCAAGAAATCATATGAAAAGTACTCCAAAGTTGGAACAAAACACAAGAAAGTGGATAAAACCAAGCATGAAACATCAAAAATTATAGATACATTTGCAATGTATTAGTTAACCACTAGCAGTCGCATATATGCAACACCAGAAAGCCATAGGTGTTCAATACGTAAAGTTTTTCAAACTAGATTATTGACTCTAGTGCAAGTGGGAGACTGGAGGGAATATGCCCGAGAGGCAATAATAAAGTGGTTATTATCTTATTCCATGTTTATGATAAATGTTTATTTTGCATGCTATAATTGTATTAATTCGAAACGTTATTACATGTGTGTTTAATAAACAAAATACAAATTTCCTAGTACTGCCTCTCATATAAACTAGCTTGTTGATTAACAAGATGATCAAGGTTTCCTGATCATGGACATTGGATGTTGTTAATAATGAGGTCACAACATTGGTGGAATGATGTGATGAACATTCATCCAAAGTATAGCATTACGATCAGAGTCATTATGTTTATATTGCGATAACATCATACGAAGTAATCTTAATCCTTAGACCATTTGATCATGTTAATTGCTAACATTGGAAAGAGTATCTTGATAACATCAAACATCACACCGTAACAGGGTGACTATAAAGGTGGGTTCAGTGCTACGAAGGTGTTATGTTGAGGATCATGGATCAAGAGTGGGATTTGTCCATCCCGATGAAGGATAGATATACTCTAGGCCCTCTCGATGATATCACATTGAAATAGCTTGCAAGCATGTGATGTGATCACTAGAATATTATATCACGGGAACGAGAAATGAGTGCATGTCGGTAACGAGATCAAACTAGGTATTTGGATGCCAATGATCGAATCTCGGACATGTAATATATCGCGATATAAAGGGATTTAGTTACGACGTTAAAGGTTCACACGATCACAAGAGTCATCGTTGAATATGTGGGAGTCAGTATGGATCTCCAGGTCCCGTTGCTCATTATTGATCGGAGAGGGGTCTTGATCATGTCTGCATTATTCGCGAACCGTAGGGTGACACACTTAAGGGATACCGACACCATTTGGAGCAAATATGTTTCAGATAAAGATTTAAGAAAGCGCTGGAATGATTTCAATAGACACCGAAACTGTTTCGGGTGAAATTGCTGAAATTGGTTTTGCATGTAATATTGAAATGTTGCAGGGGGTTTTATGTGAATGTTTGTTAGTTAAAGTAATTAACAAAATTCTGAATAAAATTAATAAAAGAGTTTTATTAAATGAGAGAGCATTAAATTTGGAGAAATTTAATGCATTTAAAGTTGAGACTTTAAAAGAGAATGTGAAGGGGCATTTTAATGTGGAGGGGTTACCACCACATGAATGGGGGAGGTGAAGGGACACCCTTCCCTCCTCCTATAAAAGGCCCCCCTCTCACTCCTTATTCCCCACACCTCCTCGTGAAGGATCTCTCTCCCCCTCTAGTATTATTCCCCCATGGTCTCGGATTAGCGAGATACATGTTCCTGGTGGCTTTATCTGGAAAGGAGTTGCTGCTTTGCTGGAGCGAGGGACGGAGGTTGTCGGGGTACCGGACGTGTGTGCGATCACGGATGCACCGCTGCATTGTGGTGCTGGACTTGGTGGTGCTGGACTTGCTGGAGCTGGATCTGATGGACGTGCTAGAGCTGGACCTGCTGGACTTCATCACGATATTGAGATCAACAAGTGTACGACTACATCATCCACGAGTTCCAACTCGTTAACAAAGCTTTGTTGTCTTTGAGGGTAAGTTCTCTATCGGTGTATATCCACCCGCTGTTTGTATCTAGTAGATAGATCCTGGCGTATAGTTCCCATCGTAGGAAATTTTCTGTTTTCTATGCTGCGAACCCAACAGATCCATGTGTGGTTTGTTTAGAAGAGCACACATGCAATGACTCTAGCTGTGGTTCATGAAAAGAACACACATTCAATGACACTGATGGATTCATGTGTGGTTCATGAAACGAATAGACATGCAATGACACTGGTGGATCCTTATGTGGTTTGTTTAGAGGAACAAACATGCAATGACACTGGGTGTGGTTCATGAAAAGAACAGACATGCAATGACACTGGTGGATCCATGTGTGGTTCATGAGAAGAACACACATCCAATGACACTGGCTATGGTTCATGAGAAGAACACACATGCAATGACACTGGTGGATCCTTATGTGGTTTGTTTAGAAGAACACACATGCAATGACTCTAGCTGAGGTTCATGAAAAGAACACACATGCAATGACACTGGTGGATCCATGCATGGTTTATAAGAAGAACACACATGCAATGACACTAGGTGGATCCATGTGTGGTTTGTGAAAAGAACTGACATGCAATGACTCTAGGTGGATCCTTGTGTGGTTTGTTTAGAGGAACATACATGCAATGACACTAGGTGTGGTTCATGAAAATAATAGACATGCAATGACACTGGTGGATCCTTATGTGATTTGTTTAGAAGAACACGCATGCAATGACTCTAGCTATGGTTCATGAAAATAACACACATGCAATGACACTGGGGATCCTTATGTGGTTTGTTTAGAAGAACAAACATGCAATGAAAATGGTGGATCCTTATGTGGTTTGTGAGAAGAACAGACATGCAATGACACTGGCAGTGGTTTATGACAAGAACATACATGCAATGACACTGGTGGATACATGTGTGGTTTGTGAAAAGAACAGACATGCAATCACACTAGGTGGATCCATGTGTGGTTTATGGAAAGAACAGACATGCAATGACTAGCTGTGGTTCATGAAAAGAACACACATGCAATGACACTGGTGGATCCATGTGTGGTTTGTGAAAAGAACAGACATGCAATCACACTAGGTGGATCCATGTGTGGTTTGTTTAGAAGAACACACATGCAATGACTCTAGCTGTGGTTTATGAAAATAACACACATGGAATGACACTGGTGCATCCCTGTGTGGTTCATGAAAAGAACAGACATGCAATGACACTGGTGGATCCTTATGTGGTTTGTTTAGAGGAACAGACAAGCAATGACATTGGGTGTGGTTCATGAAAAGAACAGACATGCAATGACACTAGTGGATCCATGTGTGGTTTATGAGAAGAACGGACATGCAATGACACTAGTGGATCCATGTGTGGTTCCTGAAAAGAACTGACATGCAATGACTCTACCTATGGTTCATGAAAAGAACAAACATGCAATGACACTGGTGGATCCATATGTGGTTTGTGAAAAGAACTGACATGCAATGACTCTAGGTGGATCCTTGTGTGGTTTGTTTAGAGGAACAGACATGCAATGAAACTGGGTGTTGTTCATGAAAAGAATAGACATACAATGACACTAGCTGTGGTTCATGAAAAGAACACACATGCAATGACACTAGCTGTGGTTCATGAAAAGAACACACATGCAATGACACTGGGTGTTGTTCATGAAAAGAACAGACATGCAATGACTCTAGCTGTGGTTCATGAAAAGAACACACATGCAATGACACTGGTGGATCCATGTGTGGTTTGTGAAAAGAACTGACATGCAATGACTCTAGGTGGATCCTTGTGTGGTTTGTTTAGAGGAACATACATGCAATGACACTGGGTGTTGTTCATGAAAATAATAGACATGCAATGACACTGGTGGATCCATATGTGGTTTGTTTAGAAGAACACACATGCAATGACTCTAGCTATGGTTCATGAAAAGAACACACATGCAATGACACTGGGGATCCTTATGTGGTTTGTTTAGAAGAACAGACGTGCAATGACACTGGTGGATCCTTATGTGGTTTGTGAGAAGAACAGACATGCAATGACACTGGATGTGGTTCATGACAAGAACACACATGCAATGACACTAGTGGACTACATGTGTGGTTTGTGAAAAGAACAGACATGAAATCACACTAGGTGGACCCATGTGTGGTTTGTGGAAAGAACAGACATGCAATGACTCTAGTTGTGATTCATGAAAAGAACACACATGCAATGACTCTAGCTGTGGTTCATGAAAAGAACACACATGCAATGACAATGGTGGATCTATGTGTGGTTTGTGAAAAGAAGAGACATGCAATCACACTAGGTGGATCCATGTGTGGTTTGTTTAGAAGAACACACATGAAATGACTCTAGCTGTGGTTCATGAAAAGAACACGCATGCAATGACACTGGTGGATCCATGTGTGGTTCATGAAAAGAACAGACATGCAATGACACTGGTGGATCCTTATGTGGTTTTTTTAGAGGAACAGACATGCAATGACACTGGTGTGGTTCATGAAAAGAACATACATGCAATGACACTGGTGGATCCATGTGTGGTTCATGAGAAGAACACACATCCAATAACACTGGCTGTGGTTCATGAGAAGAACTCACATGCAATGACACTGGTGGATCCTTATGTGGTTTGTTTAGAAGAACACACGTGCAATGACTCTAGCTGAGGTTCATGAAAAGAACACACATGCAATGACACTGGTGGATCCATGTGTGGTTTATGAGAAGAACACACATGCAATGACACTAGGTGGATCCATATGTGGTTTGTTTAGAGGAACAGACATGCAATGACACTAGGTATGGTTCATGAAAAGAACAGACATGCAATGACACTGGTGGATCCATGTGTGGTTTGTGGAAAGCACAAACATGCAATGACTCTAGCTGTGGTTCATGAAAAGAACATGCATGCAATGAAACTTGGTGGATCCATGTGTGGTTCATGAGAAGAACACACATCCAATGACACTGGTGGATCCTTATGTGGTTTGGGAGAAGAACAGACATGCAATAACACTGGCTGTGGTTCATGAGAAGAACAGACATGCAATGACACTGGTGGATCCTTATGTGGTTTGTTTAGAGGAACAGACATGCAATGACACTAGGTGGAGCCATGTGTGGTTTGTGGAAAGAACAGACATGCAATGACTCTAGCTGTGGTTCATGAAAAGAACACACATGAAATGACACTGGTGGATCCATGTGTGGTTTGTGAAAAGAAGAGACATGCAATCACACTAGGTGGGTCCATGTGTGGTTTGTTTAGAGGAACAGACATGCAATGACACTGGGTGTGGTTCATGAAAAGAATGCAATGACACTGGTGGATCCTTATGTGGTTTGTTTAGAGGAACAGGCATGCAATGACACTGGGTGTGGTTCATGAAAAGAACAGACATGCAATGACACTGGTGGATCCATATGTGGTTTGTGAAAAGAACAGACATGCAATCACACTTGGTGGATCCATGTGTGGTTCATGAGAAGAACAGACATGCAATGACACTGGTGATATGTGGGTTGTGAAAAGAACAGACATGCAATGACTCTAACTATGGTTAATGAAAAGAGTAGACATGCAATCAGACTGGTGGATCCATGTGTGGTTTATGAGAAGAACACACATCCAATGAACTCTAGTGGATCTAGCTTGGCATAATTTGATGTATGCCATGATGTATTTCATTGTACAAGACACTTTCCATTTTTATACTACTCAGTTTTGCCCTTGGTTTTATGTGGTACTATTTAGTTTTGCCCCCTCTCTCTATTTTCCATACAAGCCCAAACTTGTGCTCACCCTGTCTGCTACTCCCTAATTGGTTGTCACAGTTGTCACACGGATCGTGCGCACCAACCGTTGATTATGTGCGATCCAACGATGTCCGTTGCACACGTCGTGCCCTTCACAGTACAGCGTGAGACATCACGGACGTCTCCCTCAGTGAGACTTCTACAGGAAGGAACACGATGCCGTCCATGGAAAAAGTCGTCGAGCGGTAATGTCAAGTTTAATCAAGTCTGAAAAGCCTACTACTGCTACTACAACACATGCATAGGGCAACGGGGTCATCGAGCGCACGGTTGTCGACGGGACGCTGCAATTTATTGCCACTTGATTTTAATAAGACATATCCCATTTTTACGCAACACTCTCAATCTCACTTCCAACTGGGCCCTACCGCTAGTAACTTCTATGAGTCAAGGGCCCCCCTCGAGTAGATCTAACGTTGCTAGAAATTGGTTCCATGCCACTTGCATGCAGTGGAATCGAGGTCTGCCATGCGCGTGTTTTCAATGTAGCTCTAAAGTGGAGATCGTGGCTGTTTCAAAAAAAGGGAACCCAAAAAAAGGGTGGAGATCATGGTAGCCCCCCGCCCCCCGCCCACCACACGTGTCCACTCGAGGACTACGAACGGTCCCGTGTTTATAACCCCCCTCGACCTTCTTCTTCCATGAGCTCATGTCATTTTCCCCTAGTCTGTCTAGTCCCAAGACCTCAATCTACACCTACCGCATGCACCGAAGCTCCCTCGCTTGCACTACCTCCTTCCCTTGGTGCGCCATGAAGCGTACGCGTGGAGACGAGCCGGAGGTGAAGCCAGTTGAAGGCGCAGCAGCAGATGGCTCGGTCGTCGTCAAGTAGGCGGAGGGTGCGAACTCATCCGTCCAGCCAGTAGCCGTTGCCGCCGAGCAGCAGGTGGTAGCCTTCGCCGCCGAGCAGCAGGTAGTATCCGTCGCCACCGAGCAGCAGGTGGCCGACAACGTCATGGACGACAACATCATGGTGCCAACGGTAGATCTGGATGGGGGCAGGCGGCAGGCGGAAGCAATCCGGTGCTCTACATCAACAACCCCATCGCCGCACAAGAAATCTTAGACACAGTCACGGAGAATGACGAGTTCGAGGAGGAGGTCCCTGATGAGGAGTCTGAGGTACTACATTGCTAGCTTCTCTAGTCGTAGCCACAGTTTTCACTATTCATACATAGGATTTGCTCAATCGTGTACAAATTCTTTTGCTCTTGAAGTAGGGTAGTATATATATGGTTCGATCGGTCGATTGATGCATCTTCCATCTAGTCACAAAACCCCAATTTTCTCATCTGCCATCTAGTTGAGTTTGCTAGTTGAGTGTTGATTTCGATACACAGTAGTCCTATAACATTACATTTCTATTCCTTACTGAGCCCAATGATTCAATTTTGCCCCAAAATAGTGCAAGGGCATCTGATGGTGTCATTTTCTTAGGGATGGTTAGTGAACCTCAGGCAGCAATGCACATAAACAATATAGGTTGTGCTGTTGGTATTTTGGTTCTCTGACTCCATCGCTGGAAAAAATGAGGCCCTAATTGTTTTCTCATATGGAGCCTATATATATAATCTTTGTATTGTTTCTGATCTATGAATCTGTTGTATGATGCATATGTATATCTCTGAATATTGTTTTGTACGATTACATTTCAATTTCTTATTTTGGCCAATGATTCAAATTTGCCCCAAAGAGAGGCAGACACATTCGTGTCAGATTTTTTCAGGGATGAGCGAGCGAACCTGGGGCCATGTACAAGATCAATATAAGTTGTGCAATTGTTACTTGGTTCTCTTACGCCATCTCTTTAGAAACTTATGAGGCCGCAATCTTTATTCTACATTCATAGAACTATGATATTTGAATTATCTATTCCATGCATTCATAGTGTATAAGAATTACATTTTAGTTTGTCACCAAGGCCGATGATTGAAATTTGCCCCAAAAGAGTTCAAGGGGAGACACGTATGATGGTGTCGTGTTTTAGGGATGGGTTGGTGAACCTGAGGCGGCAATGCCCACAAACAATATAGGTTGTGCTGTTAGTACTTTGGTTCTCCAACTCCATCTCTGAAACAAATTATGATGCCCTTGATTTATTCTCATATGGAACTACATAAATGATCCTTGATTTGTTTATGATCTTTTAATCATTGATATGATGCATATGTATATGAATGGTTTTGATCATAAGTATTTTTAACATGCACCTGAAGATAAATTGTTTGGTTTTTTATTTATAATTACAATATTTAGGCTTGTTTTCGTACCTGACTATGTATATCCCTGAATATTGTTTTGTACGATTACATTTCAATTTCTTATTGTGGCCAATGATTCAAATTTGCCCTAAAGAGAGGCAGACAGATTGGTGTCAGATTTTTTCAGGGATGAGTTAGCGAACCTGGGGCCATGTACAAGATCAATATGAGCTGTGCAAGTGTTACTTGGTTCGCTTACGCCATCCCTGTAGAAACTTATGAGGCCACAATATTTATTCTACATTCATAGAACTATGATATTCCAATTATCTATTCCATGCATTCATAGTGTATAAGAATTACATTTTAGTTTGTCATAGAGATCGATGATTGAAATTTGTGCCCCAAAAGAGTTCAAGGGGAGGCACGTATGATGGTGTCGTGTTTTAGGGATGGTTTGGTGAACGTGAGACAGCAATGCACACAAACAATATAGGTTGTGCTGTTGGTACTTTGGTTCGCCAACTCCATCTTTGAAACAAATTATGAGGCCCTAGATTTATTCTCATATGGAACTACATATATGATCCTTGAATTCTTTCTGATCTTTGAATGATTGGTATGATGCATATGTATATGAATGGTCTTGATCATAAGTATTTTTAACATGTACCTGAAGATTAATTATTTGGTTTTTTATTTATAATTACAATATTTAGGCTTGTTTTTGTACCTGACTATGTATATCCCTGAATAATGTTTTGTACCATTACATTTCAATTTCTTATTGTGGCCAATGATTCAAATTTGTCCCAAAAGAGAGGCAGACACATTGGTGTCAGATGTTTTTAGGGATGAGTTAGTGAACCTGGGGCGATGTACAACAACATTATAGGTTGTGCAATTGTTACTTGGTTCACTGACTCCATCCCTGAAGAAACTTATGAGGCCCCTAGATTTATCCTACATTCACTCTGATGCAATTATTTGTCATTGTGTTGAGATGAAATGACATATGAACCGATCAAACTATTGCTGAGATGCTTTATCTTTGATATCCATGGATATATTGTCTTACATATACATGTTGTCAATTCTTGAGTTGTAATACAATTCAATCATATGTATGAGTTCTAAGTTATGTTCTTAAAAATCAACAGGAGGATGATGATGAAGTGGACGATAGCAAGGTATCCAGGGACAACAAGAGCCGCTACGTGCTGAGGCGGTTACGGTGTGGGCTAATCCGTTTCCACCATAGGGGGAGACTGTTTTGCCCATTCTGTGGCGGAGCAATCAACATGGACCTCAATAGCATGATCCAGCACGTGGAGGGCGTTAAGAGGCGGAGGCGTGCATAGGCTGATTACCTTGGCACGGCACGCAGCCTACGGCAAATTCCTCCGGGAGTATGTCAGGACTGGCCTGTATCCCATCGACTAGGTTCCTCCTGCTGATAAACCCCTGCCCTGCTAGGCGTCTCCGTGTCCCGGCCTCCTGCTGCCGCCCCTGCTTTTATTTTGTTTTAGTTAATTATTACCTGTGTGTGGCATGTAAGACAATATATCTGTGGTGTCTCTGGTGAACCTTCTATATTAATCTACTCCTTTATATGGAGTGCCTTAAAATTTCTAGTGTTCAATTATATTACTGATCATGCTCATGCACACTACAAAATATTTCTAGTGCTCGATTATATTATAATTATCAAGGAATACATCAACAAGTTAAATTGGTTGAAATTTTGTATTGAAGTAACTAAATGATCTCACATCGGCGGTGGACGTTGGCAGAAGCCGAAGGCATCAGCCGAATACCTTGGAGCGGCACGCAGTCTTCAGCAAATTCCTTGCAGGTTCAACAACGGGTTGCTGCCGCCCAACTCCGAATTCGCTTATAGGTCTAACTTGATAGAACTTGAGCTACCATAGAGACCTCGGCAGAGGTGGCAGAATTGGTGCGGATGCAACCACAGCGACGGTGAGCTCGGATTCTAGAGGAAGAAAACAGAACCGAGCATGGTCGACATGGTGACAGATCTCACCGGGAACCAATTCTCGTCCCCGCACCATGCCATGGGTGCATCCATGGTGAGGGCGAGCTCCGACTCGAGATGGGGAGGAGAGGAGGGCCGAGCAGGTACATCACGTCCCAGCTTTGCGCCATGCCCGCGACCACAGATTGCCGCTCAAGGGAAGAAGAAGATGCGTAATGGATGCAGGCGCCAACGCTGCAAGCCTACAGGGAGGAGAGTTGGGCCGAGCAGGTTTTTCCACATCCCAGCTTCGCGCCATGGCTGCGACGCCCCACAGATTGTCGCTCTGGGGAAGAAGAATACGCGTAATGGATGCAGGCGCCAACGCTGCAAGAATAATTGATACCTAAACGACGGGAGCGACATAACGGCGAGAACTGACAGGGGGGTCCAACTTGACGGCCGTTAGCCTGATTTTTTGTATTGAAACATAAAGTTGAATTCATGCCGAAAAAGACCCTCTGAGTATTTGGCACACCAACTTTAGTCATCCTGGCTGATTTCAGGGAACTTGGGTACCGTGTTGCCTGGGCGCCCCAACTTTCGGGCCACAAAATGATATTCTCCACTCAATTGGGTGTGGTTATGCAACGTCAGCCACACTGGTGCTCTATTGCATGTGGTAGATGCATTCCAACATGTTCCTAGGCTTTCTGACCACGGTCTGACACATGGAGTGTCATTGCATGTGTTCTTTTCCAAACCACAATGATCCACATGACCACACACACTCAACTAGGTGTGGTAATGCAACCTCTGCCACACTAATTCTCTATTGCATGTGGAAGATGTATTCCAACATGTTCCTAGCCTTTCTGACCAAGTTCTGACACATGGAGTGTCATTGCATGTGTTCTTTTCCGAATAACAATGATCCACATGAACCCACACACACTCTACTAGGTTCTGTGATGCAACCTCTGCCACACTGGTGCTCTACTGCATGTGGCATATGCATTCCAACATGTTCCTAGGCTTTCTGACCATGGTCTGACACATGGAGTGTCTTTGCATGTCTACTTTTCCAAGTAACAATGATCCACATGACCACACACACACTCAACTAGGTTCTGTGATGCAACCTCTACCACACTGGTACTCCATTGCATGTGGCAGATGCATTCCAACATGTTCCTGGGATTTCTGACCATGGTCTGACACATGGAGTGTCATTGCATGTGTTTTTTCCAAATCACAATGATCCACGTGACCACACACACTCAACTGTGTGTGGTGATGCAACCTCTGCCACATTGATGCACCATTTCATGTGGCAGCTGCATTGCAACATGTTCCTGGTCTTTTTGACAATGGTCTAACACATGGAGTGTCATTGCATGTTTTTTCCAAACCACAATGATCCACATGACCACACAGACTCAATTTGGTGTGGTGATGGAACCTCTGGCACACTGGTGCTCCATTGCATGTGGCAGTTGCATTCTAACTTGTTTTGGGCTTTCTGACCATGGTCTGACACATGGAATGTCATTCATGTGTTCTTTTCCAAACCACAATGATCCACATGACCACACACACTCAACTAGGTGTGGTGACGCAACTTCTGCCAGACTGGTGCTACATTGCATGTGGCAGATGCATTCCAACATGTTCCTGGGCTTTCTTACCTTGTTCTGACACATGGAGTGTCATTGCATGTGTTCTTTTACAAACCACAATGATCCACATGACCACACACACTCAACTGTGTGTGGTGATGCAACCTCTGCCACACTAGTGCTCCATTGCATGTGTCAGCTGCATTCCAACATGTTCCTGGGATTTCTGACCATGGTCTGACACATGGAGTGTCATTGCATGTGTTCTTTTCCAAACCGCAATGATCCACATGACCACACACACTCAACTTGGTGTGGTGGTGCAACCTCTGCCACACTAGTGCTCCATTGCATGTGGAATATGCATTCCAATGTTTTCCTGGGCTTTCTGACAATGGTCATACACATGGAGTGTCATTTGATGTGTTATTTTCCAGACCACAATGATCCACATGACCACACACACTCAATTGGGTGTGGTGATGCAACCTCTGCCACACTGGTGCTCCTTTTCATGTGGCAGCTATATTCCAACATGTTTCTGGGCTTTCTGACCATGGTCTGACACATGGAGTGTCATTGCATGTGTCCTTTTCCAAAACACAATGATCCACATGACCACACACACACTCAACTAGGTTCTATGATGCAACCTCTACCACACTGGTACTCCATTGCATGTGGCAGATCCATTCCAATATGTTCCTAGGATTTCTGACCATGGTCTAACACATGGCGTCTCATTGCATGTGTTTTTTCCAAACCACAATGATCCACATGACCACACACACTCAAATGGGTTCGGTGATGCAACTTCTGCCACACTAGTGCTCCATAGCATGTGTCAGCTGCATTCCAACATGTTCCTAGGCTTTCTGACCATGGACTGACACATGGAGTGTCTTTGCATGTGTTCTTTTCCAAACCACAATGATCCACATGACCACACACACTCAACTAGGTGTGGTGACACAACCTCTGCCACACTGGTGCTCCATTGCATGTGGCAGATGCATTCCAACATGTTCCTGGGCTTTCTTACAACGTTCTGACACATGGAGTGTCATTGAATGTGTTCTTTTCCAAACCACAATGATCCACATGACCACACACACTCAACTGCGTGTGGTGATGCAACCTTTGCCACACTAGTGCTCCATTGAATGTGTTAGCTGCATTCCAACATGTTCAAGGGATTTCTGACCATGGTCTGACACATGGATTGTCTTTGCATGTGTTCTTTTCCAAACCACAATGATCCAAATGACCACACACACTCAACTGGGTGTGGTGGTGCAACCTCTGCCACACTAGTGCTCCATTGCACGTGGAATATGCATTCCAACGTTTTCCTGGGCTTTCTAACAATGGTCATACACATGGAGTGTCATTTGATATGTTATTTTCCAAACCACAATGATCCACATGACCACACAGACTCAACTTGGTGTGGTGATGCAACCTCTGGCACACTAGTGCTCCATTGCATGTGGCAGTTGCATT
The DNA here is from genome assembly GCA_023614405.1 of Avena insularis. Lineage (NCBI taxonomy): Eukaryota > Viridiplantae > Streptophyta > Magnoliopsida > Poales > Poaceae > Avena > Avena insularis. The sequence continues at coordinate 331,857,434 of CM042688.1, forward strand.
CTAACTTGTTTTGGGCTTTCTAACCATCGTCTGACACATGGAGTGTCATTCATGTGTTCTTTTCCAAACGACAATGATCCACATGACCACACACACTCAACTAGGTGTGGTGACGCAACTTCTGCCACACTGGTGCTCCATTGCATGTGGCAGATGCATTCCAACATGTTCCTGGGCTTTCTTACCACGTTCTGACACATGGAGTGTCATTGCATGTGTTCTTTTACAAACCACAATGATCCACATGACCACACACACTCAACTGGGGGTGGTGATGCAACCTCTACCACACTAGTGCTCCATTGCATGTGTCAGCTGCATTCCAACATGTTCTTGGGATTTCTGACCATCGTATGACACATGGAGTGTCATTGCATGTGTTCTTCTCCAAACAACAATGATCCAAATGACCACACACACTCAACTGGGTGTGGTGGTGCAACCTCTGCCACACTATTGCTCCATTGCACGTGGAATATGCATTCCAACGTTTTCCTGGGCTTTCTAACAATGGTCATACACATGGAGTGTCATTTGATATGTTATTTTCCAAACCACAATGATCCAAATGACCACACACACTCAATTGGGTGTGGTGATGCAACCTCTGCCACACTGGTGCTCCATTTCATATGGCACCTGTATTCCAACATGTTTCTGGGCTTTCTGACCATGGTCTGAAACGTGGAGTGTCATTGCATGTGTCCTTTTCCAAAAAACAATGATCCACATGACCACACACACTCAACTAGGTTCTATGATGCAACCTCTACCACACTGGTAGTCCATTGCATGTGGCAGATCCATTCCAATATGTTCCTAGGATTTCTGACCATGGTCTGACACATGGAGTGTCATTGCATGTGTTTTTTCCAAACCACAATGATCTACATGTCCACACACACTCAAATGGGTATGGTGATGCAACCTCTGCCACACTAGTGCTCCATTGCATGTGTCAGCAGCATTCCAACATGTTCCTGGGCTTTCTGACCATGGACTGACACATGGAGTGTCTTTGCATGTGTTCTTTTCCAAACCACAATGATCCACATGATCAAACACACTCAACTGGGTGTGGTGGTGCAAGATCTGCCACACTAGTGCTCTGTTGCATGTGGAATATGCATTCCAACATGTTCCTAGGCTTTTTGACAAGGTTAGACACATGGAGTGTTATTTTGATGTATTATTTTCCAAACCACAATGATCCAGATGACCACACATACTCAATTGGGTGTGGTGATGGAACCTCTTCCACACTTGTCCTCTATTGCATGTGGCAGAAGCATCCCAAAATATTCCTAGGCTTTCTGACCAAGGTCTAACACATGGAGTGTCATTGCATGTATTCTTTTCCAAACCACAAGTATCCACATGACCACACACACTCAACTGTGTGTGGTGATGCAACCTCTGCCACATTGGTGCAATATTTCATGTGGCAGCTGCATTCCAACATATTCTTGATCTTTTTGAAAATGGTCTCACACATTTAGTGTCATTGCATTTTTTTCCAAACCACAATGATGCACATGACCACACAGACTCAACTCGGTGCGGTGATGCAACCTCTGCCACACTGGTGCGCCATTGCATGTGTCAGCTGCATTCCAACATGTTCCTGAGATTTCTGACCATGGACTGACACATGGAGTGTCTTTGCATGTGTTCTTTTCCAAACCACAATGATCCACATGACCACACACACTCAACTAGGTGTGGTGACACAACCTCTGCCACACTGGTGCTCCATTGCATGTGGCAGATGCATTCCAACATGTTCCTGGGCTTTCTTACAACGTTCTGACACACGGAGTGTCATTGAATGTGTTCTTTTCCAAACCACAATGATCCACATGACCACACACACTCAACTGCGTGTGGTGATGCAACCTTTGCCACACTAGTGCTCCATTGAATGTGTTAGCTGCATTCCAACATGTTCAAGGGATTTCTGACCATGGTCTGACACATGGATTGTCTTTGCATGTGTTCTTTTCCAAACCACAATGATCCAAATGACCACACACACTCAACTGGGTGTGGTGGTGCAACCTCTGCCACACTAGTGCTCCATTGCACGTGGAATATGCATTCTAACGTTTTCCTGGGCTTTCTAACCACGGTCATACACATGGAGTGTCATTTGATATGTTATTTTCCAAACCACAATGATCCAAATGACCACACACACTCAATTGGGTGTGGTGATGCAACCTCTGCCACACTGGTGCTCCATTTCATATGGCACCTGTATTCCAACATGTTTCTGGGCTTTCTGACCATGGTCTGACACGTGGAGTGTCATTGCATGTGTCCTTTTCCAAAAAAAACAATGATCCACATGACCACACACACTCAACTAGGTTCTATGATGCAACCTCTACCACACTGGTAGTCCATTGCATGTGGCAGATCCATTCCAATATGTTCCTAGGATTTCTGACCATGGTCTGACACATGGAGTGTCATTGCATGTGTTTTTTCCAAACCACAATGATCTACATGTCCACACACACTCAAATGGGTATGGTGATGCAACCTCTACCACACTAGTGCTCCATTGCATGTGTCAGCTGCATTCCAACATGTTCCTGGGTTTTCTGACCATGGACTGACACATGGAGTGTCTTTGCATGTGTTCTTTTCCAAACCACAATGATCCACATGATCAAACACACTCAACTGGGTGTGGTGGTGCAAGATCTGCCACACTAGTGCTCTGTTGCATGTGGAATATGCATTCCAACATGTTCCTAGGCTTTTTGACAAGGGTTAGACACATGGAGTGTTATTTTGATGTATTATTTTCCAAACCACAATGATCCAGATGACCACACATACTCAATTGGGTGTGGTGATGGAACCTCTTCCACACTTGTCCTCTATTGCATGTGGCAGAAGCATCCCAACATATTCCTAGGCTTTCTGACCAAGGTCTAACACATGGAGTGTCATTGCATGTATTCTTTTCCAAACCACAAGTATCCACATGACCACACACACTCAACTGTGTGTGGTGATGCAACCTCTGCCACATTGGTGCAATATTTCATGTGGCAGCTGCATTCCAACATATTCTTGATCTTTTTGAAAATGGTCTCACACATTTAGTGTCATTGCATTTTTTTCCAAACCACAATGATGCACATGACCACACAGACTCAACTCGGTGCGGTGATGCAACCTCTGCCACACTGGTGCGCCATTGCATGTGTCAGCTGCATTCCAACATGTTCCTAGGCTTTCTGACCATGGTCTGACACATGGAGTGTCTTTGCATGTGTTCTTTTCCAAACCACAATGATCCACATGACCACACACACTCAACCGGGTGTGGTGGTGTAACCTCTGCCACACTGGTGCTCCATTGCATGTGGAATATGCATTCCAATATGTTCATGTGCTTTCTGACCATGGTCTAACACATGGAGTGTCGTTGCATGTGTTATTTTCCAAACCACAATGATCCACATGACCACGTACACCCAACTGGGTGTGGTAATGCAACCTCTGCCACACTGGTGCTCTACTGCATGTGGCATATGCATTCCAACATGTTCCTAGGCTTTCTGACCAAGGTCTGACACATGGAGTGTCTTTGCATGTCTACTTTTCCAAGTAACAATGATCCACATGACCACACACACACTCAACTAGGTTCTCTGATGCAACCTCTACCACACTGGTACTCCATTGCATGTGGCAGATGCATTCCAACATGTTCCTGGGATTTCTGACCATGGTCTGACACATGGAGTGTCATTGCATGTGTTTTTTCCAAATCACAATTATCCACGTGACCACACACACTCAACTGTGTGTGGTGATGCAACCTCTGCCACATTGATGCACCATTTCATGTGGCAGCTGCATTGCAACATGTTCCTGGTCTTTTTGACAATGGTCTAACACATGGAGTGTCATTGCATGTTTTTTTCCAAACCACAATGATCCACATGACCACACAGACTCAATTTGGTGTGGTGATGCAACCTCTGGCACACTGGTGCTCCATTGCATGTGGCAGTTGTATTCTAACTTGTTTTGGGCTTTCTGACCATGGTCTGACACATGGAGTGTCATTCATGTGTTCTTTTCCAAACCACAATGATCCACATGACCACACACACTCAACTAGGTGTGGTGACGCAACTTCTGCCAGACTGGTGCTGCATTGCATGTGGCAGATGCATTCCAACATGTTCTTGGGCTTTCTTACCTTGTTCTGACACATGGAGTGTCATTGCATGTGTTCTTTTACAAACCACAATGATCCACATGACCACACACAGTCAACTGGGTGTGGTGATGCAACCTCTGCCACACTAGTGCTCCATTGCATGTGTCAGCTGCATTCCAACATGTTCCTGGGATTTCTGACCATGGTCTGACACATGGAGTGTCATTGCATGTGTTCTTTTCCAAACCGCAATGATCCACATGACCACACACACTCAACTTGGTGTGGTGGTGCAACCTCTGCCACACTAGTGCTCCATTGCATGTGGAATATGCATTCCAATGTTTTCCTGGGCTTTCTGACAATGGTCATACACATGGAGTGTCATTTGATGTGTTATTTTCCAGACCACAATGATCCACATGACCACACACACTCAATTGGGTGTGGTGATGCAACCTCTGCCACACTGGTGCTCCATTTCATGTGGCAGCTATATTCCAACATGTTTCTGGGCTTTCTGACCATGGTCTGACACATGGAGTGTCATTGCATGTGTCCTTTTCCAAATAATAATGATCCACATGACCACACACCCACTCAACAAGGTTCTATGATGCAACCTCTACCACACTAGTACTCCATTGCATGTGGCAGATCCATTTCAATATGTTCCTAGGATCTCTGACCATGGTCTGACACATGGAGTGTCATTGCATGTGTTTTTTCCAAACCACAATGATCCACATGACCACACACACTCAAATGGGTGTGGTGATGCAACCTCTGCCACACTAGTGCTCCATTGCATGTGTCAGCTGCATTCCAACATGTTCCTGGGCTTTCTGACCATGGACTGACACATGGACTATCTTTGCATGTGTTCTTTTCCAAACCACAATGATCCACATGACCACACGCACTCAACTGGTGTGGTGGTGCAACCTCTGCCACACTAGTGCTCTGTTGCATGTGGCATATGCATTCCAACATGTTCCTGGGATTTCTGACAATGGTCAGACACATTGAGTGTCATTTGATGTGTTATTTTCCAAACCACAATGATCTACATGACCACACACACTCAATTGGGTTTGGTTATGCAATGTCTACCACACTTCTGCTCTATTGCATGTGGCAGATGCATTCCAACATATTCTTAGGCTTTCTGACCAAGCTCTGACACATGGAGTGTCATTGCATGTGTTCTTTACCAAACCACAAGTATCCACATGACCACACACACTCAACTGTGTGTGGTGAAGCAACCTCTGCCACATTGATGCACTATTTCATGTGGCAGCTGCATTCCAATATATTCCTGATCTTTTTGACAATGGTCTAACACATTGAGTGTCATTGCATTTTTTTCCAAACCACAATGATCCACATGACCACACAGACTCAACTAGGTGCGGTGATGCAACCTCTGCCACACTAGTCCTCCATTGCATGTGTCAGCTGCATTCCAACATGTTCCTGGGCTTTCTGACCATGGTCTGTCACATGGAGTGTCTTTGCATGTGTTCTTTTACAAACCACAATGATCCACATGACCACACACACTCAACTGGGTGTGGTGGTGCAACCTCTGCCACACTGGTGCTCCATTTCATGTGGAATATGCATTCCAACATGTTCATGGGCTTCTGACCATGGTCTAACACATGGAGTGTCATTGCATGTGTTCTTTTCCAAACCACAATGATCCACATGACCACATACACTCAACTCGGTGTGGTAATGCAACCTCTGCCACACTAGTGCTCTACTGCATGTGGCATATGCATTCCAACATGTTCCTAGGCTTTCTGACCAAGGTCTGATACATGGAGTATCATTGCATGTGTTCTTTTCCAAATAACAATGATCCACATGACCACACACACACTCAACTAGGTTCTGTGATGCATCCTCTACCACACCGGTACTCCATTGCATGTGGCAGATGCATTCCAACATGTTCCTGGGATTTTTGACCATGGTTTGACACATGGAGTGTCATTGCATGTGTTTTTTTTCAAATCACAATGATCCACATGACCACACACACTCAACTGTGTGGTGATGCAACCTCTGCCACATTGATGCACCATTTCATGTGGCAGCTGCATTCCAACATGTTCCTGGTCTTTTTGACAATGGTCTAACACATGGAGTGTCATTGCATGTTTTTTTCCAAAGCACAATGATCCACATGACCACACAGACTGAACTTGGTGTGGTGATGCAACCTCTGGCACACTGGTGCTCCATTGCATGTGGCAGTTGCATTCTAGCTTGTTTTGGCTTTCTGACTAAGGTCTGACACATGGAGTGTCATTGCATGTGTTCTTTTCCAAACCACAATGATCCACATGACTACACACACTCAACCGTGTGTGGTGATGCAACCTCTGCCACATTGGTGCACTATTTCATGTGGCGGCTGCATTCCAACATGTTCCTGATATTTTTGACAATGGTCTAACACATTGAGTGTCATTGCATTTGTTTTCCAAACCACAATGATCCACATGACCACACAGACTCAACTGGGTGCGGTGATGCAACCTCTGCCACACTGGTGCTCCATTGCAAGTGTCAGCTGCATTCCAACATGTTCCTGGGCTTTCTGACCATGGTTTGACACATGGAGTATCTTTGCATGTGTTCTTTTCCAAACCATAATGATCCACATGACCACACACACTCAACTGGGTGTGGTGGTGCAACCTCTGCCACACTAGTGCTCCATTGCATGTGGAATATGCATTCCAACATGTTCATGGGCTTTCTAACCATGGTCTAACACATGGAGTGTCATTGCATGTGTTATTTTCCAAACCACAATGATCCACATGACCACATACTCTCTACTTGTGTGGTAATGCAACCTCTGCCACACTGGTGCTCTACTGCATGTGGCATATGCATTCCAACATGTTCCTAGGTTTTCTGACTAAGGTCTGACACATGGAGTGTCAGTGCATGTGTTCTTTTCCAAATAACAATGATCCACATGACCACACACACACTAAACTAGGTTCTGTGATGCAACCTCTACCACACTGGTACTCCATTGCATGTGGCAGATGCATTCCAACATGTTCCTGGGATTTCTGACCATGGTCTGACACATGGAGTGTCATTGCATGTGTTTTTTCCAAATCACAATGATCCACGTGACCACACACACTCAACTATGTGTGGTGATGCAACCTCTCCCACATTGATGCACCATTTCATGTGGCAGCTGCATTCCAACATGTTCCTGGTCTTTTTGACAATGGTCTAACACATGGAGTGTCATTGCATGTTTTTTCCAAACCATAATGATCCACATGACCACACAGACTCAACTTGGTGTGGTGATGCAACCTCTGGCACACTAGTGCTCCATTGCATGTGGCAGTTGCATTCTAACTTGTTTTGGGCTTTCTAACCATCGTCTGACACATGGAGTGTCATTCATGTGTTCTTTTCCAAACGACAATGATCCACATGACCACACACACTCAACTAGGTGTGGTGACGCAACTTCTGCCACACTGGTGCTCCATTGCATGTGGCAGATGCATTCCAACATGTTCCTGGGCTTTCTTACCACGTTCTGACACATGGAGTGTCATTGCATGTGTTCTTTTACAAACCACAATGATCCACATGACCACACACACTCAACTGGGGGTGGTGATGCAACCTCTACCACACTAGTGCTCCATTGAATGTGTTAGCTGCATTCCAACATGTTCTTGGGATTTCTGACCATCGTATGACACATGGAGTGTCATTGCATGTGTTCTTCTCCAAACAACAATGATCCAAATGACCACACACACTCAACTGGGTGTGGTGGTGCAACCTCTGCCACACTAGTGCTCCATTGCACGTGGAATATGCATTCCAACGTTTTCCTGGGTTTCTAACAATGGTCATACACATGGAGTGTCATTTGATATGTTATTTTCCAAACCACAATGATCCAAATGACCACACACACTCAATTGGGTGTGGTGATGCAACCTCTGCCACACTGGTGCTCCATTTCATATGGCACCTGTATTCCAACATGTTTCTGGGCTTTCTGACCATGGTCTGACACGTGGAGTGTCATTGCATGTGTCCTTTTCCAAAAAAAACAATGATCCACATGACCACACACACTCAACTAGGTTCTATGATGCAACCTCTACCACACTGGTAGTCCATTGCATGTGGCAGATCCATTCCAATATGTTCCTAGGATTTCTGACCATGGTCTGACACATGGAGTGTCATTGCATGTGTTTTTTCCAAACCACAATGATCTACATGTCCACACACACTCAAATGGGTATGGTGATGCAACCTCTACCACACTAGTGCTCCATTGCATGTGTCAGCTGCATTCCAACATGTTCCTGGGCTTTCTGACCATGGACTGACACATGGAGTGTCTTTGCATGTGTTCTTTTCCAAACCACAATGATCCACATGATCAAACACACTCAACTGGGTGTGGTGGTGCAAGATCTGCCACACTAGTGCTCTGTTGCATGTGGAATATGCATTCCAACATGTTCCTAGGCTTTTTGACAAGGGTTAGACACATGGAGTGTTATTTTGATGTATTATTTTCCAAACCACAATGATCCAGATGACCACACATACTCAATTGGGTGTGGTGATGGAACCTCTTCCACACTTGTCCTCTATTCCATGTGGCAGAAGCATCCCAACATATTCCTAGGCTTTCTGACCAAGGTCTAACACATGGAGTGTCATTGCATGTATTCTTTTCCAAACCACAAGTATCCACATGACCACACACACTCAACTGTGTGTGGTGATGCAACCTCTGCCACATTGGTGCAATATTTCATGTGGCAGCTGCATTCCAACATATTCTTGATCTTTTTGAAAATGGTCTCACACATTTAGTGTCATTGCATTTTTTTCCAAACCACAATGATGCACATGACCACACAGACTCAACTCGGTGCGGTGATGCAACCTCTGCCACACTGGTGCGCCATTGCATGTGTCAGCTGCATTCCAACATGTTCCTAGGCTTTCTGACCATGGTCTGACACATGGAGTGTCTTTGCATGTGTTCTTTTCCAAACCACAATGATCCACATGACCACACACACTCAACCGGGTGTGGTGGTGTAACCTCTGCCACACTGGTGCTCCATTGCATGTGGAATATGCATTCCAATATGTTCATGTGCTTTCTGACCATGGTCTAACACATGGAGTGTCGTTGCATGTGTTATTTTCCAAACCACAATGATCCACATGACCACGTACACCCAACTGGGTGTGGTAATGCAACCTCTGCCACACTGGTGCTCTACTGCATGTGGCATATGCATTCCAACATGTTCCTAGGCTTTCTGACCAAGGTCTGACACATGGAGTGTCTTTGCATGTCTACTTTTCCAAGTAACAATGATCCACATGACCACACACACACTCAACTAGGTTCTCTGATGCAACCTCTACCACACTGGTACTCCATTGCATGTGGCAGATGCATTCCAACATGTTCCTGGGATTTCTGACCATGGTCTGACACATGGAGTGTCATTGCATGTGTTTTTTCCAAATCACAATTATCCACGTGACCACACACACTCAACTGTGTGTGGTGATGCAACCTCCACATTGATGCACCATTTCATGTGGCTGCATTGCAACATGTTCCTGGTCTTTTTGACAATGGTCTAACACATGGAGTGTCATTGCATGTTTTTTTCCAAACCACAATGATCCACATGACCACACAGACTCAATTTGGTGTGGTGATGCAACCTCTGGCACACTGGTGCTCCATTGCATGTGGCAGTTGTATTCTAACTTGTTTTGGGCTTTCTGACCATGGTCTGACACATGGAGTGTCATTCATGTGTTCTTTTCCAAACCACAATGATCCACATGACCACACACACTCAACTAGGTGTGGTGACGCAACTTCTGCCAGACTGGTGCTGCATTGCATGTGGCAGATGCATTCCAACATGTTCTTGGGCTTTCTTACCTTGTTCTGACACATGGAGTGTCATTGCATGTGTTCTTTTACAAACCACAATGATCCACATGACCACACACAGTCAACTGGGTGTGGTGATGCAACCTCTGCCACACTAGTGCTCCATTGCATGTGTCAGCTGCATTCCAACATGTTCCTGGGATTTCTGACCATGGTCTGACACATGGAGTGTCATTGCATGTGTTCTTTTCCAAACCGCAATGATCCACATGACCACACACACTCAACTTGGTGTGGTGGTGCAACCTCTGCCACACTAGTGCTCCATTGCATGTGGAATATGCATTCCAATGTTTTCCTGGGCTTTCTGACAATGGTCATACACATGGAGTGTCATTTGATGTGTTATTTTCCAGACCACAATGATCCACATGACCACACACACTCAATTGGGTGTGGTGATGCAACCTCTGCCACACTGGTGCTCCATTTCATGTGGCAGCTATATTCCAACATGTTTCTGGGCTTTCTGACCATGGTCTGACACATGGAGTGTCATTGCATGTGTCCTTTTCCAAATAATAATGATCCACATGACCACACACCCACTCAACAAGGTTCTATGATGCAACCTCTACCACACTAGTACTCCATTGCATGTGGCAGATCCATTTCAATATGTTCCTAGGATCTCTGACCATGGTCTGACACATGGAGTGTCATTGCATGTGTTTTTTCCAAACCACAATGATCCACATGACCACACACACTCAAATGGGTGTTTTGATGCAACCTCTGCCACACTAGTGCTCCATTGCATGTGTCAGCTGCATTCCAACATGTTCCTGGGCTTTCTGACCATGGACTGACACATGGACTATCTTTGCATGTGTTCTTTTCCAAACCACAATGATCCACATGACCACACGCACTCAACTGGTGTGGTGGTGCAACCTCTGCCACACTAGTGCTCTGTTGCATGTGGCATATGCATTCCAACATGTTCCTGGGATTTCTGACAATGGTCAGACACATTGAGTGTCATTTGATGTGTTATTTTCCAAACCACAATGATCTACATGACCACACACACTCAATTGGGTTTGGTTATGCAATGTCTACCACACTTCTGCTCTATTGCATGTGGCAGATGCATTCCAACATATTCTTAGGCTTTCTGACCAAGCTCTGACACATGGAGTGTCATTGCATGTGTTCTTTACCAAACCACAAGTATCCACATGACCACACACACTCAACTGTGTGTGGTGAAGCAACCTCTGCCACATTGATGCACTATTTCATGTGGCAGCTGCATTCCAATATATTCCTGATCTTTTTGACAATGGTCTAACACATTGAGTGTCATTGCATTTTTTTCCAAACCACAATGATCCACATGACCACACAGACTCAACTAGGTGCGGTGATGCAACCTCTGCCACACTAGTCCTCCATTGCATGTGTCAGCTGCATTCCAACATGTTCCTGGGCTTTCTGACCATGGTCTGACACATGGAGTGTCTTTGCATGTGTTCTTTTACAAACCACAATGATCCACATGACCACACACACTCAACTGGGTGTGGTGGTGCAACCTCTGCCACACTGGTGCTCCATTTCATGTGGAATATGCATTCCAACATGTTCATGGGCTTCTGACCATGGTCTAACACATGGAGTGTCATTGCATGTGTTCTTTTCCAAACCACAATGATCCACATGACCACATACACTCAACTCGGTGTGGTAATGCAACCTCTGCCACACTAGTGCTCTACTGCATGTGGCATATGCATTCCAACATGTTCCTAGGCTTTCTGACCAAGGTCTGATACATGGAGTATCATTGCATGTGTTCTTTTCCAAATAACAATGATCCACATGACCACACACACACTCAACTAGGTTCTGTGATGCATCCTCTACCACACCGGTACTCCATTGCATGTGGCAGATGCATTCCAACATGTTCCTGGGATTTTTGACCATGGTTTGACACATGGAGTGTCATTGCATGTGTTTTTTTTCAAATCACAATGATCCACATGACCACACACACTCAACTGTGTGGTGATGCAACCTCTGCCACATTGATGCACCATTTCATGTGGCAGCTGCATTCCAACATGTTCCTGGTCTTTTTGACAATGGTCTAACACATGGAGTGTCATTGCATGTTTTTTTCCAAAGCACAATGATCCACATGACCACACAGACTGAACTTGGTGTGGTGATGCAACCTCTGGCACACTGGTGCTCCATTGCATGTGGCAGTTGCATTCTAGCTTGTTTTGGCTTTCTGACTAAGGTCTGACACATGGAGTGTCATTGCATGTGTTCTTTTCCAAACCACAATGATCCACATGACTACACACACTCAACCGTGTGTGGTGATGCAACCTCTGCCACATTGGTGCACTATTTCATGTGGCGGCTGCATTCCAACATGTTCCTGATCTTTTTGACAATGGTCTAACACATTGAGTGTCATTACATTTGTTTTCCAAACCACAATGATCCACATGACCACACAGACTCAACTGGGTGCGGTGATGCAACCTCTGCCACACTGGTGCTCCATTGCAAGTGTCAGCTGCATTCCAACATGTTCCTGGGCTTTCTGACCATGGTTTGACACATGGAGTATCTTTGCATGTGTTCTTTTCCAAACCATAATGATCCACATGACCACACACACTCAACTGGGTGTGGTGGTGCAACCTCTGCCACACTGGTGCTCCATTGCATGTGGAATATGCATTCCAACATGTTCATGGGCTTTCTAACCATGGTCTAACACATGGAGTGTCATTGCATGTGTTATTTTCCAAACCACAATGATCCACATGACCACATACTCTCTACTTGTGTGGTAATGCAACCTCTGCCACACTGGTGCTCTACTGCATGTGGCATATGCATTCCAACATGTTCCTAGGTTTTCTGACTAAGGTCTGACACATGGAGTGTCAGTGCATGTGTTCTTTTCCAAATAACAATGATCCACATGACCACACACACACTAAACTAGGTTCTGTGATGCAACCTCTACCACACTGGTACTCCATTGCATGTGGCAGATGCATTCCAACATGTTCCTGGGATTTCTGACCATGGTCTGACACATGGAGTGTCATTGCATGTGTTTTTTCCAAATCACAATGATCCACGTGACCACACACACTCAACTATGTGTGGTGATGCAACCTCTCCCACATTGATGCACCATTTCATGTGGCAGCTGCATTCCAACATGTTCCTAGTTATTTTGACAATGGTCTAACACATGGAGTGTCATTGCATGTTTTTTCCAAATCATAATGATCCACATGACCACACAGACTCAACTTGGTGTGGTGATGCAACCTCTGGCACACTAGTGCTCCATTGCATGTGGCAGTTGCATTCTAACTTGTTTTGGGCTTTCTAACCATCGTCTGACACATGGAGTGTCATTCATGTGTTCTTTTCCAAACGACAATGATCCACATGACCACACACACTCAACTAGGTGTGGTGACGCAACTTCTGCCACACTGGTGCTCCATTGCATGTGGCAGATGCATTCCAACATGTTCCTGGGCTTTCTTACCACGTTCTGACACATGGAGTGTCATTGCATGTGTTCTTTTACAAACCACAATGATCCACATGACCACACACACTCAACTGGGGGTGGTGATGCAACCTCTACCACACTAGTGCTCCATTGCATGTGTCAGCTGCATTCCAACATGTTCTTGGGATTTCTGACCATCGTATGACACATGGAGTGTCATTGCATGTGTTCTTCTCCAAACAACAATGATCCACATGACCACACACACTCTACTGGGTGTGGTGGTGCAACCTCTACCACACTAGTGCTCCATTGCATGTGGAATATGCATTCCAATGTTTTCCTGGGCTTTCTGACAATGGTCATACACATGGAGTGTCATTTGATGTGTTATTTTCCAAACCACAATGATCCACATGACCACACACACTCAATTGGGTGTGGTGATGTAACCTCTGCCACACTGGTGCTCCATTTCATGTGGCAGCTATATTCCAACATGTTTCTGGGCTTTCTGACCATGGTCTGACACATGGAGTGTCATTGCATGTGTCCTTTTCAAAATAACAATGATCCACATGACCACACACACACTCAACTAGGTTCTATGATGCAACCTCTACCACACTGGTACTCCATTGCATGTGGCAGATCCATTCCAATATGTTCCTAGGATTTCTGACCATGGTCTGACACATGGAGTGTCATTGCATGTGTTTTTTTCCAAACCACAATGATCAACATGACCACACACACTCAAATGGGTGTGGTGATGCAACCTCTGCCACACTAGTGCTCCATTGCATGTGTCAGCTGCATTCCAACATGTTCCTGGGATTTCTGACCATGGACTGACACATAGAGTGTCTTTGCATGTGTTCTTTTCCAAACCACAATGATCCACATGACCACACACACTCAACTAGGTGTGGTGGTGCAACCTCTGCAACACTAGTGCTTTGTTGCATGTGGCATATGCATTCCAACATGTTCCTGGGCTTTCTGACAATGGTGAGACACATGGAGTGTCATTTGATGTGTTATTTTCCAAACCACAATTATCCACATGATCACACAAACTCAATTGGGTTTGGTTATGCAATGTCTACCACACTTCTGCTCTATTGCATGTGGCAGATGCATTCCAACGTATTCCTAGGCTTTCTGAGCAAGGTCTCACACATGGAGTGTCATTGCATGTGTTCTTTTCCAAACCACAAGTATCCACTTGAACACACACACTCAACTGTGTGTGGTGATGCAACCTCTGCCACATTGGTGTGCTATTTCATGTGGCAGCTGCATTCCAACATATTCCTAATCTTTTTGACAATGGTCTAACACATTGAGTGTCATTGCATTTTTTTTCCAAACCACAATGATCCACATGACCACACAGACTCAACTGGGTGCGGTGATGCAACCTCTGCCACACTAGTGCTCCATTGCATGTGTCAGCTGCATTCCAACATGTTCCTGGTCTTTTTGACAATGGTCTAACACATGGAGTGTCATTGCATGTTTTTTCCAAACCATAATGATCCACATGACCACACAGACTCAACTTGGTGTGGTGATGCAACCTCTGGCACACTAGTGCTCCATTGCATGTGGCAGTTGCATTCTAACTTGTTTTGGGCTTTCTAACCATCGTCTGACACATGGAGTGTCATTCATGTGTTCTTTTCCAAACGACAATGATCCACATGACCACACACACTCAACTAGGTGTGGTGACGCAACTTCTGCCACACTGGTGCTCCATTGCATGTGGCAGATGCATTCCAACATGTTCCTGGGCTTTCTTACCACGTTCTGACACATGGAGTGTCATTGCATGTGTTCTTTTACAAACCACAATGATCCACATGACCACACACACTCAACTGGGGGTGGTGATGCAACCTCTACCACACTAGTGCTCCATTGCATGTGTCAGTTGCATTCCAACATGTTGTTGGGATTTCTGACCATCGTATGACACATGGAGTGTCATTGCATGTGTTCTTCTCCAAACAACAATGATCCACATGACCACACACACTCTACTGGGTGTGGTGGTGCAACCTCTACCACACTAGTGCTCCATTGCATGTGGAATATGCATTCCAATGTATTCCTGGGCTTTCTGACAATGGTCATACACATGGAGTGTCATTTGATGTGTTATTTTCCAAACCACAATGATCCACATGACCACACACACTCAATTGGGTGTGGTGATGCAACCTCTGCCACACTGGTGCTCCATTTCATGTGGCAGCTATATTCCAACATGTTTCTGGGTTTTCTGACCATGGTCTGACACATGGAGTGTCATTGCATGTGTCCTTTTCAAAATAACAATGATCCACATGACCACACACACACTCAACTAGGTTCTATGATGCAACCTCTACCACACTGGTACTCCATTGCATGTGGCAGATCCATTCCAATATGTTCCTAGGATTTCTGACCATGGTCTGACACATGGAGTGTCATTGCATGTGTTTTTTTCCAAACCACAATGATCCACATGACCACACACACTCAAATGGGTGTGGTGATGCAACCTCTGCCACACTAGTGCTCCATTGCATGTGTCAGCTGCATTCCAACATGTTCCTGGGATTTCTGACCATGGACTGACACATAGAGTGTCTTTGCATGTGTTCTTTTCCAAACCACAATGATCCACATGACCACACACACTCAACTAGGTGTGGTGGTGCAACCTCTGCAACACTAGTGCTCCGTTGCATGTGGCATATGCATTCCAACATGTTCCTGGGCTTTCTGACAATGGTGAGACACATGGAGTGTCATTTGATGTGTTATTTTCCAAACCACAATTATCCACATGACCACACAAACTCAATTGGGTTTGGTTATGCAATGTCTACCACACTTCTGCTCTATTGCATGTGGCAGATGCATTCCAACATATTCCTAGGCTTTCTCAGCAAGCTCTGACACATGGAGTGTCATTGCATGTGTTCTTTTCCAAACCACAAGTATCCACTTGAACACACACACTCAACAGTGTGTGGTGATGCAACCTCTGCCACATTGGTGCTCTATTTCATGTGGCAGCTGCATTCCAACATATTCCTAATTTT
This sequence comes from Avena insularis, assembly GCA_023614405.1. NCBI lineage: Eukaryota > Viridiplantae > Streptophyta > Magnoliopsida > Poales > Poaceae > Avena > Avena insularis. The sequence continues at coordinate 331,874,239 of CM042688.1, forward strand.
TTGACAATGGTATAACACATTGAGTGTCATTGCATTTTTTTTCCAAACCACAATGATCCACATGACCACACAGACTCAACTGGGTGCGGTGATGCAACCTCTGCCACACTAGTGCTCCATTGCATGTGTCAGCTGCATTCCAACATGTTCCTGGGCTTTCTGACCATGGTCTAACACATGGAGTGTCTTTGCATGTGTTGTTTTCCAAACCACAATGATCCACATGACCACACAGACACTCAACTAGGTTCTATGATGCAACCTCTACCACACTGGTACTCCATTGCATGTGGCAGATCCATTCCAATATGTTCCTAGAATTTCTGACCATGGTCTGACACATGGAGTGTCATTGCATGTGTTTTTTTCCAAACCACAATGATCCACATGACCACACACACTCAAATGGGTGTGGTGATGCAACCTCTGCCACACTAGTGCTCCATTGCATGTGTCAGCTGCATTCCAACATGTTCCTGGGATTTCTGACCATGGACTGACACATAGAGTGTCTTTGCATGTGTTCTTTTGCAAATCACAATGATCCACATGACCACACACACTCAACTAGTTGTGGTGGTGCAACCTCTACAACACTAGTGCTCCGTTGCATGTGGCATATGCATTGCAACATGTTCCTGGGCTTTCTGACAATGGTCAGACACATGGAGTGTCATTTGATGTGTTATTTTCCAAACCACAATTATCCACATGACCACACAAACTCAATTGGGTTTGGTTATGCAATGTCTACCACACTTCTGCTCTATTGCATGTGGCAGATGCATTCCAACATATTCCTAGGCTTTCTGACCAAGGTCTCACACATGGAGTGTCATTGCATGTGTTCTTTTCCAAAGCACAAGTATCCACATGAGCACACACACTCAACTATGTGTGGTGATGCAACCTCTGCCACATTGGTGCACTATTTCATGTGGCAGCTTCATTCCAACATATTCCTGATCTTTTTGACAATGGTCTAACACATTGAGTGTCATTGCATTTTTTTCCCAAACCACAATGATCCACATGACCACACAGACTCAACTGGGTGCGGTGATGCAACCTCTGCCACACTAGTGCTCCATTGCATGTGTCAGCTGCATTCCAACATGTTCCTGGGCTTTCTGACCATGGTCTAACACATGGAGTGTCTTTGCATGTGTTGTTTTCCAAACCACAATGATCCACATGACCACACACACTCAACTGGGTGTGGTGGTGCAACCTCTGCCACACTGGTGCTCCATTGCATGTGGAATATGCATTCCAACATGTTCATGGGCTTTCTAACCATGGTCTAACACATGGAGTGTCATTGCATGTGTTATTTTCCAAACCACAATGACCCACATGACCGCATACTCTCAACTTGTGTGGTAATGCAACCTCTGCCACACTGGTGCTCTACTACATGTGGCATATGCATTCCAACATGTTCCTAGGTTTTCTGACCAAGGTCTGACACATGGAGTGTCAGTGCATGTGTTCTTTTCCAAATAACAATGATCCACATGACCACACACACACTCAACTAGGTTCTGTGATGCAACCTCTACCACACTGGTACTCCATTGCATGTGGCAGATGCATTCCAACATGTTCCTGGGATTTCTGACCATGGTCTGACACATGGAGTGTCATTGCATGTGTTTTTTCCAAATCACAATGATCCACGTGACCACACACACTCAACTATGTGTGGTGATGCAACCTCTCCCACATTGATGCACCATTTCATGTGGCAGCTGCATTCCAACATGTTCCTGGTCTTTTGGACAATGGTCTAACACATGGAGTGTCATTGCATGTTTTTTCCAAACCATAATGATCCACATGACCACACAGACTCAACTTGGTGTGGTGATGCAACCTCTGGCACACTAGTGCTCCATTGCATGTGGCAGTTGCATTCTAACTTGTTTTGGGCTTTCTGACCATGGTCTAACACATGGAGTGTCATTCATGTGTTCTTTTCCAAACGACAATGATCCACATGACCACACACACACAACTAGGTGTGGTGACGCAACTTCTGCCGCACTGGTGCTCCATTGCATGTGGCAGATGCATTCCAACATGTTCCTGGGCTTTCTTACCACGTTCTGACACATGGGGTGTCATTGCATGTGTTCTTTTACAAACCACAATGATCCACATGACCACACACACTCAACTGGGGGTGGTGATGCAACCTCTACCACACTAGTGCTCCATTGCATGTGTCAGCTGCATTCCAACATGTTCTTGGGATTTCTGACCATGGTATGACACATGGAGTGTCATTGCATGTGTTCTTCTCTAAACAACAATGATCCACATGACCACACACACTCAACTGGGTGTGGTGGTGAAACCTCTACCACACTAGTGCTCCATTGCATGTGGAATATGCATTCCAATGTTTTCCTGGGCTTTCTCACAATGGTCATACACATGGAGTGTCATTTGATGTGTTATTTTCCAAACCACAATGATCCACATGACCACACACACTCAATTGGGTGTGGTGATGCAACCTCTGCCACACTGGTGCTCCATTTCATGTGGCAGCTATATTCCAACATGTTTCTGGGCTTTCTGACCATGGTCTGACACATGGAGTGTCATTGCATGTGTCCTTTTCAAAATAACAATGATCCACATGACCACACACACACTCAACTAGGTTCTATGATGCAACCTCTACCACACTGGTACTCCATTACATGTGGCAGATCCATTCCAATATGTTCCTAGGATTTCTGACCATGGTCTGACACATGGAGTGTCATTGCATGTGTTTTTTTCCAAACCACAATGATCCACATGACCACACACACTCAAATGGGTGTGGTGATGCAACCTCTGCCACACTAGTGCTCCATTGCATGTGTCAGCTGCATTCTAACATGTTCCTGGGATTTCTGACCATGGACTGACACATAGAGTGTCTTTGCATGTGTTCTTTTCCAAACCACAATGATCCACATGACCACACACACTCAACTAGGTGTGGTGGTGCAACCTCTGCAACACTAGTGCTCCGTTGCATGTGGCATAAGCATTCCAACATGTTCCTGGGCTTTCTGACAATGGTGAGACACATGGAGTGTCATTTGATGTGTTATTGTCCAAACCACAATTATCCACATGACCACACAAACTCAATTGGGTTTGGTTATGCAATGTCTACCACACTTCTGCTCTATTGCATGTGGCAGATGCATTCCAACATATTCCTAGGCTTTCTGAGTAAGGTCTCACACATGGAGTGTCATTGCATGTGTTCTTTTCCAAACCACAAGTATCCACATGAACACACACACTCAACTGTGTGTGGTGATGCAACCTCTGCCACATTGGTGCACTATTTCATGTGGCAGCTGCATTCCAACATATTCCTGATCTTTTTGACAATGGTCTAACACATTGAGTGTCATTGCATTTTTTTCAAACCACAATGATCCACATGACCACACAGACTCAACTGGGTGCGGTGATGCAACCTCTGCCACACTAGTGCTCCATTGCATGTGTCAGCTGCATTCCAACATGTTCCTGGGCTTTCTGACCATGGTCTAACACATGGAGTGTCTTTGCATGTGATTTTTTCCAAACCACAATGATCCACATGACCACACACACTCAACTGGGTGTGGTGGTGCAACCTTTGCCACACTGGTGCACCATTGCATCTGGAATATGCATTCCAACATGTTCATGGGCTTTCTGACCATGGTCTAACACATGGAGTGTCATTGCATGTGTTCTTTTCCAAACCACAATGATCCACATGACCACATACACTCAACTGGGTGTGGTAATGCAACCTCTGCCACACTGGTGCTCTACTGCATGTGGCATATACATTCCAACATGTTCCTATGCTTTCTGACCAAGGTCTAATACATGGAGTATCATTGCATGTGTTCTTTTCCAAATAACAATGATCCACATGACCACACACACACTCAACTAGGTTCTGTGATGCAACCTCTACCACACCGGTACTCCATTGCATGTGGCAGATGCATTCCAACATGTTCCTGGGATTTCTGACCATGGTCTGACACATGGAGTGTCATTGCATGTGTTTTTTCCAACTCACAATGATCCACATGAGCACACACACTCAGCTGTGTGTGGTGATGCAACCTCTGCCACATTGATGCACCATTCCATGTGGCAGCTGCATTCCAACATGTTCCTGGTCTTTTTGACAATGGTCTAACACATGGAGTGTCATTGCATGTTTTTTTCCAAAGCACAATGATCCACATGACCACACAGACTCAACTTGGTGTGGTGATGCAACCTCTAGCACACTGGTGCTCCATTGCATGTGGCAGTTGCATTCTAACTTGTTTTGGGCTTTCTGACCAAGGTCTGACACATGGAGTGTCATTGCATGTGTTCTTTTCCAAACCATGATGATCCACATGACCACACACACTCAACTGTGTGTGGTGATGCAACCTCTGCCTCATTGGTGCACTATTTCATGTGGCAGCTGAATTCCAAAATGTTCCTAATCTTTTTGGCAACGGTCTAACACATTGAGTGTCATTGCATTTTTTTTCCAAACCACAATGATCCACATGACCACACAGACTCAACTGGGTGCGGTGATGCAACCTCTGCCACACTGGTGCTCCATTGCATGTGTCAGCTGCATTCCAACATGTTCCTAGGCTTTCTGACCATGGTCTGACACTTGGAGTGTCTTTGCATTTGTTCTTTTCCAAACCACAATGATCCACATGACCACACACACTCAACTGGGTGTGGTGGTGCAACCTCTGCCACACTGGTGCTCCATTTCATGTGGAATATGCATTCCAACATGTTCATGGGCTTTCTGACCATGGTCTAACACATGGAGTGTCATTGCATGTGTTATTTTCCAAACCACAATGATCCACATGACCGCATACTCTCAACTTGTGTGGTAGTGCAACCTCTACCACACTGGTGCTCTACTGTATGTCGCATATGCATTCCAACATGTTCCTAGGCTTTCTGACCAACGTCTGACACATGGAGTGTCATTGCATGTGTTCTTTTCAAAATAACAATGATCCACATGACCACACACACACTCAACTAGGTTCTGTGATGCAACCTCTACCACACTGGTACTCCATTGCATGTGGCAGATGCATTCCAACATGTTCCTGGGATTTCTGACCATGGTGTGACACATGGAGTGTCATTGCATGTGTTTTTTCCAAATCACAATGATCCACATGACCACACACACTCAACTGGGTGTGGTGATGCAACCTCTTCCACACTGGTTCTCCATTGCATGTGGCATATGCATTCCAACATGTTCCTAGGCATTCTAACCATGGTCTGACACATGGAGTGTCATTGCATGTGTTGTTTTCCAAATCACGATGATCCGCATGACCACACACACTCAATTGGGTTTGGTTATGCAACGTCTACCACACTTGTGATGTATTGCATGTGGCAGATGCATTCCAACATATTCCTAGTCTTCCTGACCACTGTCTGACACTTGGAGTGTCATTGAATGTGTTCTTTTCCAAACCACAATTATCCACATGATCACACACACTCAACTATGTGGTGATGCAACCTCAGCCATATTGGTGATCCATTTCATGTGGCAGCTGCATTCCAACATGTTCCTGGTCTTTTTGACAATGGTCTAAGACATGGAGTGGCATTGCATGTTTTTTCCAACCACAATGATCCACATGACCACACACACTCAACTTGGTGTGGTGATGCAACCTCTAGCACACTAGTGCTCCATTGCATGTGGCATTTGCATTCTAACTTGTTTTGGGCTTTCTGACCATGGTATGACACATGGAGTGTCTTTGCATGTGTTCTTTTCCAAACCACAATGATCCACATGACCACACACACTCAACTGGGTGTGGTTACGCAACCTCTGCCACACTTGGTGCTCCGTTGCATGTGGCAGATGCATTCCAACATGTTCCTTGACTTTCTTACCATGTTCTGACACATGGAGTGTCATTGCATGTGTTCTTTTCTGTAGCACCCCGCTAAAACCACTACTAGAAAATCGCTGTGTTTTTGTGCATTGCATCATCATGACCGCATGCTCATGTCATCATGCCGCATTGCATTTGAGCATCGTCAGGTCATCATGCATATTTTTCCTAAAACTCTTTTTGTAAAACTATTTTTGTTTTCTAGATATTCCCTTCTCTATTTGAAATCGAAACCCTGAGTTGTTCTGGATCTTTTATCTATCTAAAATTTATTTATAAAAGTCTTTTAAAATTATAATGAATAAATAACAAACAAAAATGTTTTTGTACCAGGGGAGGCAGTCCGGACCGTAGTCCAGGCCACCTACCACCCTGGCTAGCCCAACCCGTTTGACCAAACCCTAAACCTAGACCTACCCTAATCCCCAAACCCTAGCTACCTACCACCAGACACGCCACAACCCGTTGTCCACCCAACCTAAACCGCAGCAGCAACGCGCCTACACCGCGCGCCGCTACGCGACTAGCCGCCTGACCCTGCCCCGCGGTGCACCGCACGACGTAACGCCACGCTCGCAACTTGGCCCGACCACCTCGTCTCGACGCTGCGGATCGACGCACCTGCCTACTCCCGCTCCCCTTGTTCCCAGCCCCGCTCTGCCTCACGTGCACACCCCTGCCACGTTTCCCCGGCCCCACCCCACGTCTTCCTCACGCTCCTCTCCCACCTACCCCAGAACCGACGCGATCCCCATCCATCGCGATCCCTCTTGCCCCGCGTTCTTCTCCTAGCGATGGGCGGTGCTCGCCATTGCCAGGCCCGGGCCCTGTGGCATGTGCTGCCCTCCTCGTCGACCGCCGCCCTCTGCACCGTAACTCCGACGCTTCGTGCAGGCCGCCTCCAAGCCCTGCCTCGCTGCCTCCTCGTCGTTTCCCGCGACCGTGAATAGAGCCCGGTCCACCTCGTCCGTGCGCGCCTCCTGGAGCCGCCCTTTGGTGCCAAGCTCCATCGCCGCCGCTGCTTCGACGGTGTTCTGCCGCTCGGTGCCCCCGCCTTCCTCCCTGCCGCGCCTAGGCCCCTCGCCGTGCGTGCCGCGACAGAGCTCCTCCGCCTTCCTCGCTTTCCGCAAGGGACCCGCCTGTCACCGCTGCCACGGGCCCGTGTGTGCTCCGGCCGCCTCACGTGAGTGCGCGCGCGAGCCCCGCAGCATCCTCCTTCCCCTGCTCTGGTCGTGTCCCGCCTCTGCGTCGAGCACGCGCAGGTCGCCGCCAGCGTTGCGCTCTCCGCCCCCTTGGTCGCCCCTCTTCTTGTCGAGCTCCTGCAGCCAACCGCTACCGGCCGCGCTGCGGCGGGCTACCTCCACTCCGACCATGAGCACCGGCACCGCCCCGCTTCCTCGTCTTCCCTGAGGCCAAGGTTGTTGCTCCGGCTTTGTCGCATCCCCTCTCTGCAACGTCCTGTTCCGGCCGTCATCGTCAACGAGCTCGTGCCTGACTTGTCTGACTTCGCATGTCACCAAAGACTCGCGCCACCACCTCCATCTGCAGGGTCGTGCGCCCAGTTCTGGCCCTCCTGCTATACCTTTGAATCCAGACCATTAGGTGTGTCCGTGCTCAGCTAGAGAACAAAGAAGAGTCCGTTGCATTACTGTTTGGTCATACTGTTTCAAAGGCTATGCTGATGTGTGGTTATGGAGTGGTACTCGTGAGATGGGTGTTGATGTGATGCTGAGTGCTACCCTCCCGACGACAAGTTCGACAGTGGCCCAGATAAAACCGATGAACTGTGGCGCCGATCCAAGTCCGCCATCGATGGATGAAGTCGTAATCCTCACTGATATGGAACCGAACAACTTCGATATGGAGACTCAAGGTCGTCAACATGGAACGTCAAGATCTTATTCTCGGACTCGGAGACGCCAAAACCCCGAAGCCCCGATCCGAAGACCGATCCCGCCGGACCCAAACTTCTCGAAACCAAGACCTTCGCCCCTAATGTGTGACCCTGATCCAACCCCTATTTTTATAATATGACATATATACTTGTTGCATATTGAATCATTCATACTCGCATGCATATTGTGTGGTTTGGGGGCATTATGCCGATTCATCTTATAATTAAATATGGAGACCATATGCGGGCTTTTCTAGTCTTGTATTGGCTCCATTTAAATTTGTGTAGCGAACCGATGCCATGTTTTGTCATGTTAATTCAACATTTAAATTGCGGGGTAGTTAAATAAAATGAACCTTCTAATTAATCGTCGGGACCCCGGTTCCGCTTAATATTGCCTAGGCGCATCGCATCTTTGCCATGTCATGCATGCATCATGCCCGATCTTCTATCGCAGTATTAAATAGTGTATCCGGTGTTTCTTTTAGTGTTTGCTTCTTCGTAGATTAGGCCGTTGAGTGGATGCGAGTATCGACAAGTCCTTCGGATAATGTATCTTCGGCAGTGTTTCCCAGGCGAGCAATCTCCCCCTTTGTGCCTATTTTGCATTTATAGTCTTTATTTCCTCCTGTTGATCTATTGCTATCCGTGTCGTGATGCTTTAGTGTTCCGTACCAGATATATTCCGTGCAGCCCTTATATTGCCTTGGACACCTCCTATTACCAGTTGTTTGGTAGACAGTCGGCCTTGCGAGTCGTAGTTGCTTGCTCAGGTGCTGCTTTGTGTCGTTGTTGTTCCACCGTTGTTGGAAGGTTGGCACATGCTTAATGGTGGATATGCTTAATGGTGGAGAGGATCATGACTTTAAATACAACTATTAAATTGCTGGGACAACTAATAAAAGAGGCACCGGTGGGCAATATATGCTATTTGGTTTTTCATGTCCACTTGTGTCCCGTAAGCCCCGAGTACTTGATACCTGTTCCTTGACTATTCGCACTATCCACATACGGGAGACTCTATGAATCCCCCTTAGCTAGAGCTTGATTCATTTCTTATTTCTTGGGGCCACAAAGTAGTTTGGGGCTTTATTACTAACCTGTACTTATGCCATGTTTTACTGCTTTATTTACGACTGTGCGTGGAGCACCTGTACTGTTTTGGAACGTGGAATGTTTTCGCGGTATCGACAAGCCCAGTCACACTTTCGGGTTCCCAGTCGTTTACAGCCATTGTCACAAACCCTAGGTCCGTCTCGGAGCCAGCCAACTTTGTTGCGGGTAGCTTAGTGGGGTGGCTCCCTGAAATATTTTATGAATCCTGTGATTGCTTTATCGTGAAATCCTAGTTGGGTTTTAATTTGGTTTTTCGGAGGTTGATCATGTCTGTGTTTCTATTTGTGCACCCCTGCAGGGTAAATCTTTCTGAAAGCCGTGTCCGCGGTTATGGACGACTTGGAGCACAATATCTCGATCATAGACAAGCATAACTAAAGTAGTGTTATAAATTTGACCTAATATGTGACTAGTAATCAGCTTTACTACAATGGAATGGATAATAAAAGTACCAACAACTGGTGGAGTTGGGTTGTATCGTGTCATGTTATACCTTCCTAGTAAGTATCACGACTCCAATGGAATGAAATAAAAGTGCCAACAACTGCTGGGTTTGGGATGTCACATGCTAATTGTATCCGACTAGTAAATCACAACTTCTGAATGGTTAACTAAAACTGCCCACTACTTATGCTATCAGGATGACTCATGCTATCTATATCTGACTAGTAAGTGCTACAACTATAATAGAATGAATAAAACTGCCAACTGTGTGAGTTCCTCGGTTTGACTTCCTTGTTTGGTATCGAGGGGGAAATGCCAGGATGGGTATGACTGGTGTTAGTATAAGGTTGGTTCCAAATAGGTCTTTCTTATCTCTCTCTAATAGCCGACAGTTAATCGAGTCTCTATAGGTTGTTTAGTGCATGCTGCGTTGCCGCTTCAGTCCACCATACCTATGTAGGCGAGAGCCGCCGAATTCTAGCCTCGCTGTGTACTAGCCTCAGTACTGACGCTCCTCTTTTTCCTTTGCCCTTTGTCGGCACCCCTTTTGTTTTAGCAGGTTTGAGATCGACGTCGTTAGCAGGGTTACCCTTCCGGCTTGGCCTGGGCAGGATTATGGACGCCATTGGTTATTCTTCAGGGCTCTTAGCCAAATTTGCATCTTGTCCATAGTCAGACGCTCTATCGTTTTGAAGGTGATTTGGATCTTTGTATAGAATATCTGTATGCTTGACTCATGGAGTCGTGTTGTATATATATCTGTTCTGTGGGTTCCATCGTGAACTATTGTGTAATGGTATTACTTCGTTTTCCACCTGCACGCAAGTGCCTGGTGGGCGTCCTTTAATCATTTCTATGCGGGTTTGGTGGGAAGCGCTAGCATGTGCATAGGGTCGATTAGAGGGTGTTACATTTTCCAAACCACAATCATCCACATGACCACACACACTCAAATGGGTGTGGTGATGCAACCTATGCCACACTACTGCTCCATTGCATGTGTCAGCTGCATTCCAACATGTTCCTGGCTTTCTGACCATGGTCTGACACATGGAGTGTCTTTGCATGTGTTGTTTTCCAAACCACAATGATCCACATGACCACACACACTCAACTGGGTGTGGTGGTGCAACCTCTACCACACTAGTGCTCCATTGCATGTGGAATATGCATTCCAACTTGTTCCTGGGCTTTCTTACAATGGTTAGACAAATGGAGTGTCATTTGATGTGTTATTTTCCAAACCATAATGATCCACATGACCACACACACTCAATTGGGTGTGCTGATGCAACCTCTGCCACACTGGTGCTCCATTTCATGTGGTAGTTGTATTCCAACATGTTTGTGGCCTTTCTAACCATGGTCTAACACATGGAGTGTCATTGCTTGTGTCCTTTTCTAAATAACAATGATCCACATGACCACACACACACTTAAATAGGTTCTGTGATGCAACCTCTACCACACTGTTACTTCATTGCATCTGGCAGTTGCATTCCAACACGTTCCTGGGATTTTTGACCATGGTCTGACACATGGAGTGTCATTGCATGTGTTTTTTTCAAAATCACAATGATCCACATGACCACACACACTCAACTGGGTGTGGTGATGCAACATCTGCCACATTGGTTCTCCATTGCATATGGCATATGCATTCCAACATGTTCCTAGGCATTCTAACCATGGTCTCATACATGTAGTGTCACTGCATGTGTTGTTTTCCAAACGACAATGATCCACATGACCAAACACACTCAATTGGGTGTGGTTATGCAACGTCTGCCACACTGGTGCTCTGTTACATGTGGCAGATGCATGCGAACATGTTCCTAGGCTTTTTGACCATGGTCTGACACATGGAGTGTCATTGCATGTGGTCTTTTCCAAACCACAATGATCCCCATGACCACACACATTCAACTGGGTGTGGTAATGCAACTTCTACCACAGTGGTTCTCTATTGCATGTGGAAGATGCATTCCAACATGTTCCTAGGCTTTCTGACCAAGTTCTAACACATGGAGTGTCATTGCATATGTTCTTTTCCAAATAACAATGATCCACATGACCACACACACACTCAACTAGGTTTTGTGATGCAACCTCTACCACAATAGTACTCCATTGCATGTGGCAGATGCATTCCAACATGTTCCTGGGATTTCTGACCATGGCCTGACACATGGAGTGTCATTGTATGTGTTGTTTTCCAAATCACAATGATCCACATGACCACACACACTCAACTTGGTCCACTGGATCTCCGTTGCATGTGTCAGCTGTATTCCAACATGTTCCTAGGCTTTCTGACCATGGTCTGACACATGGAGTGTCTTTGCATGTGTTCTTTTCCAAACCACAATGATACACATGACCACACACACTCAACTGGGTGTGGTGGTGCAACCTCTACCACACTGGTGCTCCATTGCATCTGGAATATGCATTCCAACATGTTCATGGGCTTTTTGACCATGGTCTAACACATGGAGTGTCATTGCATGTGTTCTTTTCCAAACCACAAGGATCCACATGACCACATACACTCAACTGGGTGTGGTAATGCAACCTCTGACACACTGGTGCTCTATTGCATGTGGCATATGCATTCCAACATGTTCCTAGGATTTCTGACCAAGGTCTGACACATGGAGTGTCATTGCATGTGTTTTTTCCAAATAACAATGATCCACATGACCACACACACACTCAACTAGGTTTTGTGATGCAACCTCTACCACACTAGTACTCCATTGCATGTGGAAGATGCATTCCAACATGTTCCTGGGATTTCTGACCATGGTCGGACACATGGAGTGTCATTGCATGTGTTTTTTCCAAATCACAATGATCCACATGACCACACACACTCAACTAGGTTCTGTGATACAACCTCTGCCACACTGGTTCACCATTGCATGTGGCATATGCATTCCAACATGTTCCTAGGCATTCTAACCATGGCCTGACACATGGAGTGTCATTGTATGTGTTGTTTTCCAAATCACAATGATCCACATGACCACACACACTCAACTTGGTCCACTGGATCTCCATTGCATGTGTCAGCTGTATTCTAACATGTTCCTAGGCTTTCTGACCATGGTCTGACACATGGAGTGTCTTTGCATGTGTTCTTTTCCAAACCACAATGATACACATGACCACACACACTCAACTGGGTGTGGTGGTGCAACCTCTACCACACTAGTGCTCCATTGCATCTGGAATATGTATTCCAACATGTTCATGGGCTTTTTGACCATGGTCTAACACATGGAGTGTCATTGCATATGTCCTTTTCCAAACCACAAGGATCCACATGACCACATACACTCAACAGGGTGTGGTAATGCAACCTCTGACACACTGGTGCTCTATTGCATGTGGCATATGCATTCCAACATGTTCCTAGGATTTCTGACCAAGGTCTGACACATGGAGTGTCATTGCATGTGTTCTTTTCCAAATAACAATGATCCACATGACCACACACACACTCAACTAGGTTTTGTGATGCAACCTCTACCACACTAGTACTCCATTGCATGTGGCAGATGCATTCCAACATGTTCCTGGGAGTTCTGACCATGGTCGGACACATGGAGTGTCATTGCATGTGTTTTTTCCAAATCACAATGATCCACATGACCACACACACTCAACTAGGTTCTGTGATACAACCTCTGCCACACTGGTTCACCATTGCATGTGGCATATGCATTCAAACATGTTCCTAGGCATTCTAACCATGGTCTGACACATGGAGTGTCATTGCATGTGTTGTTTTCCCAACCACGATGATCCACATGACCACACACACTCAATTGGGTGTGGTTATGCAACTTCTGCCACACTTGTTCTCTATTGCATGTGGCAGATGCATTCCAACATATTCCTAGGCTTTCTGACAACTGTCTCACACATGGAGTGTCATTGCATGTGTTCTTTTCCAAACCACAGTTATCCACATGACCACACACACTCAACTGTGTGTGGTGATGCAACTCTGCCACATTGGTGCTCCATTTCATGTGGCAGCTGCATTCCAACATGTTCCTGGTCTTTTTGACAATGGTCTAACAGATGGAGTGTCATTACATGTTTTTTCCAAACCACAATGATCCACATGACTACACACACTCAACTAGATGTGGTGATGCAACCTTTGGCACATTGGTGCTCCATTGCATGTGGCAGTTGCTTTCTAACTTGTTTTGGGCTTTCTGACCATGGTCTAACACATGGAGTGTCATTCATGTGTTCTTTTGCAAACCACAAGGATCCACATAACCACACACACTCAACTGGGTGTGGTGACACAACCTCTGCCACAATGGTGCTCCATTGCATGTGGCAGATGCATTCCAACATGTTCCTGGGATTTCTTACCATGTTCTGAAACATGGAGTGTCTTTGCATGTGTTGTTTTCCAAACCACAATGATCCACATGACCACACACACTCAACTGGGTGTGGTGGTGCAACCTCTACCACACTGGTGCTCCATTGCATGTGGAATATGCATTCCAACATGTTCCTGGGATTTTGTTACCATGTTCTAACACATGGTGTCATTGCATGTGTTCTTTTCCAAACCACAATGATCCACATGACCACACACACTCAATTGGGTGTGGTCATGCAACCTCTGCCGCCCTAGTGCTCCATTGCATGTGTCAGCTGCATTCCAACATGTTCCTGGGCTTTCTGACCATGGTCTGACACATGGAGTGTCTTTGCATGTGTTCTTTTCCAAACCACAATGATCCACATGACCACACACACTCAACTGGGTATGGTGGTGCAACCTCTACCACACTACTGCTCCATTGCATGTGGAATATGCATCCGAACATGTTCCTGGCCTTTCTGACAATGGTCAGACACATGAGTGTCATTTGATGTGTTATTTTACAAACTATAATGATCAACATGACCACACACACTCAATTGGGTGTGGTGATGCAACCTCTGCCACACTGGTGCTCCATTTCATGTGGCAGTTGTATTCCAACATGTTTCTGGGCTTTGTGACCATGGTCTGACACATGGAGTGTCATTGCATGTGTCCTTTTCTAAATAACAATGATCCACATGACCACACACACACTCAACTAGGTTCTGTGTTGCAACCTCTACCACACTGGTACTCCATTGCATGTGGCAGGTGCATTCCAACATGTTTCTGGGATTTCTAACCATGGTCTGACACAAGGAGTGTCATTGCATGTGTTTTTTTGAAATCACAATGATCCACATGACCACACACACTCAACTAGGTGTGGTGATGCAACCTCTGCCACATTGGTTCTCCATTGCATGTGGCATATGCATTCCAACATGTTCCTAGGAATTCTAACCATGGTCTGTCACATGTAGTATCATTGCATGTGTTGTTTTCCAAACCACGATGATCCACATGACCACACACACTCAATCGGGTGTGGTTATGCAACGTCTGCCACACTGGTGCACTGTTGCATGTGGTAGATGCATGCCAACATGTTCCTAGGCTTTCTGACCATGGTCTGACACATGGAGTGCCAGTGCATGTGTTCTTTTCCAAACCACAATGATCCACATGACCACACACACTCAACTGGGTGTGGTAATGCAACCTCTGCCACACTGGTTCTCTATTGCATGTGGCAGATGCATTCCAACATGTTCCTAGGCTTTCTGACCAAGTTCTGACACATGGAGTGTCATTGCATGTGTTATTTTCCAAATAACAAGGATCCACATGACCACACACACAGTTAACTAGGTTATGTGATGCAACCTCTACCACACTGGTACTCCATTGCATGTGGCAGATGCATTCCAACATGTTCCTGGGATTTGTAACCATGGTCTGACACATGGAGTGTCATTGCATGTGTTCTTTTCCAAATCACAATGATCCACATGACCACATACACTCAACTAGGTGTGGTAATGCAACCTCTACCACACTGGTGCTTTACTGCTTGTCGCCTATGCATTCCAACATGTTCCTAGGCTTTCTAACCAAGGCCTAACACATGGAGTGTCATTGCGTGTGTTCTTTTCCAAATAACAACGATCCACATGACCACACACACTCAACTAGGTTCTATGATGCAACCTCTACCACACTCGTACTCCATTGCATGTGGCAGATGCATTCCAATATGTTCCTGGGATTTCTGACCATGGTCTAACACATGGAGTGTAATAACATATGTTTTTTTCCAAACGACAATGATCCACATGACCACACACACTCAACTGGGTGTGGTGATGCAACCTCTGCCACACTGGTTCTCCATTGCATGTGGCATATGCATTCCAAAATGTTCCTAGGCATTCTAACCATGGTCTGACACATGGACTGTCATTGCCTGTGTTGTTTTCCAAACCACAATGATCCACATGACCACACACACTCAATTGGGTGTGGTTATGCAACGTCTTCCAGACTGGTGCTCTATTGCATGTGGCAGATGCATTCCAACATGTTCCTAGGCTTTTTGACCACGGTCTGACACATGGAGTGTCATTGCATGTGTTCTTTTCCAAATGACAATGATCCCCATGACCACACACACTCAACTGGGTGTGGTAATGCAACCTCTACCACAGTGGTTCTCTATTGCATGTGGAAGATGCATTCCAACATGTTCCTTGGCTTTCTGAACAAGTTCTAACACATGGAGTGTCATTGCATATGTTCTTTTCCAAATAACAATGATCCACATGACCACACACACACTCAACTAGGTTTTGTGATGCAACCTCTACCACAATAGTACTCCATTGCATGTGGAAGATGCATTCCAACATGTTCCTGGGATTTCTGACCATGGTCTAACACATGGAGTGTCATTGTATGTGTTGTTTTCCAAATCACAATGATCCACATGACCACACACACTCAACTTGGTCCACTGGATCTCCATTGCATGTGTCAGCTGTATTCTAACATGTTCCTAGGCTTTCTGACCATGGTCTGACACATGGAGTGTCTTTGCATGTGTTCTTTTCCAAACCACAATGATACACATGACCACACACACTCAACTGGGTGTGGTGGTGCAACCTCTACCACACTAGTGCTCCATTGCATCTGGAATATGTATTCCAACATGTTCATGGGCTTTTTGACCATGGTCTAACACATGGAGTGTCATTGCATATGTCCTTTTCCAAACCACAAGGATCCACATGACCACATACACTCAACAGGGTGTGGTAATGCAACCTCTGACACACTGGTGCTCTATTGCATGTGGCATATGCATTCCAACATGTTCCTAGGATTTCTGACCAAGGTCTGACACATGGAGTGTCATTGCATGTGTTCTTTTCCAAATAACAATGATCCACATGACCACACACACTCAACTAGGTTTTGTGATGCAACCTCTACCACACTAGTACTCCATTGCATGTGGCAGATGCATTCCAACATGTTCCTGGGAGTTCTGACCATGGTCGGACACATGGAGTGTCATTGCATGTGTTTTTTCCAAATCACAATGATCCACATGACCACACACACTCAACTAGGTTCTGTGATACAACCTCTGCCACACTGGTTCACCATTGCATGTGGCATATGCATTCAAACATGTTCCTAGGCATTCTAACCATGGTCTGACACATGGAGTGTCATTGCATGTGTTGTTTTCCCAACCACGATGATCCACATGACCACACACACTCAATTGGGTGTGGTTATGCAACTTCTGCCACACTTGTTCTCTATTGCATGTGGCAGATGCATTCCAACATATTCCTAGGCTTTCTGACAACTGTCTCACACATGGAGTGTCATTGCATGTGTTCTTTTCCAAACCACAGTTATCCACATGACCACACACACTCAACTGTGTGTGGTGATGCAACTCTGCCACATTGGTGCTCCATTTCATGTGGCAGCTGCATTCCAACATGTTCCTGGTCTTTTTGACAATGGTCTAACAGATGGAGTGTCATTACATGTTTTTTTCCAAACCACAATGATCCACATGACTACACACACTCAACTAGATGTGGTGATGCAACCTTTGGCACATTGGTGCTCCATTGCATGTGGCAGTTGCATTCTAACTTGTTTTGGGCTTTCTGACCATGGTCTAACACATGGAGTGTCATTCATGTGTTCTTTTGCAAACCACAATGATCCACATGACCACACACACTCAACTGGGTGTGGTGACACAACCTCTGCCACAATGGTGCTCCATTGCATGTGGCAGATGCATTCCAACATGTTCCTGGGATTTCTTACCATGTTCTGAAACATGGAGTGTCTTTGCATGTGTTGTTTTCCAAACCACAATGATCCACATGACCACACACACTCAACTGGGTGTGGTGGTGCAACCTCTACCACACTGGTGCTCCATTGCATGTGGAATATGCATTCCAACATGTTCCTGGGATTTCTTACCATGTTCTAACACATGGAGTGTCATTGCATGTGTTCTTTACGAAACCACAATGATCCACATGACCACACACACTCAATTGGGTGTGGTGATGCAACTTCTGCCACCCTAGTGCTCCATTGCATGTGTCAGCTGCATTCCAACATGTTCCTGGGCTTTCTGACCATGGTCTGACACATGGAGTGTCTTTGCATGTGTTCTTTTCCAAACCACAATGATCCACATGACCACACACACTCAACTGGGTATGGTGGTGCAACCTCTACCACACTAGTGCTCCATTGCATGTGGAATATGCATTCGAACATGTTCCTGGCCTTTCTGACAATGGTCAGACACATGAGTGTCATTTGATGTGTTATTTTACAAACCATAATGATCAACATGACCACACACACTCAATTGGGTGTGGTGATGCAACCTCTGCCACACTGGTGCTCCATTTCATGTGGCAGTTGTATTCCAACATATTTCTGGGCTTTGTGACCATGGTCTGACACATGGAGTGTCATTGCATGTGTCCTTTTCTAAATAACAATGATCCACATGACCACACACACACTCAACTAGGTTCTGTGATGCAACCTCTACCACACTGGTACTCCATTGCATGTGGCAGATGCATTCCAACATGTTTCTGGGATTTCTAACCATGGTCTGACACAAGGAGTGTCATTGCATGTGTTTTTTTGAAATCGCAATGATCCACATGACCACACACACTCAACTAGGTGTGGTGATGCAACCTCTGCCACATTGGTTCTCCATTGCATGTGGCATATGCATTCCAACATGTTCCTAGGAATTCTAACCATGGTCTGACACATGTAGTATCATTGCATGTGTTGTTTTCCAAACCACGATGATCCACATGACCACACACACACTCAATTGGGTGTCGTTATGCAACGTCTGCCACACTGGTGCGCTGTTGCATGTGGTAGATGCATGTCAACATGTTCCTAGGCTTTCTGACCATGGTCTGACACATGGAGTGCCAGTGCATGTGTTCTTTTCCAAACCACAATGATCCACATGACCACACACACTCAACTGGGTGTGGTAATGCAACCTCTGCCACACTGGTTCTCTATTGCATGTGGCAGATGCATTCCAACATGTTCCTAGGCTTTCATACCAAGTTCTGACACATGGAGTGTCATTGCATGTGTTATTTTCCAAATAACAATGATCCACATGACCACACACACTCAACTAGGTTCTGTGATGCAACATCTACCACACTGGTACTCCATTGCATGTGGCAGATGCATTCCAACATGTTCCTGCGATTTCTAACCATGGTCTAACACATAGAGTGTCATTGCATGTGTTTTTTTCCAAATCACAATGATCCACATGACCACACACACTCAACTGGTGTGGTGATGCAACCTCTGTCACATAGGTTCTCGATTGCATGTTGCATATGCATTCTAACATGTTCCTAGGCATTCTAACCACGGTCTGACACATGGAGTGTCATTGCATGTGTTATTTTCCAAACCACAATTATCCACATGACCACACACACTCAACCGGGTGCGGTGATGTAACCTCTGCCACACTAGTGCTCCATTGCATGTGTTAGATGCATTCCAACATGTTCATGGTCTTTCTGACCATGGTATGACACATGGAGTGTCTTTGCATGTGTTCTTTTCCAAACCACAATGATCCACATGACCACACACACTCAACTGGGTGTGGTGGTGCAACCTCTGCCACACTGGTGCTCCATTGCATGTGGAATATGCATTCCAACATGTTCCTGGGCTTTCTAACAATGGTCAGACACATGGAGTGTCATTTGATGTGTTATTTTCCAAACCACAATGATCCGCATGACCACACACACTCAATTGGGTGTACTGATGCAATCTGTGCCACACCGTTGCTCCATTTCATGTGGCAGCTGTATTCCAACATGTTTCTAGGCTTTCTGACCATGGTCTGACACATGGAGTGTCATTGCATGTGTCATTTCTAAATAACAATGATCCACATGACCACACACACACTCAACTATGTTCTGTGATGCGACCTCTACCACACTGGTACTCCATTGCATGTGGCAGATGCATTCCAACATGTTCCTGGGATTTCTGACCATGGTCTGACACATGGAATGTCTTTGCATGTGTTTTTTCCAAATCACAACGATCCACATGACCACACACACTCAACTGGGTGTGGTGATGCAACTTCTGCCACATTGGTTCTCCATTGCATGTGGCATATGCATTCCAACATGTTGCTAGGCATTCTAACCATGGTCTAACACATGTAGTGTCATTGCATGTGTTGTTTTCCAAACCACGATGATCCACATGACCACGCACACTCAATTGATTGTGGTTATGTAATGTCTGCCACACTAGTGTTCTATTGCGATGAAGAAAATAGAGCAAAGTGGCTCAAGGAGTGCTCAGGCACCTCAGCCTGATGCACCTTGGCACGATGCACCTCGGCAGCAACAGCTCACCGGGGCAAATGGGTAGCAGATGATGTTACCACCACCTCCGCCGAGGTATGAGAACCATGAGCGAAGGGATGCAATGCATCAGGTGGAGAACCAACACCAGCAGAACCAAAGGTACACTGGCTATGACGAGAGAAATGAATACAGAGAACACCATCAGGGCTACTGTGTGTTTACCACAGAGGAAACTGACAGAAAGAGCGTGCATCGCCGACATATGCAGTAAATGCAGTTATGCCGGCTGTGACGAGGTATGTGCCTTGGACGGAGCAGGAAATCACATGGAGCATCAGGGATTATCCTAGGCTCATGTCGAGTCTTGGATCCCATGCACTAGTGCTAGACCCAACTTTTATTGGGCCGGATATCAACGCGAGGTTTTCCAAGGTACTGATCGACAATGGGAGTAGCATTAACATTATGTACATGGACATAATGCACAAGCTAGGAGTCTCAGAGAATATGCTCCAGGCAACAAAGATAACTTTCCATGGCATTGTGTCGGGTATTTCCTACGCGCCTATTGGCAAGGTCCGAATCGACGTGTTATTCGACACGAGGGAGAATTGCCGAACTGAGAATCTGGAGTTTGAAGTTGTTGACTTGGACAGTACATATCATGCGTTACTTGACAGAATTGCTCTTTCAAAGTTCATGGCAAGTGACCATATTAGCTACCTGAAGATGAAGATGCCAGGGCCAAATGGGGTGATCATAATAACATGGGACTTCTGGCGTTCCATCAGTGTGCCCCAGCTGGGTCAAATTTAGCCGAGTCACTGGTGATAGCACAGGAGAAGAGAAGGATCCAAGAGGTGGCGCCATTGGCTTAGTCCACGCAGCTGAATATGCCGGTGCTGAGTAACCCGCATGGAAGTGTTTCATTTCAAGAAACAAAAGATACCAAGAAGGTGCTTATTGATGACCAGTTCTCAGAGCGCATCGTAACTATTGGTGTCGGGTTAAGCGACAAATAGGAAAGCAAGATCGTTCACTTCCTCCATGAGAATCGGGATATCTTTGCTTGGTCCACGTAGGACCTTCAAGGTGTATCGAGGGAGTTGGCTGAGCACTCTTTGCATGTGAGACCCGGAGCTAAGCCGGTGAAGCAACCTCTCCGCCGCTTCACCGAAGATAGGAGAAAGGTAATTGGTGATGAGATAGCTCGACTCCTTGGAGCCAGGTTTATCATCGAAGTACTCTATCCGGATTGACTCTCTAATCCGGTGCTTGTGGAAAAGAAGAAGGATGATCCGAATGTAGCAGTGGTGTGGCGTATGTGTATCAATTACATGAACCTAAATAAGGCGTGTCCAAAAGATCCATTCTGTAACACCCCCGGGATTAGGGTTAACCAAACCTCGGATTATCCTCCGAGATAAACTTAACTCCAACCTCAGGGACTCACAGTATATGATTCAGTAGCATTACAGAACACAGGGATTCAACAACATAAGTTTAAACTCTTAATAGAGTAAGATATCAGATTATTACAAACCAGGGGTCGTAGACCCATCATTACACCAAACAGCGAAAGCCAATTATGTTGTTCTACACAACAAACTTAACAAAGGGCCTAAGAGGCCATAAACATAAGCGATGTCCAACCCATAATCCTCAGGCTGCTACTTGGGACCCCCAACTAGTCGTCGATGTCAACGTAGAAGCCACCTTCAGTTGCGACTATATCATCTGAGGAAAAACAACAATAGCGCAAGGATGAGTACGATAATGTACTCCGTAAGACTTAGATAACCTAGTATCTACATGCTCTAGCTAGAAAAGCTTTCTCTGGATTTTCTTTGCATAAATCCAACTTTGGTTGTAACAAGAGGGAGAGAAGAGGCTCGTCTACACAGAATACTTTCAAAACAGGGTAAGAGAGCGACAACTCCATCTTGAACATCTGAACTTGTTAACCACGTACATCTGAACTCCTCATCTAGGATCACCCCCTCGAACCCCCGAGGAAGAATCCTTAAGCACACGTGGATCAATAGGTTTTACTTTTAGTTAATGTTATCTATGATCTTAGAATTCGGTCACCAAGCATTCATAACCATGAACACGGCTTTTCGAAAAGATTTAACCCTGCAGGGGTGTACAACTTTACCCACACGTACGAATCGACTCTTAATGCCAAATATTATTAGCCCCCTTCCTTGGAGGGCCGGCAGAGGGTGGTTGACCACGACCTTTACCTTGCTTTCGCCGAGACCATGAGTCACGCCCTAAGGAAGGTTCCGCCGTAACGGGTCAAATCCCGAAGCCGGTACCTAGAGATGTGGGCAGGGTTGGTTTACCAGGGGCTCCATCCACCCCAAGCAACCCCGACACTCTTACCTACCTATTATGATGCACCTCCTTCACCTCCTCTTTCGAAAACATTTTCAATGCATATGCCAAATGGAAAGCAACTATGTGACTCATGGAATCTACTAGGCAAGTTAGTTAGTCGAGGGGTTTTCAGGCCCCGTGTGGCTGTACGCTCGTCGCGGTTCCAAAGGCAAGAACTCGGTTCCTAGTGGTGGCGAGGATAGGACTACAAGAACCACACCCAAGGTGGCCTCCCATGGAAGCATTAGCATATTTATTTGTCACCTCCGATCATGTCTCCATCTCCTACCTTTCTAGATTCTTTTGCATCTCCGATTCATCACCATCGGGATGGATCAGGTGTAATTACTAAGCATGGCTAAGCTTGACCATCGAGAAGCTCTAGCAACGCTCACATGCCAGACCTATGTATGCTAGGAGCAGTGGATCAGGTGTATAAGGCTACAACAGGGAAACTATGTAGGAGATAGGTAACTCTAGCTACTGACAAAAGACCACATTGGAATCATATGTAATACAACGAGAAAGTAGATACTTTGTAAAACATAGGTTCAGAATGAGAGGCTACGCTTGCCTTGTCCTTTAGTAGACAGATGTGGATCTTCGGTGTCGTTGACTTTGGTCTCGTGCTCGGATCCTATCGCAAAGAAGCAATACCAGAAAGGAAGGTAACAATCAACATCTCGAACCATGCAATGCGCAAGCACATGAATGATATGGCACATTAAAGTTATCATGGCAACTCTAGGATTAACATCGATTTAAATGGGTTCGGAGTGCCGAGGGCTTGGCCTTCCATCGACCCCATATGTAGTTAGGGGGGTTTCGATGTTCCTCTAACTATCTAGGGTTTAGGTTGATCAACAATGCATGATTATAGTTTTAAAGTGTAGATCTCATTTTTCTAAACATTTGGATATATTACACACATTTTTCTGATTAGTTATGAATTTAATAAGATTATAACAATTTCTGGAATTATTAAAACAATTTAACACATTTACTACGTCATTATGACGTCAGCATAGGGGTGGGGATATTTTCTACTGGGACTAGGCCTAGCCACAGAGGCTGACCTGTGGGCCAGGGGCCACAGAGGTTGCCACCGTGGCAAACCTTGGTCGACACCCACGTCAGGGCCACGTGGGTGCCACCTCATTGCCACCTCGACGCCACATGGGCTCGACGGAGGGCACGTCGGCCGATGGCGGTTGGCGGTGCTAGGGGAGACAAGGGCTAGCGCGGAGGGGTGCGTTCAGCGTGGCTCGTCGAGGCAAACCTGAGAGTGGCGGCTCTGCTGGTTAAAGGTCGCCGGAGACGCGGCTACGACGGTGCCCGGTAGCGGCGAGCGGCGGTGCACGATGCGGGACCGAAGCAAAGCAAGGGGGAAAGAACGAAGACGTCCAGGAGGACCAGTGGCTCACCCTGGAGCAGTTGGTGGCGATGGCGAAGCGGGGCAAAGACCGGAGCGACGACAATAGCCACGACAGAGCACGACGGGGTCGGGGAAGAAGCGGTCGATGCAGGCAATTGCGAGCGCCCGGGCTCGATTCCTTCGGCGAGCAGGTTCCACACGGCGTGGAGAAGCTTCTAGCAAGCTCAGCAGGGCTCGGGGTGGTCGGGAACGAGCTCTAGCTCGAGGTCATGGCGGGCTACGGTTCAGCCCTGCACGGGAGCGAGAGAGGGCAAGCGCGGGAGGGAGAGAGAAGCACAGGCGAAGAGGGACACGGCGCGAGCGGTCTTATCTTCCTCTTCCGAGCACGATAGATGGCCATCGGCGAGTGGCGCGAATCGACGGAGGCGGCAGTGACACGGAGCTGGTTCTCTGTCGTCGATGAAGACGACGACGCGAACTTCTCCCGAAGCGGTACAGGGCCGTGGTGGGTCGACTGGGCCGCGGAAAGAGAAGGAGAGGCGGCCTGGCTTGCTGGGCTGCGGCCTGGAAAGCTCGGGCTGCATTTTTTTTAACAATTTTTTTTCTTTTTCTTAAATCCTTTTCTCTTTTGTATTTCAAAATCTTTTCTGTTTTGAACTATTTCAAAAATACCAGAAGGGTTGCAAAAATCCAAAATAGTGCAGGGACCCCTTTATACTATTTGGGATCCACATATTTTGGTGATTTTCGAATACAAAACCATTTGAAAAAGATAGAGTTGAAAAGAAAGACAATTTAGAGATTAGGTTTTTTATCCCCTCTTGTCTCCAAAACACAACCAAAATGCAAAAGATTCATGCATGCTCATGCTCTTAAGTACTAATTACATATATTACAAACTTGGGTTGTTACAGCTCTACCCCCTTACAAGAATCTCGTCCCAAGATTCCTAAGTTTTAGAAAAGAAGGCAGGGTACTCAGATCGAAGAAGATCTTCTCATTCCCAGGTTGCTTCATCCTCAGAGTGATGAGACCACTGAACTTTCAGAAACTTGATGCTTTGACGACGAGTCTTGTGCTCGACTTCATCAAGGATACGAACAGGATACTCTCGATAGGTCAGATCCTCTTGAAGGTCAAGAGTTTGGTGATCAACACCACATACAGGGTCTTTGAAGCAACGCTTGAGTTGAGACACATGAAAGACATCATGCACCTCAGGGAAGTTTGCAGGAAACTCCAATTGATATGCGAGCTTACCACACTTGGAAAGGACACGGAAAGGACCAACATAACAAGGAGCCAGTTTGCCCTTGATACCGAAACGATGGACACCCTTTAACGGAGTGACTCGGAGATAAGCTTGATCACCAACTTCTTATTCAACATGTTAATGGTGACGATCATGGTAGCTCTTTTGACGAGACTGGGCAGTTTTTAAATGATCTCATATAATACAAACTTGATCTTCTTCTTCTTTTATCATATCCGGTCCAAAGAACTTTCTTTCGCCGGTTTTAGACCAATTTAGAGGAGTACGACATGCTCTTCCGTATAAGAACTCAAAAGGTGCCATGTCTATGCTGTACTGATAACTGTTGTTGTAGGAGAACTCAGCAAAATGTAGGCACTTCTCCCAGTTCTTACCAAAATATATGACACATGCTCTAAGCATGTCTTCAAGGATTTGATTTACCCTTTCGGTTTGACCACCGCTACTAGGATGATAAGCTGTACTGAAAGATAAGTGAGTTCCCATAGATTGTTGGAAACTTGACCAAAACCTTGAAGTGAACAAACTCCCTCGGTCGGAGACAATTTTCTTCAGAACTCCATGAAGGACCACTATCCGAGAGATATATAGTTTAGCCAACTGATTAGCAGTAATGCTCTCACGGACAGGTAGGAAGTGAGCAACCTTGGACAAATAGTCGATGATTACCCATATGGCATGATTTCCCTTTTGAGTCTTGGGAAAACCAGTGATAAAATCCATACCAACTTCATCCCATTTCCACTCAGGAATACAGTGCGGTTGTAGGAGACCAGTGGGTCTTTGGTGTTCAGCCTTGACGCGACGACAAACGTCACACTCAACAACAAAATGAGCGATATCTTTCTTCATACCAGACCACCAGAATATTTGATGGAGATCCCGATACATCTTGATACCTCCAGGGTGAATGGAAAGAGGTGATTCATGAGCCTATTTAAGAATTAAACCCCTCAACTTTGTTCTCTCCGGCACCGCTAGACGGTTACCAAAGTAAACAATACCTTGATCATCAATAGAGAAACATTTTGCCACTCCCTTAACAATGTTCTCTTTGATCTCAGCAACTTCGGAATCATTCTTTTGAGCAAACTTGATTTCATCCTCTATAGAAGACTTCACCTCAAGAGTAGAAAGGAATCCACGAGGAACAACTTCAAGTTTTAGTCGAGAAAATTCCTCATGAAGAGAAGGTTGAGATTGTTTAATCAACAGATTGTTGCAGTAGGATTTTTGACTTAGTGCATCAGCAACGACATTGGCTTTGCTGGGTTGATAGTTGAGACCCAGATCATAATCTTTGATGAGTTCCAACCATCTTCTTTGCCTGAGATTCAGATCAGGTTGTGTAAAAAGATACTTCAAACTCTGATGATCCGAATATAACTCACAATGACTACCAATGAGGTAATGTCGCCATTGGTTAAGAGCATGAACAACAGCTGCAAGCTCGAGATCATGAGTTGGGTAGTTGTTCTCGTGTGGTTTCAGTTGTCGTGAGGCATAGGCCACCACATGACCATCTTGCATCAGCACACACCCGAGACCTTGGTGTGAGGCATCACAGAAGACAACAAAGTCTTTACTGGTGTCTGGAAGAACTAACACTGGAGAAGTTGTTAGCTTGGTTTTTAAAACCTAAAAGCTTTCTTCAGCCTTATTAGACCATTCAAACTTCTTATCCTTCTTAAGAAGATCAGTCATTGGCTTGGCAATCTTAGAAAAGTTCTCGATGAATCGGCGGTAGTATCCCGCCAACCCAAGGAAACTTCGAACATCCTTAACGGATTTGGGGGATTCCCAGTCAAGAATGGATTGAATCTTGTCCGGAATAACAGCAACCCCTTCGGCAGAAACAACATGACCAAGGAATATGAGTTCTTGCAACCAAAACTCACATTTGGAGAACTTGGCATAGAGACGATGTTCTCAAAGCTTTGTCAACACCAAACATAGATGTTTAGCATGTTCTTCTTCAGTCTTGGAATAGACCAGAATATCGTTGATGTAGACTACAACGAACTTGTTGAGATACTCCATGAAGATAGAGTTCATAAGCCGCATAAAAGTGGCTGGTGCATTGGTAAGACCAAAGGACATGACAGTGTACTCATAAAGACCATAACGAGTAGTAAAAGCAGTCTTTGGAATGTCTTCTTTTCGGATCTTGATTTGGTGATACCCTGACCTCAAATCCATTTTGGAAAAGACGGTGGCACCACTTAACTGATCAAAAAGATCGTTGATCCTAGGGAGAGGATACTTGTTCTTGACAGTCACAGCATTGAGAGGGCGATAGTCCACAACCAGTCGCGGTATATTGGTATCCCTCTTCTTAATAAAGATTGTAGAACATCCCCAAGAAGATGTGCTAGGCTAGATGTGTCCTTTTACCTCCAACTCCCCTAATTGCTTCTTCAACTCTACTAGCTCATGAGGGGGCATACGATAGGGTCTCTTGGAAACAGGTGCTATTCCAGGAACCAACTCTATGACAAACTCCACACTTCGATCAGGTGGCATGCCAAGCAACTCTTCAGGAAAGACATCCGGGAATTCAGATACCATGGAAACAACTTGAATCTCTAACGGAGGTTGAACTTCAAGAGCATACAACTCTGCTTGAGGAATAGAAACAGCTAAAGGAGATAGTGACCCTACGGTCCAATAAGTGACTGTTATGCCAGCAGGACTAGTCAGAGTCACGGACTTGGTTGCACAGTCAATGACTGCTTGATATTGGGACAACCAGTCCATGCCCAAGATGAAGTCAATATCAGTTGACTTGAGGGCAATAAGAGAAGTGGGGAACAACTGGGAGGCAACATTGATTAAGTTCCCATGACTAACCATGGTGGTTTGCCATCTATATCCAGGAGAATGAACCATCAAAGGTCTAGACAACCCCTCAAAACTTATCCCATGCAATTCAGCAAAAGCTTGCGACATGAATGAATGCAATGCTCAAGAATCAAACAAGACTTTAGCTGGAATGTGATTGATATGAAGCGTACCCATAACGGTGCTTGGATCTTCCCGAGCCTCTTCAGCAGAGATATTGGCCAGACAACCACTTCCAGCACCTTGGGGCTTGGTATACTTATTTGGTGGTGCTCCCTCGGTAGCACTCTTTTGTGGACACTCCCTTGCATAGTGACCAGGCTAGCGGCAGTTGAAGCAGGTAAGACCTGATGTGGTACCAGCAGCAGGATAATTTGTCCTACCAGCATTGCTTGAGGTAGCATTCAGGCGAGGAGCATATCCAGAAGATCTTGCAGTGTAAGGAGCACAAGGCACAGCACT
Source organism: Avena insularis (assembly GCA_023614405.1). Taxonomy (NCBI): domain Eukaryota; kingdom Viridiplantae; phylum Streptophyta; class Magnoliopsida; order Poales; family Poaceae; genus Avena; species Avena insularis. The sequence goes on from CM042688.1 coordinate 331,902,864, forward strand.
GTAAGGCACAAAGACATGATGCTTCTTATTGCTTGAACCAGCCTTGTTGGATCCTTCATAAGAATGCTTACGAGTTTCCTCATACTCCACCTTTCCACGCTCTGCTTTCATTGCCTTATTCACAAGAGTTTGCAGATTCCCAAAATCCATCAGATGAAGATCACGACGAACATTAGGGTCTAGTCCCTTGCAAAACAGAGATTGCTTCTTAGCATCAGTGGAAACTTCTTCAGGAGCATAGCATGCAAGACGGTTGAAGCTGCGCTAGTAATCATACACTGAACCAGTGCCTTGTTTCAACTTGAGGAACTCCTCCCTCTTTTCATCCATTAGACCCTCTAGAATATGATAGGCTCGGAATCCTTTAGTGAATTCTTGCCAAGTAACGACATGCTGAGCGGCTTGTAGTGCCAAGAAATTTTCCCACCAGGAATTAGCTGCCCCCTCCAGATGGTAAGGGGCAAAGGTTACCCAATCAGCTTCAGGAACATGACCAACCTGAAGTTTGCGCTCCATGGTGCGAAGCTAGTAGTCTGCATCCAGTGGCTCAGTGGAATAGATGTAGACTGGCGGAGTGAGACGTATAAAATCCTTAATACCGACTTGGTTGCTTAGGCGCTGGGTACTGCGCTCAATCCTTTCAAGGAGCCTCATGTTGTCAGCATGGTTGGTTTCATACATAGCCATGAGTTGAACCATTGATGGTGGTGGAGGAAGATTAGAAGGATCATCCTCATTCCTAGACCCATGAGCTTGAGCACTGGTGCGAGCTCGAGAAGTGTCACCCATCCTGTAAGAACAGAAGGCGTTAGACAAGGGTTTCAAAGACAGAAGATGCTGGATGTAAAACATGTCATCTCATCAAGCATGGTAGTATCAAAGCATACAAACATATACACTAACCAGCTGGCTTACAAACCATAACAATGGAGTGCTAAGATGTTATGCATCAAGCAGATTTGAGATATCTTGATAACTCTATGATTAGCAACTAGTTACAGAGTACTTAGAAAAACAACCCTGAAGACACGATCCTAAACATTTGAGATTAGGGTTAAGGAATGAAAACATTTTCAAACCAAATAGGGCAAGAAAACTCCAGCAATAGATTCACACCAGGAAAGGAATAAAAAGAGTCCTAGTCAGAGTTTTTTTGCAAATAGTTTTCAACCTTTAAATAGTTTTGTCAACTTCTTGACTCAACATCGACCAATACTAGGGTTTCCTACAGGCAGTCCTGCTCTTATACCAAAACCTGTAACACCCCCGGGATTAGGGTTAGCCAAACCTCGGATTATCCTCCAAAATAAACTTAACTCCAACCTTAGGGACTCACACTATATGATTCGGTAGCGTTATAGAACACAAGGATTCAACAGCATAAGTTTAAACTCTTAATAGAGTAAGACATCAGATTATTACAAACCAGGGGTCGCAGACCCATCATTACACCAAACAGCGAAAGCAAATTATGTTGGTCTACACAACAAACTTAACAAAGGGCCTAAGAGGCCATAAACATAAGAGACGTACAACCCGTAGTCCTCAGGCTGCTAGCTGAGACCTCCCACTACTCGTCGATGTCAACGTACAAGCCACCTTCAGTTGCGACTATATCATCTGAGGAAAAACAACAATAGCGCAAGGTTGAGTACGAGAATGTACTCTGCAAGACTTAGATAACCTAGTATCTACATGCTTTGGCTAGAAAAGCTTTCTCTAGATTTTCTTTGCATAAAGCCAACTTTGGTTGTAACAAGAGGGAGAGAAGAGGCTCGTCTACACAGAATACTTTCAAAACAGGGTAAGAGAGCGACAACTCCATCTTGAACATCTGAACTTGTTAACCAAGTACATTTGAACTCCTCATCTAGGATCACCCCCTCAAACCCCCGAGGAAGCATCCTTAAGCACATGTGGATCAACAAGTTTTACTTTTAGTTAATGTTATCTATGAACTTAGAATTCGGTCACAAAGCGTTTATAACCGTGAACATGGCTTTTCGAAAAGATTTAACCCTGCAGGGGTGTACAACTTTACCCACACGTACCAACCGAATCTTAGTGCCAAATATTATTAGCCCCCTTCCTTGGAGGGCCGGCAGAGGGTGGTTGACCATGACCTTTTCCTTGCTTTCGCCGAGACCATGAGTCACGCCCTAAGGAGGGTTCCCCCATAATGGGTCAAATCCCGAAGACGGTCCCTAGAGATGTGGGCAGGGTTGGTTTACCAGGGGCTCCATCCACCCCAAGCAACCCCGGCCACTCTTACCTACCTGTTATGATGCACGTCCTTCACCCCCTCTTTCGAAAACATTTTCAATGCGTATCCCAAATGGAAAGCCCGAACTATGTGACCCCATGGAATCTACTAGGCAAGTTAGTTAGTCGAGGGGTTTTCCAGGCCCCGTGTGGCTATATGCTTGTCTCGGTTCCAAAGGCAAGAACTCGGTTCCTAGTGGTGGCGAGCATAGGACTACAAAAACCACACCCAACATGGCCTCCCATGCAAGCCTTAGCATATTTCTTTGTCACCTCCGATCATATCTCCATCTCCTACCTTTCTAGATTCTTTGGCATCTCCGATTCAGCACCATCAGGACGGATCGGGCGTAATTACTAACCATGGCTAAGCTTAACCATCGAGAAGCTCTAGCAACGCTCACATGCCAGACCTATGTATGCTAGGAGCAGTGGATCAGGTGTATAAGGCTACAACAGGGAAACTATGTAGGAGATAGGTAACTCTAGATACTGACAAAAGACCACATTGGAATCATATGCAATATAGCGAGAAAGTAGATACTTTGTAAAACATAGGTTCAGAATGAGAAGCTACGCTTGCCTTATCCTTCAGTAGACAGATATGGATCTTCATTGTCGTTGACTTCGGTCTCGTGCTCGGGTCCTATCACGAAGAAGCAATACCGGAAAGGAAGGCAACAATCAACATCTCGAACCATGCAATGTGCAAGCACATGAATGATATGGCATATTAAAGTTATCATGGAAACCCTAGGATTAACATCGATTTAAATGGGTTCAGAGTGCCGAGGGCTTGGCCTTCCATCGATCCCATATGTAGTTAGGGGGGTTTCGATGTTCCTCTAACTATCTAGGGTTTAGGTTGATCAACCATGCATGATTATAGTTTTAAAGTGTAGATCTCATTTTTCTGAACATTTTGATATATTACACACATTTTTCTGATTAAATATGAATTAGTTATGAATTTTATAAGATTATAACAATTTATCGAATTATTAAAACAATTTAACACATTTACTGCGTCATTATGACGTCAGCATAGGGGTGGGGATATTTTCTACCGCGACTAGGCCTAGCCACAGAGGCTGACCCCTGGCGGCAAGTATGGCGTCGACGCCAAGGGGGATATTTATTTTCTACCTTGACTAGGCCACGCGGCCTGACCAGAGGTTGCCATCGTGGCAAACCTTGGTCGACACCCACGTCAGGGCCACGTGGGCGCCACCTCATCGCCACCTCGGCACCACATGGGCTCGCCGGAGGGCACGTCGGCCGGCAGCGGTTGGCGGTGCTAGGGGACATGCGGGCTAGCACGGATGGTTGCGTTCAACGTGGCTCGTCGAGGCAAACCTGAGAGTTGCGGCTCCGCTGGTTAAAGGTCGCCGGAGACGCGTCTACGACGGTGCCCGACGGCGGCGAGCGGCGGTGCATGATGCGGGACCAAAGCAAAGCGAGAGGGAAAGAACAAAGAGGTCTAGGAGGACCAGCGGCTCACCCTGGAGTGGTTGGTGGCAACGGCAAGGCGGGGCGAAGACCGGAGCGACAACAATAGCCACGGCGGAGCACGTCAGGGTCAGGGAAGAAGCGGCCGATGCAGGCGATTGTGAGCGCCCGGGCTCGATTCCTTAGGAGAGGAGGTTCCACATGGCGTGGAGAAGCTTCTAGCAAGCTCAGCGGGGCTCGGGGTGGCCGCGAACAAGCTCTAGCTCGAGGTCATGGCGGGCTAGGGTTCGGCCCTGCGCGGGAGCGAGAGAGGGAAAGCGTGGGAGGGAGAGAGAAGCACAGTCGAAGAGGGACACGGCGCGGGCGATCTTATCTTCATCTTTCAAGCACGACAGACGGCCATGGGCGAGCGGCGCGGATCGACGGAGGCAGCAGTGACATGGATCTGGTTATCCGTCGTCGACGAAGACGACGACACGAACTGCTCCCGAAGCGATACCGGTTCGTGGTGCTGGGCCGACTGGGCCGAGGGAAGAGAAGGAGAGGCAGCCTAGCTTGCTGGGCTGCGGCCTGGAAAGCTTGGGCTGCAATTTTTTTAAACATTTTTTTTCTTTTTCTTAAATCCTATTCTCTTTTGTATTTCAAAATCTTTTCTCTTTTGAACTATTTCAAAAATACCAGAAAGTTTGCAAAAATTCAAAATAGTGCAGGGACCCCTTTATACTATTTGGGATCCACATATTTTGGTGATTTTCGAATACAAAACCATTTGAAAAGAGATAGAGTTGAAAAGAAAGACAATTTAGAGATTAGGGTTTTTATCCCCTCTTGTCTCCAAAACACAACCAAAATGCAAAAGATTCATGCATACTCATGCTCTTACGTACTAATTGCATATATTACAAACTTGGGTTGTTATACATTCCCACTGCCGAGGATAGATCAGGTAATTGATTCAACAGTTGTGTGTGAGTTGTTGTCATTTGTAGATGCATATTCTGGTTTCCACCAGATACCCCTGAACCCAGATGATCAAATAAAGACTACATTCATTACCCCGTATGGGGCTTATTGCTATCGCACCATGCCATTTGGTTTACGTAATGCAGGAGCAACGTATCAGAGGTGTATGCAAAAATATTTACATGATCAGATTGGGAAAAATGTCCAAGTATATGTAGATGATGTTGTGATAAAAACAAAGTAAAGCAAAACTCTCCTAGAAGATATCCAACAAACATTTGCGAACCTTAGGAGGTTTTGAATGAAGATTAACCCAGAAAAATGTACCATTGGTGTGCTGGCTAGGAACTTACTCGGCTTTCTTGTGTCTAGCCATGGTATCGAGGCCAACCCCACTAAAATCCGAGCTATAGAAAGAATGAAACTGCCGAAGTGCCTTAACGATGTTCAAAAGTTCACTGGTTGCCTGGCATCATTAAGTCAGTTTGTATGTCGGCTGGGAGAAAAGGCACTACCTCTCTATCAGTTAATGAAAAAATCAGATAAATTCGTATGGACACCGCAAGCTGATAGCGCATTTCATGAACTGGAAAATATGCTAGCCTTTGTGCCAGTGTTAGCTTCACCACTATCCAAAGAGCCAATGTTTCTCTATATAGCAGCGACCAACTGAGTCGTAAGTGTCATGGTTGTGGTGGAGCATGACGAGGAAGGTAAGTCGGTGCAGAGGCCAGTATATTACCTAAGCAAGGTATTGTCCACTTCGAAGCAGAACTATCCTCACTATCAGAAGATGGCGTATGGTGTGTGCATGGCAGCCAAGAAGCTCAAGCATTACTTCGAGCAACACCCCATAAAAGTGATATGTGAAGCACCCATATCCGAGATAATGAGTAACAAAGATGCAAGTGGTCGGATTGCAAAATGGGCAGTTGAGCTAGCCCCTTATGCACCACAATTTGATAGAAGGGATGCCATCAAGTCTCAAGAAGTGGCTGATTTTTTCGTGGATTGGGCCAAGATGCAGTACGAACCGCCTTTACCGGACTCAAATTACTTGAGGATGCATTTCGATGGATCCAAGCTTAAGGAAGGACTATGCGCTGGGGTAGTACTTACTTGCCCAAGAAAGATTAGTTGCAATATGTGCTTCAGATCCATTTACGAGCATCAAACAATGTGGCTGAGTATGAGGCACTCGTGCATGGACTAAAAGTAGCAAAAGAGGTTGGGATACGTCGGATACAGTGCTTCGGTGATTCAGATTTAGTGGTACATCAAGTATCTGGTAATTGGGATGCGCTAGACGTAAACATGGCCCTTTATAGATTTCATGTCCAAAAGATATGCGGGTACTTCGAGGGATGCGAATTCCATTAGGTACCTCAGCTTGAAAATGAAGCAGCCGACATACTGTCTAAGCTGGGCTCATCTCGGTAGGCCATCCCACCAGGAGTTGCATTGGAGCATTTGATAAAGCCATATATATCCCCTTCACCAGAATCCGAATCAATCTATATCTCGGCAAACCCCGGATCAGAAGCTAACCCTATGGACATTGGTTGGGGGAATACCTAGGTAAATCTGGGGACTACCTCGGTAAACCCGGGGACTGCCTCGCAGAACCTAGGGACTGTTCAACTTGATCCGGCAGAAGTTATGTCGGTGGATGCAATGGAGGTTGACGAAGTATTTTTCCCAGCTCGCACTGTACTAGCATGGGCACAACAATATTTGAGTTTCAGAAAGATGGCACTTTGCCAAGTGATGAGATACTTTCAAGGCAAGTGTAGAGGAGAGCAAAGGCATACACCATTATCAATGCCGAGCTATACAAGAGAAGTGTCACAAGTGTCCTGCAGCGGTGCGATGACCCGGAAGAAGGGCTAGGCATCCTCCGAGATATACATCAGGGGGAATGTGGGAATCATGCCTCATCCAGGGCCTTAGTGCCAAAAGCTTTTCGGTATTGGTTTTACTGGCCAATTGCTTTGGAGCAAGCCGAGGAACTAGTAAGGAAATGTAATGGCTGTCAGAGGTACACTACCAAGACACACAAGCCAATGTCAGAACTCAAAACTATACCAATCACTTGGCCATTTGCTGTGTGGTGCTTAGATATGGTTGGACCATTTAAGCCGGCTAAGGGGAACATGACTCACATCTTAGTCATGATGGACAAATTTACCAAGTGGATTGAAGTGAAGCCAATAAGAAAGTGTGATGGAGCTATGGCCGTGACATTTCTCAAAGATATTCTTCTGAGATAGGGCTATCCTCACAGTATCATAACTGATAATGGCACCAATTTCGTAGAAGGAGAATTTGCAAGATTTTGCCGAGATAAGAAAATTTGGCTGGATGTCACATCAGTGGCCCACCCCGCATCGAACGGACAAGTGGAAAGATCCAACGGACCAGTTTTGTCCAGGATAAAACCCTGGCTCATTGAGCCATTGCAAAGATCAGCAGGGTGCTGGATAGAAGAACTGACAGCGGTACTATGGAGCTTAAGAATAACTCTGAATCAATCAACAGGCTATACGCCATTCTTTCTAGTATATGGGGTAGAAGCTGTATTACCAGCCGACATAGAGCATGACTCACCTAGGGTCACCCAATACACAGAAGACGAAGTGCAACAAGCCCGGCAAAATGATATTGATCTGCTGGAAGAAGCGAGAGAACTGGCCTTGTCTAGATCCGCCATATATCAGCAAAATCTCTGACACTACCATAGCCAGAAAGTGAACCCCTGAGTCTTCCGGGAAGGAGATATGGTACTTTGGCTGGTGCAGCGCACTGCCGGCATGCATAAGTTATCCCCCCCATGGGAAGGGCCATTCATTGTAAGGAAAGCATTGCACAATGATGCCTATTACCTCATTGATGCACAACCACAGGAGAAGAACAAGACGGACAGGTCCGGCGAGGAGTCCAAGCGCCCATGTAATGTAGCTCTACATTGTCCATTTTACACTTAGCTAAAACTGTATGTATCTTGAACTCTCATACGTCGGCAATGAGCTTATCAATGAAACTTTGGCACCCCGAGCAGAAACTCGAGGACTGCCTTAATAATAATTGTCATTTTCTGTATTTACTTCTTTATATGTCGGCTGGTTTAAATTACTTACACCTTAGCCAGATTAGTAACGTGTCGGCACCAAAAGCTAACTCTTCGACTTGTTGTTGTCCAACAAGAATTGGCTTCATGGCAAGCAAGAGAACAAGTTTGGAATTGCTAAGCACATGACAAACAACTAAGGAAAGGAACTTAATCGAGCCGACATTTGTTTTTAGGACTAACCCCTGTATTTACTTTCCCTTTGATGTCTTTAATTATTTTGAGCTAATCCTAAAGTTTCAAGTATCGTTAAGTCAATTTTTTGAACCTCGACTCGTAAGTCAAATGCCAAATCAAGGTAGACGCGAGCCGAGTCATCAAATTGGGAGAACAAGAAAATGAAACACGGGGACTTCGCCCAAGTTAATCCGGCATAAAAAACTTAGCAGTAGAAAAATATCACATTGTTTCATACATGTGCACCTGGCATACTAGGGATTTAAAAAATACGGAGATTTTTACTCAAGGAGCTGCACCGGCCGATCTATCGGTAGCAGGTGGAGGCAAGTTGTCCTCGGCGCTGGGAACCTTGGTTTCAGCTTCATCATCTAGATTAGTGATACGTCCATTTTGCATCACTATTATATATCATAATTTACTATTATTCATTGATATATTTCATATTAAGAGATGATACTTATGTTATTTCATCTGTTTTTGCATGGTTGATGACTTTTGGAGGATGGACCGCTGAAGTCAGGATTCTGATGGAAAAGGCACTGTTTGGAGGCGAAATTCGTGAAGATCGGAAAATTCTAGGAAATACATGGAAAATGCTATTTTTCCAGAAGACGAAGGATTCCAGAAGGGGGAGTGGAGTTGGACCACAGGGGGCCCACACCACCCCCTAGTGCAGGCCATCCCTAGTCGCGCCACCAGGTGGTGTGGCCGGCCTCGCCCACCTCTAGCTCTCCTCTTTGGCATATATTATCCCCAGAAACCCTAAGCCTCAGGGAGCGACCATAGAAAGATTCCGCCACCTCTGCGGGGCGGAAAACTGCAGAGAGAGAAAGAGCTCTCTGGCAGGCAGAAATCTGCCGGGGAAATTCCTTCCTGGAGAGGGGAGATCGTCGCCATCAACACCACCATCAAGCTGGACTTCATAGGGATCATCATCATCATCATCTCCATCATCATCTCCACCAGCACCATCATCACCACTCCATACTGCTGTAACAATTGGGTTGAATCTTGCATAGTTCTTAGGGGAAACTTTCCCGGTGTTAATTACTTGTTGTAGTTGATGCTATTGAGTGGAACCATTTAATTATCGTTTATGTTCAGATTGTTACTTGTCATTATTTCATCTCTGATCTTGATCCATATGATGTCTTGTGAGTAGTTCATTTATTTCTTGAGGACATGGGATAAGTCATGTTGTTAGTAGTGGAATTGTGTTGAGAAAGATTCAATAGCTTTTTATTTAAGTTATGGTGTTATTCTTCTAGTGGTTTCATGTGAACATCGACTACATGACACTTCACCTTTATGGGCCTAGGGGAATGCATTGTGTATTTGGCTACTAATCATAGGGGTTGCCAGAGTGACAGAAACCTGAACCCCCATTAGGAAACCTTTGAACAAGGGAGGTTAGGATCTCAGAGAGTTAAAGCTGTGGTTAGGTTTCTATCTTAATTACTTTCTTGTACTTGCGGATGCTTGCAAGGGGTATAATCACAAGTATGTATTAGTCCTAGGAAGGTCGGTACATTAGCATAGGTTCACCCACACAACACTTATCAAACTAAAGAAGATTAATCAACTATATGAAGCGAAAGCACTTGACGATATTCCCGTGTGTCCTCGAGAATGTTTGATCATCTTAAGTAATACAACCGGCTTGTCCTTTGATGAAGAAAGGATTGGGCCACTTGCTGCATTTATTATTATTGTCTTTTATTTACTTGCACTATATTTATCTGCATTATCAAAAACCCCTAAAAATCCATTTGCTATGTATTTATAGAGAATTCCTGCTCCAAGCCACTCATCAACACCTTCTGCTCCTTGTTGGGTTCGACACTCTTACTTATCGAAAATACTGCGATACACCCCCTGTACTTGTGCGTCATCAAGACTATTTTCTGGCACTGTTGCCACGAAGTGAAGCGCTATTGGAGAGTGGAACTGGTAAAGGAAACTTCTACTGTGAGTATTGTTCATTTCTTTTAGTTACTTTATTTCAATATGGATAATTCACTTAGTTTCTTATTTTGTAATGCTACTACCACTGCTAAGGTAGTAGATGAACCACCACCTGCTGAGAATGATGCTTTTAAAATACCTACCAGAATTATTGATCGTGTTATGGATAACTACTATTTTGGAGATGGAACTATCCATCTAGGTGATCATTTTCTCTTTATACATGAATTATGCGGGTTGTTCAAGTGTGCAGGTATTACAACAGATCAAGTCAATAAGAAGTTATTCTCATTATCACTTAAAGGAAGAGCTGAAGAATGGTACAAGCTGTTGAAGGATGGTCATGCTCTTGAATGGGAGGAAGTAATACCTCTCTTTTATTCAAAATTTTATCCTTCTAGTGAGATTCATAAAGATCGGAATCAAATATACAACTTTTAGCCTCTTGATGGAGAGAGTACAACTCAAGCTTGGTGGAGATTGAAGTTACTAATGCTCAAATGTCCTATTCATGAGCTCCCTAACAATATTATTATCAGTAACTTTTATGCAAGACTTTCTCTTCATGATAAGGATCTATTGGATGCTTCTTGTGCTGGATCATTTACACGCATGAAAGAAGAAGCTAAATGGGCTCTTCTAGACCGTATTCAAGACAATGCTGAAGCATGGGAGAATGATAAAGTAAGAAAGGAAGGTATAAATTATGATTATGAATGCATTGAATCTTTTATGGGAACTGATGACTTTCAGAATATTAGTAATGCTTATGGTATAGACTCTCAAGCTATTGCAAGTTATTTTAAAGCTTTTGCTTCTTATATTGAAATCCCTAAAAAGAAGTGGAATAAGTATCATGCACCTTATAAAGATATTGTTAATGGTGTTCCTGTAAGAAATACTGAAGTTTATACTGCTAATCATGTTTTACCCAAACCTTACATTGAGAAAATGCCTTTCCCAGTTAAGATAAAGGAACATTCTATGATAGCTAGTATGGTTAATGAAAGTACAAATAAAGCTGTTGAACCTGATGAACAAGTAGCTGTTGAACCTATGATAGCAAATGTGAAAGACTTTGTCACTAAATATGTAGAAGATGGACACAATATCCTCTGTAAGGATACTTCTAATATTGTTTCACAAAGCAGTGTTATAAGAACTAGTATCCCTATGTTTTCTGTTAGAATAAGTGATCATTGCTACAATGGTTCTTGTGATAGCTATATCGTTAAATTTATGCACGATACTGAAAGTTACTACGAGAGAGGGAAAAGTGCTCTTATTTATTCCAATGATATTAAGTTTCCTCGCTTTATGCTGAAAATCTTTATGTTGCACTTGTTTTGCCTTCTTATGCTAGCAGTCCCTGGTTTTAACAATTTGTTTGTTTACAAAATTCCCTTGCATAGGAAGTGGGTTAGACTTAAACATGTGTATTTTTTCTTCTTGATGCTCCTTTACTTCAATTCTTACTCTTATGTGAGCATCATTAAAATTACCATGCCCATCTTAATGGTTGTAAAGAAAGAGCTTTTTGGGAGACAACCCAATATATTTGTGCTTTCGGTTTGTTTTTGTTTATTTGAGTCTTGGAAGTTATTGCTTCTACAATAACCTCTCCTTATCCTTTTTGTTTGGTTTTTGTGTCAAGGTCAACCTCTAATAAGAGAGAAGTAATATTTGGGAAAGTTGATGTCCCAAAACAGATTTTTGTGCTTCGTTGTAAAAATTCGTGAAAAATCTCTATACGTCGGATTGAGCTGTAATTTTTGTGCTTCTGCCACAGGTTGTTATTTAACTCTCATTAATTTTGCACTTTTTGATTTGATCAACATAAGACTTTCGGAAAAATTGATCTTTACCTGCTGGTCCGTTTTGACAGATTTTTACCACTCTTGCATTTGCCTCTTAAATCGATTTCCTTTTTGAATTCCTTTTGGGATTTTGGAAGGAGTTGTTTCAGTAGCTTATGTTTTGATGGATTTCAGTTGAAATTGAACTTAAAAGGTTTATTACCTTGCATGCACTAATGTTGCTAATGAGAATTGTGTGAAAGAAATTTCCAAGTTGTAGGGGAAAATGGTGTAATAAGATAGTGAAAGGTTAATGACTCAAGCAATATGTGTATGAAGATGAAGATATTGATGTTATTCAACAGGTGATTCTGGAAGAATTTATTAAATACCAAGTTCAGAGACCTGCAGAGTCCGTTTTCGAATAGGCAACAGTTCTGGTAAGAAAAGGTCCGCGAAAAATCTGTTAAGTTATATTTTTGCAATTTTTATCCAACAAGGAAAGCAACTAAGCGAAAGAGGGACGGAAACGGATCCAGGGTGGCTCACACCACCCCGTGGCGCGGGCCCACCTGGTCACGCCACCAGGTGGTGTGGCCACCCCGGAGTCCGTCTTTGACCCGTTTTCTCCTAGTACCTTCCTTTTGTTGTAAAACTTTGTAATATATAATCCCCCGGATCACCCGAGGTTCGTATATCATGTTCTCGTCATGTTTTCGTTTTGATCTGTTTCTGACAGGTAGAGTCTCAGTTTTGGAGCCACAATGTCTTCCTCTGGATCAGCCAAGGAAGATTCCTCTACGGACATCATCAACCCATACATGCGTGATACATTGCAAATGTATGTATAATTTTTGAAGCTCCATGCTTGGTTTTATCTACTTTCTTGTGTTTTGTCCACACTTTGGAGTACTTTTCATATGATTTTTTGGACTAACCTGTTAACAAGAGCCACAATGCAGTTACTGCTTTTTCTGCTGTTTTTGGTTCCAAGAAAGTCGAAAATGAATATTCTCATAATTGACGGACAAAAGCCAAAGTGCCTATTTTTCAAGACTCGGGCGAGAATACAAGGCGGAGGAGAGGCAGTGGCCACCACACCACCCTAGGCGCGGGCTGGCTGTGCTGCGAGCATGGTGTGGTGGCCCTAGGCACCCCCTCGGTCTCCCTCTTCGCCTATAAGAAGCCTTCTGACCTAAAAACTTCAGGGGGTTCGACGTTTTTCCACAAAAAGTTTCGCTGCGCCGCCGCCATCGAAGGGGAGATTCGGGGGACAGAAAGTCTCTGTTCCGGCACCCTATCGGGACGAGGAAGTGCCCCTAGAGCCATATACATCGATCTCCACCATCATCTTCATCGACCATCCATGTTTCCTCCATCTATGAGTGAGTAATCCCCCGTTGTAGGCTATGGGGATGGTAGGGATTGGATGAGATCGTTCATGTAATGGCATCAGATTGTTAGGGCATAGTGCCTAGTATCTTTTATTAGTGCTTTACGACTTTGTTGCAACTTGTTGTGCTTAATGCTTGTCACTAGGGCCTGAGTGCCATGATTTCAGATCTGAACATGTTATTGATTCATTATGATAGTATTGTTTTGGGTCTTATCTGCAAGTTGTATACACACGTCGTTGTCCGGAACCTATGGCCCCGAAGTGACAAAAATCGGGATAACCGGAAGGGAAAGGCTTTGATGTGAGGATCACATGTGTTCACGGAGTGTTAATGCTTTGCTCCGGTGCTCTATTAAAAGGAGCACCTTAATTGCCAGTAGTTCCCTAGAGGCCCCGCTGCAAACAGGCTAGCAGGACAAAAGATGTTGTGCAAGTTCTCATTGCGAGCATGTATGACTATATATGGAACACATGCCTAGGATTGTCTAGTACTTGGATGCTTTATCTTATTTATCTGCAATTGCCCTATGTTCTGATTGCTATGTGGATTGCCTTGTCCACGCAACGTCCGTCCATCCATCCCTATGCCTACACTTTTCGAATCCATTTCGCTTTTGTTACTCGTCTTTTGCTACTCTGCTGCTACTTTACTATTCCTACTACAAAGCTATTTACTCGATAAACTGCTGTGAGCAAGATTGTTTCCAGGTGCAGCTGAATTGACAACTCAGTTGTTAAGGCTTATAAATATTCTTTGGCTCCCCTTGTGTCGAATCAATAAATTGGGTTTCACTTCCCTAGAAAATACTACGATACACCCCCTATACTTGTGGGTCATCAATGCACGATTTGAAGATTCATCCTAAGGAGTTGTTGCTCGAAGATGGGGAGGTATAGATAAAATAGGTTCAGGGCCCTAAAGGTGAAGGCAGCCTGGAGGAAAGGATGGAAGCACCGGAGCAAGAAGTCTTTAGGTACAAGAAGATGGCAGAACGCGAAGTGGATATCATCCATAAGATTAGTTCAGAACTCATTGCCGAGCACCTGAAGGAGACTGCTGAGCTTAAGGATGAAATTCTCTCACTCCACCGAACAACTAACCAACTACAAGCACAGCTCTACGACGTGCAAAATCAAAACTATGAGTCTGATGTTAGGTTTAAACGCATAAGTGATGCTGCTAGTTTCAGGATGTTGGAGACCAGGATGTCTTTTGTTGATGGGGAGCCCTAACCTTGGAAGTCGTACGATGACGAGAGAACACCACCACCACTGAAGGAGTAATCCGTCATCAGGTTTTGGCATCCCCTTGGTTTGTTCCAAACTTGGGGGACTGCCGCGGTATCACATCACTATCTTTTGTCTTTTTACCTTTCAAGTAGAATCATATCATGAATAGAGAAGTTATCATGTAGGATGGTTTGCATTATGGAAGTGTCTCTCCTCTAGATAGATATCTATGTATCCCTTGGTGTGAGTTGCCGTTATAGAATATTAATGATAAGTTCTATCATTTACTCTTTTGCATATCTTATATTAGTTTTCAATTTCTATTAGATGATTGATCTTGTCATTAGTATTGGTACCACTTTGGGTTCATTGAGTAAATTTAGTTGGTTTCAGCAAACCTGGCACAGTCAGTAGCAACACTATTATGAGAATTGAATGAAAAATATAAAAAGTACTCTTTAAGAAATATAATTTCATCATCTTTCTTTCTTGATTTGCTCATAAGCTTAGTATTCTCTAGTTAAGATCTTTTGTGCTTACAAGGAAGATTGCATGTTTGTTTTTATCACCTGTATGTTTGTTTGTTTCCTTCAACTCTTATGCTTGCTACCCAGCCTTGCTAGCCAAAAACTTGTACTTAGAGGGAATGCTTCTCGTGCATCCAATCCTTAAACCAAAACCTATGCCATTTGTGTCCACCATACCTACCTATTAGCATTATTTCTATTCCAAGTAAATTCATGTTTTTATCTACCTTCCGAATTAAACTTGTTATGTGAAAATTAGTGATTAAAGCTCTCACGAACTTGATGGCACACTTTACTTTTCTTGCCCCTAGTAAACTTGAACCATTATGTTGTCTATGTTGTATATGCTTACACTTATACGTTGGGGATTAGCAAAACCATGTTGTCATGGGGAACGCTTTCAACATTGCACTTGTACATTGTACCTAGTTGATATCATGCTCTTTTGTTTATGGATGTCGTCGGTGTGAAATGAAAGGGGAGCTTGTAAGTCCATGGAGTTATGTATGTGTGTAAGAGAAACGCCTGGGCGGCTGGTCTAATCCATGCCTAATCATGGTGGAAACCTGCAGCATAACCATAATGAGCAATCTATGAAGCATTCTTCTTATAAAAAAGAGACAGAGATTGAGAAAAAAGAAAGAAAAAAAGATGATAAAATAGGAAAGAGAGAAAAAAGTACCATTTTCCCATGGTAAATAAGAAGATGCTGAGATGCTTACTGTCTGCTTGCCTTGTCATTTTAATATGGGGATTCTTCCATATCATCGGGCAAGGGGTACCCCGTTGGCGGTTCTCTATGATACACATGTACTTACTATGACAAGAACTTACCGGTAACTAAACTTGAGTAGCATGAGGAGCGACCCTCGTATTCAAGGGACATGATATTGCCAACTTATACTTTGTCAAGCATATACTCCATAGTTTGTTCACTTTAACCTTAATCACCTAAAGATGCTTATGATAGGGGTAATGATAGATGAAAGATAATAAGTACCATAATTTATTGAAGCTCTTAATGAAACTTGAAATCCCTACTTCCCTCTGCGAAGGGCCTATCTTTTACTTTTCAGTTGAGTCAGTAAACCTATTCCCTTCTATCTCAGCAAGTATTTTGAGTTGTTGTGTTTCATTCATTAATATGATGATTTATTCAATCATGTTTCTTATGTTCCTTGTTTTGCACATTGCTCTTATCTTAGAGAGTATTACTTTGAAAGCTATCATTGAAAACCCCTTTATGTTTGAACTCCTGCATATTATTAGCTATTCTTTACCCAAGAGCAAAGTTTGCCATTACCAATTATGATTTACTTTATGTATATTTATTGTGCTTCCTTTACTTATTGCGAGTTAACTTATATAATAGTGAGTTGTCTTCTATATGATTTATGTATTTATGAATGTGATGTTCTTGTCCGTATTCTTTTATCGACACTTCACTACATAAACCTGAGGTCATGTTTATTGAGCTCAGTTTTCGCTTGGGGACAAGCGAAGTCTAAGCTTGGGGGGAGTTGATACGTCCATTTTGCATCACTTCTATATCATAATTTACTATTATTCATTGATATATTTCATATTAAGAGATGATACTTATGTTATTTCATCTGTTTTGCATGGTTGATGACTTTTGGAGGATGGACCGCTGAAGTCAGGATTCTGATGGAAAAGGCACTGTTTGGAGGCAAAATTCGTGAAGATCAGAAAATTCCAGAAAATACATGGAAAATTCTATTTTTTAGAAGATGAAGGATGCCAGAATGGGGAGTGGAGTTGGGCCACAGGGGGCCCACACCACCCCTGGCGCGGGCCACCCCTGGTCGCGCCACTAGGTGGTGTGGCCTCCCTGGCCCACCTCCAGCTCTCCTCTTTGGTGTATATTATGAGAATATCATTTTGCAGCCCGAAAGTTGGGTCGCCCAGGCAACGCTGTACCCAAGTTGATTTTTATCACCGCGATTCGAAAATTTGGGGTGCCAATTGCTGAGAGGGGTCTTTCGAGTGAATGATGGCCAAACCCAATATTTTCAAATCGCACACGTTAAGTTAGGATATTCCGTTACACTAGTTCCTACTGTGCCCCTTCTTCGCCGGTTACTCTTCTTAGCCAACCTGCACGTGTTGTAGGGGCAAATCCATTACTGTACATTCCTAACTCTCGACAGTAAATCTTGCTACGGCGGGGCAGTCCCTTTTCTTCCCTTCCCCGACCCTAAATATGCAGGCGACGGAGGACCATTTTCCCTCCCCCAACACTGAATACGACAGCGGCGGCCCAGCATGTCATTGCATGTGTGCTCTTTTTGCTAACAACAACCAGAGTCATTGCATGTGTGTTCTCTTCAGAGACCACACATGGATCCACCAGTGTCATTGCATGTGTGTTCTTTTTACCAACAACAACCAGAGTCATTGAAATGTGTGTTCTCTTCAGAGACCACACATGGATCCACCAGTGTCATTGCATGTGCGTTCTTTTTACTAAGAACAACTGGAGTCATTTCATGTGTGTCATTGCATGTGTGTTCTTTTCACAATCCACATATGGATCCACCAATGTCATTGCATGTGTGCTCGTTTAACTAACAACAACCAGAGACATTGCATGTGTGTTCTCTTCAGAGACCACACATGGATCCACCAGTGTCATTGCATGTGTGTTCTTTTTACTAACAACAACCAGTCATTGAAATGTGTGTTCTCTTCAGAGACCACACATGGATCCACCAGTGTCATTGCATGTGTGTTCTTTTTACTAACAACAACCAGAGTCATTGCATGTGTGTTCTTTAGACATACCACATATGGATCCACCAGTGTCATTGCATGTGTGTTCTTTTCACTAACAACAACTGGAGTCATTTCATGACTATTCTTTTCACATAGCACATATGGATCCACCAGTGTCATTCAAATGTGTGTTCTTCTTCAGAGACCACACATGGATCCACTAGTGTCATTGCATGTGTGTTCTTTTTACTAACAACAACAAGAGTCATTGCATGTGTGTTCTTTTCACATACCACATATGGATCCACCAGTGTCATTGCATGTGTGCTCTTTTCACAATCCACCTATGGATCCACCAGTGTCATTACATGTGTGTTCTTTTCACATACCACATATTGATCCAATAGTGTCATTGAAATGTGTGTTCTCTTCAGAGACCACACATGGATCCACCAGTGTCATTGCATGTGTGTTCTTTTTACTAACAACAACAAGAGTCATTGCATGTGTGTTCTTTTTACTAACAACAACTGGAGTCAGTTCATGTGTGTTCTTTTCAAATACCACATATGGATCCACCAGTGTCATTGAAATGTATGTTCTCTTCAGAGACCACACATGCATCCACCGGTGTCATTGCATGTGTGTTCTTTTTACTGACAACAACTAGAGTCATTGCATATGTGTTCTTTTTACATACCACATATGGATCCACCAGTGTCATTGCATGTGTGCTCTTTTCACAATCCACCTATGGATCCACCAGTGCCATTGCATGTGTGTTCTTTTTACATACCACATATGGATCCACCAGTGTCATTGAAATGTGTGTTCTCTTCAGAGACCACACATGGATGCACCGGTGTCATTGCAAGTGTGTTCTTTTTACTAACAACAACCAGAGTCATTGCATGTGTGTTCTTTTTACATACCACATATGGATCCACTAGTGTTATTGCATGTGTGCTCTGTTCACAATCGACCTATGGATCCACCAGTGCCATTGCATGTGTGTTCTTTTTACTCACAACAACCAGAGTCATTGCATGTGTGTTCTTTTCACATACCACATATGGATGCACTAGTGTCATTGCATGTGTGCTCTTTTCACAATCCACCTATGGATCCACCAGTGTCATTGCATGTGTGTTCTTTTTACTAACAACAACCAGAGTCATTGCATGTGTGTTCTTTTCAAATACCACATATGGATCCACCAGTGTCATTGCATGTGTGTTCTTTTCACAATCTACCTATGGATCCACCAGTGTCATTTCATGTGTGCTCTTATTACTAACAACAACCAGAGTCATTGCATGTGTGTTCTCTTTAGAGACCACACATGGATCCACCAGTGTCATTCCATGTGTGTTCTATTTACTAACAACAACAGTGTCATTGAAATGTGTGTTCTATTCAGAGACCACACATAGATCCACCAGTATCATTGCATGTGTGTTATTTTTACTAACAACAACCAGAGTCATTTCATGTGTGTTCTTTTCACATGCCACATATGGATCCACCAGTGTCATTGCATGTGTGTTCTTTTCACAATCCACCTATGGATCCACCAGTGTCATTGCATGTGTGCTCTTTTTACTAACAACAACCAGAGTCATTGCATGTGTGTTCTCTTCAGAGACAACACATGGATCCACCAGTGTCATTGCATGTTTGTTCTTTTTACTAACAACAACCAGAGTCATTGAAATGTGTGTTCTTTTCAGAGACCACACATGGATCCACCAGTGTCATTGCATGTGTTCTATTTTTACTAACAAAAACCAGAGTCATTGCAAGTGTGTTCTTTTCACATACCACATATGGATCCACCAGTGTCATTGCATGTGTGTTCTTTTTACTAACAACAACTAGAGTCATTTCATGACTATTCTTTTCACATACCACATATGGATCCACCAGTGTCATT
This sequence comes from Avena insularis, assembly GCA_023614405.1. Lineage (NCBI taxonomy): Eukaryota > Viridiplantae > Streptophyta > Magnoliopsida > Poales > Poaceae > Avena > Avena insularis. Next base: position 331,922,428 of record CM042688.1, read on the forward strand.
GAAATGTGTGTTCTTCTTCAGAGACCACACATGGATCCACCAGCGTCATTGCATGTGTGTTCTTTTTACTAACAATAATTGGAGTCATTGCATGTGTGTTCTTTTCACATACCACATATGGATCCACCAGTGTCATTGCATGTGTGCTCTTTTCGCAATCCACCTATGGATCCACCAGTGTCATTGCATGCGTGTTCTTTTCACATATCACATATGGATCCACTAGTGTCATTGAAATGTGTGTTCTCTTCGGAGACCACACATGGATGCACCAGTGTCATTGCATGTGTGTTCTTTTTACTAACAAAAACCAGAGTCATTGCATGTGTGTTCTTTTCACATAGCACATATGGATCCACCAGTGCCATAGCATGTGTGTTCTTTTTACTAACAACAACTGGAGTCATTTCATGTGTGTTCTTTTCACATACCACATATGGATCCACCAGTGTCATTGCATGTGTGCTCTTTTCATAATACACCTATGGATCCACCAGTGTTATTGCATGTGTGTTCTTTTCACATACCACATATGGATCCACCAGTGTCATTGAAATGTGTGTTCTCCTCAGAGACCACACATGGATCCACCAGTGTCAACGCTTGTGTGTTCTTTTTACTAACAACAACTGGAGTCTTCGCATGTGTGTTCTTTTCACATACCACATATGGATCCACCAGTGGCATTGCATGTGTGTTCTTTTCACAATCCACCTATGGATCCACCAGTGTCATTGCATGTGTGATCTTTTTACTACCAACAGCCAGAGTCATTGCATGTGTGTTCTCTTCAGAGACCACACATGGATCCACCAGTGCCATTGCATGTGTGTTCTTTTTACTAATAACAACCAGAGTCATTGCAATGTGTGTTCCCTTCAGAGACCACGCATGGATCCACCAGTGTTATTGCATGTGTGTTCTTGTTACTAACAACAACCAGAGTCATTGCATGTGTGTTCTTTTCACATACCACATATGGATCCACCAGTGTCATTGCATGTGTGTTCTTTTCACAATCCACCTATGGATCCACCAGTGTCATTGCATGTGTGCTCTTTTTACTAACAACAACCAGAGTCATTGCATGTGTGTTCTCTTCAGAGACCACACATGGATCCACCTGTGTCATTGCATGTGTGTTCTTTTTACTAACAACAACCAGAGTCATTGGAATGTTTGTTCTCTTCAGATACCACACATGGATCCAAGAGTGTCATTGCATGTGTGTTCTTTTTACTAACAAGAACTAGAGTCATTGCACGTGTGTTCTTTTCACATACCACATATGGATCAACCAGTATCATTGCATGTGTGTTCTTTTTACTAACAACAACTTGAGTCATTTCATGACTATTCTTTTCACATACCACATATGGATCCACCAGTGTCATTGAAATGTGTGTTCTCTTCAGAGACCACACATGTATCCACCAGCGTCATTGCATGTGTGTTCTTTTCAGAGACCAGACACGGATCCACCAGTGCCATTGCATGTGTGTTCTTTTTACTAATAACAACTAGAGTCATTGGAATGTGTGTTCTCTTCAGAGACCACACATGGATCCACCAGTGTCATTGCATGTGTGTTCTTTTTACTAACAACAACCAGAGTCACTGGATGTGTGTTCTTTTCACATACCACATATGGATCCACCAGTGTCATTGCATGTGTGTTCTTTTTACTAACATCAACTGGAGTCATTTCATGTGTGTTCTTTTCACATACCACATATGGATCCACCAGTGTCATTGAAACACGTGTTCTCTTAAGAGACCACACATGGATCCACCAGTGTCATTGCATGCGCGTTCTTTTTACTAACAACAACAAGAGTCATTGCATGTGTGTTCTTTACACATACCACCTATGGATCCACCAGTGTCATTGCATGTGTGTTCTTTTTACTAACAACAACTGGAGTCATTTCATGACTATTCTATTCACATACCACATATGGATCCACCAGTGTCATTGAAATGTGTGTTCTCTTCAGAGACCACACATGGATCCACCAGCGTCATTGCATGTGTGTTCTTTTTACTAGCAACAATTGGAGACATTGCATGTGTGTTCTTTTCACGTACCACATATGGATCCACCAGTGTTATTGCATGTGTGCTCTTTTCACAATCCACCTATGGATCCACCAGTGTCATTGCATGTGTGTTCTTTTCACATATCACATATGGATCCACTTGTGTCATTGAAATGTGTGTTCTCTTTAGAGACCAGACATGGATCCACTAGTGTCATTGCATGTGTGTTCTTTTTACTAACAACAACCAGAGTCATTGCATGTGTGTTCTTTTCACATACCACATATGGATCCACCAGTGCAATTGCATGTGTGTTCTTTTTACTAACAACAACTAAAGTCATTTCATGTGTGTTCTTTTCACATACCACATATGGATCCACCAGTGTCATTGAAATGTGTGTTCTCTTCAGAGACCACACATGGATCCACTAGTGTCATTGCATGTGTATTCGTTTTACTAAAAACAACTAGATTCATTGCATGTGTGTTCTTTTCACATACAACATATGGATCCACCAGTGTCATTGCATGTGTGCTCTTTTCATAATCCACCTATGGATCCACCAGTGTCATTGCATGTGTGTTCTTTTCACATACCACATATGGATCCACCAGTGTCATGGAAATGTGTGTTCTCTTCAAGAGACCACACATGGATCCACCAGTGTCAACGCATGTGTGTTCTTTTTACTAACAACAACTGGAGTCATTGCATGTGTGTTCTTTTCACATACAACATATGGATCCACCAGTGCCATTGCATGTGTGTTCTTTTCACAATCCACCTATGGATCCACCAGTGTCATTGCATGTGTGATCTTTTTACTACCAACAACCAGAGTCATTGCATGTGTGTTCTCTTCAGAGACCACACATGGATCCACTAGTGTCATTGGATGTGTGTTCTTTTTACTAACAACAACCAGTGTCATTGAAATGTGTGTTCTCTTTAGAGACCACACATGGATTCACCAGTGTCATTGCATGTCTGTTCTTGTTACTAACAACAACCAGAGTCATTGCATGTGTGTTCTTTTCACATACCACATATAGAACCACCAGTGTCATTGCATGTGTGTTCTTTTCACAATCCACCTATGGATCCACCAGTGTCATTGCATGTGTGCTCTTTTTACTAACAACAACCAGAGTCATTGCATGTGTGTTCTCTTCAGAGACCACACATGGATCCATATATGTCATTGCATGTGTGTTCTTTTTACTAACAACAACCAGAGTCATTGAAATGTCTGTTCTCTTCAGAGACCACACATGGATCCACCAGTGTCATTGCATGTGTGTTCTTTTCATATATCACATATGGATCCACTAGTGTCATTGAAATGTGTGTTCTCTTCAGAGACCACACATGGATACACAAGTGTCATTGCATGTGTGTTCTTTTTACTAACAACAACCAGAGTCATTGCATGTGTGTTCTTTTCACATACCACATATGGGTCCACCAGTGTCATTGCATGTGTGTTCTTTTTACTAACAACAACTGGAGTCATTTCATGTGTGTTCTTTTCACATTCCACATATGGATCCACCAGTGTCATTGAAATGTGTGTTCTCTTAAGAGACCACACATGGATCCACCAGTGTCATTGCATGTGTGTTCTTTTTACTAACAACAACAGGAGTCATTTCATGTGTGTTCTTTTCACATACCACATATGGATCCACCTGTGTCATTGAAATGTGTGTTCTCTTCAGAGACCACACATGGATCCACCAGTGTCATTGCATGTGTGTTCTTTTTACTAACAACAACTGGAGTCATTGCATGTGTGTTCTTTTCACATACCACATGTGGATCCACCAGTGTCATTGCATGTGTGCTCTTTTCACAATCCACCTATGGATCCACCAGTGTCATTGCATGTGTGCTCTTTTTACTCACAACAACCAGAGTCATTGCATGTGTGCTCTTTTCACATACCACATATGGATCCACCAGTGCCATTGCATGTGTGTTCTTTTTACTAACAACAACTGGAGTCATTTCATGTGTGTTCTTTTCACATTCCACATATGGATCCACCAGTGTCATTGAAATGTGTTTTCTCTGAAGAGACCACACATGGATCCACCAGTGTCATTGCATGTGTGTTCTTTTTACTAACAACAACTTGAGTCATTTCATGTGTGTTCTTTTGACATACCACATATGGATCCACTAGTGTCATTGAAATGTGTGTTCTCTTTAGAGACCACACATGGATCCACCAGTGTCATTGCATGTGTGTTCTTTTTACTAACAACAACTGGAGTCATTGGATGTGTGTTCTTTTCACATACCACATATGGATCCACCAGTGTCGTTTCTTGTGTGCTCTTTTCACAATCCACCTATGGATCCACCAGTGTCACTTCATGTGTGTTATTTTTACTAACAACAAACAGAGTCATTGAAATGTCTTTTCTCTTCAGAGACCACACATGGATCCTCCAGTGTCATTCCATGTGTGTTCTTTTTACTAACAACAACCAGAGTCATTGCATGTGTGTTCTTTTCACATACCACACATGGATCCACCAGTGTCATTCCACGTGTGTTCTTTTTACTAACAACAACTGGAGTCATTGCATGTGTGTTCTTTTCACATACCACATATGGATCCACCAGTGTCATTGCATGTGTGCTCTTTTCACAATCCACCTATGGATCCACCAGTGTCATTGCATGTGTGCTCTTTTTACTAACAACAACCAGAGTCATTTCATGTGTGTTCTTTTCACATACCACATATGGATCCACCAGTGTCATTGCATGTGTGTTCTTTTCACAATCCACCTATAGATCCACCAGTGTCATTGCATGTGTGCTCTTTTTACTAACAACAACCAGAGTCATTGCATGTGTGTTCTCTTCAGAGACCACACATGGATCCACCAGTGCCACTGCATGTGTGTTCTTTTTACTAATAACAACCAGAGTCATTGCAATGTGTGTTCTCTTCAGAGACCACGCATGGATCCACCAGTGTCATTGCATATGTGTTCTTTTTACTAACAACAACCAGAGTCACTGAATGTGTGTTCTTTTCACATACCACATATGGATCCACCAGTGTCATTCCATGTGTGTTCTTTTTACTAACAACAACTGGAGTCATTTCATGTGTGTTCTTTTCACATACCACATATGGATCCACCAGTGTCATTGAAACATGTGTTCTCTTCAGAGACCACACATGGATCCACCAGTGTCATTGCATGTGTGTTCTTTTTACTAACAACAACTGGAGTCATTGCATGTGTGTTCTTTTCACATACCACATATGGATCGACCAGTGTCATTGCATGCGTGCTCTTTTCACAATCCACCTATGGATCCACCAGTGCCATTGCATGTGTGTTCTTTTCACATACCACATATGGATCCACCAGTGTCATTGCATGTGTGCTCTTTTCACAATCCACCTATGGATCCACCAGTGTCATTACATGTGTGTTATTTTTACTAACAACAACCAGAGTCATTGCATGTGTTTTCTTTTAACATACCACATATGGATCTACCAGTGTCATTGCATGTGTGTTCGTTTTACTAACAACAACTAGAGTCATTTCATTTGTGTTCTTTTCACATACCACATATGGATCCACCAGTGTCATTGAAACGCGTGTTCTCTTCAGAGACCACTCATGGATCCACCAGTGTCATTGCATGTGTCTTCTCTTTACTCACAACAACCAGAGTCATTGAATGTGTGTTCTTTTCACGTACCACATATGGATCCACCAGTGTCATTGCATGTGTGTTCTTTTTACTAACAACAACTAGAGTCATTTCATGTGTGTTCTTTTCACATTCCACATATGGATCCACCAGTGTCATTGAAATGTGTGTTCTCTTAAGAGACCACATATGGATCCACCAGTGTCATTGCATGTGTGTTCTTTTTACTAACAACAACCAGAGTCACTGGATGTGTGTTCTTTTCACATACCACATATGGATCCACCAGTGCCATTGCATGTATGTTCTTTTTACTAACAACAACTGGAATCATTTCATGTGTGTTCTTTTCACATACCACATATGTATCCACCAGTGTCACTGAAATGTGTGTTCTCTTCAGAGACCACACATGGATCCACCAGTGTCATTGCATGTGTGTTCTTTTTACTAACAACTACCAGAGTCATTGCATGTGCGTTCTTTTCACATACCACATATGGATCCACCAGTGTCATTGCTTGTGTGCTCTTTTCACAATCCACCTATGGATCCACCAGTGTCATTGCATGTGTGTTCTTTTTACTAACAACAACCAGAGTCATTGAAATGTCTGTTCTCTTCAGAGACCACACATGGATCCACCAGTGTCATTGCATGTGTGTTCTTTTTACTAACAACAACTGGAGTCATTGGATGTGTGTTCTTTTCACATACCACATATGGATCCACCAGTGTCGTTTCTTGTGTGCTCTTTTCACAATCCACCTATGGATCCACCAGTGTCACTTCATGTGTGTTATTTTTACTAACAACAAACAGAGTCATTTAAATGTCTGTTCTCTTCAGAGACCACACATGGATCCTCCAGTGTCATTCCATGTGTGTTCTTTTTACTAACAACAACCAGAGTCATTGCATGTGTGTTCTTTTCACATACCACACATGGATCCACCAGTGTCATTGCACGTGTGTTCTTTTTACTAACAATAACTGGAGTCATTGCATGTGTGTTCTTTTCACATACCACATATGGATCCACCAGTGTCATTGCATGTGTGCTCTTTTCACAATCCACCTATGGATCCACCAGTTTCATTGCATGTGTGCTCTTTTTACTAACAACAACCAGAGTCATTTCATGTGTGTTCTTTTCACATACCACATATGGATCCACTAGTGTCATTGCATGTGTGTTCTTTTCACAATCCACCTTTAGATCCACCAGTGTCATTGCATGTGTGCTCTTTTTACTAACAACAACCAGAGTCATTGCATATGTGTTCTCTTTAGAGACCACACATGGATCCACCAGTGCCATTGCATGTGTGTTCTTTTTACTAATAACAACTAGAGTCATTGGAATGTGTGTTCTCTTCAGAGACCACACATGGATCCACCAGTGTCATTGCATGTGTGTTCTTTTTACTAACAACAACCATAGTCACTGGATGTGTGTTCTTTTCACATACCACATATGGATCCACCAGTGTCATTGCATGTGTGTTCTTTTTACTAACAACAACTGGAGTCATTTCATGTGTGTTCTTTTCACATACCACATATGGATCCACCAGTGTCATTGAAACATGTGTTCTCTTCAGAGACCACACATGGATCCACCAGTGTCATTGCATGTGTGTTCTTTTTACTAACAACAACTGGAGTCATTGCATGTGTGTTCTTTTCACATACCACATATGGATCGACCAGTGTCATTGCATGCGTGCTCTTTTCACAATCCACCTATGGATCCACCAGTGCCATTGCATGTGTGTTCTTTTCACATACCACATATGGATCCACCAGTGTCATTGCATGTGTGCTCTTTTTACAATCCACCTATGGATCCACCAGTGTCATTACATGTGTGTTATTTTTACTAACAACAACCAGAGTCATTGCATGTGTTTTCTTTTCACATACCACATATGGATCTACCAGTGTCATTGCATGTGTGTTCGTTTTACTAACAACAACTAGAGTCATTTCATTTGTGTTCTTTTCACATACCACATATGGATCCACCAGTGTCATTGAAACGCGTGTTCTCTTCAGAGACCACTCATGGATCCACCAGTGTCATTGCATGTGTCTTCTCTTTACTCACAACAACCAGAGTCATTGAATGTGTGTTCTTTTCACATACCACATATGGATCCACCAGTGTCATTGCATGTGTGTTCTTTTTACTAACAACAACTAGAGTCATTTCATGTGTGTTCTTTTCACATTCCACATATGGATCCACCAGTGTCATTGAAATGTGTGTTCTCTTAAGAGACCACATATGGATCCACCAGTGTCATTGCATGTGTGTTCTTTTTACTAACAACAACCAGAGTCACTGGATGTGTGTTCTTTTCACATACCACATATGGATCCACCAGTGCCATTGCATGTATGTTCTTTTTACTAACAACAACTGGAGTCATTTCATGTGTGTTCTTTTCACATACCACATATGTATCCACCAGTGTCACTGAAATGTGTGTTCTCTTCAGAGACCACACATGGATCCACCAGTGTCATTGCATGTGTGTTCTTTTTACTAACAACAACTCGAGTCATTGCATGTGTGTTCTTTTCACATACCACATATGGATCCACCAGTGTCATTGCTTGTGTGCTCTTTTCACAATCCACCTATGGATCCACCAGTGTCATTGCATGTGTGTTCTTTTTACTAACAACAAACAGAGTCATTGAAATGTCTGTTCTCTTCAGAGACCACACATGGATCCACCAGTGTCATTCCATGTGTGTTCTTTTTACTAACAACAACCAGAGTCATTGCATGTGTGTTCTTTTCACATACCACACATGGATCCACCAGTGTCATTACACGTGTGTTCTTTTTACTAACAACAACTGGAGTCATTGCATGTGTGTTCTTTTCACATACCACATATGGAGCCACCAGTGTCATTGCATGTGTGCTCTTTTCACAATCCACATATGGATCCACCAGTGTCATTGCATGTGTGCTCTTTTTACTAACAACAACCAGAGTCATTTCATGTGTGTTCTTTTCACATACCACATATGGATCCACCAGTGTCATTGCATGTGTGTTCTTTTCACAATCCACCTATAGATCCACCAGTGTCATTGCATGTGTGCTCTTTTTACTAACAACAACCAGAGTCATTGTATATGTGTTCTCTTTAGAGACCACACATGGATCCACCAGTGCCATTGCATGTGTGTTCTTTTTACTAATAACAACTAGAGTCATTGGAATGTGTGTTCTCTTTAGACACCACACATGGATCCACCAGTGTCATTGCATGTGTGTTCTTTTTACTAACAACAACCAGAGTCACTGGATGTGTGTTCTTTTCACATACCACATATGGATCCACCAATGTCATTGCATGTGTGTTCTTTTTACTAACAACAACTGGAGTCATTTCATGTGTGTTGTTTTCACATACCACATATGGATCCACCAGTGTCATTGAAACATGTGTTCTCTTCAGAGACCACACATGGATCCACCAGTGTCGTTTCTTGTGTGCTCTTTTCACAATCCACCTATGGATCCACCAGTGTCACTTCATGTGTGTTCTTTTTACTAACAACAAACAGAGTCATTGAAATGTCTGTTCTCTTCAGAGACCACACATGGATCCTCCAGTGTCATTCCATGTGTGTTCTTTTTACTAACAGCAACCAGAGTCATTGCATGTGTGTTCTTTTCACATACCACACATGGATCCACCAGTGTCATTGCACGTGTGTTCTTTTTACTAACAACAACTGGAGTCATTGCATGTGTGTTCTTTTCACATACCACATATGGATCCACCAGTGTCATTGCATGTGTGCTCTTTTCACAGTCCACCTATGGATCCACCAGTGTCATTGCATGTGTGCTCTTTTTACTAACAACAACCAGAGTCATTTCATGTGTGTTCTTTTCACATACCACATATGGATCCACCAGTGTCATTGCATGTGTGTTCTTTTCACAATCCACCTATAGATCCACCAGTGTCATTGCATGTGTGCTCTTTTTACTAACAACAACCAGAGTCATTGCATATGTGTTCTCTTTAGAGACCACACATGGATCCACCAGTGCCATTGCATGTGTGTTCTTTTTACTAATAACAACTAGAGTCATTGGAATGTGTGTTCTCTTCAGAGACCACACATGGATCCACCAGTGTCATTGCATGTGTGTTCTTTTTACTAACAACAACCAGAGTCACTGGATGTGTGTTCTTTTCACATACCACATATGGATCCACCAATGTCATTGCATGTGTGTTCTTTTTACTAACAACAACTGGAGTCATTTCATGTGTATTCTTTTCACATACCACATATGGATCCACCAGTGTCATTGAAACATGTGTTCTCTTCAGAGACCACACATGGATCCACCAGTGTCATTGCATGTGTGTTCTTTTCACTAACAACAACTGGAGTCATTGCATGTGTGTTCTTTTCACATACCACATATGGATCGACCAGTGTCATTGCATGCGTGCTCTTTTCACAATCCACCTATGGATCCACCAGTGCCATTGCATGTGTGTTCTTTTCACATACCACATATGGATCTACCAGTGTCATTGCATGTGTGCTATTTTTACAATCCACCTATGGATCCACCAGTGTCATTGCATGTGTGTTATTTTTACTAACAACAACCAGAGTCATTGCATGTGTTTTCTTTTCACATAACACATATGGATCCACCAGTGTCATTGCATGTGTGTTCTTTTTACTAACAACAACTGGAGTCATTTCATTTGTGTTCTTTTCACATACCACATATGGATCCACCAGTGTCATTGAAACGCGTGTTCTCTTCAGAGACCACACATGGATCCACCAGTGTCATTGGATGTGTGTTCTTTTTACTAACAACAACCAGAGTCATTGCATGTGTTTTCTTTTCACATACCACATATGGATCTACCAGTGTCATTGCATGTGTGTTCGTTTTACTAACAACAACTAGAGTCATTTCATTTGTGTTCTTTTCACATACCACATATGGATCCACCAGTGTCATTGAAACGCGTGTTCTCTTCAGAGACCACTCATGGATCCACCAGTGTCATTGCATGTGTCTTCTCTTTACTCACAACAACCAGAGTCATTGAATGTGTGTTCTTTTCACATACCACATATGGATCCACCAGTGTCATTGCATGTGTGTTCTTTTTACTAACAACAACTAGAGTCATTTCATGTGTGTTCTTTTCACATTCCACATATGGATCCACCAGTGTCATTGAAATGTGTGTTCTCTTAAGAGACCACATATGGATCCACCAGTGTCATTGCATGTGTGTTCTTTTTACTAACAACAACCAGAGTCACTGGATGTGTGTTCTTTTCACATACCACATATGGATCCACCAGTGCCATTGCATGTATGTTCTTTTTACTAACAACAACTGGAGTCATTTCATGTGTGTTCTTTTCACATACCACATATGTATCCACCAGTGTCACTGAAATGTGTGTTCTCTTCAGAGACCACACATGGATCCACCAGTGTCATTGCATGTGTGTTCTTTTTACTAACAACAACTCGAGTCATTGCATGTGTGTTCTTTTCACATACCACATATGGATCCACCAGTGTCATTGCTTGTGTGCTCTTTTCACAATCCACCTATGGATCCACCAGTGTCATTGCATGTGTGTTCTTTTTACTAACAACAAACAGAGTCATTGAAATGTCTGTTCTCTTCAGAGACCACACATGGATCCACCAGTGTCATTCCATGTGTGTTCTTTTTACTAACAACAACCAGAGTCATTGCATGTGTGTTCTTTTCACATACCACACCTGGATCCACCAGTGTCATTACACGTGTGTTCTTTTTACTAACAACAACTGGAGTCATTGCATGTGTGTTCTTTTCACATACCACATATGGAGCCACCAGTGTCATTGCATGTGTGCTCTTTTCACAATCCACATATGGATCCACCAGTGTCATTGGATGTGTGCTCTTTTTACTAACAACAACCAGAGTCATTTCATGTGTGTTCTTTTCACATACCACATATGGATCCACCAGTGTCATTGCATGTGTGTTCTTTTCACAATCCACCTATAGATCCACCAGTGTCATTGCATGTGTGCTCTTTTTACTAACAACAACCAGAGTCATTGTATATGTGTTCTCTTTAGAGACCACACATGGATCCACCAGTGCCATTGCATGTGTGTTCTTTTTACTAATAACAACTAGAGTCATTGAATGTGTGTTCTCTTTAGACACCACATGGATCCACCAGTGTCATTGCATGTGTGTTCTTTTTACTAACAACAACCAGAGTCACGGATGTGTGTTCTTTCACATACCATATGGATCCACCAATGTCATTGCATGTGTGTTCTTTTTACTAACAACAACTGGAGTCATTTCATGTGTGTTGTTTTCACATACCACATATGGATCCACCAGTGTCATTGAAACATGTGTTCTCTTCAGAGACCACACATGGATCCACCAGTGTCGTTTCTTGTGTGCTCTTTTCACAATCCACCTATGGATCCACCAGTGTCACTTCATGTGTGTTCTTTTTACTAACAACAAACAGAGAAAGTGAAATGTCAGTTCTCTTCAGAGACCACATGGATCCTCCGAGGTCATTCCATGTGTGTTCTTTTTACTAACAGCAACCAGAGTCATTGCATGTGTGTTCTTTTCACATACCACACATGGATCCACCAGTGTCATTGCACGTGTGTTCTTTTTACTAACAACAACTGGAGTCATTGCATGTGTGTTCTTTTCACATACCACATATGGATCCACCAGTGTCATTGCATGTGTGCTCTTTTCACAGTCCACCTATGGATCCACCAGTGTCATTGCATGTGTGCTCTTTTTACTAACAACAACAATGTCATTTCATGTTTGTTCTTTTCACATACCACATATGGATCCACCAGTGTCATTGCATGTGTGTTCTTTTCACAATCCACCTATAGATCCACCAGTGTCATTGCATGTGTGCTCTTTTTACTAACAACAACCAGAGTCATTGCATATGTGTTCTCTTTAGAGACCACACATGGATCCACCAGTGCCATTGCATGTGTGTTCTTTTTACTAATAACAACTAGAGTCATTGGAATGTGTGTTCTCTTCAGAGACCACACATGGATCCACCAGTGTCATTGCATGTGTGTTCTTTTTACTAACAACAACCAGAGTCACTGGATGTGTGTTCTTTTCACATACCACATATGGATCCACCAATGTCATTGCATGTGTGTTCTTTTTACTAACAACAACTGGAGTCATTTCATGTGTATTCTTTTCACATACCACATATGGATCCACCAGTGTCATTGAAACATGTGTTCTCTTCAGAGACCACACATGGATCCACCAGTGTCATTGCATGTGTGTTATTTTCACTAACAACAACTGGAGTCATTGCATGTGTGTTCTTTTCACATACCACATATGGATCGACCAGTGTCATTGCATGCGTGCTCTTTTCACAATCCACCTATGGATCCACCAGTGCCATTGCATGTGTGTTCTTTTCACATACCACATATGGATCTACCAGTGTCATTGCATGTGTGCTATTTTTACAATCCACCTATGGATCCACCAGTGTCATTGCATGTGTGTTATTTTTACTAACAACAACCAGAGTCATTGCATGTGTTTTCTTTTCACATACCACATATGGATCCACCAGTGTCATTGCATGTGTGTTCTTTTTACTAACAACAACTGGAGTCATTTCATTTGTGTTCTTTTCACATACCACATATGGATCCACCAGTGTCATTGAAACGCGTGTTCTCTTCAGAGACCACACATGGATCCACCAGTGTCATTGGATGTGTGTTCTTTTTACTAACAACAACTAGAGTCATTGCATGTGTGTTCTTTTCACATACCACATCTGGATCGACCAGTGTCATTGCATGTTTGCTGTTTTCACAATCCACCTATGGATCGACCAGTGTCATTGCATGTGCGTTCTTTTCACATACCATATAGGGATCCACCAGTGTCATTGAAATGTGTGTTCACTTCAGAGACCACACATGGATCCACCAGTGTCATTGCATGTGTGTTCTTTTTAATAACAACAACTAGAGTCATTGCATGTGTGTTGTTTTCACATACCACATATGGATCCACCAGTGCCATTGCATGTGTGTTCTTTTTACTAACAACAACTAGAGTCATTTCATGTGTGTTCTTTTCACAAACCACATATGGATCCACCAGTGTCATTGAAATGTGTGTTCTCTTCAGAGACCACACATGGATCCAACAGTGTCATTGCATGTGTGTTCGTTTTACTAAAAATAACTAGAGTCATTGCATGTGTGTTCTTTTCACATACCACATATGGATCCACCAGTGTCATTGCATGTCTGATCTTTTCATAATCCACCTATGGATCCACCAGTGTCATTCCATGTGTGTTCTTTTCACATACCACATATGGATCCACCAGTGTCATTGAAATGTGTGTTCTCTTCAGAGACCACACATGGATCCACCAGTGTCAACTCACGTGTGTTCTTTCTACTAACAACAACTGGAGTCATTGCATGTGTGTTCTTTTCACATACCACATATGGATCCACCAGTGGCATTGCATGTGTGTTCTTTTCACAAGCCACCTATGGATCCACCAGTGTCATTGCATGTGTGATCTTTTTACTACCAACAACTAGAGTCATTGCATGTGTGTTCTCTTCAGAGATAACACTTGGACCCACCAATGTCATTGCATGTGTTTTCTTGTTACTGACAACAACCAGTGTCATTTAAATGTGTGTTCTCTTTAGAGACCACACATGGATCCACCAGTGTCATTGCATGTGTGTTCTTGTTACTAACAACAACCAGAGTCATTGCATGAGTGTTCTTTTCACATACCACATATGGATCCACTAGTTTCATTGCATGTGTGTTCTTTTCACAATCCACCTATGGATCCACCAGTGTCATTGCATGTGTGCTCTTTTTACTAACAACAACCAGAGTCATTGCATGTGTGTTCTCTTCAGATACCACACATGGATCCACATATGTCATTGCATGTGTGTTATTTTTACTAATAACAACCAGAGTCATTGCATGTGTGTTCTTTTCACATACCAAATATGGATCCACCAGTGTCATTGCATGTCTGTTCTTTTTACTAACAACAACTGGAGTCATTTCATGTGTGTTCTTTTCACATTCCACATATGGATCCACTAGTGTCATTGAAATGTGTGTTCTCTTAAGAGACCACACATGGATCCACCAGTGTCATTGCACGTGTGTTCTTTTTACTAACAACAACTGGAGTCATTTCATGTGTGTTCTTTTCACATACCACATATGGATCCACCAGTGTCATTGAAATGTGTGTTCTCTTTAGAGACCACACATGGATCCACCAGTGTCATTGCATGTGTGTTCTTTTTACTAACAACAACTAGAGTCATTGCATGTGTGTTCTTTTCACATACCACATATGGATCCACCAGTGTCATTGCATGTGTGCTCTTTTCACAATCCACCTATGGATCCACCAGTGTCATTGCATGTGTGTTCTTTTTACTCACAACAACCAGAGTCATTGCATGTGTGTTCTTTTCACATACCACATATGGATCCACCAGTGTCATTGCTTGTGTGCTCTTTTCACAATCCACCTATGGATCCACCAGTGTCATTGCATGTCTGTTATTTTTACTAACAACAAATAGAGTCATTGAAATGTCTGTTCTCTTCAGAGACCACACATGGATCCACCAGTGTCATTCCATGTGTGTTCTTTTTACTAACAACAACCAGAGTCATTGCATGTGTGTTCTTTTCACATACTACACATGGATCCACCACTGTCATTGGACGTGTGTTCTTTTTACTAACAACAACTGGAGTCATTGCATGTGTGTTCTTTTCACATACCACATATGGATCCACCAGTGTCATTGCATGTGTGCTCTTTTTACAATCCACCTATGGATCCACCAGTGTCATTGCATGTGTGTTCTTTTTACTAACAACAACTGGAGTCATTTCATGTGTGTTCTTTTCACATACCACATATGGATCCACCAGTGTCATTGAAACTTGTGTTCTCTTCAGAGACCACACATGGATCCACCAGTGTCATTGCATGTGTGGTCTTTTTACTAACAACAACTGGAGTCATTTCATTTGTGTTCTTTTCACATACCACATATGGATCCACCAGTGTCATTGAAACACGTGTTCTCTTCAGAGACCACACATGGATCCACCAGTGTCATTGCATGTGTGTTCTTTTTACTAACAACAACTGGAGTCATTGCATGTGTGTTCTTTTCACATACCACATATGGATTGACCAGTGTCATTGCATGCGTGCTCTTTTCACAATCCACCTATAGATCCACCAGTGTCATTGCATGTGTGCTCTTTTTACTAACAACAACCAGAGTCATTGCATATGTGTTCTCTTTAGAGACCACACATGGATCCACCAGTGCCATTGCATGTGTGTTCTTTTTACTAATAACAACTAGAGTCATTGGAATGTGTGTTCTCTTTAGAGACCACACATGGATCCACCAGTGTCATTGCATGTGTGTTCTTTTTACTAACAACAACCAGAGTCATTGGATGTGTGTTCTTTTCACATACCACATATGGATCCACCAGTGTCATTGCATGTGTGTTCTTTTTACTAACAACAACTGGAGTCATTTCGTGTGTGTTCTTTTCACATACCACATATGGATCCACCGGTGTCATTGCATGTGTGTTCTTTCTACTAACAACAACTGGAGTCATTGCATGTGTGTTCTTTTCACATACCACATATGGATTGACCAGTGTCATTGCATGCGTGCTCTTTTCACAATCCACCTATAGATCCACCAGTGTCATTGCATGTGTTCTCTTTTTACTAACAACAACAAGAGTCATTGCATATGTGTTCTCTTTAGAGACCACACATGGATCCACCAGTGCCATTGCATGTGTGTTCTTTTTACTAATAACAACTAGAGTCATTGGAATGTGTGTTCTCTTCAGAGACCACACATGGATCCACCAGTGTCATTGCATGTGTGTTCTTTTTACTAACAACAACCAGAGTCACTGGATGTGTATTCTTTTCACATACCACATATGGATCCACCAGTGTCATTGCATGTGTGTTCTTTTTACTAACAACAACTGGAGTCATTTCATGTGTGTTCTTTTCACATACCACATATGGATCCACCAGTGTCATTGAAACTTGTGTTCTCTTCAGAGACCACACATGGATCCACTAGTGTCATTGCATGTGTGTTCTTTTTACTAACAACAACTGGAGTCATTGCATGTGTGTTCTTGTCACATACCACATATGGATCGACCAGTGTCATTGCATGCGTCCTCTTTTCACTATCCACCTATGGATCCACCAGTGCCATTGCATGTGTGTTCTTTTCACAAACCACATATGGATCCACCAGTGTCATTGCATGTGTGCTCTTTTCACAATCCACCTATGGATCCACTAGTGTCATTGCATGTGTGTTCTTTTTACTAACAACAACTGGAGTCATTGGATGTGTGTTCTTTTCACATACCACATATGGATCCACCGGTGTCATTGCATGTGTGGTCTTTTTTTTAACAACAACTGGAGTCATTTCATTTGTGTTCTTTTCACATACCACATATGGATCCACCAGTGTCATTGAAACGCGTGTTCTCTTCAGAGACCACACATGGATCCACAAGTGTCATTGCATGTGTGTTCTTTTTACTAACAACAACTGGAGTCATTGCATGTGTGTTCTTTTCACATACCACATATGGATCGACCAGTGTCATTGCATGCGTGCTCTTTTCACAATCCACCTATGGATCCACCAGTGTCATTGCATGTGTGTTCTTTTCACATACCATATAGGGATCCACTAGTGTCATTGAATTGTGTGTTCTCTTCAGAGACCACACATGGATCCACAAGTGTCATTGCATGTGTGTTCTTTTTAATAACAACAACTAGAGTCATTGCATGTGTGTTCTTTTCACATACCACATATGGATCCACCAGTGTCATTGCATGTGTGCTCTTTTCACAATCCACCTATGGATCCACCAGTGTCATTGCATGTGTGTTCTTTTTACTTACAATAACCAGAGTCATTGCATGTGTGTTCTTTTCACATACCCATATGGATCCACCAGTGTCATTGCATGTGTGCTATTTTCACAATCCACCTATGGATCCCCCAGTGTCAGTGCATGTGTGTTCTTTTTAATAACAACAACTAGAGTCATTGCATGTGTGTTCTTTTCACATACCACATATGGATCCACCAGTGTCATTGCATGTGTGTTCTTTTCACAATCCACCTATGGATCCACCAGTGTCATTGCATGTGTGCTCTTTTTACTAAAAACAACCAGAGTCATTGCATGTGTGTTCTCTTCAGAGACCACACATGGATCCACCAGTGTCATTGCATGTGTGTTCTTTTTACTAACAATAACCAGAGTCATTGAAATGTGTGTTCTCTTTAGGGACCACACATGGATCCACCAGTGTCATTGCATGTGTGTTCTTTTTATTAACAACAACTGGAGTCATTTCATGTGTGTTCTTTTCACATACCACAGATGGATCCACCAGTGTCATTGCATGTCTGCTCTTTTTACTAACAACAACCAGAGTCATTGCATGTGTGTTCTCTTCAGAGACCACACATGGATCCACCAATGTCATTGCATGTGTGTTCTTTTTACTAACAACAACCAGAGTCATTGAAATGTGTGTTCTCTTCAGAGTCCACACATGGATCCACCAGTGTCATTGCATGTGTGTTCTTTTTACTAACAACAACCAGAGTCACTGGATGTGTATTCTTTTCACATACCACATATGGATCCACCAGTGTCATTGCATGTGTGTTCTTTTTACTAACAACAACTAGAGTCATTTCATGTGTGTTCTTTTCACATACCACATATGGATCCACCAGTGTCATTGAAACTTGTGTTCTCTTCAGAGACCACACATGGATCCACCAGTGTCATTGCATGTGTGTTCTTTTTACTAACAACAACTGGAGTCACTTCATGTGTGTTCTTTTCACATACCACATATGGATCGACCAGTGTCATTGCATACGTGCTCTTTTCACAATCCACCAATGGATCCACCAATGCCATTGCATGTGTGTTCTTTTCACATACCACATATGGATCCACCAGTGTCATTGCATGTGTCCTCTTTTTACAATCCACCTATGGATCCACCAGTGTCATTGCATGTGTGTTATTTTTACTAACAACAACCAGAGTCATTGCATGTGTTTTCTTTTCACATACCACATATGGATCCACCAGTGTCATTGCATGTGTGGTCTTTTTACTAACAACAACTGGAGTCATTTCATTTGTGTTCTTTTCACATACCACATATGGATCCACCAGTGTCATTGAAACGCGTGTTCTCTTCAGAGACCACACATGGATCCACCAGTGTCATTGCATGTGTGTTCTTTTTACTAACAACAACTAGAGTCATTGCATGTGTGTTCTTTTCACATACCACATATGGATCGACCAGTGTCATTGCATGCGTGCTCTTTTCACAATCCACCTATAGATCCACCAGTGTCATTGCATGTGTTCTCTTTTTACTAACAACAACCAGAGTCATTGCATATGTGTTCTCTTTAGAGACCACACATGGATCCACCAGTGCCATTGCATGTGTGTTCTTTTTACTAATAACAACTAGAGTCATTGGAATGTGTGTTCTCTTCACAGACCACACATGGATCCACCAGTGTCATTGCATGTGTGTTCTTTTTACTAACAACAACCAGAGTCACTGGATGTGTATTCTTTTCACATACCACATATGGATCCACCAGTGTCATTGCATGTGTGTTCTTTTTACTAACAACAACTGGAGTCATTTCATGTGTTCTTTTCACATACCACATATGGATCCACCAGTGTCATTGAAACTTGTGTTCTCTTCAGAGACCACACATGGATCCACCAGTGTCATTGCATGTGTGTTCTTTTTACTAACAACAACTGGAGTCATTGCATGTGTGTTCTTTTCACATATCACATATGGATCGACCAGTGTCATTGCATGCGTGCTCTTTTCACAATCCACCTATGGATCCACCAGTGCCATTGCATGTGTGTTCTTTTCACAAACCACATATGGATCCACCAGTGTCATTGCATGTGTGCTCTTTTCACAATCCACCTATGGATCCACTAGTGTCATTGCATGTGTGTTCTTTTTACTAACAACAACTGGAGTCATTGGATGTGTGTTCTTTTCACATACCACATACGGATCCACCGGTGTCATTGCATGTGTGGTCTTTTTACTAACAACAACTAGAGTCATTTCATTTGTGTTCTTTTCACATACCACATATGGATCCACCAGTGTCATTGAAACGCGTGTTCTCTTCAGAGACCACACATGGATCCACCAGTGTCATTGCATGTGTGTTCTTTTTACTAACAACAACTGGAGTCATTGCATGTGTGTTCTTTTCACATACCACATATGGATCGACAAGTGTCATTGCATGCGTGCTCTTTTCACAATCCACCTATGGATCCACCAGTGTCATTGCATGTGTGTTCTTTTCACATACCATATAGGGATCCACCAGTGTCATTGAATTGTGTGTTCTCTTCAGAGACCACACAACGATCCACAAGTGTCATTGCATGTGTGTTCTTTTTAATAACAACAACTAGAGTCATTGCATGTGTGTTCTTTTCACATACCACATATGGATCCACCAGTGTCATTGCATGTGTGCTCTTTTCACAATCCACCTATGGATCCACCAGTGTCATTTCATGTGTGTTCTTTTTTCTTACAATAACCAGAGTCATTGCATGTGTGTTCTTTTCACATACCACATATGGATCCACTAGTGTCATTGCATGTGTGCTATTTTCACAATCCACCTATGGATCCCCCAGTGTCATTGCATGTGTGTTCTTTTTAATAACAACAACTAGAGTCATTGCATGTGTGTTCTTTTCACATACCACATATGGATCCACCAGTGTTATTGCATGTGTGTTCTTTTCACAATCCACCTATGGATCCACCAGTGTCATTGCATGTGTGCTCTTTTTACTAAAAACAACTAGAGTCATTGCATGTGTGTTCTCTTTAGAGACCACACATGGATCCACCAGTGTCATTGCATGTGTGTTCTTTTTACTAACAATAACCAGAGTCATTGAAATGTGTGTTCTCTTTAGGGACCACACATGGATCCACCAGTGTCATTGCATGTGTGTTCTTTTCACATACCACATATGGATCCACCAGTGCCATTGCATGTGTGTTCTTTTTACTAACAACAACTGGAGTCATTTCATGACTATTCTTTTCACATAGCACATATGGATCCACCAGTGTCATTGAAATGTCTATTCTTCTTCAAAGACCACACATGAATCCACCAGTGTCATTGCATGTGTGTTCTTTTTACTGAGAACAAGTCGAGTCATTGCATGTGTGTTCTTTTCACATACCACAGATGCATCCACGAGTGTCATTGCATGTGTGCTCTTTTCACAATCCACCTATGGATCCACCAGTGTCATTGCATGTGTGTTATTTTCACATACCACATATGGATCCACTAGTGTCATTGAAATGTGTGTTCTCTTCAGAGACCACACATGGATCCACCAGTGTCATTGCATGTGTGTTCTTTTTACTAACAACAACCAGAGTCATTGCATGTGTGTTCTTTTCACATACCACATATGGATCCACCAAAGGTCGCATGTGTGTTATTTTTACTAACAACAACTGGAGTCATTTCATGTGTGTTCTTTTCACATACCACATATGGATCCACCAGTGTCATTGCATGTGTGTTCTTTTTACTAACAACAACTAGAGTCATTTCATGTGTGTTCTTTTCACATACCACATATGGATCCACCAGTGTCATTGAAACTTGTGTTCTCTTCAGAGACCACACATGGATCCACCAGTGTCATTGCATGTGTGTTCTTTTTACTAACAACAACCAGAGTCACTGGATGTGTATTCTTTTCACATACCACATATGGATCCACCAGTGTCATTGCATGTTGTTCTTTTTACTAACAACAACTGGAGTCATTTCATGTGTGTTCTTTTCACATACCACATATGGATCCACCAGTGTCATTGAAACTTGTGTTCTCTTCAGAGACCACACATGGATCCACCAGTGTCATTGCATGTGTGTTCTTTTTACTAACAACAACTGGAGTCATCGCATGTGTGTTCTTTTCACATACCACATATGGATCGACCAGTGTCATTGCATGCGTGCTCTTTTCACAATCCACCTATGGATCCACCAGTGCCATTGCATGTGTGTTCTTTTCACAAACCACATATGGATCCACCAGTGTCATTGCATGTGTGCTCTTTTCACAATCCACCTATGGATCCACTAGTGTCATTGCATGCGTGTTCTTTTTACTAACAACAACTGGAGTCATTGGATGTGTGTTCTTTTCACATACCACATATGGATCCACCGGTGTCATTGCATGTGTGGTCTTTTTACTAACAACAACTGGAGTCATTTCATTTGTGTTCTTTTCACATACCACATATGGATCCACCAGTGTCATTGAAACGTGTGTTCTCTTCAGAGACCACACATGGATCCACCAGTGTCATTGCATGTGTGTTCTTTTTACTAACAACAACTGGAGTCATTGCATGTGTGTTCTTTTCACATACCACATATGGATCGACCAGTGTCATTGCATGCGTGCTCTTTTCACAATCCACCTATGGATCCACCAGTGTCATTGCATGTGTGGTCTTTTCACATACCATATAGGGATCCACCAAAGGTCATTGAATTGTGTGTTCTCTTCAGAGACCACACATGGATCCACCAGTGTCATTGCATGTGTGTTCTTTTTAATAACAACAACTAGAGTCATTGCATGTGTGTTCTTTTCACATACCACATATGGATCCACAAGTGTCATTGCATGTGTGCTCTTTTCACAATCCACCTATGGATCCACCAGTGTCATCGCATGTGTGTTCTTTTTACTTACAATAACCAGAGTCATTGCATGTGTGTTCTTTTCACATACCACATATGGATCCACCAGTGTCATTGCATGTGTGCTATTTTCACAATCCACCTATGGATCCACCAGTGTCATTGCATGTCTGCTCTTTTTACTAACAACAACCAGAGTCATTGCATGTGTGTTCTCTTCAGAGACCACACATGGATCCACCAATGTCATTGCATGTGTGTTCTTTTTACTAACAACAACCAGAGTCATTGAAATGTGTGTTATCTTCAAAGACCACACATGGATCCACCAGTGTCATTGCATGTGTGTTCTTTCTACTAACAACAACCAGAGTCATTGCATGTGTGTTCTTTTCACATACCACATATGGATCCACCAGTGCCATTGCATGTGTGTTCTTTTTACTAACAACAACTGGAGTCATTTCATGACTATTCTTTTCACATAGCACATATGGATACACCAGTGTCATTGAAATGTCTATTCTTCTTCAGAGACCACACATGGATCCACCAGTGTCATTGTATGTGTGTTCTTTTTACTAACAATAACCGGAGTCATTGAAATGTGTGTTCTCTTCACATACCACAGATGCATCGACAAGTGTCATTGCATGTGTGCTCTTTTCACAATCCACCTATGGATCCACCAGTGTCATTGCATGTGTGTTCTTTTCACATACCACATATGGATCCACTAGTGTCATTGAAATGTGTGTTCTCTTCAGAGGCCACACATGGATCCACCAGTGTCATTGCATGTGTGTTCTTTTTACTAACAACAACCAGAGTCATTGCATGTGTGTTCTTTTCACATACCACATATGGATCCACCAGTGTCATTGCATGTGTGTTATTTTTACTAACAACAACTGGAGTCATTTCTTGTGTGTTCTTTTCACATACCACATATGGATCCACCAGTGTCAGTGAAATGTGTGTTCTCTTCAGAGACCAAACATGGATCCACCAGTGCCATTGCATGTGTGTTCTTTTTACTAATAACAACCAGAGTCATTGAAATGTGTGTTCTCTTCAGAGACCACGCATGGATCCACCAGTGTCATTGCATATGTGTTCTTTTTACTAACAACAACTAGAGTCATTGGATGTGTGTTCTTTTCACATACCACATATGGATCCACCAGTGTCATTGCATGTGTTTTCTTTTTACTAACAACAACTGGAGTCATTTCATATGTGTTCTTTTCACATACCACATATGGATCCACCAGTGTTGTTGAAACGTGTGTTCTCTTCAGAGACCACACATGGATCCACCAGTGTCATTGCATGCGTGTTCTTTTTACTAACAACAACTGGAGTCATTTAATGTGTGTTATTTTCACATACCACATATGGATCGACCAGTGTCATTGCATGTGTGCGCTTTTCGCAATCCACCTATGGATCCACCAGTGCCATTGCATGTGTGTTCTTTTCACATACCACATATGGATCCACCAATGTCATTGCATGTGTGCTCTTTTCACAATCCACCTATGGATCCACCAGTGTAATTGCATGTGTGTTCTTTTTATTAACAACCAGAGTCATTGCATGTGTGTTCTTTTCACAT
Source organism: Avena insularis (assembly GCA_023614405.1). Lineage (NCBI taxonomy): Eukaryota > Viridiplantae > Streptophyta > Magnoliopsida > Poales > Poaceae > Avena > Avena insularis. The sequence continues at coordinate 331,946,802 of CM042688.1, forward strand.
ACCACATATGGATCCACCAGTGTTATTGCATGTGTGTTCTTTTTACTAACAACAACTAGAGTCATTTCATGTGTGTTCTTTTCACATACCACATATGGATCCACCAGTGTCATTGAAATGTGTGTTCTCTTCAGAGACCACACATGGATCCAATAGTGTCATTGCATGTGTGTTCGTTTTAGTAAAAATAACTAGAGTCATTGCATGTGTGTTCTTTTCACATAGCACATATGGATCCACCAGTGTCATTGCATGTGTGCTATTTTCATAATCCACCTATGGATCCACCAGTGTCATTGCATGTGTGTTCTTTTCACATACCACATATGGATCCACCAGTGTCATTGAAATGTGTGTTCTCTTCAGAGACCACACATGGATCCACCAGTGTCAACGCATGTGTGTTCTCACTACTAACAACAACTGGAGTCATTGCATGTGTGTTCTTTTCACATACCACAGATGGATCCACCAGTGGCATTGCATGTGTGTTCTTTTCACAAGCCACCTATGGATCCACCAGTGTCATTGCATGTGTGATCTTTTTACTACCAACAACCAGAGTCATTGCATGTGTGTTCTCTTCAGAGACCACACTGTGATCCACCAGTGTCATTGCATGTGTGTTCTTTTTACTGACAACAACCAGTGTCATTTAAATGTGTGTTCTCTTTAGAGACCACACATGGATCCACCAGTGTCATTGCATGTGTGTTCTTGTTACTAACAACAACCAGAGTCATTACATGTGTGTTCTTTTCACATACCACATATGGATCCACTAGTTTCATTGCATGTGTGTTCTTTTCACAATCCACCTATGGATCCACCAGTGTCATTGCATGTGTGCTCTTTTTACTAACAACAACCAGAGTCATTGCATGTGTGTTCTCTTCAGAGACCACACATGGATCCACATTTGTCATTGCATGTGTGTTCTTTTTACTAACAACAACCAGAGTCATTGCATGTGTGTTCTTTTCACATACCACATATGGATCCACCAGTGTCATTGCATGTCTGTTCTTTTTACTAACAACAACTGGAGTCATTTCATGTGTGTTCTTTTCACATTCCACATATGGATCCACCAGTGTCATTGAAATGTGTGTTCTCTTAAGAGACCACACATGGATCCACCAGTGTCATTGCATGTGTGTTCTTTTTACTAACAACAACTTGAGTCATTTCATGTGTGTTCTTTTCACATACCACATATGGATCCACCAGTGTCATTGAAATGTGTGTTCTCTTCAGAGACCACACATGGATCCACCAGTGTCATTGCATGTGTGTTCTTTTTACTAACAACAACTAGAGTCATTGAATGTGTGTTCTTTTCACATACCACATATGGATCCACCAATGTCATTGCATGTGTGATCTTTTCACAATCCACCTATGGATCCACCAGTGTCATTGCATGTGTGTTCTTTTTACTCACAACAACCAGAGTCACTGCATGTGTGTTCTTTTCACATACCACATCTGGACCCACCAGTGTCACATCTTGTGTGGTCTTTTCACAATCCACCTATGGATCCACTAGTGTCATTGCATGTGTGTTCTTTTTACTAACAACAAATAGAGTCATTGAAATGTCTGTTCTCTTCAGAGACCACACATGGATCCACCAGTGTCATTCCATGTGTGTTCTTTTTACTAACAACAACCAGAGTCATTGCATGTGTGTTCTTTTCACATACCACACATGGATCCACCAGTGTCATTGCACGTGTGTTCTTTTTACTAACAACAACTGGAGTCATAGCATGTGTGTTCTTTTCGCATACCACATATGGATCCACTAGTGTCATTGCATGTGTGCTCTTTTCACAATCCACCTATATATCCACCAGTGTCATTGCAGGTGGGCTATGTATACTAACAACAACCAGAGTCATTTCATGTGTGTTCTTTTCACATACCACATATGGATCCACCAGTGTCATTGCATGTGTGTTCTTTTTACTAACAACAACTGGAGTCATTTCATGTGTGTTCTTTTCACATACCACATATGGATCCACCAGTGTCATTGAAACTTGTGTTCTCTTCAGAGACCACACATGGATCCACCAGTGTCATTGCATGTGTGTTCTTTTTACTAACAACAACTGGAGTCACTGCATGTGTGTTCTTTTCACATACCACATATGGATCGACCAGTGTCATTGCATGCGTGCTCTTTTCACAATCCACCTATAGATCCACCAGTGTCATTGCATGTGTTCTCTTTTTACTAACAACAACCAGAGTCATTGCATATGTGTTCTCTTTAGAGACCACACATGGATCCACCAGTGCCATTTCATGTGTGTTCTTTTTACTAATAACAACTAGAGTCATTGGAATGTGTGTTCTCTTCAGAGACCACACATGGATCCACCAGTGTCATTGCATGTGTGTTCTTTTTACTAACAACAACCAGAGTCACTGGATGTGTATTCTTTTCACATACCACATATGGATCCACCAGTGTCATTGCATGTGTGTTCTTTTTACTAACAACAACTGGAGTCATTTCATGTGTTCTTTTCACATACCACATATGGATCCACCAGTGTCATTGAAACTTGTGTTCTTTTCAGAGACCACACATGGATCCACCAGTGTCATTGCATGTGTGTTCTTTATACTAACAACAACTGGAGTCATTGCATGTGTGTTCTTTTCACATATCACATATGGATCGACCAGTGTCATTGCATGCGTGCTCTTTTCACAATCCACCTATGGATCCACCAGTGCCATTGCATGTGTGTTCTTTTCACAAACCACATATGGATCCACCAGTGTCATTGCATGTGTGCTCTTTTCACAATCCACCTATGGATCCACTAGTGTCATTGCATGTGTGTTCTTTTTACTAACAACAACTGGAGTCATTGGATGTGTGTTCTTTTCACATACCACATATGGATCCACCGGTGTCATTGCATGTGTGGTCTTTTTACTAACAACAACTAGAGTCATTTCATTTGTGTTCTTTTCACATACCACATATGGATCCAACAGTGTCATTGAAACGCGTGTTCTCTTCAGAGACCACACATGGATCCACCAGTGTCATTGCATGTGTGTTCTTTTTACTAACAACAACTGGAGTCATTGCATGTGTGTTCTTTTCACACACCACATATGGATCGACCAATGTCATTGCATGCGTGCTCTTTTCACAATCCACCTATGGATCCACCAGTGTCATTGCATGTGTGTTCTTTTCACATACCATATAGGGATCTACCAGTGTCATTGAATTGTGTGTTCTCTTCAGAGACCACACATGGATCCACAAGTGTCATTGCATGTGTGTTCTTTTTAATAACAACAACTAGAATCATTGCATGTGTGTTCTTTTCACATACCACATATGGATCCACCAGTGTCATTGCATGTGTGCTCTTTTCACAATCCACCTATGGATCCACCAGTGTCATTGCATGTGTGTTCTTTTTACTTACAATAACCAGAGTCATTGCATGTGTGTTCTTTTCACATACCACATATGGATCCACTAGTGTCATTGCATGTGTGCTATTTTCACAATCCACCTATGGATCCCCCAGTGTCATTGCATGTGTGTTCTTTTTAATAACAACAACTAGAGTCATTGCATGTGTGTTCTTTTCACATACCACATATGGATCCACCAGTGTCATTGCATGTGTGTTCTTTTCACAATCCACCTATGGATCCACCAGTGTCATTGAATGTGTGCTCTTTTTACTAAAAACAACCAGAGTCATTGCATGTGTGTTCTCTTCAGAGACCACACATGGATCCACCAGTGTCATTGCATGTGTGTTCTTTTTACTAACAATAACCAGAGTCATTGAAATGTGTGTTCTCTTTAGGGACCACACATGAATCCACCAGTGTCATTGCATGTGTGTTCTTTTTACTAACAACAACTGGAGTCATTTCATGTGTGTTCTTTTCACATACCACAGATGGATCCACCAGTGTCATTGCATGTCTGCTCTTTTTACTAACAACAACCAGAGTCATTGCATGTGTGTTCTCTTCAGAGACCACACATGGATCCACCAATGTCATTGCATGTGTGTTCTTTTTACTAACAACAACCAGAGTCATTGAAATGTGTGTTCTCTTCAGAGACCACACATGGATCCACCAGTGTCATTGCATGTGTGTTCTTTTTACTAACAACAACCATAGTCATTGCATGTGTGTTCTTTTCACATACCACATATGGATCCACCAGTGCCATTGCATGTGTGTTCTTTTTACTAACAACAACTGGAGTCATTTCATGACTATTCTTTTCACATAGCACATATGGATCCACCAGTGTCATTGAAATGTCTATTCTTCTTCAAAGACCACACATGAATCCACCAGTGTCATTGCATGTGTGTTCTTTTTACTGAGAACAAGTGGAGTCATTGCATGTGTGTTCTTTTCACATACCACAGATGCATCCACGAGTGTCATTGCATGTGTGCTCTTTTCACAATCCACCTATGGATCCACCAGTGTCATTGCATGTGTGTTCTTTTCACATACCACATATGGATCCACTAGTGTCATTGAAATGTGTGTTCTCTTCAGAGACCACACATGGATCCACCAGTGTCATTGCATGTGTGTTCTTTTTACTAACAACAACCAGAGTCATTGCATGTGTGTTCTTTTCGCATACCACATATGGATCCACCAGTGTCGTTGCATGTGTGTTATTTTTACTAACAATAACTGGAGTCATTTCATGTGTGTTCTTTTCACATACCACATATGGATCCACCAGTGTCATTGCATGTGTGTTCTTTTTACTAACAACAACTAGAGTCATTTCATGTGTGTTCTTTTCACATACCACATATGGATCCACCAGTGTCATTGAAACTTGTGTTCTTCTTCAGACCACACATGGATCCACCAAAGGTCATTGCATGTGTGTTCTTTTTACTAACAACAACTGGAGTCACTTCATGTGTGTTCTTTTCACATACCACATATGGATCGACCAGTGTCATTGCATGCGTGCTCTTTTCACAATCCACCTATGGATCCACCAGTGCCATTGCATGTGTGTTCTTTTCACATACCACATATGGATCCACCAGTGTCATTGCATGTGTGCTCTTTTCACAATCCACCTATGGATCCACCAGTGTCATTGCATGTGTGTTATTTTTACTAACAACAACCAGAGTCATTGCATGTGTTTTCTCTTCACATACCACATATGGATCCACCAGTGTCATTGCATGTGCGGTCTTTTTACTAACAACAACTGGAGTCATTTCATTTGTGTTCTTTTCACATACCACATATGGATCCACCAGTGTCATTGAAACGCGTGTTCTCTTCAGAGACCACACATGGATCCACCAGTGTCATTGCATGTGTGTTCTTTTTACTAACAACAACTAGAGTCATTGTATGTGTGTTCTTTTCACATACCACATATGGATCGACCAGTGTCATTGCATGCGTGCTCTTTTCACAATCCACCTATAGATCCACCAGTGTCATTGCATGTGTTCTCTTTTTACTAACAACAACCAGAGTCATTGCATATGTGTTCTCTTTAGAGACCACACATGGATCCACCAGTGCCATTGCATGTGTGTTCTTTTTACTAATAACAACTAGAGTCATTGGAATGTGTGTTCTCTTCAGAGACCACACATGGATCCACAAGTGTCATTGCATGTGTGTTCTTTTTACTAACAACAACCAGAGTCACTGGATGTGTATTCTTTTCACATACCACATATGGATCCACCAGTGTCATTGCATGTGTGTTCTTTTTACTAACAACAACTGGAGTCATTTCATGTGTTCTTTTCACATACCACATATGGATCCACCAGTGTCATTGAAACTTGTGTTCTCTTCAGAGACCACACATGGATCCACCAGTGTCATTGCATGTGTGTTCTTTATACTAACAACAACTGGAGTCATTGCATGTGTGTTCTTTTCACATATCACATATGGATCGACCAGTGTCATTGCATGCGTGCTCTTTTCACAATCCACCTATGGATCCACCAGTGCCATTGCATGTGTGTTCTTTTCACAAACCACATATGGATCCACTAGTGTCATTGCATGTGTGCTCTTTTCACAATCCACCTATGGATCCACTAGTGTCATTGCATGTGTGTTCTTTTTACTAACAACAACTGGAGTCATTGGATGTGTGTTCTTTTCACATACCACATATGGATCCACCAGTGTCATTGCATGTGTGGTATTTTTACTAACAACAACTAGAGTCATTTCATTTGTGTTCTTTTCACATACCACATATGGATCCAACAGTGTCATTGAAACGCGTGTTCTCTTCAGAGACCACACATGGATCCACCAGTGTCATTGCATGTGTGTTCTTTTTACTAACAACAACTGGAGTCATTGCATGTGTGTTCTTTTCACATACCACATATGGATCGACCAGTGTCATTGCATGCGTGCTCTTTTCACAATCCACCTATGGATCCACCAGTGTCATTGCATGTGTGTTCTTTTCACATACCATATAGGGATCTACCAGTGTCATTGAATTGTGTGTTCTCTTCAGAGACCACACATGGATCCACAAGTGTCATTGCATGTGTGTTCTTTTTAATAACAACAACTAGAATCATTGCATGTGTGTTCTTTTCACATACCACATATGGATCCACCAGTGTCATTGCATGTGTGCTCTTTTCACAATCCACCTATGGATCCACCAGTGTCATTGCATGTGTGTTCTTTTTACTTACAATAACCAGAGTCATTGCATGTGTGTTCTTTTCACATACCACATATGGATCCACTAGTGTCATTGCATGTGTGCTATTTTCACAATCCACCTATGGATCCCCCAGTGTCATTGCATGTGTGTTCTTTTTAATAACAACAACTAGAGTCATTGCATGTGTGTTCTTTTCACATACCACATATGGATCCACTAGTGTCATTGCATGTGTGTTCTTTTCACAATCCACCTATGGATCCACCAGTGTCATTGCATGTGTGCTCTTTTTACTAAAAACAACCAGAGTCATTGCATGTGTGTTCTCTTCAGAGACCACACATGGATCCACCAGTGTCATTGCATGTGTGTTCTTTTTACTAACAATAACCAGAGTCATTGAAATGTGTGTTCTCTTTAGGGACCACACATGGATCCACCAGTGTCATTGCATGTGTGTTCTTTTTACTAACAACAACTGGAGTCATTTCATGTGTGTTCTTTTCACATACCACAGATGGATCCACCAGTGTCATTGCATGTCTGCTCTTTTTACTAACAACAACCAGAGTCATTGCATGTGTGGTCCCGTCAGAGACCACACATGGATCCACCAGTGTCATTGCATGTGTGTTCTTTTACTAACAACAACCAGAGTCATTGAAATGTGTGTTCTCTTCATAGACCACACATGGATCCACCAAAGGTCATTGCATGTGTTTTATTTCTACTAACAACAACCATAGTCATTGCATGTGTGTTCTTTTCACATACCACATATGGATCCACCAGTGCCATTGCATGTGTGTTCTTTTTACTAACAACAACTGGAGTCATTTCATGACTATTCTTTTCACATAGCACATATGGATCCACCAGTGTCATTGAAATGTCTATTCTTCTTCAAAGACCACACATGAATCCACCAGTGTCATTGCATGTGTGTTCTTTTTACTGAGAACAAGTGGAGTCATTGCATGTGTGTTCTTTTCACATACCACAGATGCATCCACGAGTGTCATTGCATGTGTGCTCTTTTCACAATCCACCTATGGATCCACCAGTGTCATTGCATGTGTGTTCTTTTCACATACCACATATGGATCCACTAGTGTCATTGAAATGTGTGTTCTCTTCAGAGACCACACATGGATCCACCAGTGTCATTGCATGTGTGTTCTTTTTACTAACAACAACCAGAGTCATTGCATGTGTGTTCTTTTCGCATACCACATATGGATCCACCAGTGTCGTTGCATGTGTGTTATTTTTACTAACAATAACTGGAGTCATTTCATGTGTGTTCTTTTCACATACCACATATGGATCCACCAGTGTCATTGCATGTGTGTTCTTTTTACTAACAACAACTAGAGTCATTTCATGTGTGTTCTTTTCACATACCACATATGGATCCACCAGTGTCATTGAAACTTGTGTTCTCTTCAGAGACCACACATGGATCCACCAGTGTCATTGCATGTGTGTTCTTTTTACTAACAACAACTGGAGTCACTTCATGTGTGTTCTTTTCACATACCACATATGGATCGACCAGTGTCATTGCATGCGTGCTCTTTTCACAATCCACCTATGGATCCACCAGTGCCATTGCATGTGTGTTCTTTTCACATACCACATATGGATCCACCAGTGTCATTGCATGTGTGCTCTTTTCACAATCCACCTATGGATCCACCAGTGTCATTGCATGTGTGTTATTTTTACTAACAACAACCAGAGTCATTGCATGTGTTTTCTCTTCACATACCACATATGGATCCACCAGTGTCATTGCATGTGCGGTCTTTTTACTAACAACAACTGGAGTCATTTCATTTGTGTTCTTTTCACATACCACATATGGATCCACCAGTGTCATTGAAACGCGTGTTCTCTTCAGAGACCACACATGGATCCACCAGTGTCATTGCATGTGTGTTCTTTTTACTAACAACAACTAGAGTCATTGTATGTGTGTTCTTTTCACATACCACATATGGATCGACCAGTGTCATTGCATGCGTGCTCTTTTCACAATCCACCTATAGATCCACCAGTGTCATTGCATGTGTTCTCTTTTTACTAACAACAACCAGAGTCATTGCATATGTGTTCTCTTTAGAGACCACACATGGATCCACCAGTGCCATTGCATGTGTGTTCTTTTTACTAATAACAACTAGAGTCATTGGAATGTGTGTTCTCTTTAGAGAACACACATGGATCCACCAGTGTCATTGCATGTGTGTTCTTTTTACTAACAACAACCAGAGTCACTGGATGTGTATTCTTTTCACATACCACATATGGATCCACCAGTGTCATTGCATGTGTGTTCTTTTTACTAACAACAACTGGAGTCATTTCATGTGTGTTCTTTTCACATACCACATATGGATCCACCAGTGTCATTGAAACTTGTGTTCTCTTCAGAGACCACACATGGATCCACCAGTGTCATTGCATGTGTGTTCTTGTTACTAACAACAACTGGAGTCATTGCATGTGTGTTCTTTTCACATACCACATATGGATCGACCAGTGTCATTGCATGCGTGCTCTTTTCACAATCCACCTATGGATCCACCAGTGCCATTGCATGTGTGTTCTTTTCACAAACCACATATGGATCCACCAGTGTCATTGCATGTGTGCTCTTTTCACAATCCACCTATGGATCCACTAGTGTCATTGCATGCGTGTTCTTTTTACTAACAACAACTGGAGTCATTGGATGTGTGTTCTTTTCACATACCACATATGGATCCACCGGTGTCATTGCATGTGTGGTCTTTTTACTAACAACAACTGGAGTCATTTCATTTGTGTTCTTTTCACATACCACATATGGATCCACCAGTGTCATTGAAACGTGTGTTCTCTTCAGAGACCACACATGGATCCACCAGTGTCATTGCATGTGTGTTCTTTTTACTAACAACAACTGGAGTCATTGCATGTGTGTTCTTTTCACATACCACATATGGATCGACCAGTGTCATTGCATGCGTGCTCTTTTCACAATCCACCTATGGATCCACCAGTGTCATTGCATGTGTGTTCTTTTCACATACCATATAGGGATCCACCAGTGTCATTGAATTGTGTGTTCTCTTCAGAGACCACACATGGATCCACCAGTGTCATTGCATGTGTGTTCTTTTTAATAACAACAACTAGAGTCATTGCATGTGTGTTGTTTTCACATACCACATATGGATCCACCAGTGTCATTGCATGTGTGCTCTTTTCACAATCCACCTATGGATCCACCAGTGTCATCGCATGTGTGTTCTTTTTACTTACAATAACCAGAGTCATTGCATGTGTGTTCTTTTCTCATACCACATATGGATCCACCAGTGTCATTGCATGTGTGCTATTTTCACAATCCACCTATGGATCCACCAGTGTCATTGCATGTCTGCTCTTTTTACTAACAACAACCAGAGTCATTGCATGTGTGTTCTCTTCAGAGACCACACATGGATCCACCAATGTCATTGCATGTGTGTTCTTTTTACTAACAACAACCAGAGTCATTGAAATGTGTGTTATCTTCATAGACCACACATGGATCCACCAGTGTCATTGCATGTGTGTTCTTTCTACTAACAACAACCAGAGTCATTGCATGTGTGTTCTTTTCACATACCACATATGGATCCACCAGTGCCATTGCATGTGTGTTCTTTTTACTAACAACAACTGGAGTCATTTCATGACTATTCTTTTCACATAGCACATATGGATACACCAGTGTCATTGAAATGTCTATTCTTCTTTAGAGACCACACATGGATCCACCAGTGTCATTGTATGTGTGTTCTTTTTACTGAGAACAAGTGGAGTCATTACATGTGTGTTCTTTTCACATACCACAGATGCATCGACAAGTGTCATTGCATGTGTGCTCTTTTCACAATCCACCTATGGATCCACCAGTGTCATTGCATGTGTGTTCTTTTCACATACCACATATGGATCCACTAGTGTCATTGAAATGTGTGTCCTCTTCAGAGACCACACATGGATCCACCAGTGTCATTGCATGTGTGTTCTTTTTACTAACAACAACCAGAGTCATTGCATGTGTGTTCTTTTCGCATACCACATATGGATCCACCAGTGTCGTTGCATGTGTGTTATTTTTACTAACAATAACTGGAGTCATTTCATGTGTGTTCTTTTCACATACCACATATGGATCCACCAGTGTCATTGCATGTGTGTTCTTTTTACTAACAACAACTAGAGTCATTTCATGTGTGTTCTTTTCACATACCACATATGGATCCACCAGTGTCATTGAAACTTGTGTTCTCTTCAGAGACCACACATGGATCCACCAGTGTCATAGCATGTGTGTTCTTTTTACTAACAACAACTGGAGTCACTTCATGTGTGTTCTTTTCACATACCACATATGGATCGACCAGTGTCATTGCATGCGTGCTCTTTTCACAATCCACCTATGGATCCACCAGTGCCATTGCATGTGTGTTCTTTTCACATACCACATATGGATCCACCAGTTTCATTGCATGTGTGCTCTTTTTACTAACAACAACCAAAGTCATTGCATGTGTGTTCTTTTCACATACCACATATGGATCCACCAGTGTCATTGCATGTGTGTTATTTTTACTAACAACAACTGGAGTCATTTCTTGTGTGTTCTTTTCACATACCACATATGGATCCACCAGTGTCAGTGAAATGTGTGTTCTCTTCAGAGACCACACATGGATCTACTGGTGTCATTGCATGTGTGTTCTTTTTACTAACAACAACTGGAGTCATTTCACGTGTGTTCTTTTCACATACCACATATGGATCCACTAGTGTCATTGAAATGTGTGTTCTCTTCAGAGACCACACATGGATCCACCAGTGCCATTGCATGTGTGTTCTTTTTACTAATAACAACCAGAGACATTGAAATGTGTGTTCTCTTCAGAGACCACGCATGGATCCACCAGTGTCATTGCATATGTGTTCTTTTTACTAACAACAACTAGAGTCATTGGATGTGTGTTCTTTTCACATACCACATATGGATCCACCAGTGTCATTGCATGTGTTTTCTTTTTACTAACAACAACTGGAGTCATTTCATATGTGTTCTTTTCACATACCACATATGGATCCACCAGTGTCGTTGAAACGTGTGTTCTCTTCAGAGACCACATGGATCCACCAAAGGTCATTGCATGCGTGTTCTTTTTACTAACAACAACTGGAGTCATTTAATGTGTGTTATTTTCACATACCACATATGGATCGACCAGTGTCATTGCATGTGTGCGCTTTTCGCAATCCACGTATGGATCCACCAGTGCCATTGCATGTGTGTTCTTTTCACATACCACATATGGATCCACCAATGTCATTGCATGTGTGCTCTTTTCACAATCCACCTATGGATCCACCAGTGTAATTGCATGTGTGTTCTTTTTATTAACAACCAGAGTCATTGCATGTGTGTTCTTTTCACATACCACATATGGATCCACCAGTGTTATTGCATGTGTGTTCTTTTTACTAACAACAACTAGAGTCATTTCATGTGTGTTCTTTTCACATACCACATATGGATCCACCAGTGTCATTGAAATGTGTGTTCTCTTCAGAGACCACACATGGATCCAATAGTGTCATTGCATGTGTGTTCGTTTTAGTAAAAATAACTAGATTCATTGCATGTGTGTTCTTTTCACATAGCACATATGGATCCACCAGTGTCATTGCATGTGTGCTCTTTTCATAATCCACCTATGGATCCACCAGTGTCATTGCATGTGTGTTCTTTTCACATACCACATATGGATCCACCAGTGTCATTGAAATGTGTGTTCTCTTCAGAGACCACACATGGATCCACCAATGTCAACGCATGTGTGTTCTCACTACTAACAACAACTGGAGTCATTGCATTGTGTTCTTTTCACATACCACAGATGGATCCACCAGTGGCATTGCATGTGTGTTCTTTTCACAAGCCACCTATGGATCCACCAGTGTCATTGCATGTGTGATCTTTTTACTACAACAACCAGAGTCATTGCATGTGTGTTCTCTTCAGAGACCACACATGGATCCACCAGTGTCATTGCATGTGTGTTCTTTTTACTGACAACAACCAGTGTCATTTAAATGTGTGTTCTCTTTAGAGACCACACATGGATCCACCAGTGTCATTGCATGTGTGTTCTTGTTACTAACAACAACCAGAGTCATTGCATGTGTGTTCTTTTCACATACCACATATGGATCCACTAGTTTCATTGCATGTGTGTTCTTTTCACAATCCACCTATGGATCCACCAGTGTCATTGCATGTGTGCTCTTTTTACTAACAACAACCAGAGTCATTGCATGTGTGTTCTCTTCAGAGACCACACATGGATCCACATTTGTCATTGCATGTGTGTTCTTTTTACTAACAACAACCAGAGTCATTGCATGTGTGTTCTTTTCACATACCACATATGGATCCACCAGTGTCATTGCATGTCTGTTCTTTTTACTAACAACAACTAGAGTCATTTCATGTGTGTTCTTTTCACATTCCACATATGGATCCACCAGTGTCATTGAAATGTGTGTTCTCTTAAGAGACCACACATGGATCCACCAGTGTCATTGCATGTGTGTTCTTTTTACTAACAACAACTTGAGTCATTTCATGTGTGTTCTTTTCACATACCACATATGGATCCACTAGTGTCATTGAAATGTGTGTTCTCTTCAGAGACCACACATGGATCCACCAGTATCATTGCATGTGTGTTCTTTTTACTAACAACAACTAGAGTCATTGCATGTGTGTTCTTTTCACATACCACATATGGATCCACCAATGTCATTGCATGTGTGATCTTTTCACAATCCACCTATGGATCCACCAGTGTCATTGCATGTGTGTTCTTTTTACTCACAACAACCAGAGTCACTGCATGTGTGTTCTTTTCACATACCACATCTGGATCCACCAGTGTCATTGCTTGTGTGGTCTTTTCACAATCCACCTATGGATCCACTAGTGTCATTGCATGTGTGTTCTTTTTACTAACAACAAATAGAGTCATTGAAATGTCTGTTCTCTTCAGAGACCACACATGGATCCACCAGTGTCATTCCATGCGTGTTCTTTTTACTAACAACAACCAGAGTCATTGCATGTGTGTTCTTTTCACATACCACACATGGATCCACCAGTGTCATTGCACGTGTGTTCTTTTTACTAACAACAACTGGAGTCATAGCATGTGTGTTCTTTTCACATACCACATATGGATCCACCAGTGTCATTGCATGTGTGCTCTTTTCACAATCCACCTATGGATCCACCAGTGTCATTGCATGTGTGCTCTTTTTACTAACAACAACCAGAGTCATTTTATGTGTGTTCTTTTCACATACCACATATGGATCCACCAGTGTCATTGCATGTGTGTTCTTTTTACTAACAACAACTGGAGTCATTTCATGTGTGTTCTTTTCACATACCACATATGGATCCACCAGTGTCATTGAAACTTGTGTTCTCTTCAGAGACCACACATGGATCCACCAGTGTCATTGCATGTGTGTTCTTTTTACTAACAACAACTGGAGTCACTGCATGTGTGTTCTTTTCACATACCACATATGGATCGACCAGTGTCATTGCATGCGTGCTCTTTTCACAATCCACCTATGGATCCACCAGTGCCATTGCATGTGTGTTCTTTTCACATACCACATATGGATCCACCAGTGTCATTGCATGTGTGATCTTTTTAGAATCCACCTATGGATCGACCAGTGTCATTGCATGTGTGTTATTTTTCCTAACAAAAACCAGAGTCATTACATGTGTTTTCTTTTCACATACCACATATGGATCCACCAGTATCATTGCATGTGTGGTCTTTTTACTAACAACAACTGGAGTCATTTCATTTGTGTTCTTTTCACATACCACATATGGATCCACCAGTGTCATTGAAACACGTGTTATCTTCAGAGACCACACATGGATCCACCAGTGTCATTGCATGTGTGTTCTTTTTACTAACAACAACTGGAGTCATTGCATGTGTGTTCTTTTCACATACCACATATGGATCGACCAGTGTCATTGCATGCGTGCTCTTTTCACAATCCACCTATAGATCCACCAGTGTCATTGCATGTGTGATCTTTTTACTAACAACAACCAGAGTCATTGCATATGTGTTCTCTTTAGAGACCACACATGGATCCACCAGTGCCATTGCATGTGTGTTCTTTTTACTAATAAAACCTAGAGTCATTGGAATGTGTGTTCTCTTCAGAGAGCACACATGGATCCACCAGTGTCATTGCATGTGTGTTCTTTTTACTATCAACAACCAGAGTCACTGGATGTGTGTTCTTTTCACATACCACATATGGATCCACCAGTGTCATTGCATGTGTGTTCTTTTTACTAACAACAACTGGAGTCATTTCATGTGTGTTCTTTTCACATACCACATATGGATCCACCAGTGTCATTGAAACTTGTGTTCTCTTCAGAGACCACACATGGATCCACCAGTGTCATTGCATGTTTGCTCTTTTCACAGTCCACCTATGGATCCACCAGTGTAATTGCATGTGTACACTTTTTACTAACAACAACCAGAGTCATTTCATATGTGTTCTTTTCACATACCACATATGGATCCACCAGTGTCATTGCATGTGTGTTCTTTTCACAATCCACCTATAGATCCACCAGTGTCATTGCATGTGTGCTCTTTTTACTAACAACAACCAGAGTCATTGCATATGTGTTCTCGTTAGAGACCACAAATGGATCCACCAGTGCCATTGCATGTGTGTTCTTTTTACTAATAACAACTAGAGTCATTGGAATGTGTGTTCTCTTTAGAGACCACACATGGATCCACCAGTGTCATTGCATGTGTGTTCTTTTTACTCACAACAACCAGAGTCACTGCATGTGTGTTCTTTTCACATACCACATCTGGATCCACCAGTGTCATTGCTTGTGTGGTCTTTTCACAATCCACCTATGGATCCACCAGTGTCATTGCATGTGTGTTCTTTTTACTAACAACAAATAGAGTCATTGAAATGTCTATTCTCTTCAGAGACCACACATGGATCCACCAGTGTCATTCCATGTGTGTTCTTTTTACTAACAACAACCAGAGTCATTGCATGTGTGTTCTTTTCACATACCACACATGGATCCACCAGTGTCATTGCACGTGTGTTCTTTTTACTAACAACAACTGGAGTCATTGCATGTGTGTTCTTTTCACATACCACATATGGATCCACCAGTGTCATTGCATGTGTGCTCTTTTCACAATCCACCTATGGATCCACCAGTGTCATTGCATGTGTGCTCTTTTTACTAACAACAACCAGAGTCATTTTATGTGTGTTCTTTTCACATACCACATATGGATCCAGCAGTGTCATTGCATGTGTGTTCTTTTTACTAACAACAACTGGAGTCATTTCATGTGTGTTCTTTTCACATACCACATATGGATCCACCAGTGTCATTGAAACTTGTGTTCTCTTCAGAGACCACACATGGATCCACCAGTGTCATTGCATGTGTGTTCTTTTGACGAACAACAACTGGAGTCACTGCATGTGTGTTCTTTTCACATACCACATATGGATCGACCAGTGTCATTGCATGCGTGCTCTTTTCACAATCCACCTATGGATCCACCAGTGCCATTGCATGTGTGTTCTTTTCACATACCACATATGGATCCACCAGTGTCATTGCATGTGTGCTCTTTTTAGAATCCACCTATGGATCGACCAGTGTCATTGCATGTGTGTTATTTTTCCTAACAAAAACCAGAGTCATTACATGTGTTTTCTTTTCACATACCACATATGGATCCACCAGTATCATTGCATGTGTGGTCTTTTTACTAACAACAACTGGAGTCATTTCATTTGTGTTCTTTTCACATACCACATATGGATCCACCAGTGTCATTGAAACACGTTTTCTCTTCAGAGACCACACATGGATCCACCAGTGTCATTGCATGTGTGTTCTTTGTACTAACAACAACTGGAGTCATTGCATGTGTGTTCTTTTCACATACCACATATGGATCGACCAGTGTCATTGCATGCGTGCTCTTTTCACAATCCACCTATAGATCCACCAGTGTCATTGCATGTGTGATCTTTTTACTAACAACAACCAGAGTCATTGCATATGTGTTCTCTTTAGAGACCACACATGGATCCACTAGTGCCATTGCATGTGTGTTCTTTTTACTAATAACAACTAGAGTCATTGGAATGTGTGTTCTCTTCAGAGAGCACACATGGATCCACCAGTGTCATTGCATGTGTGTTCTTTTTACTATCAACAACCAGAGTCACTGGATGTGTGTTCTTTTCACATACCACATATGGATCCACCAAAGGTCATTGCATGTGTGTTCTTTTTACTAACAACAACTGGAGTCATTTCATGTGTGTTCTTTTCACATACCACATATGGATCCACCAGTGTCATTGAAACTTGTGTTCTCTTCAGAGACCACACATGGATCCACCAGTGTCATTGCATGTGTGCTCTTTTCACAGTCCACCTATGGATCCACCAGTGTCATTGCATGTGTGCTCTTTTTACTAACAACAACCAGAGTCATTTCATATGTGTTCTTTTCACATACCACATATGGATCCACCAGTGTCATTGCATGTGTGTTCTTTTCACAATCCACCTATAGATCCACCAGTGTCATTGCATGTGTGCTCTTTTTACTAACAACAACCAGAGTCATTGCATATGTGTTCTCTTTAGAGACCACAAATGGATCCACCAGTGCCATTGCATGTGTGTTCTTTTTACTAATAACAACTAGAGCCATTGGAATGTGTGTTCTCTTTAGAGACCACACATGGATCCACCAGTGTCATTGCATGTGTGTTCTTTTTACTAACAACAACCAGAGTCACTGGATGTGTGTTCTTTTCACATACCACATATGGATCCACCAGTGTCATTGCATGTGTGTTCTTTTTACTAACAACAACTGGAGTCATTTCATGTGTGTTCTTTTCACATACCACATATGGATCCACCAGTGTCATTGAAACAGGTGTTCTCTTCATAGACCACAAATGGATCTACCAGTGTCATTGCATGTGTGTTCTTTTTACTAACAACAACTGGAGTCATTGCATGTGTGTTCTTTTCACATACCACATATGGATCGACCAGTGTCATTGCATGCGTGCTCTTTTCACAATCCACCTATGGATCCACCAGTTTCATTGCATGTGTGTTCTTTTCACATACCACATATGGATCTACCAGTGTCATTGTATGTGTGCTCTTTTTACAATCCACCTATGGATCCACCAGTGTCATTGCATGTGTGTTATTTTTACTAACAACAACCAGAGTCATTGCATGTGTTTTCTTTTCACATACCACATATGGATCCACCAGTGTCATTGCATGTGTGTTCTTTTTACTAACAACAAGTGGAGTCATTTCATTTGTGTTATTTTCACATACCACATATGGATCCACTAGTGTCATTGAAACGCGTGTTCTCTTCAGAGACCACACATGGATCCACCAGTGTCATTGGATGTGTGTTCTTTTTACTAACAACAACTGGAGTCATTGCATGTGTGTTCTTTTCACATACCACATCTGGATCGACCAGTGTCATTGCATGCGTGCTGTTTTCACAATCCACCTATGGATCCACCAGTGTCATTGCATGTGTGTTCTTTCACATACCATAGGGATCCACAGTGTCATTGAAATGTGTGTTCTATTCAGAGACCACACATGGATCCACCAGTGTCATTGCTTGTGTGCTCTTTTCACAATCCACCTATGGATCCACCAGTGTCATTGCATGTGTGTTCTTTTTACTAACAACAACTGGAGTCATTGCATGTGTGTTCTTTTCACATACCACATCTGGATCGACCAGTGTCATTGCATGCGTGCTGTTTTCACAATCCACCTATGGATCCACCAGTGTCATTGCATGTGTGTTCTTTTCACATACCATATAGGGATCCACCAGTGTCATTGAAATGTGTGTTCTATTCAGAGACCACACATGGATCCACCAGTGTCATTGCTTGTGTGCTCTTTTCACAATCCACCTATGGATCCACCAGTGTCATTGCATGTGTGTTCTTTTTACTAACAACAAACAGACTCATTGAAATGTCTGTTCTCTTCAGAGACCACACATGGATACACCAGTGTCATTCCATGTGTGTTCTTTTTAATAACAACAACCAGAGTCATTGCATGTGTGTTCTTTTCACATACCACACATGGATCCACCAGTGTCATTGCACGTGTGTTCTTTTTACTAACAACAACTAGAGTAATTGCATGTGTGTTCTTTTCACATACCACATATGGATTCACCAGTGTCATTGCATGTGTGCTCTTTTTACAATCCACCTATGGATCCACCAGTGTCATTGCATGTGTGCTCTTTTTACTAACAACAACCAGAGTAATTTCATGTGTGTTCTTTTCACATACCACATATGGATCCACCAGTGTCATTGCATGTGTGTTCTTTTTACTAACAATAACTGGAGTCATTGCATGTGTGTTCTTTTCACATACCACATATGGATCCACCAATGTCATTGCATGTGTGCTCTTTTTACAATCCACCTATGGATCCACCAGTGTCATTGCATGTGTGCTCTTTTTACTAACAACAACCAGAGTCATTGAAATGTCTGTTCTCTTCAGAGACCACACATGGATCCACCAGTGTCATTCCATGTGTGTTCTTTTTACTAACAACAACCACAGTCATTGCATGTGTGTTCTTTTCACATACCACACATGGATCCACCAGTGTCATTGCACGTGTGTTCTTTTTACTAACAACAAATGGAGTCATTGCATGTGCGTTCTTTTCACATACCACATATGGATCCACCAGTGTCATTGCATGTGTGCTCTTTTTACAATCCACCTATGGATCCACCAGTGTCATTGCATGTGTGCTCTTTTTACTAATAACAACCAGAGTCATTTCATGTGTGTTCTTTTCACATACCACATATGGATCCACCAGTGTGATTGAAACTTGTGTTCTCTTCAGAGACCACACATGGATCCACCAGTGTCATTGCATGTGTGTTCTTTTTACTAACAACAACTGGAGTCACTGCATGTGTGTTCTTTTCACATACCACATATGGATCGACCAGTGTCATTGCATGCGTGCTCTTTTCACAATCCACCTATGGATCCACCAGTGCCATTGCATGTGTGTTCTTTTCACATACCACATATGGATCCACTAGTGTCATTGCATATGTGCTCTTTTTACAATCCACCTATGGATCCACCAGTGTCATTGCATGTGTGTTATTTTTACTAACAACAACCAGAGTCATTGCATGTGTTTTCTTTTCACATACCACATATGGATCCACCAGTATCATTGCATGTGTGGTCTTTTTACTAACAACAACTAGAGTCATTTCATTTGTGTTCTTTTCACATACCACATATGGATCCACCTGTGTCATTGAAACACGTTTTCTCTTCAGAGACCACACATGGATCCACCAGTGTCATTGCATGTGTGTTCTTTTTACTAACAACAACTGGAGTCATTGCATGTGTGTTCTTTTCACATACCACATATGGATCGACCAGTGTCATTGCATGCGTGCTCTTTTCACAATCCACCTATAGATCCACCAGTGTCATTGCATGTGTGCTCTTTTTACTAACAACAACTAGAGTCATTGCATATGTGTTCTCTTTAGAGACCACACATGGATCCACCAGTGCCATTGCATGTGTGTTCTTTTTACTAATAACAACTAGAGTCATTGGAATGTGTGTTCTCTTCAGAGACCACACATGGATCCACCAGTGTCATTGCATGTGTGTTCTTTTTACTAACAACAACCAGAGTCACTGGATGTGTGTTCTTTTCACATACCACATATGGATCCACCAGTGTCATTGCATGTGTGTTCTTTTTACTAACAACAACTGGAGTCATTTCATGTGTGTTCTTTTCACATACCACATATGGATCCACCAGTTGCATTGAAACTTGTGTTCTCTTCAGAGACCACACATGGATCCACTAGTGTCATTGCATGTGTGTTCTTTTTACTAACAACAACTGGAGTCATTGCATGTGTGTTATTTTCACATACCACATATGGATCGACTAGTGTCATTGCATGCGTGCTCTTTTCACAATCCACCTATGGATCCACCAGTGCCATTGCATGTGTGTTCTTTTCACAAACCACATATGGATCCACCAGTGTCATTGCATGTGTGCTCTTTTCACAATCCACCTATGGATCCACTAGTGTCATTGCATGTGTGTTCTTTTTACTAACAACAACTGGAGTCATTTTGTCACATCCCAAGATTTTCCAAATCTTGTAATGTGAAAATAAAATAAACAAAATAAAATTTTGTTGAAAATCAGGGTGAAAAGAAACTTTTGTTTCTAAAAGGAGACTTAAAATCCCATCTTGAACAAACTTTGGTAGAAGTTTGAATTCAACAAATTCAAATCAAGGGAAATGCATTCCTCAATGAATGTATCTGGAAATTTGAACATTTGGAAAGAAATCCAAAACCCTAAACCCTAATGGAAGGAAATCATTTTCCAAAGTATCTCCAAATCCATGGATTTGATCCATACCAAGTTGATCAACAAATTTTCACAAAGGATCAAGAAAGACCTTAGAGATTAGTTTCACTTAAATTGGAACCAAAGACAAAATCTTGTGAATATAATAAGATAAGGAAATTGAATTTCCAAATTCAATAAAGCCCTTACCAAAAGCCATACCAAATGGTGAACAAATAATCCTAAAGGGATTTATTTGGATAAACATTTATCAAAGGAAAATAAATTGTTTTGGAAACACTGTTTTAGATCTTTTAATAAAAGACTTTGGTTTCAAATGAAAAGATAAGCCAAATTAATTTTGGCCAAGCTTTTGAAATAAAATATTTTGTTTTGATAAATGAGTAAAGGTTTATTTAAATAAAATAAGGGATTTAAATATCCAATTTTATTTAAGTAAAGGCTTTTCCCATTTTAAATAAACACCAAGTATTTTATTACTACTTTGAAATCTTTTATTAAAGGTTTTTTTTTGATTAAAATGAGTAAAGGATTATTTAAATAAAATAATAAGGATTTAAATATCCAATTTTATTTAAGTAAAGGCTTTCCCATTTTAATTAAAACACCAAAACTTATTTATTTAAATAAGTTTCCAAGTATTCTTTTATTTTTCAAATTAAACCTTCTGGTTTGGTTTTGAAAATAATTGGAATTCAATGGAAATATTATTAAATAAATCAAACCCTAATAACTAAAGATCCATTTTAATTAATTATTAAATGGATCCTAAAAATAAATAAAAATATTATTTCATTTTGAGATTTGGATTATGTTGCCAAACAGAACCAAATTCAAATGAAAGTTTGCTGTTTGAATTGATTGAGTGTTGTTTGAAATTGTTTGAATTAATTGTTTGAAATTGAAAACAGAAAAAGAATTAGAAAAAGAAAAAGAGCAGACAGAAAAAAAATAAGAAAACAGAGCAAATTTCACTAAGGCCCAACAGTCCAGCCCAAGATTCTCCGAAGAAATCTCTTCTCACTAAGAAATCTACCCACACAGAGACAGACAGCATGGACCCACTTTCCCCTCTCCCTCTCTCGCTGACAACAGACCCCACCTCCACTTATTCCCTCCCCGAACCGTTGTTCTGCACCGAGAAAGAAAACCCGCAGAGTGAATGACAGGTGGACCCCGTTCCCTTCCCCTTTCCCACTGACCAGAGGACCCCACAGACAGCTGTTCATCGTCTTCAACCCCGCAGCGACCAGTTCTTCCCTGCTCGTTGATTGCTGACTTAATTCACCTTAACGCCGAGCCTTTACCTCGCCTTGATCACGCAGATGGAAACGCCTCTCCTCTATAAATCCTCTCACACCTCGAGCTGGCACGCCCTAGACGCCCTCAATTTCTCCTCGAGCCACCTCTGTCCGACGATGTTCCGGTGATGATTCCGGCGAAACCAAACCTTCCCTTGCCTCATTGACCACGCACACATACTCCACACTCACTGGTGCTTCTGTCCGTGCCCTCCGTTCAGACGCGGGTGCCCTGGAACCTCGCCTTCGACGACGACCTGCAGCGCCGCCGTCTGTTCCAACTACGGCGACATTCCCCGGTGAGCACAGACCTCCCCAGCACCTCTCAACGATGCTCCCTCGTCACACCCTCGTGCGCACCTAACCCTGCCTCTCCTTGGCCTTAGGGCGATCTCCAGCGACGACTCCGACAAGCACAGAGCGCCGCCGTGTCTGCTTCTTCTCCGGCAACGTTTCCCGGTAAGCCTAGACCGCCCCGACCCCTCTTGTTCACGCACATGACTCCGGCTCGATCTTGCGCATCTAACCGTATAGTCTTTTCGCTTTGAGGTGATCCACAGCGACGCCAACGACGACGACCCGAGAGCCCCGCCACAAAGAATCCGGCGAGCAATCAAGCTCACCCCGCGCTCGCCGACCAACACCTCCCGAAGCTTCGCCAGAACCCCGAGCCCGGTGAGCATGCCTCTTTCTCTCTCGCTCTGTATCGCTGCACTGCCGACGACCGATCGCTTCCGCCACAAGACAGCCGCATCGCCCACTTTAGGTCGAGCCTGCCGAAGCCGTTCGATTCAGATCGAACGAATACGATAGATTCATTTAATTCCGAAGGGGTACTGGCTCAGCGTCGCACGATCTAAATAGATCCAACGCTCCACGTTGCCGATCCACACCGAACCGGTACCGGCCAATCACAGCGTAACGCGTGGCACCAGTTGATCTGAATTAGAAATTTGAAAACAGAATTTATTGCTAACTTCAAACCCATGTATCTTTTGATCCACACGTCCAAATTTTACAAATTTGATGTCGTTGGAATCAGCAAGACAAGACCTAACCAACCCTGCCCTTAGTTTAGCAAATAGTATCTGTTAACTTGTTTAATTTTGCAGATTCTTCTGTATGCTTGCTAACATTAGAAAAATCATTTAAAAATGATATTTAGGTTAAAACCTTTGCCAATTAGTTTGTTGTGACCTTGCTGACCATAGGAACCAACCCATAGTTTGGAAAGTGATTTTGGAAAAGAATAGAATGGATAAATTAGTTTAGTCCATTTCTAGCTAACTAAAACTATTTGTTTTGTTTATGAAAATGCTTTCATAAAGAAAACCTTGAGAAAATGTTTGGGCCAAACCTACTGACCAAAAGCACCAAGTTTTGCAATAGCAACTCATTTGGTGAACCCTATAGACTAAAACCCTAGTAGACATATTTCTTCACCACATAAAATGACCAAATAGGTGCCTTGTTTTGAAATTGGTTTTTGAGGTGAAACCTTTTGCTAACAACTTTGCCACTTTGGTAAATGACCAATTTGTATCTTACAAAGTTTAGGAATCTAATAGAAACCCTTTTGCAAATGACCTTGCCATTTTGGTAAATGACCAATTTGGAACTTACAAAGTTTAGAAGCCTAGTGAGGACCATCCCTACATTAGAACCAACCTTTGCATGCCTATGCATGACTTTGCCACTTTACAAAAATGACCATTAGGTGTACCCAAATGTCTATGACCCACTAGGAACCACTTTTGCAAACAAAGCAAAACTTGGCATGCTTGCATGCATTTCTTTGACTTTGTTATTTTATGTGTGTTGATTTGCTTGATTGGTAGATTGAGTTTGTGCCTTGCTTGATTGATTGTAGTGACTTGAAGAGTGTGAGTGTTGCAAGGACAAGGAGTGAATTTATACCCTCTACCAAAAAGGCAAGTGATATTTCATATCTTATGTCCCATTATTTTCACTATGCATTAGTGTTTTTGCTAAAGTAAAATCTTGCATGGTTTTTATTTTGCTAAGTATAGACCTTGCTATAGGAAATCTAGTAGATGAATCCTTAGTAGGATTTTCCTAAGTTAAGAATCCTATTACTACCAAGCTTAGCCTAGCTAATAGAAAAACTTGGGTGGGATATATATTCACACTATGAAAAATATTCTAAGTCTGAGGACTTGTGTTTTGTTTAATAAAACAACTAAGATTAATGAAACACCTGGGTGGAAATGGAAGGAATGGTTTATGTTGAGTGGTTCACAAGGCCAGGGACTGGCTTGTGTATCTCACTTGTGGATGGCCACCCAGGAAACAAAGAGATTTGAGATGTCAAATGTTGAGAAGTTTCAAGTGCAACCACTTGGCACTATGGGCTCTGCCATGATCTTAGGATGTCGAACTTAGTCTTTTGGACAGTGGGTGGTAGTGATTGATAGGTTGGAGCGTCCATTTGACTAAGGAAAGGCTCTTGAAGGATCATTCTTGGGAAACCAAGACTTGTGGGAAAGTGCACCACCTCTGATGTGTGTAAAAAACATAAGTACTTAGCCATGTCCCTGTAAAGGACAATTTGAACATCAAGACATGGAAGCAATCAAGAATCTCATCATTCCAATTTCTAAATTAAAACTTGCGGGTGAACAAGGGTTGTGTGAAATCTTAAATCTTTGATTGGTAGATGCCTTGAGAGGATCTTCAATCATTGGTTGAGAATTTGTTTTTGCCAAGTAAATCTTCAGTCTCTGATTGGTAGATGCCCTGAGTGGATCTTCAGTTTTTGATTGATAGATGCCTTGGAATTTGTTTTTGCCAAACAAAACTTATTTTCAAATGATAGGGAAAAATCTATTTTGAGCAATGCAAAGCCTCAACTCCACTTAGCCAAATGCATATAGATGATAGACTCCACTATACTACCAAAGTATCACTTGCCAATACAATTCAAATGTATTGACCCTTGTGGCTGTAACTTATTATGTTGCAGGTTTGATTGTTTTAGTGAAGATTGATTGATTAGGATTACAAAGTCTACAACCAACATGTCTGCCTGTGGCACTTTGAAGATGAAGGACCCAATGCTTATAGTTATTCTGCTGCAATGTAATGTAATAGCCTAATGAGCTATGTTTGATGTAATAAAATTATGTTATTCCTGGTTATAAAGTGGTATTATGACCTTTGTTTCTCGATATTACATCTGAACTGTGGATGCTAGCTATTGATCCAGGGACTAGCATTGTAAACACAGGGGACTCAATCTTATTAAAGGTTGGGGACGCTACACATTTGATGTGTGTTCTTTTCACATACCACATATGGATCCACCGGTGTCATTGCATGTGTGGTCTTTTTACTAACAACAACTGGAGTCATTTCATTTGTGTTCTTTTCACATACCACATATGGATCCACCAGTGTCATTGAAACGCGTGTTCTCTTCAGAGACCACACATGGATCCACCAGTGTCATTGCATGTGTGCTCTTTTCACAATCCACCTATGGATCCACCAGTGTCATTGCATGTGTGCTCTTTTTACTAACAACAACCAGAGTCATTTCATGTGTGTTCTTTTCACATACCACATATGGATCCACCAGTGTCATTGCATGTGTGTTCTTTTTACTGACAACAACTGGAGTCATTTCATGTGTGTTCTTTTCACATACCACATATGGATATGGATCCAGTGTCATTGAAACTTTGTTCTTTGAGAGACCACACATGGATCCACCAGTGTCATTGCATGTGTGTTCTTTTTACTAACAACAACTGGAGTCACTGCATGTGTGTTCTTTTCACATACCACATATGGATCGACCAGTGTCATTGCATGCGTGCTCTTTTCACAATCCACCTATGGATCCACCAGTGCCATTGCATGTGTGTTCTTTTCACATACCACATATGTATCCACCAGTGTCATTGCATAAGTGCTCTTTTTACAATCCACCTATGGATCCACCAGTGTCATTGCATGTGTGTTATTTTTACTAACAACAACCAGAGTCATTGCATGTGTTTTCTTTTCACATACAACATATGGATCCACCAGTGTCATTGCATGTGTGGTCTTTTTACTAACAACAACTGGAGTCATTTCATTTGTATTCTTTTCACATACCACATATGGATCCACCAGTGTCATTGAAACGCGTGTTCTCTTTAGATACCACACATGGATCCACTAGTGTCATTGCATGTGTGTTCTTTTTACTAACAACAACTGGAGTCATTGCATGTGTGTTCTTTTCACATACCACATATGGATCGACCAGTGTCATTGCATGCGTGCTCTTTTCACAATCCACCTATAGATCCACCAGTGTCATTGCATGTGTGCTCTTTTTACTAACAACAACCAGAGTCATTGCATATGTGTTCTCTTTAGAGACCACACATGGATCCACCAGTGCCATTGCATGTGTGTTCTTTTTACTAACAACAAATGGAGTCATTTCATGTGTGTTCTTTTCACATACCACATATGGATCCACCAGTGTCATTGAAACTTGTGTTCTCTTCAGAGACCACACATGGATCCACCAGTGTCATTGCATGTGTGTTCTTTTTACTAACAACAACTGGAGTCATTGCATGTGTGTTCTTTTCACATACCACATATGGATCGACCAGTGTCATTGCATGCGAGCTCTTTTCAAAATCCACCTATGGATCCACCAGTGCCATTGCATGTGTGTTCTTTTCACAAACCACATATGGATCCACCAGTGTCATTGCATGTGTTCTCTTTTCACAATCCACCTATGGATCCACTAGTGTCATTGCATGTGTGTTCTTTTTACTAACAACAATTGGAGTCATTGGATGTGTGTTCTTTTCACATACCACATATGGATCCACCGGTGTCATTGCATGTGTGGTCTTTTTACTAACAACAACTGGAGTCATTTCATTTGTGTTCTTTTCACATACCACATATGGATCCACCAGTGTCATTGAAATGCGTGTTCTCTTTAGAGACCACACATGGATCCACCAGTGTCATTGCATGTGTGTTCTTTTTACTAACAACAACTGGAGTCATTGCATGTGTGTTCTTTTCACATACCACATATGGATCGACCAGTGTCATTGCATGCGTGCTCTTTTCACAATCCACCTATGGATCCACCAGTGTTATTGCATGTGTGTTCTTTTCACAGACCATATAGGGATCCACCAGTGTCATTGAAATGTGTGTTCTCTTCAGAGACCACACATGAATCCACCAGTGTCATTGCATGTGTGTTCTTTTTAATAACAACAACTAGTCATTGCATGTGTGTTCTATTCACATACCACATATGGATCCTCTAGTGT
The DNA here is from genome assembly GCA_023614405.1 of Avena insularis. Lineage (NCBI taxonomy): Eukaryota > Viridiplantae > Streptophyta > Magnoliopsida > Poales > Poaceae > Avena > Avena insularis. The sequence continues at coordinate 331,974,799 of CM042688.1, forward strand.
CATTGCATGTGTGCTCTTTTCACAATCCACCTATGGATCCACCAGTGTCATTGCATGTGTGTTCTTTTTACTTACAATAACCAGAGTCATTGCATGTGTGTTCTTTTCACATACCACATATGGATCCACCAGTGTCATTGCATGTGTGCTATTTTCACAATCCACCTATGGATCCACAAGTGTCATTGCATGTGTGTTCTTTTTAATAACAACAACCAGAGTCATTGCATGTGTGTTCTTTTCACATACCACGTATAGACCCACCAGTGTCATTGCATCTGTGTTCTTTTCACAATCCACCTATGGATCCACCAGTGTCACTGCATGTGTGCTCTTTTTACTAAAAACAACCAGAGTCATTGCATGTGTGTTCTCTTCAGAGACCACACACGGATCCACTAGTGTCATTGCATGTGTGTTCTTTTTACTAACAATAACCAGAGTCATTGAAATGTGTGTTCTCTTTAGGGACCACACATGGATCCACCAGTGTCATTGCATGTGTGTTCTTTTTACTAACAACAACTGGAGTCATTTCATGTGTGTTCTTTTCACATACCACAGATGGATCAACCAGTGTCATTGCATGTGTGCTCTTTTTACTAACAACAACCAGAGTCATTGCATGTGTGTTCTCTTAAGAGACCACACATGGATCCACCAGTGTCATTGCATGTGTGTTCTTTTTACTAACAACAACCAGAGTCATTGAAATGTGTGTTCTCTTCAGACCACACAAGGATCCACCTGATGTCATTGCATGTGTGTTCTTTTTACTAACAACAACCAGAGTCATTGCATGTGTGTTCTTTTCACATACCACATATGGATCCACCAGTGTCATTGCATGTGTGTTCTTTTTACTAACAACAACCAGAGTCATTGAAATGTGTGTTCTCTTCAGAGACCACACATGGATCCACCAGTGTCATTGCATGTGTGTTCTTTTTACTAACAACAACCAGAGTCATTGCATGTGTGTTCTTTTCACATACCACATATGGATCCACCAGTGTCATTGCATGTGTGTTCTTTTTACTAACAACAACTGGAGTCATTTCATGACTATTCTTTTCACATAGCACATATGGATCCACCAGTGTCATTGAAATGTCTGTTCATCTTCAGAGACCACACATGGATCCACCAGTGTCATTGCATGTGTGTTCTTTTTACTGACAACAAGTGGATTCATTGCATGTGTGTTCTTTTCACATACCACATATGCATCCACGAGTGTCATTGCATGTGTGCTCTTTTCACAATGCACCTATGGATCCACTAGTGTCATTGCATGTGTGTTCTTTTCACAAACCACATATGGATCCACTAGTGTCATTGAAATGTGTGTTCTCTTCAGAAACCACACATGGATCCACCAGTGTCATTGCATGTGTGTTCTTTTTACTAACAACAACCAGAGTCATTGCATGTGTGTTCTTTTCACATACCACATATGGATCCACCAGTGTCATTGCATGTGTGTTATTTTTACTAACAACAACTGGAGTCATTTCATGTGTGTTCTTTTCACATACCACATATGGATCCACCAGTGTCATTGAAATGTGTGTTCTCTTCAGAGACCACACATGGATCTACTAGTGTCATTGCATGTGTGTTCTTTTTACTAACAACAACGTGAGTCATTTCACGTGTGTTCTTTTCACATACCACATATGGATCCACCAGTGTCATTGAAATGTGTGTTCTCTTAAGAGACCACACATGGATCCACCAGTGTCATTGCATGTGTGTTCTTTTTACTAACAACTACTAGAGTCATTGCATGTGCGTTCTTTTCACATACCACATATGGATCCACCAGTGTCATTTCATGTGTGCTCTTTTCACAATACACCTATGGATCCACCAGTGTCATTGCATGTGTGTTCTTTTTACTTACAACAACCAGAGTCATTGCATATGTGTTCTTTTCACATACCACATATGGATCCACCAGTGTCATTGCATGTGTGATCTTTTCACAATCCACCTGTGGATCCACCAGTGTCATTGCATGTGTGTTCTTTTTACTAACAACAAGCAGAGTCATTGAAATGTCTATTCTCTTTAGAGACCACACATGGATCCACCAGTGGCATTCCATGTGTGTTCTTTTTACTAACAACAACCAGAGTCATTGCATGTGTGTTCTTTTCACATACCACACATGGATACACCAGTGTCATTGCATGTGTGTTCTTTTTACTAACAACAAATGGAGTCATTGCATGTGTGTTCTTTTCACATGCCACATATGGATCCACCAGTGTCATTGCATGTGTTCTCTTTTCACAATCCACCTATGGATCCACCACTGTCATTGCATGTGTGCTCTTTTTACCAACAACAACCAGAGTCATTTCATGTGTGTTCTTTTCACATACCACATATGGATCCACCAGTGTCATTGCATGTGTGTTCTTTTCACAATCCACCTATAGATCCACCAGTGTCATTCCATGTGTGCTCTTTTTACTAACAACAACCAGAGTTATTGCATGTGTGTTCTCTTCAGAGACCACACATGGATCCACCAGTGCCATTGCATGTGTGTTATTTTTACTAATTACAACCAGAGTCATTGAAATGTGTGTTCTCTTCAGAGACCACGCATGGATCCACCAGTGTCATTGCATATGTGTTCTTTTTACTAACAACAACTAGAGTCATTGGATGTGTGTTCTTTTCACATACCACATATGGATCCACCAGTGTCATTGCAAGTGTTTTCTTTTTACTAACAACAACTGGAGTCATTTCATGTGTGTTCTTTTCATATACCACATATGGATCCACCAGTGTCGTTGAAACGTGTGTTCTCTTCAGAGACCACACATGGATCCACCAGTTTCATTGCATGCGTGTTCTTTTTACTAACAACAACTAGAGTCATTTAATGTGTGTTCTTTTCACATACCACATATGGATCGACCAATGTCATTGCATGTGTGCGCTTTTCGCAATCCACCTATGGATCCACCAGTGCCATTGCATGTGTGTTCTTTTCACATACCACATATGGATCCACCAATATCATTGCATGTGTGCTCTTTTCACAATCCACCTATGGATCCACCAGTGTCATTGCATGTGTGTTCTTTTTACTAACAACAACCAGAGTCATTCCATGTGTGTTCTTTTCACATACCACATATGGATCCACAGGTGTCATTGCGTGTGTGTTCTTTTTACTAACAACAACTAGAGTCATTTCATGTGTGTTCTTTTCACATACCACCTATGTGTCCACTAGTGTCATTGAAACGTTTGTTCTCTTCAAAGACCATACATGGATCCACCAGTGCCATTGCATGTGTGTTCTTTTTACTAACAACAACTGGAGTCATTGCATGTGTGTCCTTTTCACATACCACATATGGATCGACCAGTGTCATTGCATGCGCGTTGTTTTCACAATCCACCTATGGATCCACCAGTGTCATTGCATGTGTGTTCTTTTCACATAGCACATATGGATCCACCAGTGTCATTGAAATGTGTGTTCTCTTCAGAGACCACACATGGATCCACCAGTGTCATTGCATGTGTGTTCTTTTTAATAACAACAACTGGAGTCATTGCATGTGTGGTTTTTTCACATACCACATATGGATCCACCAGTGTCATTGCATGTGTGCTCTTTTCACAATCCACCTATAGATCCACCAGTGTCATTGCATGTGTGCTCTTTTTACTAACAACAACCAGAGTCATTTCATGTGTGTTCTTTTCACATACCACATATGGATCCACCAGTGTCATTAAAACGCGTGTTCTCTTCAGAGACCACACATGGATCCACCAGTGTCATTGCATGTGTGTTCTTTTTACTAACAACAACTGGAGTCATTGCATGTGTGTTCTTTTCACATACCACATATGGATCGACCAGTGTCATTGCATGCGTGCTCTTTTTATAATCCACCTATAGATCCACCAGTGTCATTGCATGTGTGCTCTTTTTACTAACAACAACCAGAGTCATTGCATATGTGTTCTCTTTAGAGACCACACATGGATCCACCAGTGCCATTGCATGTGTGTTCTTTTTACTAATAACAACTAGAGTCATTGGAATGTGTGTTCTCTACAAAGACCACACATGGATCCACCAGCGTCATTGCATGTGTGTTCTTTTTACTAACAACAACCAGAGTCACTGGATGTGTGTTCTTTTCACATACCACATATGGATCCACCAGTGTCATTGCATTTGTGTTCTTTTCAAATAGCACATATGGATCCACCAGTGTCATTGAAATGTGTGTTCTCTTCAGAGACCACACATGGATCCACCAGTGTCATTGCATGTGTGTTCTTTTTACTAACAACAACTGGAGTCATTGCATGTGTGTTCTTTTCACATACCACATATGGATCTACCAGTGTCATAGCATGTGTGATCTTTTCACAATCCACCTATGGATCCACCAGTGTCATTGCATGTGTGCTCTTTTTACTAACAACAACCAGAGTCATTTCAATTGTGTTCTTTTCACATACCACATATGGATCTACCAGTGTCATTGCATGTGTATTCTTTTCACAATCGACCTATAGATCCACCAGCGTCATTGCATGTGTGCTCTTTTAACTAACACCAACTAGATTCATTGCATGTGTGTTCTCTTCAGAGACCACACACGGATCCACCAGTGCCATTGCATGTGTGTTCTTTTTACTAATAACAACCAGAGTTATTGAAATGTGTGTTCTCTTCAGAGACCACGCATGGATGCACCAGTGTCATTGCATATGTGTTCTTTTTACTAACAACAACCAAAGTCACTGGATGTGTGTTCTTTTCGTATACCACATATGGATCCAACAGTGTCATTCCATGTGTGTTTTTTTACTAACAACAACTGGAGTCATTTCATGTCTGTTCTTTTCACATACCACATATAGATCCACCAGTGTCATTAAAACAAGAGTTCTCTTCAGAGACCACACATGGATCCACCAGTGTCATTGCATGTGTGTTCTTTTTACTAACAACAACCAGAGTCATTGAAATGTGTGTTCTCTTCAGAGACCACACATGGATCCACCAGTGTCATTGCATGTGTGTTCTTTTTACTAACAACAACTGGAGTCATTGCATATGTGTTCTTTTCACATACCACATATGGATCCACCAGTGTCATTGCATGTGTGCTCTTTTCACAATCCACCTATGGATCCACCAGTGTCATTGCATGTGTGCTCTTTTTACTAACAACAACCAGAGTCATTTCATGTGTGTTCTTTTCACATACCACATATGGATCTACCAGTGTCATTGCATGTGTGTTCTTTTCACAATCCACCTATAGATCCACCAGTGTCATTGCATGTGTGCTCTTTTAACTAACAACAACCAGATTCATTGCATGTGTGTTCTCTTCAGAGACCACACATGGATCCACCAGTGCCATTGCATGTGTGTTCTTTTTACTAATAACAACCAGAGTTATTGAAATGTGTGTTCTCTTCAGAGACCACGCATGGATCCACCAGTGTCATTGCATATGTGTTCTTTTTACTAACAACAACCAGAGTCACTGGATGTGTGTTCTTTTCACATAGCATGTGTGGATCCACCAGTGTCATTCCATGTGTGTTATTTTACTACCAACAATTGGAGTAATTTCATGTGTGTTCTTTTCACATACCACATATGGATCCACCAGTGTCATTGAAATGAGTGTTCTTTTCACAATCCACCTATGGATCCACCAGTGTCATTGCATGTGTGTTCTTTTTACTAACAAGAACTGGAGTCATTGCATGTGTGTTCTTTTCACATACCACATATGGATCGACCAGTGTCATTGCATGTGTGCTCTTTTCACAATCCACCTATGGATCCACCAGTGACATTCCATGTGTGTTCTTTTCACATACCACATATGGATCCACCAGTGTCATTGCATGTGTGCTCTTTCCACAATCAACCTATGGATCCACCAGTGTCATTGCATGTGTGTTCTTTTTACTAACAACAACCAGAGTCATTGGATGTGTGTTCTTTTCACATACCACATATGGATCCACCGGTGTCATTGCATGTGTGTTCTTTTTACTAACAACAACTGGAGTCATTTCATGTGTGTTCTTTTCACATACCACATATGGATCCACCAGTGTCATTGAAACGTGTGTTCTCTTCAGAGACCACACATGGATCCACCAGTGTCATTGCATGTGTGTTCTTTTTACTAACAACAACTGGAGTCATTGCATGTGTGTTCTTTTCACATACCACATATGGATCGACCAGTGTCATTGCATGCGTGCTCTTTTCACAATCAACCTATGGATCCACCAGTGTCATTGCATGTGTGTTCTTTTCACATACCACATATGGATCCACCAGTGTCATTGAAATGTGTGTTCTCTTCAGAGACCACACATGGATCCACCAGTGTCATTGCATGTGTGTTCTTTTAAATAACAACAACTGGAGTCATTGCATGTGTGTTCTTTTCACATACCACATATGGATCCACCAGTGTCATTGCATGTGTGCTCTTTTCACAATCCACCTATGGATCCACCAATGTCATTGCATGTGTGTTATTTTTACTTACAACAACCAGAGTCATTGCATGTGTGTTCTTTTCACATACCACATATGGATCCACCAGTGTAATTGCATGTGTGCTCTTTTCACAATCCACCTATGGATCCACCAGTGTCATTGCATGTGTGTTCTTTCTACTAACAACAACCAGAGTCATTGCATGTGTGTTCTTTTCACATACCACATATGGATCCACCAGTGTCATTGCATGTGTGTTCTTTTCACAATCCACCTATGGATCCACCAGTGTCATTGCATGTGTGCTCTTTTTACTAAGAACAACCAGAGTCATTGCGTGTGTGTTCTCTTTAGAGACCACACATGGATCCACCAGTGTCATTGCATGTGTGTTCTTTTTACTAACTACAACCAGAGTCATTGAAATGTGTGTTCTCTTCAGAGACCACGCATGGATCCACCAGTGTCATTGCATGTGTGTTCTTTTTGCTAACAACAACCAGAGGCATTGCATGTGTGTTCTTTTCACATACCACATATGGATCCACCAGTGTCATTGCATGTGTGTTCTTTTTACTAACAACAACTAGAGTCATTTCATGACTATTCTTTTCACATAGCACATATGGATCCACCAGTGTCATTGAAATGTGTGTTCTTCTTCAGAGACCACACATGGATCCACCAGTGTCATTGCATGTGTGTTCTTTTTACTGACAACAAGTGGAGTCATTGCATGTGTGTTTTTTCACATACCACATATGCATCCACGAGTGTCATTGCATGTGTGCTCTTTTCACAATCCACCTATGGATCCACAAGTGTCACTGCATGTGTGTTCTTTTCACATACCACATATGGATCCACTAGTGTCATTGAAATGTGTGTTGTCTTCAGATACCACACATGGATCCACTAGTGTCATTGCATGTGTGTTCTTTTTAGTAACAACAACTAGAGTCATTTAATGTGTGTTCTTTTCACATACCACATATGGATCCACCAGTGTCATTGAAATGTGTGTTCTCTTCAGAGACCACACATGGATCCACCAGTGTCATTGCATGTGTGTTCTTTTTACTAACAACTACCAGAGTCATTGCATGTGCGTTCTTTTCACGTACCACACATGGATCCACCGGTGTCATTGCATGTGTGCTCTGTTCACAATCCACCTATGGATCCACCAGTGTCATTGCATGTGTGTTCTTTTTACTAACAACAAACAGAGTCATTGAAATGTCTGTTCTCTTTGGAGACCACACATGGATCCACCAGTGTCATTCCATGTGTGTTCTTTTTAGTAACAACAAGCAGAGTCATTGCATGTGTGTTCTTTTCACATACCACACATGGATACACCAGTGTCATTGCATGTATGTTCTTTTTAATAACAACAAATGGAGTCATTGCATGTGTGTTCTTTTCACATACCACATATGGATCCACCAGTGTCATTGCATGTGTGCTCTTTTCACAATCCACCTATGGATCCACCAGTGTCATTGCATGTGTGCTCTTTTTACTAACAACAACCAGAGTCATTGCATGTGTGTTCTCTTCAGAGACCACACATGGATCCACCAGTGCCATTGCATGTGTGTTCTTTTTACTAATAACAACCAGAGTCATTGCAATGTGTGTTCCCTTCAGAGACCACGCATGGATCCACCAGTGTCATTGCATGTGTGTTCTTTTTACTAACAACAACCAGAGTCATTGCATGTGTGTTCTTTTCACATACCACATATGGATCCACTAGTGTTATTGCATGTGTGTTCTTTTCACAATCCACCTATGGATCCACCAGTGTCATTGCATGTGTGCTCTTTTTACTAACAACAACTAGAGTCATTTCATGTGTGTTCTTTTCACATACCACATATGGATCCACCAGTGTCATTGCATGTGTGTTCTTTTCACAATCCACCTATGGATCCACCAGTGTCATTGCATGTGTGCTCTTTTTACTAAGAACAACCAGAGTCATTGCATGTGTGTTCTCTTTAGAGACCACACATGGATCCACCAGTGTCATTGCATGTGTGTTCTTTTTACTAACAACAACCAGAGTCATTGAAATGTGTGTTCTCTTCAGAGACCACGCATGGATCCACCAGTGTCATTGCATGTGTGTTCTTTTTGCTAACAACAACCAGAGGCATTGCATGTGTGTTCTTTTCACATACCACATATGGATCCACCAGTGTCATTGCATGTGTGTTCTTTTTACTAACAACAACTAGAGTCATTTCATGACTATTCTTTTCACATAGCACATATGGATCCACCAGTGTCATTGAAATGTGTGTTCTTCTTCAGAGACCACACATGGATCCACCAGTGTCATTGCATGTGTGTTCTTTTTACTGACAACAAGTGGAGTCATTGCATGTGTGTTTTTTCACATACCACATATGCATCCACGAGTGTCATTGCATGTGTGCTCTTTTCACAATCCACCTATGGATCCACAAGTGTCACTACATGTGTGTTCTTTTCACATACCACATATGGATCCACTAGTGTCATTGAAATGTGTGTTGTCTTCAGATACCACACATGGATCCACTAGTGTCATTGCATGTGTGTTCTTTTTAGTAACAACAACTAGAGTCATTTCATGTGTGTTCTTTTCACATACCACATATGGATCCACCAGTGTCATTGAAATGTGTGTTCTCTTCAGAGACCACACATGGATCCACCAGTGTCATTGCATGTGTGTTCTTTTTACTAACAACTACCAGAGTCATTGCATGTGCGTTCTTTTCACGTACCACACATGGATCCACCGGTGTCATTGCATGTGTGCTCTGTTCACAATCCACCTATGGATCCACCAGTGTCATTGCATGTGTGTTCTTTTTACTCACAACAACCAGAGTCATTGCATGTGTGTTCTTTTCACATACCACATATGGATCCACCAGTGTCATTGCATGTGTGCTCTTTTCACAATCCACCTATGGATCCACCAGTGTCATTGCATGTGTGTTCTTTTTACTAACAACAAACAGAGTCATTGAAATGTCTGTTCTCTTTGGAGACCACACATGGATCCACCAGTGTCATTCCATGTGTGTTCTTTTTAGTAACAACAAGCAGAGTCATTGCATGTGTGTTCTTTTCACATACCACACATGGATACACCAGTGTCATTGCATGTATGTTCTTTTTAATAACAACAAATGGAGTCATTGCATGTGTGTTCTTTTCACATACCACATATGGATCCACCAGTGTCATTGCATGTGTGCTCTTTCCACAATCCACCTATGGATCCACCAGTGTCATTGCATGTGTGCTCTTTTTACTAACAACAACCAGAGTCATTGCATGTGTGTTCTCTTCAGAGACCACACATGGATCCACCAGTGCCATTGCATGTGTGTTCTTTTTACTAATAACAACCAGAGTCATTGCAATGTGTGTTCCCTTCAGAGACCACGCATGGATCCACCAGTGTCATTGCATGTGTGTTCTTTTTACTAACAACAACTGGAGTCATTGCATGTGTGTTCTTTTCACATACCACATATGGATCCACTAGTGTTATTGCATGTGTGTTCTTTTCACAATCCACCTATGGATCCACCAGTGTCATTGCATGTGTGTTCTTTTTACTAACAACAATTAGAGTCATTGCATGTGTGTTCTTTTCACATACCACATATGGATCCACCAGTGTCATTGCATGTGTGTTCTTTTCACAATACACCTATGGATCCACCGGTGTCATTTCATGTGTGCTCTTTTTACTAACAACAACCAGAGTCATTGCATGTGTGTTCTCTTTAGAGACCACACATGGATCCACCAGTGCCATTGCATGTGTGTTCTTTTTACTAACAACAACCAGTGTCATTGAAATGTGTGTTCTCTTAAGAGACCACACATGGATCCACCAGTGTCATTGCATGTGTGTTCTTGTTACTAGCAACAACCAGAGTCATTGCATGTGTGTTCTTTTCACATACCACATATGGATCCACCAATGTCATTGCATGTGTGTTCTTTTCACAATCCACCTATGGATCCACCAGTGTCATTGCATGTGTGCTCTTTCTACTAACAACAACCAGAGTCATTGCATGTGTGTTCTCTTCAGAGACCACACATGGATCCACCTGTGTCATTGCATGTGTGTTCTTTTCACAAACAACAACCAGAGTCATTGAAATGTATGTTCTCTTCAGTGACCACACATGGATCCACCAGTATAATTTCATGTGTGTTCTTTTTACTAACAACAACCAGAGTCATTGCATGTGTGTTCTTTTCACATACCACATATGGATCCACCAGTGTCATTGCATGTGTGTTCTTTTTACTAACAACAACTGGAGTCATTTCATGACTATTCTTTTCACATACCACATATGGATCCACCAGTGTCATTGAAATGTGTGATCTCTTCAGAGACCACATATGGATCCACCAAAGTCATTGCATGTGTGTTCTTTTTACTAACAACAACTAGAGTCATTGCATGTGTGTTCTTTTCACATACCACATATGGATCCACCAGTGTCATTGCATGTGTGTTCTTTTCACAATCCACCTATGGATCCACCAGTGTCATTGCATGTGTGCTCTTTTTACAAACAACAACCAGAGTCATTGCATGTGTGTTCTCTTCAGAGACCACACATGGATCCACCAGTGTCATTGCATGTGTGTTCTTTTTACTAACAAGAGTCATTGAAATGTGTGTTCTCTTTAGAGACCACACATGGATCCACCAGTGTCATTGCATGTGTGTTCTTTTTACTAACAACAACTAGAGTCATTTCATGTGTGTTCTTTTCACATACCACATATGGATCCACCAGTGTCATTGCATGTGTGTTCTTTTCACAATCCACCTATGGATCCACCAGTGTCATTGCATGTGTGCTCTTTTTACTAAGAACAACCAGAGTCATTGCATGTGTGTTCTCTTTAGAGACCACACATGGATCCACCAGTGTCATTGCATGTGTGTTCTTTTTACTAACAACAACCAGAGTCATTGAAATGTGTGTTCTCTTCAGAGACCACGCATGGATCCACCAGTGTCATTGCATGTGTGTTCTTTTTGCTAACAACAACCAGAGGCATTGCATGTGTGTTCTTTTCACATACCACATATGGATCCACCAGTGTCATTGCATGTGTGTTCTTTTTACTAACAACAACTAGAGTCATTTCATGACTATTCTTTTCACATAGCACATATGGATCCACCAGTGTCATTGAAATGTGTGTTCTTCTTCAGAGACCACACATGGATCCACCAGTGTCATTGCATGTGTGTTCTTTTTACTGACAACAAGTGGAGTCATTGCATGTGTGTTTTTTCACATACCACATATGGATCCACGAGTGTCATTGCATGTGTGTTCTTTTCACAATCCACCTATGGATCCACAAGTGTCATTGCATGTGTGTTCTTTTTACTAACAACAACCAGAGTCATTGAAATGTGTGTTCTCTTTGGAGACCACACATGGATCCACCAGTGTCATTGCATGTGTGTTCTTTTTACTAACAACAACCAGAGTCATTGCATGTGTGTTCTTTTCACATACCACACATGGATCCACCAGTGTCATTGCATGTGTGTTCTTTTTACTAACAACAAATGGAGTCATTGCATGTGTGTTCTTTTCACATACCACATATGGATCCACCAGTGTCATTGCATGTGTGCTCTTTTCACAATCCACCTATGGATCCACCAGTGTCATTGCATGTGTGCTCTTTTTACTAACAACAACCAGAGTCATTGCATGTGTGTTCTCTTCAGAGACCACACATGGATCCACCAGTGTCATTGAATGTGTGTTCTTTTACTAATAACAACCAGAGTCATTGAAATGTGTGTTCTCTTCAGAGACCACACATGGATCCACCAGTGTCATTGCATGTGTGTTCTTTTTACTAACAACAACCAGAGTCATTGCATGTGTGTTCTTTTCACATACCACATATGGATCCACTAGTGTTATTGCATGTGTGCTCTTTTCACAATCCACCTATGGATCCACCAGTGTCATTGCATGTGTGTTCTTTTTACTAACAACAATTAGAGTCATTGCATGTGTGTTCTTTTCACATACCACATATGGATCCACCAGTGTCATTGCATGTGTGTTCTTTTCACAATACACCTATGGATCCACCAGTGTCATTGCATGTGTGCTCTTTTTACTAACAACAACCAGAGTCATTGCATGTGTGTTCTCTTTAGAGACCACACATGGATCCACCAGTGCCATTGCATGTGTGTTCTTTTTACTAACAACAACCAGTGTCATTGAAATGTGTGTTCTCTTAAGAGACCACACATGGATCCACCAGTGTCATTGCATGTGTGTTCTTGTTACTAGCAACAACCAGAGTCATTGCATGTGTGTTCTTTTCACATACCACATATGGATCCACCAATGTCATTGCATGTGTGTTCTTTTCACAATCCACCTATGGATCCACTAGTGTCATTGCATGTGTGCTCTTTCTACTAACAACAACCAGAGTCATTGCATGTGTGTTCTCTTCAGAGACCACACATGGATCCACCTGTGTCATTGCATGTGTGTTCTTTTCACAAACAACAACCAGAGTCATTGAAATGTATGTTCTCTTCAGTGACCACACATGGATCCACCAGTATAATTTCATGTGTGTTCTTTTTACTAACAACAACCAGAGTCATTGCATGTGTGTTCTTTTCACATACCACATATGGATCCACCAGTGTCATTGCATGTGTGTTCTTTTTACTAACACAACTAGAGTCATTTCATGACTATTCTTTTCACATACCACATATGGATCCACCAGTGTCATTGAAATGTGTGATCTCTTCAGAGACCACATATGGATCCACCAGTGTCATTGCATGTGTGTTCTTTTTACTAACAACAACTAGAGTCATTGCATGTGTGTTCGTTTCACATACCACATATGGATCCACCAGTGTCATTGCATGTGTGTTCTTTTCACAATCCACCTATGGATCCACCAGTGTCATTGCATGTGTGCTCTTTTTACAAACAACAACCAGAGTCATTGCATGTGTGTTCTCTTCAGAGACCACACATGGATCCACCAGTGTCATTGCATGTGTGTTCTTTTTACTAACAATAACCAGAGTCATTGAAATGTGTGTTCTCTTTAGAGACCACACATGGATCCACCAGTGTCATTGCATGTGTGTTCTTTTTACTAACAACAACTAGAGTCATTTCATGTGTGTTCTTTTCACATACCACATATGGATCCACCAGTGTCATTGCATGTGTGTTCTTTTCACAATCCACCTATGGATCCACCAGTGTCATTGCATGTGTGCTCTTTTTACTAAGAACAACCAGAGTCATTGCATGTGTGTTCTCTTGAGAGACCACACATGGATCCACCAGTGTCATTGCATGTGTGTTCTTTTTACTAACAACAACCAGAGTCATTGAAATGTGTGTTCTCTTCAGAGACCACGCATGGATCCACCAGTGTCATTGCATGTGTGTTCTTTTTACTAACAACAACCAGAGGCATTGCATGTGTGTTCTTTTCACATACCACATATGGATCCACCAGTGTCATTGCATGTGTGTTCTTTTTACTAACAACAACTAGAGTCATTTCATGACTATTCTTTTCACATAGCACATATGGATCCACCAGTGTCATTGAAATGTGTGTTCTTCTTCAGAGACCACACATGGATCCACCAGTGTCATTGCATGTGTGTTCTTTTTACTGACAACAAGTGGAGTCATTGCATGTGTGTTTTTTCACATACCACATATGCATCCACGAGTGTCATTGCATGTGTGCTCTTTTCACAATCCACCTATGGATCCACAAGTGTCACTGCATGTGTGTTCTTTTCACATACCACATATGGATCCACTAGTGTCATTGAAATGTGTGTTGTCTTCAGATACCACACATGGATCCACTAGTGTCATTGCATGTGTGTTCTTTTTAGTAACAACAACTAGAGTCATTTCATGTGTGTTCTTTTCACATACCACATATGGATCCACCAGTGTCATTGAAATGTGTGTTCTCTTCAGAGACCACACATGGATCCACCAGTGTCATTGCATGTGTGTTCTTTTTACTAACAACTACCAGAGTCATTGCATGTGCGTTCTTTTCACGTACCACACATGGATCCACCGGTGTCATTGCATGTGTGCTCTGTTCACAATCCACCTATGGATCCACCAGTGTCATTGCATGTGTGTTCTTTTTACTCACAACAACCAGAGTCATTGCATGTGTGTTCTTTTCACATACCACATATGGATCCACCAGTGTCATTGCATGTGTGCTCTTTTCACAATCCACCTATGGATCCACCAGTGTCATTGCATGTGTGTTCTTTTTACTAACAACAAACAGAGTCATTGAAATGTCTGTTCTCTTTGGAGACCACACATGGATCCACCAGTGTCATTCCATGTGTGTTCTTTTTAGTAACAACAAGCAGAGTCATTGCATGTGTGTTCTTTTCACATACCACACATGGATACACCAGTGTCATTGCATGTATGTTCTTTTTAATAACAACAAATGGAGTCATTGCATGTGTGTTCTTTTCACATACCACATATGGATCCACCAGTGTCATTGCATGTGTGCTCTTTTCACAATCCACCTATGGATCCACCAGTGTCATTGCATGTGTGCTCTTTTTACTAACAACAACCAGAGTCATTGCATGTGATCTCTTCAGAGACCACATATGGATCCACCAAAGTAATTGCATGTGTGTTCTTTTTACTAATAACAACCAGAGTCATTGCAATGTGTGTTCCCTTCAGAGACCACGCATGGATCCACCAGTGTCATTGCATGTGTGTTCTTTTTACTAACAACAACTGGAGTCATTGCATGTGTGTTCTTTTCACATACCACATATGGATCCACTAGTGTTATTGCGTGTGTGCTCTTTTCACAATCGACCTATGGATCCACCAGTGTCATTGCATGTGTGTTCTTTTTACTAACAACAATTAGAGTCATTGCATGTGTGTTCTTTTCACATACCACATATGGATCCACCAGTGTCATTGCATGTGTGTTCTTTTCACAATACACCTATGGATCCACCGGTGTCATTTCATGTGTGCTCTTTTTACTAACAACAACCAGAGTTATTGCATGTGTGTTCTCTTTAGAGACCACACATGGATCCACCAGTGCCATTGCATGTGTGTTCTTTTTACTAACAACAACCAGAGTCATTGCATGTGTGTTCTCTTCAGAGACCACACATGGATCCACCTGTGTCATTGCATGTGTGTTCTTTTCACAAACAACAACCAGAGTCATTGAAATGTATGTTCTCTTCAGTGACCACACATGGATCCACCAGTATAATTTCATGTGTGTTCTTTTTACTAACAACAACCAGAGTCATTGCATGTGTGTTCTTTTCACATACCACATATGGATCCACCAGTGTCATTGCATGTGTGTTCTTTTTACTAACAACAACTGGAGTCATTTCATGACTATTCTTTTCACATACCACATATGGATCCACCAGTGTCATTGAAATGTGTGATCTCTTCAGAGACCACATATGGATCCACCAGTGTCATTGCATGTGTGTTCTTTTTACTAACAACAACTAGAGTCATTGCATGTGTGTTCGTTTCACATACCACATATGGATCCACCAGTGTCATTGCATGTGTGTTCTTTTCACAATCCACCTATGGATCCACCAGTGTCATTGCATGTGTGCTCTTTTTACAAACAACAACCAGAGTCATTGCATGTGTGTTCTCTTTAGAGACCACACATGGATCCACCAGTGTCATTGCATGTGTGTTCTTTTTACTAACAACAAGAGTCATTGAAATGTGTGTTCTCTTTAGAGACCACACATGGATCCACCAGTGTCATTGCATGTGTGTTCTTTTTACTAACAACAACTAGAGTCATTTCATGTGTGTTCTTTTCACATACCACATATGGATCCACCAGTGTCATTGCATGTGTGTTCTTTTCACAATCCACCTATGGATCCACCAGTGTCATTGCATGTGTGCTCTTTTTACTAAGAACAACCAGAGTCATTGCATGTGTGTTCTCTTTAGAGACCACACATGGATCCACCAGTGTCATTGCATGTGTGTTCTTTTTACTAACAACAACCAGAGTCATTGAAATGTGTGTTCTCTTCAGAGACCACGCATGGATCCACCAGTGTCATTGCATGTGTGTTCTTTTTACTAACAACCAGAGGCATTGCATGTGTGTTCTTTTCACATACCACATATGGATCCACCAGTGTCATTGCATGTGTGTTCTTTTTACTAACAACAACTAGAGTCATTTCATGACTATTCTTTTCACATAGCACATATGGATCCACCAGTGTCATTGAAATGTGTGTTCTTCTTCAGAGACCACACATGGATCCACCAGTGTCATTGCATGTGTGTTCTTTTTACTGACAACAAGTGGAGTCATTGCATGTGTGTTCTTTTCACATACCACATATGCATCCACGAGTGTCATTGCATGTGTGCTCTTTTCACAATGCACCTATGGATCCACAAGTGTCATTGCATGTGTGTTCTTTTCACATACCACATATGGATCCACTAGTGTCATTGAAATGTGTGTTCTCTTCAGAGACCACACATGGATCCACTAGTGTCATTGCATGTGTGTTCTTTTTACTAACAACAACTGGAGTCATTTCATGTGTGTTATTTTCACATACCACATATGGATCCACCAGTGTCATTGGAATGTGTGTTCTCTTCAGAGACCACACATGGATCTACCAGTGTCATTGCATGTGTGTTCTTTTTACTAACAACTACCAGAGTCATTGCATGTGCGTTCTTTTCACGTACCACATATGGATCCACCAGTGTCATTGCATGTGTGCTCTTTTCACAATCCACCTATGGATCCACCTGTGTCATTGCATGTGTGTTCTTTTTACTCACAACAACCAGAGTCATTGCATGTGTGTTCTTTTCACATACCACATATGGATCCACCAGTGTCATTGCATGTGTGCTCTTTTCACAATCCACCTATGGATCCACCAGTGTCATTGCATGTGTGTTCTTTTTACTAACAACAAACAGAGTCATTGAAATGTCTGTTCTCTTTGGAGACCACACATGGATCCACCAGTGTCATTCCATGTGTGTTGTTTTTAGTAACAACAACCAGAGTCATTGCATGTGTGTTCTTTTCACATACCACACATGGATACACCAGTGTCATTGCATGTGTGTTCTTTTTACTAACAACAAATGGAGTCATTGCATGTGTGTTCTTTTCACATACCACATATGGATCCACCAGTGTCATTGCATGTGTGCTCTTTTCACAATCCACCTATGGATCCACCAGTGTCATTGCATGTGTGCTCTTTTTACTAACAACAACCAGAGTCATTGCATGTGTGTTCTCTTCAGAGACCACACATGGATCCACCAGTGCCACTGCATGTGTGTTCTTTTTACTAATAACAACCAGAGTCATTGCAATGTGTGTTCTCTTCAGAGACCACGCATGGATCCACCAGTGTCATTGCATATGTGTTCTTTTTACTAACAACAACCAGAGTCATTGGATGTGTGTTCTTTTCACATACCAAATATGGATCCACCAGTGTCATTGCATGTGTACTCTTTTCACAATCGACCTATGGATCCACCAGTGTCATTGCATGTGTGTTCTTTTTACTAACAACAACTAGAGTCATTGCATGTTTGTTCTTTTCACATACCACATATGGATCCACCAGTGTCATTGCATGTGTGTTCTTTTCACAATCCACCTATGGATCCACCAGTGTCATTGCATGTGTGCTCTTTTTACTAACAACAACCAGAGTCATTGCATGTGTGTTCTCTTGAGAGACCACACATGGATCCACCAGTGTCATTGCATGTGTGTTCTTTTTACTAACAATCACCAAAGTCATTGAAATGTGTGTTCTCTTTAGAGACCACACATGGATCCAACAGTGTCATTGCATGTGTGTTCTTGTTACTAACAACAACCAGAGTCATTGCATGTGTGTTCTTTTCACATACCACATATGGATCCACCAATGTCATTGCATGTGTGTTCTTTTTACTAACAACAACTGGAGTCATTTCATGACTATTCTTTTCACATACCACATATGGATCCACCAGTGTCATTGAAATGTGTGATCTCTTCAGAGACCACATATGGATCCACCAAAGTCATTGCATGTGTGTTCTTTTTACTAACAACAACTAGAGTCATTGCATGTGTGTTCTTTTCACATACCACATATGGATCCACCAGTGTCATTGCATGTGTGTTCTTTTCACAATCCACCTATGGATCCACCAGTGTCATTGCATGTGTGTTCTTTTCACAATCCACCTATGGATCCACCAGTGTCATTGCATGTGTGTTCTTTTTACTAACAACAACTAGAGTCATTGCATGTGTGTTCTTTTCACATACCACATATGGATCCACCAGTGTCATTGCATGTGTGTTCTTTTCACAATCCACCTATGGATCCACCAGTGTCATTGCATGTGTGCTCTTTTTACAAACAACAACCAGAGTCATTGCATGTGTGTTCTCTTCAGAGACCACACATGGATCCACCAGTGTCATTGCATGTGTGTTCTTTTTACTAACAACAACCAGTGTCATTGAAATGTGTGTTCTCTTAAGAGACCACACATGGATCCACCAGTGTCATTGCATGTGTGTTCTTGTTACTAGCAACAACCAGAGTCATTGCATGTGTGTTCTTTTCACATACCACATATGGATCCACCAATGTCATTGCATGTGTGTTCTTTTGACAATCCACCTATGGATCCACCAGTGTCATTGCATGTGTGCTCTTTTCACAATCCACCTATGGATCCACCAGTGTCATTGCATGTGTGTTCTTTTCACAATCCACCTATGGATCCACCTGTGTCATTGCATGTGTGTTCTTTTTACTAACAACAACTAGAGTCATTGCATGTTTGTTCTTTTCACATACCACATATGGATCCACCAGTGTCATTGCATGTGTGTTCTTTTCACAATCCACCTATGGATCCACCAGTGTCATTGCATGTGTGCTCTTTTTACAAACAACAACCAGAGTCATTGCATGTGTGTTCTCTTTAGAGACCACACATGGATCCACCAGTGTCATTGCATGTGTGTTCTTTTTACTAACAATAACCAGAGTCATTGAAATGTGTGTTCTCTTTAGAGACCACACATGGATCCACCAGTGTCATTGCATGTGTGTTCTTTTTACTAACAACAACTAGAGTCATTTCATGTGTGTTCTTTTCACATACCACATATGGATCCACCAGTGTCATTGCATGTGTGTTCTTTTCACAATCCACCTATGGATCCACCAGTGTCATTGCATGTGTGCTCTTTTTACTAACAACAACCAGAGTCATTGCATGTGTGTTCTCTTCAGAGACCACAAATGGATCCACCTGTGTCATTGCATGTGTGTTCTTTTCACTAACAACAACCAGAGTCATTGAAATGTCTGTTCTCTTAAGTGACCACACATGGATCCACCAGTATAATTTCATGTGTGTTCTTTTTACTAACAACAACCAGAGTCATTGCATGTGTGTTCTTTTCACATACCACATATGGATCCACCAGTGTTATTGCATGTGTGTTCTTTTTACTAACAACAACTGGAGTCATTTCATGACTATTCTTTTCACATACCACATATGGATCCACCAGTGTCATTGAAATGTGTGATCTCTTCAGAGACCACATATGGATCCACCAAAGTCATTGCATGTGTGTTCTTTTTACTAACAACAACTAGAGTCATTGCATGTGTGTTCTTTTCACATACCACATATGGATCCACCAGTGTCATTGCATGTGTGTTCTTTTCACAATCCACCTATGGATCCACCAGTGTCATTGCATGTGTGCTCTTTTTACAAACAACAACCAGAGTCATTGCATGTGTGTTCTCTTTTGAGAGCACACATGGATCCACCAGTGTCATTGCATGTGTGTTCTTTTTACTAACAATAACCAGAGTCATTGAAATGTGTGTTCTCTTTAGAGACCACACATGGATCCACCAGTGTCATTGCATGTGTGTTCTTTTTACTAACAACAACTAGAGTCATTTCATGTGTGTTCTTTTCACATACCACATATGGATCCACCAGTGTCATTGCATGTGTGTTCTTTTCACAATCCACCTATGGATCCACCAGTGTCATTGCATGTGTGCTCTTTTTACTAACAACAACCAGAGTCATTGCATGTGTGTTCTCTTCAGAGACCACACATGGATCCACCAGTGTCATTGCATGTGTGTTCTTTTTACTAACAACAACCAGAGTCATTGAAATGTGTGTTCTCTTCAGAGACCACGCATGGATCCACCAGTGTCATTGCATGTGTGTTCTTTTTACTAACAACAACTGGAGTCATTGCATGTGTGTTCTTTTCACATACCACATATGGATCCACTAGTGTTATTGCGTGTGTGCTCTTTTCACAATCGACCTATGGATCCACCTGTGTCATTGCATGTGTGTTCTTTTTACTAACAACAACTAGAGCATTGCATGTTTGTTCTTTTCACATACCACATATGGATCCACCAGTGTCATTGCATGTGTGTTCTTTTCACAATCCACCTATGGATCCACCAGTGTCATTGCATGTGTGCTCTTTTTACAAACAACAACCAGAGTCATTGCATGTGTGTTCTCTTTAGAGAGCACACATGGATCCACCAGTGTTATTGCATGTGTGTTCTTTTTACTAACAATAACCAGAGTCATTCAAATGTGTGTTCTCTTTAGAGACCACACATGGATCCACCAGTGTCATTGCATGTGTGTTCTTGTTACTAGCAACAACCAGAGTCATTGCATGTGTGTTCTTTTCACATACCACATATGGATCCACCAATGTCATTGCATGTGTGTTCTTTTTACTAACAACAACTGGAGTCATTTCATGACTATTCTTTTCACATACCACATATGGATCCACCAGTGTCATTGAAATGTGTGATCTCTTCAGAGACCACATATGGATCCACCAAAGTCATTGCATGTGTGTTCTTTTTACTAACAACAACTAGAGTCATTGCATGTGTGTTCTTTTCACATACCACATATGGATCCACCAGTGTCATTGCATGTGTGTTCTTTTCACAATCCACCTATGGATCCACCAGTGTCATTGCATGTGTGTTCTTTTCACAATCCACCTATGGATCCACCAGTGTCATTGCATGTGTGTTCTTTTTACTAACAACAACTAGAGTCATTGCATGTGTGTTCTTTTCACATACCACATATGGATCCACCAGTGTCATTGCATGTGTGTTCTTTTCACAATCCACCTATGGATCCACCAGTGTCATTGCATGTGTGCTCTTTTTACAAACAACAACCAGAGTCATTGCATGTGTGTTCTCTTCAGAGACCACACATGGATCCACCAGTGTCATTGCATGTGTGTTCTTTTTACTAACAATAACCAGAGTCATTCAAATGTGTGTTCTCTTTAGAGACCACACATGGATCCACCAGTGTCATTGCATGTGTGTTCTTGTTACTAGCAACAACCAGAGTCATTGCATGTGTGTTCTTTTCACATACCACATATGGATCCACCAATGTCATTGCATGTGTGTTCTTTTGACAATCCACCTATGGATCCACCAGTGTCATTGCATGTGTGTTCTTTTCACAATCCACCTATGGATCCACCAGTGTCATTGCATGTGTGTTCTTTTCACAATCCACCTATGGATCCACCTGTGTCATTGCATGTGTGTTCTTTTTACTAACAACAACTAGAGCATTGCATGTTTGTTCTTTTCACATACCACATATGGATCCACCAGTGTCATTGCATGTGTGTTCTTTTCACAATCCACCTATGGATCCACCAGTGTCATTGCATGTGTGCTCTTTTTACAAACAACAACCAGAGTCATTGCATGTGTGTTCTCTTTAGAGAGCACACATGGATCCACCAGTGTCATTGCATGTGTGTTCTTTTTACTAACAATAACCAGAGTCATTCAAATGTGTGTTCTCTTTAGAGACCACACATGGATCCACCAGTGTCATTGCATGTGTGTTCTTGTTACTAGCAACAACCAGAGTCATTGCATGTGTGTTCTTTTCACATACCACATATGGATCCACCAATGTCATTGCATGTGTGTTCTTTTGACAATCCACCTATGGATCCACCAGTGTCATTGCATGTGTGCTCTTTTTACTAACAACAACCAGAGTCATTGCATGTGTGTTCTCTTCAGAGACCACAAATGGATCCACCTGTGTCATTGCATGTGTGTTCTATTCACTAACAACAACCAGAGTCATTGAAATGTCTGTTCTCTTAAGTGACCACACATGGATCCACCAGTATAATTTCATGTGTGTTCTTTTTACTAACAACAACCAGAGTCATTGCATGTGTGTTATTTTCACATACCACACATGGATCCACCAGTGTTATTGCATGTGTGTTGTTTTTACTAACAACAACTGGAGTCATTTCATGACTATTCTTTTCACATACCACATATGGATCCACCAGTGTCATTGAAATGTGTGATCTCTTCAGAGACCACATATGGATCCACCAAAGTCATTGCATGTGTGTTCTTTTTACTAACAACAACTAGAGTCATTGCATGTGTGTTCTTTTCACATACCACATATGGATCCACCAGTGTCATTGCATGTGTGTTCTTTTCACAATCCACCTATGGATCCACCAGTGTCATTGCATGTGTGCTCTTTTTACAAACAACAACCAGAGTCATTGCATGTGTGTTCTCTTTTGAGAGCACACATGGATCCACCAGTGTCATTGCATGTGTGTTCTTTTTACTAACAATAACCAGAGTCATTGAAATGTGTGTTCTCTTTAGAGACCACACATGGATCCACCAGTGTCATTGCATGTGTGTTCTTTTTACTAACAACAACTAGAGTCATTTCATGTGTGTTCTTTTCACATACCACATATGGATCCACCAGTGTCATTGCATGTGTGTTCTTTTCACAATCCACCTATGGATCCACCAGTGTCATTGCATGTGTGCTCTTTTTACTAAGAACAACCAGAGTCATTGCATGTGTGTTCTCTTGAGAGACCACACATGGATCCACCAGTGTCATTGCATGTGTGTTCTTTTTACTAACAACAACCAGAGTCATTGAAATGTGTGTTCTCTTCAGAGACCACGCATGGATCCACCAGTGTCATTGCATGTGTGTTCTTTTTACTAACAACAACTAGAGTCATTGCATGTGTGTTCTTTTCACATACCACATATGGATCCACCAGTGTCATTGCATGTGTGTTCTTTTCACAATCCACATATGGATCCACCAAAGTCATTGCATGTGTTTTCTTTTTACTAACAACAACCAGAGTCATTACATGTGTGTTCTTTTCACATACCACATATGGATCCACCAGTGTCATTGCATGTGTGTTCTTTTCACAATCCACCTATGGATCCACCAGTGTCATTGCATGTGTGCTCTTTTTACTAACAACAACCAGAGTCATTGCATGTGTGTTCTCTTTAGAGACCACACATGGATCCACCAGTGTCATTGCATGTGTGTTCTTTTTACTAACTACAACCAGAGTCATTGAAATGTGTGTTCTCTTCAGAGACCACGCATGGATCCACCTGTGTCATTGCATGTGTGTTCTTTTTACTAACAACAACTAGAGCATTGCATGTGTGTTCTTTTCACATACCACATATGGATCCACCAGTGTCATTGCATGTGTGTTCTTTTCACAATCCACCTATGGATCCACCAGTGTCATTGCATGTGTGCTCTTTTTACAAACAACAACCGAGTCATTGCATGTGTGTTCTCTTTAGAGACCACACATGGATCCACCAAATGTCATTGCATGTATGTTCTTTTACTAACAACAACCAGAGTCATTGAAATGTGTGTTCTCTTTAGAGACCACACATGGATCCACCAGTGTCATTGCATGTGTGTTCTTGTTACTAGCAACAACCAGAGTCATTGCATGTGTGTTCTTTTCACATACCACATATGGATCCACCAATGTCATTGCATGTGTGTTCTTTTGACAATCCACCTATGGATCCACCAGTGTCATTGCATGTGTGCTCTTTTTACTAACAACAACCAGAGTCATTGCATGTGTGTTCTCTTCAGAGACCACAAATGGATCCACCTGTGTCATTGCATGTGTGTTCTTTTCACTAACAACAACCAGAGTCATTGAAATGTCTGTTCTCTTAAGTGACCACACATGGATCCACCAGTATAATTTCATGTGTGTTCTTTTTACTAACAACAACCAGAGTCATTGCATGTGTGTTCTTTTCACATACCACATATGGATCCACCAGTGTCATTGCATGTGTGTTCTTTTTACTAACAACAACTGGAGTCATTTCATGACTATTCTTTTCACATACCACCTATGGATCCACCAGTGTCATTGAAATGTGTGATCTCTTCAGAGACCACATATGGATCCACCAAAGTCATTGCATGTGTGTTCTTTTTACTAACAACAACTAGAGTCATTGCATGTGTGTTCTTTTCACATACCACATATGGATCCACCAGTGTCATTGCATGTGTGTTCTTTTCACAATCCACCTATGGATCCACCAGTGTCATTGCATGTGTGCTCTTTTTACAAACAACAACCAGAGTCATTGCATGTGTGTTCTCTTCAGAGACCACACATGGATCCACCAGTGTCATTGCATGTGTGTTATTTTTACTAACAATAACCAGAGTCATTGAAATGTGTGTTCTCTTTAGAGACCACACATGGATCCACCAGTGTCATTGCATGTGTGTTCTTTTTACTAACAACAACTAGAGTCATTTCATGTGTGTTCTTTTCACATACCACATATGGATCCACCAGTGTCATTGCATGTGTGTTCTTTTCACAATCCACCTATGGATCCACCGGTGTCATTGCATGTGTGCTCTTTTTACTAAGAACAACCAGAGTCATTGCATGTGTGTTCTCTTGAGAGACCACACATGGATCCACCAGTGTCATTGCATGTGTGTTCTTTTTACTAACAACAACCAGAGTCATTGAAATGTGTGTTCTCTTCAGAGACCACGCATGGATCCACCAGTGTCATTGCATGTGTGTTCTTTTTACTAACAACAACCAGAGTCATTGCATGTGTGTTCTTTTCACATACCACATATGGATCCACAAGTGTTATTGCATGTGTGTTCTTTTTACTAACAACAACTGGAGTCATTTCATGACTATTCTTTTCACATACCACATATGGATCCACCAGTGTCATTGAAATGTGTGATCTCTTCAGAGACCACATATGGATCCACCAAAGTCATTGCATGTGTGTTCTTTTTACTAACAACAACTAGAGTCATTGCATGTGTGTTCTTTTCACATACCACATATGGATCCACCAGTGTCATTGCATGTGTGTTCTTTTCACAATCCACCTATGGATCCACCAGTGTCATTGCATGTGTGCTCTTTTTACAAACAACAACCAGAGTCATTGCATGTGTGTTCTCTTCAGAGACCACACATGGATCCACCAGTGTCATTGCATGTGTGTTCTTTTTACTAACAATAACCAGAGTCATTGAAATGTGTGTTCTCTTTAGAGACCACACATGGATCCACCAGTGTCATTGCATGTGTGTTCTTTTTACTAACAACAACTAGAGTCATTTCATGTGTGTTCTTTTCACATACCACATATGGATCCACCAGTGTCATTGCATGTGTGTTCTTTTCACAATCCACCTATGGATCCACCAGTGTCATTGCATGTGTGCTCTTTTTACTAAGAACAACCAGAGTCATTGCATGTGTGTGTTCTTTGAGAGACCACACATGGATCCACCAGTGTCATTGCATGTGTGTTCTTTTTACTAACAACAACCAGAGTCATTGAAATGTGTGTTCTCTTCAGAGACCACACATGGATCCACCAGTGTCATTGCATGTGTGTTCTTTTTACTAACAACAACCAGAGTCATTGCATGTGTGTTCTTTTCACATACCACATATGGATCCACCAGTGTCATTGCATGTGTGTTCTTTTTTACTAACAACAACTAGAGTCATTGCATGAGTATTCTTTTCACATACCACATATGGATCCACCAAAGTCATTGCATGTGTGTTCTTTTTACTAACAACAACTAGAGTCATTGCATGTGTTTTCACATACCACATATGGATCCACCAGTGTCATTGCATGTGTGTTCTTTTCACAATCCACCTATGGATCCACCAGTGTCATTGCATGTGTGTTCTTTTTACTAACAACAACCAGAGTCATTGCATGTGTGTTCTCTTCACAGACCACACATGGATCCACCAGTGTCATTGCATGTGTGTTCTCTTCAGAGACCACACATGGATCCACCAGTGTCATTGCATGTGTGTTCTTTTTACTAACAACAACTAGAGTCATTTCATGTGTGTTCTTTTCACATACCACATATGGATCCACCAGTGTCATTGCATGTGTGTTCTTTTCACAATCCACCTATGGATCCACCAGTGTCATTGCATGTGTGTTCTTCCTACTAACAACAACCAGAGTCATTGCATGTGTGTTCTCTTGAGAGACCACACATGGATCCACCAGTGTCATTGCATGTGTGTTCTTTTTACTAACAATAACCAGAGTCATTGAAATGTGTGTTCTCTTTAGAGACCACACATGGATCCACCAGTGTCATTGCATGTGTGTTCTTTTTACTAACAACAACTAGAGTCATTTCATGTGTGTTCTTTTCACATACCACATATGGATCCACCAGTGTCATTGCATGTGTGTTCTTTTCACAATCCACCTATGGATCCACCAGTGTCATTGCATGTGTGCTCTTTTTACTAACAACAACCAGAGTCATTGCATGTGTGTTCTCTTCAGAGACCACACATGGATCCACCAGTGTCATTGCATGTGTGTTCTTTTTACTAACAACAACCAGAGTCATTGAAATGTGTGTTCTCTTCAGAGACCACACATGGATCCACCAGTGTCATTGCATGTGTGTTCTTTCTACTAAGAACAACCAGAGTCATTGCATGTGTGTTCTTTTCACATACCACATATGGATCCACCAGTGTTATTGCATGTGTGTTCTTTCACAATCCTCCTATGGATCCACCAGTGTCATTTCATGTGTGATTTTTGACTAACAACAACCAGAGTCATTGCATGTGTGTTCTCTTCAGATACCACACATGGATCCACCAGTGTCATTGCATGTGTGTTCAGTCATTGAAATGTGTGATATCTTCAGAGACCACATATGGATCCACCAAAGTCATTGCATGTGTGTTCTTTTTACTAACAACAACTAGAGTCATTGCATGTGTGTTCTTTTCACATACCACATATGGATCCACCAGTGTCATTGCATGTGTGTTCTTTTCACAATCCACCTATGGATCCACCAGTGTCATTGCATGTGTGCTCTTTTAGACCACATATGTATCCACCAATGTCATTGCATTTGTGTTCTTTTTACTAACAACAACTAGAGTCATTGCATGTGTGTTCTTTTCACATACCACATATGGATCCACCACCGTCATTGCATGTGTGTTCTTTTCACAATCCACATGGATCCACCAATGTCATTGCATGTGTGTTCTTTTACTAACAACAACAGAGTCATTGCATGTGTGTTCTTTTCACATACCACATATGGATCCACAGTGTCATTGCATGTGTGTTCTTTTTACTAATCCATGGATCCACAGAGTCATTGCATGTGTGTTCTTTTCACAAACCACATATGGATCCACCAGTGTCATTGCATGTGTGTTCTTTAGAGACCACATGGATCCACCCAAGGTCATTGCATGTGTGTTCTTTTACTAACAACAACCAGAGTCATTGAAATGTGTTCTCTTCAGAGACCACACATGGATCCACCAAAGTCATTGCATGTGTGTTCTTTTTACTAACAACAACTAGAGTCATTGCATGTGTGTTCTTTTCACATACCACATATGGATCCACCAGTGTCATTGCATGTGTGTTCTTTTGACAATCCACCTATGGATCCACTGTCATTGCATGTGTGTTCTTTTCACATACCACATAGAGTCATTGCATGTGTGTTCTTTCAGAGACCACATGGATCCACCAGTGTCATTGCATGTGTGTTCTTTTTACTAACAACAACCAGTCATTGAAATGTGTGTTCTTTCACAGACCACATATGGATCCACCAAAGGTCATTGCATGTGTGTTCTTTTTACTAACAACAACCAGAGTCATTGCATGTGTGTTCTTTCACATACCACATATGGATCCACCAGTGTCATTGCATGTGTGTTCTTTTCAATCCACCTGAGTCATTTCATGATGTTCTTTTACTAACAACATATGGACCACAGAGTCATTGAAATGTGATCTCTTCAGAGACCACATATGGATCCACCAAAGTCATTGCATGTGTGTTCTTTTTACTAACAACAACTAGAGTCATTGCATGTGTGTTCTTTTCACATACCACATATGGATCCACCAGTGTCATTGCATGTGTGTTCTTTTTACTAACAACAACAACTAGTGTCATTGCATATGTGCTCTTTCAGAGACCACATGGATCCACCAAAGGTCATTGCATGTGTGTTCTTTTTACTAACAACAACTAGAGTCATTGCATGTGTGTTCTTTTCACAGACCACATATGGATCCACCAGTGTCATTGCATGTGTGTTCTTTTTACTAACAACAACTAGAGTCATTGCATGTGTGTTCTTTTCACATACCACATATGGATCCACCAGTGTCATTGCATGTGTGTTCTTTTCACAATCCACCTATGGATCCACCAGTGTCATTGCATGTGTGTTCTTTTTACTAACAACAACCAGAGTCATTGCATGTGTGTTCTTTTCACATACCACATATGGATCCACACGTGTCATTGCATGTGTGGTCTTTTCTCATTGCATGTGTGTTATTTTTACTAACAACAACCAGAGTCATTTCATGTGTGATCTTTTCAGAGACCACACATGGATCCACCAGTGTCATTGCATGTGTGTTCTTTTTACTAACAACAACTAGAGTCATTTCATGTGTGTTCTTTTCACATACCACATATGGATCCACCAGTGTCATTGCATGTGTGTTCTTTTCACAATCCACCTATGGATCCACTAGTGTCATTGCATGTGTGCTCTTTTTACTAACCACCAGAGTCATTGCATGTGTGTTCTCTTTAGAGACCACACATGGATCCACCAGTGTCATTGCATGTGTGTTCTTTTTACTAACAACAACCAGAGTCATTGAAATGTGTGTTCTCTTCAGAGACCACGCATGGATCCACCAGTGTCATTGCATGTGTTCTTTTTTCTAACAACAACCAGAGTCATTGCATGTGTGTTCTTTTCACATACCACATATGGATCCACCAGTGTTATTGCATGTGTGTTCTTTTTACTAACAACAACTGGAGTCATTTCATGACTATTCTTTTCACATACCACATATGGATCCACCAGTGTCATTGAAATGTGTGATCTCTTCAGAGACCACATATGGATCCACCAAAGTCATTGCATGTGTTTTCTTTTTACTAACAACAACCAGAGTCATTGCATGTGTGTTCTTTTCACATACCACATATGGATCCACCAGTGTCATTGCATGTGTGTTCTTTTCACAATCCACCTATGGATCCACCAGTGTCATTGCATGTGTGTTCTTTTTTCTAACAACAACCAGAGTCATTGAAATGTGTGTTCTCTTCAGATACCACACATGGATCCACTAGTGTCATTGCATGTGTGTTCTTTTTACTAACAACAACCAGAGTCATTGCATGTGTGTTCTTTTCACATACCACATATGGATCCACCAGTGTCATTGCATGTGTGTTCTTTTCAGAATCCACCTATGGATCCACCAGTGTCATTGCATGTGTGTTCTTTTCACATACCACATATGGATCCACCAGTGTCATTGCATGTGTGTTCTTTTTACTAACAACAACCTGAGTCATTGCATGTGTGTTCTTTTCCCAAACCACCTATCGATCCACCAGTGTCATTGCATATGTTCAGTATTTACTAACAACAACACGAGTCATTTCATGTGTGTTCTTTTCACATACCACATATGGATCCACCAGTCTCATTGCATGTGTGTTCTTTTTACTAACAACAACCAGAGTCATTGAAATGTGTATTATCTTCAGAGACCACACATGCATCCACCAGTGTCATTGCATGTGTGTTACTAACAACAACCAGAGTCATTGCATGTGTGTTCTTTTCACATACCACATATGGATCCACCAGTGTCATTGCATGTGTGTTCTTTTTACTAACAACAACTGGAGTCATTTCATGTGTGTTCTTTTCACATACCACATATGGATCCACCAGTGTCATTGAAATGTGTGTTCTTTTCAGAGACCACATGGATCTACCAAAGGTCATTGCATGTGTGTTCTTTTACTAACAACAACTGAGTCATTGCATGTGTGTTCTTTCAAATACCACATATGGATCCACCAGTGTCATTGCATGTGTGTTCTTTTCACAATCCACCTATGGATCCACCAGAGTCATTGCATGTGTGTTCTTTTTACTAACAACAACCAGAGTCATTGCATGTGTGTTCTCTTCACAGACCACACATGGATCCACCAGTGTCATTGCATGTGTGTTCTTTTTACTAACAACAACCAGAGTCATTGAAATGTGTGTTCTCTTCAGAGACCACATGGATCCACCTTAGTCATTGCATGTGTGTTCTTTTTTACTAACAACAACTAGAGTCATTGCATGTGTGTTCTTTTCACATACCACATATGGATCCACCAGTGTCATTGCATGTGTGTTCTTTCACAATCCACCTATGGATCCACCAGTGTCATTGCATGTGTGTTCTTTTTACTAACAACAACCGTAGCCATTGCATGTGTGTTCTTCAGAGACCACACATGGATCCACCAAGTCATTGCATGTGTGTTCTTTTACTAACAACAACCAGAGTCATTGCATGTGTGTTCTTTTCACATACCACATATGGATCCACCAGTGTCATTGCATGTGTGTTCTTTTTACTAACAACAACTAGAGTCATTGCATGTGTGTTCTTTTCACATTATACATATTGATTCACCTTTGTCATTGAAATGTGTTCTCTTCAGAGACCACACATGGATCCACCAGTGTCATTGCATGTGTGTTCTTTTTACTAACAACAACTAGAGTCATTGCATGTGTGTTCTTTTCACATACCACATATGGATCCACCAGTGTCATTGCATGTGTGTTCTTTTCACAATCCACCTATGGATCCACCAGTGTCATTGCATGTGTGTTCTTTTTACTAACAACAACCAGAGTCATTGCATGTGTGTTCTTTTCACAGACCACACATGGATCCACCAGTGTCATTGCATGTGTGTTCTTTTTACTAACAACAACCAGAGTCATTGAAATGTGTGTTTTGTTCAGAGACCACACATGGATCCACCAAAGTGTCATTGCATGTGTGTTCTTTTACTAACAACAACCAGAGTCATTTCATGTGTTCTTTTCACATACCACATATGGATCCACCAGGTCATTGCATGTGTGTTCTTTCACAATCCACCTATGGATCCACCAGTCATTGCCTGTGTTCTATTTACTATCAACAACTAGAGTCATTGCATGTGTGTTCTTTTCACAGACCACATATGGATCCACCAGTGTCATTGCATGTGTGTTCTTTTTACTAACAACAACCAGAGTCATTGAAATGTGTTCTCTTCAGAGACCACACATGGATCCACCAGTGTCATTGCATGTGTGTTCTTTTTACTAACAACAACCAGAGTCATTGCATGTGTGTTATTTTCACATACCACATATGGATCCACCAGTGTCATTGCATGTGTGTTCTTTTTTACTAACAACAACTGGAGTCATTTCATGTGTGTTCTTTTCACATACCACATATGGATCCACCAGTGTCATTGCATGTGTGTTCTTTTCACAATCCACCTATGGATCCACCAGTGTCATTGCATGTGTGTTCTTTTACTAACAACAACCAGAGTCATTGCATGTGTGTTCTTTCATACCACATGGATCCACCAGGTCATTGCATGTGTGTTCTTTTACTAACAACAACAGAGTCATTGCATGTGTGTTCTTTCAGAGACCACACATGGATCCACCAAGTGTCATTGCATGTGTGTTCTTTTTACTAACAACAACCAGAGTCATTGCATGTGTGTTCTTTTCACATACCACATATGGATCCACCAAAGGTCATTGCATGTGTGTTCTTTTACTAACAACAACTGAGTCATTTCATGTGTGTTCTTTTCACATACCACATATGGATCCACCAGTGTAATTGAAATGTGTGTTCTTTTCAGAGACCACACATGGATCCACCAGTGTCATTGCATGTGTGTTCTTTTAGGTACCAAAACCAGGATAAATTGCATGTGTGTTCTTTTCACATACCACATATGGATCCACCAGTGTCATTGCATGTGTGTTCTGTTCACAATCCACATATGGATCCACCAAAGGTCATTGCATGTGTGTTCTTTTTACTAACAACAACCGAGTCATTGCATGTGTGTTCTTTTCACATACCACATATGGATCCACCAGTCATTGCATGTGTGTTCTTTTCACAATCCACCCATGGATCCACCAGTGTCATTGCATGTGTGTTCTTTTACTAACAACAACCAGAGTCATTGCATGTGTGTTCTTTTCACAGACCACATGGATCCACCAGTGTCATTGCATGTGTGTTCTTTTTACTAACAACAACCGAGTCATTGAAATGTGTGTTCTTTCACAGACCACACATGGATCCACCAGTGTCATTGCATGTGTGTTCTTTTTACTAACAACAACTAGAGTCATTGCATGTGTGTTCTTTTCACATACCACATATGGATCCACCAGTGTCATTGCATGTGTGTTCTTTTGACAATCCACCTATGGATCCACCAGTGTCATTGCATGTGTGCTCTTTTTACTAACAACAATCAGAGTCATTGCATGTGTGTTCTTCTTCAGAGACCACATGGATCCACCAGTGTCATTGCATGTGTGTTCTTTTACTAACAACAACCAGAGTCATTGAAATGTGTGTTCTTTCAGAGACCACACATGGATCCACCAGGTCATTGCATGTATGTTCTTTTCACTAACAACAACTAGAGTCATTGCATGTGTGTTCTTTTCACATACCACATATGGATCCACCAGTGTCATTGCATGTGTGTTCTTTTTACTAACAACAACCAGAGTCATTGCATGTGTGTTCTTTTCACATACCACATATGGATCCACAAGTGTCATTGCATGTGTGTTCTCTTCAGACCACATATGGATCCACCAAAGTCATTGCATGTGTGTTCTTTTACTAACAACAACTAGAGTCATTGCATGTGTGTTCTTTCACATACCACATGGATCCACCAGTGTCATTGCATGTGTTCTTTTCAATCCACCTATGGATCCACCAAAGGTCATTGCATGTGTGTTCTTTTTACTAACAACAACCGTAGTCATTGCATGTGTGTTCTTTCAGAGACCACACATGGATCCACCAGGTCATTGCATGTGTGTTCTTTTACTAACAACAACCAGAGTCATTGAAATGTGTGTTCTTTTCAGAGACCACACATGGATCCACCAAAGTCATTGCATGTGTGTTCTTTTACTAACAACAACTGAGTCATTGCATGTGTGTTCTTTTCACATACCACATATGGATCCACCAAGTGTCATTGCATGTGTGCTCTTATCACAATCCACATATGGATCCACCAGTGACATTGCATGTGTGTTCTAATCACAAACCACATATGGATCCACCAGAGTCATAGAAATGTGTGTACTCTTCATAGACAACACATGGATCCACCAAGTGTCATTGCATGTGTGTTCTTTTACTAACAACAACCAGAGTCATTGCATGTGTGTGTTCTTCACATACCACATATGGATCCACCATGGATCCACCAGTGTCATTGCATGTGTGTTCTTTTTACTAACAACAACCAAAGTCATTGCGTGTGAGTTCTTTTCACATACCACATATGGATCCACCAGTGTCATTGCATGTGTGCACTTTCACTAACAACAACCAGAGTCATTGCATGTGTGTTCTATTCACATACCACATATGGATCCACCAAAGGTCATTGCATGTGTTCTCTTCACAATCCACCTATGGATCCACCAGTGTCATTGCATGTGTGTTATTTTTACTAACAACAACCAGAGTCATTGCATGTGTGTTCTTTTCACATACCACATATGGATCCACCAGTGTCATTGCATGTGTGTTCTTTTTACTAACAACAACCAGAGTCATTGCATGTGTGTTCTTTTTCACATACCACAAATGGATCCACCAAAGGTCATTGCATGTGTGTTCTTTTACTAACAACCACATATGGAGTCATCGCATGTGTGTTCTCTTCAGAGACCACGGATGGATCCACCAGTGTCATTGAATGTGTGTTCTATTTACTAACAACAACTAGAGTCATTGCATGTGTGTTCTTTCACATACCACATATGGATCCACCAGTGTCATTGCATGTGTGTTCTTTTTACAATCCACCTATGGATCCATTGCATGTGTGTTCTTTTTACTAACAACAACCAGAGTCATTGCATGTGTGTTCTTTTCACAGACCACATATGGATCCACCAGTCATTGCATGTGTGTTCTTTTACTAACAACAACCAAAGTCATTGAAATGTGTGTTCTCTTCACAGACCACACATGGATCCACCAGTCATTGCATGTGTGTTCTTTTTACTAACAACAACTAGAGTCATTGTATGTGTGTTCTTTCACATACCACATATGGATCCACCAAAGGTCATTGCATGTGTGTTCTTTTACTAACAACAACTGAGTCATTGCATGTGTGTTCTTTTCACATACCACATATGGATCCACCAGTCATTGAAATGTGTTCTCTTCAGAGACCACACATGGATCCACCAAAGGTCATTGCATGTGTGTTCTTTACTAACAACAACCAGAGTCATTGCATGTGTGTTCTTTTCACATACCACATGGATCCACCAGGTCATTGCATGTGTGTTCTTTTCACAATCCACCTATGGATCCACCAAGTGTCATTGCATGTGTGTTCTTTTACTAACAACAACCAGAGTCATTGAAATGTGTTCTTTTCAGAGACCACACATGGATCCACCAAAGGTCATTGCATGTGTGTTCTTTTACTAACAACAACTGAGTCATTGCATGTGTGTTCTTTTCACATACCACATATGGATCCACCAGTGTCATTGCATGTGTGTTGTTTCACAATCCACCTATGGATCCACCAGTGTCATTTCAAGTGTTCTTTTTACTATCAACAACCAGAGACATTGCATGTGTGTTCTTTCAGAGACCACACATGGATCCACCAGTGTCATTGCATGTGTGTTCTTTTTACTAACAACAACTAGAGTCATTGAAATGTTTGTAATATTCAGAGACAACACATGGATCCACCCGTTTCATTGCATGTATGTTCATTTTACTATCAACACCTAGAGTCATTTCATGTGTCTTCTATTCACATACCACACATGGATCCACCAGTGTCATTGCATGTGTGTTCTTTTTACTAACAACAACCAGAGTCATTGCATGTGTGTTCTTTTCACAGACCACACATGGATCCACCAGTGTCATTGCATGTGTGTTCTTTTTACTAACAACAACCAGAGTCATTGCATGTGTGTTCTTTTCACATACCACATATGGATCCACCAGTGTCATTGCATGTGTGTCTTTTCAAGACCACCTATGGATCCACCGTCATTGCATGTGTGTTCTTTTAATAACAACAACCAGAGTCATTGCATGTGTGTTCTTTTCACATACCACACATGGATCCACCAGTGTCATTGCATGTGTGTTCTTTTAACTAACAACAACTGAGTCGTTTCATGTGTGTTCTTTTCACATACCACATATGGATCCACCAAAGTCATTGAAATGTGTTCTCTTCAGAGACCACACATGGATCCACCAAAGTCATTGCATGTGTGTTCTTTTACTAACAACAACTAGAGTCATTGCATGTGTTCTTTTCACATACCACATATGGATCCACCAAAGGTCATTGCATGTGTGTTCTTTTCACAATCCACCTATGGATCCACCGGTCATTGCATGTGTGCTCTTTTACTAACAACAACCAGAGTCATTGCATGTGTGTTCTTTTCATAAACCACATGCATCCACCAGGGTCATTGCATGTGTGTTCTTTTTACTAACAACAACCAGAGTCATTGAAATGTGTGTTCTCTTCAGAGACCACACATGGATCCACCAGTGTCATTGCATGTGTGTTCTTTTTACTAACAACAACTAGAGTCATTGCATGTGTGTTCTTTTCACATACCACATATGGATCCACCAGTGTCATTGCATGTGTGTTCTTTTTGACAATCCACCTATGGATCCACCAGTGTCATTGCATGTGTTCTTTTACTAACAACAACCAGAGTCATTGCATGTGTTTTCTCTTCAGATACCACATGGATCCACCAAAGGTCATTGCATGCGTGCTCGTTTTACTAACAACAACCAGAGTCATTGTATGTGTGTTCTCTTCACAGACCACATATGGATCCACCAAAGGTCATTGCATGTGTTCTTTTTACTAACAACCAGAGTCATTGCATGTGTTCTTTTCACATACCACATATGGATCCACCAAAGGTCATTGAAATGTGTGTTCTTTCAGACCACACATGGATCCACCAGTGTCATTGCATGTGTGTTCTTTTACTAACAACAACTAGAGTCATTGCATGTGTGTTCTTTTCACATACCACATAAGGATCCACCAGTGTCATTGAAATGGGGGTACTCTGTTCACAATCCAACTATGGATCCACCAGTGGCAATGCATGGGTGTTCTTTTGACTAACAACAACTAGATGCATTTCATGTGTGTTCTTTTCACATACCACATATGGATCCACCAAGGTCATTGCATGTGTGTTCTTTTCACA
Organism: Avena insularis; assembly: GCA_023614405.1. NCBI lineage: Eukaryota > Viridiplantae > Streptophyta > Magnoliopsida > Poales > Poaceae > Avena > Avena insularis. The sequence goes on from CM042688.1 coordinate 332,012,414, forward strand.
TAACAATCCACCAGGTCATTGCATGTGTGTTCTTTTCACAATCCACCTATGGATCCACCAAAGGTCATTGCATGTGTGTTCTTTTTACTAACAACAACCAGAGTCATTGCATGTGTGTTCTTTTCATACCACATATGGATCCACCAGGTCATTGCATGTGTGTTCTTTTACTAACAACAACCAGAGTCTTTGCTTGTGTGTTCACTTCAGATACCACACATGGATCCACCAGTGTCAGTGCATGTGTGTTCTTTTTACTAACAACAACCAGAGTCATTGCATGTGTGTTTATTTCACATACCACACATGGATCTAGCAATGTCATTGCAATGTGTGTTCTTTTACTAACAACAACCAGAGTCATTGCATGTGTGTTCTTTCACATACCACATATGGATCCACCAGAGTCATTGCATGTGTGTTCTTTTCACAATCCACACATGGATCCACCAAAGGTCATTGCATGTGTGTTCTTTTACTAACAACAACCAGAGTCATTGCATGTGTGTTCTTTCACATACCACATGGATCCACCAAGGTCATTGCATGTGTGTTCTTTTTACTAACAACAACCGAGTCATTGCATGTGTGTTCTTTTAGAGACCACATGGATCCACCAAAGTCATTGCATGTGTGTTCTTTTACTAACAACAACTGTAGTCATTGCATGTGTGTTCTTTTCACATAACACATATGGATCCACCATTGTCATTGCATGGTTGTTCTTTTCACTAACAACAACTGGAGTCATTGCATGTGTGTTCTTTTCACATACCACATATGGATCCACCAGGTCATTGAAATGTGTGTTCTCTTCACAGACCACACATGGATCCACCAAAGGTCATTGCATGTGTGTTCTTTTTACTAACAACAACTGAGTCATTGCATGTGTGTTCTTTTCACATACCACATATGGATCCACCAAAGGTCATTGCATGTGTGTTCTTTCACAATCCACCTATGGATCCACCAAGTGTCATTGCATGTGTGTTTTTTACTAACAACAACCAGAGTCATTGCATGTGTGTTCTTTCACAGACCACACATGGATCCACCAAAGTGTCATTGCATGTGTGTTCTTTTACTAACAACAACCAGAGTCATTGAAATGTGTGTTCTTCAGAGACCACACATGGATCCACCAGTGTCATTGCATGTGTGTTCTTTTACTAACAACAACTGGAGTCATCATTGCATGTGTTCTTTCACATACCACATATGGATCCACCAAGGTCATTGCATGTGTTCTTTTCACAATCCACCCATGGATCCACCAGTGTCATTGCATGTGTTCTTTTACTCACAACCACCAGAGTCAGTGCATGTGTTCTCTTCACAGACCACACATGGATCCACCAGTGTCATTGCATGTGTGTTCTTTTACTAACAACAACCAGAGTCATTGAAATGTGTGTTCTCTTCAGAGACCACACATGGATCCACCAAAGTCATTGCATGTGTGTTCTTTTACTAACAACCAGAGTCATTGCATGTGTGTTCTTTTCACATACCACATATGGATCCACCAAAGGTCATTGCATGTGTGTTCTTTTTACTAACAACAACCGAGTCATTTCATGTGTGTTCTTTTCACATACCACATATGGATCCACCAAAGGTCATTTAAATGTGCGTTCTCTTCAGAGACCACACATGGATCCACCAGTGTCATTGCATGTGTGTTCTTGTTACTACCAACAACTAGAGTCATTGCATGCGTGTTCTTTTCACATACCACATATGGATCCACAAGTGTCATTGTATGTGTGCTCTTTTCATAATCCACCTATGGATCCACCAGTGTCATTTCATGTGTGTTCTTTTCACTAACAACCAGAGTCATTGAAATGTGTGTTCTCTTCAGAGACCACACATGGATCCACCAGTGTCATTGCATGTGTGTTCTTTTCACTAACAACAACCAGAGTCATTTCATGTGTGTTCTTTTCACATACCACATATGGATCCACCAATGTCATTGCATGTGTGGTCTTTTCACAATCCACAAATGGATACACCAAAGGTCATTGCATGTGTGTTCTTTTACTAACAACAACCAGAGTCATTGCATGTGTGTTTTCTTCACAGACCACACATGGATCCACCAAGGTCATTGCATGTGTGTTCTTTTACTAACAACAACCAGAGTCATTGTATGTGTGTTCTTTACATACCACATATGGATCCACCAGTGTCATTGCATGTGTGTTCTTTTCACAATCCACCCATGGATCCACCAGTGTCATTGCATGTGTGTTCTTTTTACTAACAACAACTGTAGTCATTGAAATGTGTGTTCTTTCACAGACCACATATGGATCCACCAGTGTCATTGCATGTGTGTTCTTTTACTAACAACAACTAGAGCAGAGTCATTGTGTGTGTTCTTTCACATACCACATATGGATCCACCAAGTGTCATTGAAATGTGTGTCTTTTCACAATCCACACATGGATCCACCAGGTCATTGCATGTGTGTTCTTTTACTAACAACAACCAGAGTCATTGCATGTGTGTTCTTTTCACATACCACATATGGATCCACCAATGTCATTGCATGTGTGTTCATTTACTAACAACAACCAGAGTCATTGAAATGTGTGTTTCTTTCAGACCACACATGGATCCACCAAAGGTCATTGCATGTGTGTTCTTTCACTAACAACAACCAGAGTCATTGCATGTGTGTTATTTTCACATACTACATATGGATCCACCAGTGTCATTGCATGTGTGTTCTTTTACTAACAACAACTGGAGTCATTTCATGTGTGTTCTTTTCACATACAACATATGGATCCACCAGGGTCATTGAAATGTATGTTCTTTCAGAGACCACACATGGATCCACCAGTGTCATTGCATGTGTGTTCTTTTTCTAACAACAACTAGAGTCATTGCATGTGTGTTCTTTTCTCATACCACATATGGATCCACCAATGTTCATTTCATGTGTGTCACAATCCACCTATGGATCCACCAGTGTCATTGCATGTGTGTTCTTTTTACTAACAACAACCAGAGTCATTGCATGTGTGTTTTCACATACCACACATGGATCCACCAGGTCATTGCATGTGTGTTCTTTTACTAACAACAACCAAGTCATTGAAATGTGTGTTCTTTCAGAGACCACACATGGATCCACCGGTCATTGCATGTGTGTTCTTTTACTAACAACAACTAGAGTCATTGCATGTGTGTTCTTTTCACATACCACATATGGATCCACCAATGTCATTACATGTGTGTTCTTTTCACAATCCACACATGGATCCACCAAAGGTCATTGCATGTGTGTTCTTTTACTAACAACAACCGAGTCATTGCATGTGTGTTCTTTTCACATACCACATATGGATCCACCAAAGGTCATTGCATGTGTGTTCTTTTTACTAACAACAACCAGAGTCATTGCATGTGTGTTCTTTTCACATACCACATATGGATCCACCAAGTGTCATTGCATGTGTGTTCTTTTACTAACAACAACTAGAGTCATTGCATGTGTGTTCTTTTCACATACCACATATGGATCCACCCGACTCATTGAAATGTGTGTTCTTTTCAGAGACCACACATGGATCCACCAGTGTCATTGCATGTGTGTTCTTTTACTAACAACAACCAGAGTCATTGCATGTGTGTTCTTTTCACTTACCACATATGGATCCACCAGTGTCATTGCATGTGTTCTTTTCACAATCCACACATGGATCCACCAGTGTCATTGCATGTGTGTTCTTTTACTAACAACAACCAGAGTCATTGTATGTGTTCTTTTCACATACCACATATGGATCCACCAGTGTCATTGCATGTGTGTTCTTTTTACTAACAACAACCAGGTCATTGAAATGTGTGTTCTCTTCAGAGACCACACATGGATCCACCAGTGTCATTGCATGTGTGTTCTTTTTACTAACAACAACCAGAGTCATTGCATGTGTGTTCTTTTCACATACCACATATGGATCCACCAATGTCATTGCATGTGTGTTCTTTTCACAATCCACCTATGGATCCACCAAAGGTCATTGCATGTGTGCTCTTTTACTAACAACAACCAGAGTCATTGCATGTGTGTTCTTTTCACATACCACATATGGATCCACCAGTGTCATTGCATGTGTGTTCTTTTCACAAACAACAACCAAAGTCATTGAAATGTGTGTTCTTTTCAGATACCACAAAGGGATCCACCAAAGATCATTTCATGTGTGTTCTTTTTACTAACAACAACCAGAGTCATTGCATGTGTGTTCTTTTCACATACCACATATGGATCCACCAGTGCCATTGCATGTGTGTTCCTTTTACTAACAATAACCAGAGTCATTGAAATGTGTGTTCTCTTTAGAGACCACACATGGATCCACCAATGTCATTGAATGTGTGTTCTTTTACTAACAACAACCAGAGTCATTGCATGTGTGTTCTTCTCACAGACCACATGGATCCACCAGGTCATTGCATGTGTGTTCTTTTACTAACAACAACTGTAGTCATTTTGCATGTGTGTTCTTTTCACATACCACATATGGATCCACCAATGTCATTGCATGTGTGTTCTTTTACTAACAATGTGTGTTCTTTCACATACCACATATGGATCCACCAGTGTCATTGCATGTGTGTTCTTTTACTAACAACAACCAGAGTCATTGCATGTGTGTTCTTTCACATACCACATATGGATCCACCAAAGGTCATTGCATGTGTGTTCTTTTACTAACAACAACTGAGTCATTTCATGTGTGTTCTTTTCACATACCACATATGGATCCACCAAAGGTCATTGAAATGTGTGTTCTCTTCAGAGACCACATGGATCCACCAGTGTCATTGCATGTGTGTTCTTTTTACTAACAACAACTAGAGTCATTGCATGTGTGTTCTTTTCACATACCACATATGGATCCACCAGTCATTGCATGTGTGTTCTTTTCACAATCCACACATGGATCCACCAAAGGTCATTGCATGTGTTCTTTTACAAACAACAACCAGAGTCATTGCATGTGTTCTTTCAGAGACCACACATGGATCCACCAGGTCATTGCATGTGTGTTCTTTTACTAACAACAACAAGAGTCATTGAATGTGTGTTCTTTCAGAGACCACACATGGATCCACCAAAGGTCATTGCATGTGTGTTCTTTTTAGTAACAACAACTAGAGTCATTGCATGTGTGTTCTTTCACATACCACATATGGATCCACCAGTGTCATTGCATGTGTGTTCTTTTCACAATCCACCCATGGATCCACCAGTGTCATTGCATGTGTGTTCTTTTACTAACAACAACCAGAGTCATTGCATGTGTGTTCTTTACATACCACATGGATCCACCAGTGTCATTGCATGTGTGCTTTTTTTACTAACAACAACCAGAGTCATTGAAATGTGTGTGTTCTTCAGAGACCACACATGGATCCACCAATTCATTGCATGTGTGTTCTTTTACTAACAACAACCAGAGTCATTGCATGTGTGTTCTTTTCACATACCACACATGGATCCACCAAAGGTCATTGCATGTGTGTTCTTTTACTAACAACAACCTGAGTCATTTCATGTGTGTTCTTTTCACATACCACATATGGATCCACCAGTGTCATTGAAATGTGTGTTCTTTTTCACACCACACATGGATCCACCAAAGGTCATTGCATGTGAGTTCTTTTTACTAACAACAACCGGAGTCATTGCATGTGTGTTCTTTTCACATACCACACATGGATCCACCAGTGTCATTGCATGTGTGTTCTTTTTGACAATCCACATGGATCCACCAAGTGTCATTTCATGTGTGTTCTTTTCACATACCACATATGGATCCACTAGTGTCATTGCATGTGTGTTCTTTTCACATACCACATATGGATCCACCAGTGTCATTGCATGTGTGTTCTTTTTACTAACAACAACCAGAGTCATTGCATGTGTGTTCTTTTCACATACCACATATGGATCCACCAATGTCATTGAAATGTGTGTTCTTTCACAAACCACACATGGATCCACCAGTGTCATTGCATGTGTGTTCTTTTACTAACAACAACTAGAGTCATTGCATGTGTGTTCTTTCACATACCACATATGGATCCACCTGTCATTGCATGTGTGTTCTTTTCACTAACAACAAACCAGAGTCATTGCATGTGTGTTCTTTTTATACCACATGGATCCACCAGGTCATTGCATGTGTTCTTTTTTCACTAACATGGACAACCAGAGTCATTGCATGTGTGTTCTTTTCACATACCACATATGGATCCACCAGTGTCATTGCATGTGTGTTCTTTTACTAACATGGATCCACCAGAGTCATTGCATGTGTTCTTTTCACAACCACATGGATCCACCGTGTCATTGCATGTGTGTTCTTTTTTACCACACATGGATCCACCAGGTCATTGCATGTGTGTTCTTCACAGAGACCACACATGGATCCACCAGTGTCATTGCATGTGTGTTCTTTTTACTAACAACAACCAGAGTCATTGCATGTGTGTTCTTTTCACATACCACATATGGATCCACCAATGTCATTGCATGTGTGTTCTTTTTAGTACCAACAACCAGAGTAATTTTGCATGTGTGTTCGATTCACATACCACATATGGATCCACCAGTGTCATTGCATGTGTGTTCTTTTACTAACAACAACTAGAGTCATTGCATGTGTGTTCTTTCACATACCACATATGGATCCACCAGGTCATTGAAATGTGTGTTCTTTCAGAGACCACACATGGATCCACCTGTGTCATTGAATGTGTGTTCTTTTACTAACAACACCAAGAGTCATTGCATGTGTGTTCTTTTCACATACCACATATGGATCCACAAGTGTCATTGCATGTGTGTTCTTTCACAATCCACACATGGATCCACCAAAGGTCATTGCATGTGTGTTCTTTTCACAAACCACACATGGATCCACCAGAGTCATTGAAATTTGTGTTTTCTGAGACCACATGGATCCACCAGTGTCATTGCATGTGTGTTCTTTTACTAACAACAACCAGAAATCTTTCATATCGTCACATCCCAAGATTTTCCAAATCTTGTAATGTGAAAATAAAATAAACAAAATAAACTTTTGTTGAAAATCAGGGTGAAAAGAAACTTTTGTTTCAAAAAGGAGACTTAAAATCCCATCTTGAACAAACTTTGGTAGAAGTTTGAATTCAACAAAAATCCAAATCAAGGGAAATGCATTCCTCAATGAATGTATCTGGAAATTTGAACATTTGGAAAGAAACCCAAAACCCTAAACCCTAATGGAAGGAAATCATTTTCCAGAGTATCTCCAAATCCATGGATTTGATCCATACCAAATTTGATCAACAAATAATCACAAAGGATCAAGAAAGACCTTAGAGATTGGTTTCACTCAATTTAGAACCATAAGCAAAATCTTAGAAATATGATAAGATAAGGAAATTGAATTTCAAAGCCAATAAAGCCCTTACCAAAAGCCCATACTTTGGTGAACAAATAATCCTAAAGGGATTTAAAAAGATAAACATTTATCAAAGGAAAATAAATTGTTTTGGAAATACAAATTTAGATCTTTTAATAAAAGACTTTGGTTTCAAATGAAAAGGTGAGCCAAATTAATTTTGGCCAAGCTTTTGTAATAAAATATTTTGTTTTGATAAAATGAGTAAAGGTTTATTTAAATAAAATAAAGGATTTAAATATCCAATTTTATTTAAGTAAAAGCTTTTCCCATTTTAAATGAACACCAAGTATTTTATTACTACTTTGAAATCTTTTATTAAAAGGTTTTGCTTTGATTAAAATGAGTAAAGGATTATTTAAATAAAATAATAAGGATTTAAATATCCAATTTTATTTAAGTAAAGGCTTTCCCATTTTAATTAAAACACCAAAACTTATTCATTTATTTAAATAAGTTTCCAAGTATTCCTTTATTTTTCAAATTAAACCTTCTGGTTTGGTTTTGAAAATAATTGGATTCCAAATGGAAATATTATTAAATAAATCAAACCCTAATAACTAAAGATCCATTTTATTTAATTATTTAATGGATCCTAAAAATAAATAAAAATAATATTTCATTTTGAGATTTGGATTATGTTGCCAAACAGAACCAAATTCAAATGAAAAGTTTGCTGTTTGAATTGATTTGAGTGTTGTTTGAAATTGTGTGAATATTTGTTTGGAAATTGAAAACAGAAAAGAATTAGAAAAAAAGAGAATGATGTATGTAAAAAATAAGAAAATGTAACTCCACTAAGGCCCAACAAAATTTCAAGACTTCTCAAGGAATCTCTTCTCACTAAGAAATCTACCCACACAGAGATGCATAACGACCCACTTTCTCTCCTCTCTCGCTGACGACCCCACCTCCTCTTATTCCTCCTCGAACCTTTTTCTGCACCGAGAAAGAAAACTCGCAGAGGATCAACTGGGACCTCCTTCCTTCTTTTCCCATCGACCGTAGGACCCCACCGATTGTTCATCGCTTCAACCGCTGACCAATTCTTCCTCCTCAGAGATTTTTGCCGCTTGATTCGCCTAATTCACCTTAACACCGAGCCTTTACTCTCTTTGATCACGCAGATGGAAACGCCTCTCCTCTATAAATCCCTTGACACCGAGCCGGCACGCCTAGACGCCTTCAATTTCTCCCCGAGCCACCTTCGTCTGACGATGTTCCGTGATGATTCCGGCGAAACCAAACCTCCCTTGCCTCATTAACCACGCACGATACTCCACACTTCATCGGTGCTTCGTCTGCGTTCTCCGCTCACGCTGGTACCTGAACCTCGACCGACGACGACCAGCGCCACTGTTTCGCCAACTACGGCGACATTCCCTGTGAGCACAGCTTCCCCAAAGACTTTTCAATGATGCTCCTCGTTCAAGACCGTAAGCGCAACTAACCCCGCTTCCTTGCCTTAGGGCGATCTCCAGCGACGACCGATAAGCTCGCCGCCACCTGCCCGCTTTCTCCGCAAAGTTTCCCGTAGAATCTCGACCGCCCTACGCTCTAGTTCACGCACACACCTGTAAGAGCCCCGCGATCTAACCGGTCGCTTTTTCGCTTTGAGGTGAACCACAAGAACGTTTTCAACGACGATGACTCGAGAACCCGCCGCGCTACTCCGCGAAAGCAATCGCAGCTTCACCCATGCGCCTCGTCGCCTCACCAACACTTTGAGCACCGCCAGACCTCGAGCCCGGTGAGCAACCCTCTTCTCACTCGCTTCAGCATCGCTGCACCGCTAACGATCGACGCTTCACGCCGCCGCCACAGTAGCCGCCAGTGGTCAAACGCCTAGCTACCGTTAGATGCAGATCCATCGGCCACGATTAGCTCACTTAAACGCCGAAGAGGTACGCTACCTAAGCCGCACGATCCACTTTAGATCCAACGTTCCACAGCCACGATCCGGCCGAACCGGTACAGTCCAATAGAATACCGCCGCGTGTCACCTATCTGTTTAAAAACAGAATTTGAAAACAGAATTTGTTGCTAACTTCAAACCCATGTATCTTTTGATCCACACGTCCAAATTTTACAAATTTGATGTCGTTGGAATCAGCAAGACAAGACCTAACCAACCCTGCCCTTAGTTTAGCAAATAGTATCTGTTAACTTGTTTAACTTTGCAGATTCTTTTGTATGCTTGCTAACATTAGAAAAATCATTTAAAAATGATATTTAGGTTAAAACCTTTGCAATTTAGTTTGTTGTGACCTTACTGACCCTAGGAACCAACCCATAGTTTGGAAAGTGATTTTGGAAAAGAATAGAATGGATTAATTAGTTTAGTCCATTTCTAGCTAACTAAAACTATTTGTTTTGTTTATGAAAATGCTTTCATAAAGAAAACTTTTAGAAAATGTTTGGACCAAACCTACTGACTCAAAACACCAAGTTTTGCAATAGCAACTCATTTGGTGAAACCTATAGGATAATACCCCAGTAGAAATATTTCTACACCACATAGAGTGACACTATGTTTTGCAAATGGTTTTGAAGTGAAACCTCTTTGCAAATGACTTTGCCACTTTGGTAAATGACCAATTTGGATCTTACAAAGTTTAGGAATCTAATAGAGACCCTCTTTGCAAATGACTTTGCCATTTTGGTAAATGACCAATTTGGAACTTACAAAGTTTAGAAGCCTAGTGAGGACCATCCCTACATTAGAACCAACCTTTGCATGCCTATGCATGACTTTGCCACTTTACAAAAATGACCATTAGGTGTACCCAAATGTCTATGACCTACTAGGAACCACTTTTGCAAACAAAGCAAAGCTTGGCATGCTTGCATGCATTTCTTCGACTTTGTTATTTTATGTGTGTTGATTTGCTTGATTGGTAGATTGAGTTTGTGCCTTGCTTGATTGATTGTAGTGACTTGAAGAGTGTGAGTGTTGCAAGGACAAGGAGTGAACTTATACCCTCTACCAAAAAGGCAAGTGATGCTTCATATCTTATGTCCCATTATTTTCACTATGCATTAGTGTTTTTGCTAAGTAAAACTTGCATGGTTTTTATTTTGCTAAGTATAGACCTTGCTATAGGAAATCTAGTAGATGAATCCTTAGTAGGATTTTCCTTAGATAGGAATCCTATTACTACCAAGCTTAGCCTAGCTAATAGAAAACCTGGGTGGAATATATTCACACTATGGAAAAATCTCTAAGTCTGAGGACTTATGTTTTGATTAATAAAACAACTAAGTTAATGAATCACCTGGGTGGAAATGGAAGGAATGGTTTATGTTGAGTGGTTCACAAGGCCATGGACTTGGCTTGTGTATCTCACTTGTGGATGGCCACCAGAAACAAAGAGATTTGAGATGTCAAATGTTGAGAAACTTCAAGTGCAACCACTTGGCATTATGGGCTCTTCCATGATCTTAGGATGCTGGAACTTAGTCTTTGGACAAGGTGGTAGTGATTGATAGGTTGGAACGCCCATTTGACTAAGGAAAGGCTATCAAGGATCATTCTTGGGAAACCAAGGCTTCAGGGGAAAGTGCACCACCTCTGCAGAGTGTAAAACCTAAGTACTTAGCCATGTCCCTGGTAAAGGACAATTTGAGCATCAAGACATGGAAACAATCAAGAATCTCATCATTCCAATTTCTAAATTAAAACTTGTGGGTGAACAAGGGTTGTGTGAAATCTTAAATCTTTGATTGGTAGATGCCTTGGTAGAGGATCTTCAATCATTGGTTGAGAATTTGTTTTTGCCAAGTAAATCTTCAGTCTTTGATTGATAGATGCCCTGAGTGGATCTTCAGTCTTTGATTGATAGATGCCTTGGAATTTGTTTTTGCCAAACAAAACTTATTTTCAAATGATAGGAAAAATCTATTTTGAGCAATGCAAAGCCTCAACTCCACTTAGCCAAAATGCATATAGATGATAGACTCCACTATACTACTAAGTATCACTTGCCAATACAATTCAAATGTATCAACCCTTGTGGCTGTAACTTATTATGTTGCAGGTTTGATTGTTTTAGTGAAGATTGATTGATTAGATTACAAAGTCTACAACTAAATATTCGCCTGTGGCACTTTGAAGATGAAGGACCCAATGCTTATAGTTATTCCGCTGCAATGTAATGTAATAGCCTAATGAGCTATGTTGATGTAATAAAATTATGTTATTCCTGGTTATAAAGTTGTATTATGACCTTTGTTTCTCGATATTACATCTGAACTGTGGATGCTAGCTATTGATCCAGGGACTAGCATTGTAAACACAGGGGACTCAATCTTATTAAAGGTTGGGGACGCTACATTGCATGTGTGTTCTTTTCACATACCACATATGGATCCCCCAGTGTCATTGCATGTGTGTTCTTTTCACTAACAACAACCAGAGTCATCTCATGTGTGTTCTTTTCACATACCACAGATGGATCCACCAAGTCATTGAATGTGTGTTCTTTCAGACCACACATGGATCCACTAATGTCATTGCAATGGATCCACCAGTGTCATTGCATGTGTGTTCTTTTAGTAACAACAACCAGAGTCATTTCATGTGTGTTCTTTTCACATTCCACATATGGATCCACCAAAGGTCATTGCATGTGTGTTCTTTATGTGTGTTCTTTTCACATACCACCTATGGATCCACCAAAGGTCATTGCATGTGTGTTCTTTTTCAGAGACCACATGGATCCACTAGTGTCATTGCATGTGTGTTCTTTTCACTAACAACAACCGAGTCATTTTGTGTGTGTTCTTTTCACATACCACATATGGATCCACCAGGTGTCATTGCATGTGTGTTCTTTTCACAACCACCCATGGATCCACCAGAGTCATTGCATGTGTTCTTTCACATACCACATATGTATCAACCAATGTCATTTTGCATGTGTGTTCTTTCACATACCACATGGATCCACCAATGTCATTGCATGTGTGTTCTTTTACTAACAACAACCAGAGCCATTGCATGTGTGTTCTTTTCACATACCACATATGGATCCACCAATGTCATTGAAATGTGTGTTCTTTTCACTAACAACAACCAGAGTCATTGCATGTGTGTTCTTTCACATACCACATATGGATCCACCAGTCATTGAAATGTGTGTTCTTCTTCACAGACCACACATGGATCCACCAAGGTCATTGCATGTGTTCTTTTTAGTAACAACAACTGAGTCATTGCATGTGTGTTCTTCTCACATACCACCTATGGATCCACCAGTGTCATTGCATGTGTGTTCTTTTAACAATCCACATGGATCCACCAGTGTCATTGCATGTGTGTTCTTTTACAAACAACAATCCACCAGTCATTGCATGTCTTCTCTTCACAGACCACAGATGGATCCACCAGTGTCATTGCATGTGTGTTCTTTTTACTAACAACAACTAGAGTCATTGCATGTGTGTTCTTTTCACATACCACACATGGATCCACCAAAGGTCATGGCATGTGTGTTCTTTTCACAGACCACACATGGATCCACCAGTGTCATTGCATGTGTGTTCTTTTTACTAACAACACATGGATCCACCAGTGTCATTGCATGTGTTCTTTTCACATACACACATGGATCCACCAGAGTCATTGCATGTGTGTTCTTTTCACAAACCACACATGGATCCACCAGTCATTGCATGTGTGTTCTTTCAACCACATATGGATCCACCATGTCATTGCATGTGTTCTTTTCACAATCCACCCATGGATCCACCAGTGTCATTGCATGTGTTCTTTTTACTAACAACAACAAGAGTCATTGCATGTGTGTTCTTTCACATACCACACATGGATCCACCAGTCATTGCATGTGTGTTCTTTTTCACTAACAACAACAGTCATTGCATGTGTGTTCTTTCACATACCACATATGGATCCACCAATGTCATTGAATGTGTGTTCTTTTAGAGACCACACATGGATCCACCAGGTCATTGCATGTGTGTTCTTTTACTAACAATAACTGAGTCATTGCATGTGTGTTCTTTTCACATACCACCTATGGATCCACCAGTGTCATTGCATGGGTGTTCTTTTCACAATCAACATGGATCCACCAGTGTCATTGCATGTGTGTTCTTTTCATAAACCACACATGGATCCACCAGAGTCATTGCATGTGTGTTCTTTCACAAACCACACATGGATCCACCAGTGTCATTGCATGTGTGTTCTTTTTAGTAACAACAACCAGTCATTTTGCATGTGTGTTCTTTTCACATACCACACATGGATCCACCAATGTCATTGCATGTGTGTTCTTTTCATAAACCACACATGGATCCACCAGGTCATTGCATGTGTGTTCTTTTACTAACAACATGGACCAAAGTCATTGCATGTGTGTTCATTTCACATACCACACATGGATCCACCAATGTCATTGAATGTGTGTTCTTTTCAGACTCCACATATGGATCCACCACTGTCATTGCATGTGTGTTCTTTTTACAAACAACAACCAGAGTCATTGCATGTGTGTTCTTTCGACATACCACATATGGATCCACCAATGTCATTGCATGTGTGTTCTTTTCAGAACCCACCAATGGATCCACCAGTGTCATTGCATGTGTGTTCTTTTTACTAACAACATGGATCCACCAAGTCATTGCATGTGTGTTTCTTCACAAACCACACATGGATCCACCAAGGTCATTGCATGTGTGTTCTTTTACAAACAACATGGACCAATTCATTGCATGTGGGGTCTTTTCACATACCACACATGGATCCACCACTGTCATTGCATGTGTGTTCTTTTACTAACAACAACCGTAGTCATTTTGCATGTGTGTTCTTTCACATACCATATGGATCCACCAATGTCATTGCATGTGTGTTCTTTTCACTAACAACAACCAGGCATTGCATGTGTGTTCTTTCACATACCACATGGATCCACCAGTGTCATTGCATGTGTGTTCTTTTCACTAACATGGACCAAAGGTCATTGCATGTGTGTTCTTTCTTTCACAAACCACATGGATCCACCAGTCATTGCATGTGTGTTCTTTTCTAACAACAACCAGAGTCATTGCATGTGTTTTTTCACATACCACACATGGATCCACCAAGGTCATTGCATGTGTGTTCTTTTTACTAACAACAACTGAGTCATTATGTGTTCTTCACATACCACACATGGATCCACCAAAGGTCATTGCATGTGTGTTCTTTCACATACCACACATGGATCCACCAAGGTCATTGCATGTGTGTTCTTTTCACATACCACACATGGATCCACCAGTGTCATTGCATGTGTGTTCTTTTCACTAACAACAACCGAGTCATTTCATGTGTGTTCTTTTCACATACCACATATGGATCCACCATGTCATTGCATGTGTGTTCTTTCACAGACCACACATGGATCCACCAAGGTCATTGCATGTGTGTTCTTTTCACTAACAACAACCGGAGTCATTGCATATGTGTTCTTTTCACATACCACATATGGATCCACCAAAGGTCATTGCATGTGTGTTCTTTCACAACAACAATGGATCCACCAGACTCATTTCATGTGTGTTCTTTTCACATACCACATATGGATCAACCAGAGTCATTGCATGTGTGTTCTCTTCAGAGACCACACATGGATCCACCAGTGTCATTGCATGTGTGCTTTTTTAGTAACAACAACCAGAGTCATTGCATGTGTGTTCTTTTCACATACCACATATGGATCCACCAGTGTCATTGCATGTGTGTTCTTTTTACTAACAACAACCAAAGTCATTGCATGTGTGTTCTTTTCACATACCACATATGGATCCACCAGTGTCATTGCATGTGTGTTCTTTCACAGACCACACATGGATCCACCAATGTCATTGCATGTGTGTTCTTTTACTAACAACAACATGGAGTCATTGCATGTGTTTTCTTTTCACATTCCTCACATTGATCCACGAGTGTCATTGCATGTGTGTTCTGTTCACATTCCACACATGGATCCACCAGTGTCATTGCATGTGTGTTCTTTTTACTAACAACAACTAGAGTCATTGCATGTGTTCTTTTCACATACCACATATGGATCCACCAAGTGTCATTGCATGTGTGTTCTTTTCACAATCCACATGGATCCACCAAAGGTCATTGCATGTGTGTTCTTTTACTAACAACAACTCCAGAGTCATTGCATGTGTTCTTTTCACATACCACATATGGATCCACCAGTGTCATTGCATGTGTGCTCTTTTCACAATCCACCCATGGATCCACCAGTTGTCATTGCATGTGTGTTCTTTTTACTAACAACAACCAGAGTCATTGCATGTGTGTTCTTTCACAGACCACACATGGATCCACCAAAGGTCATTGCATGTGTGTTCTTTTACTAACAACAACCAGAGTCATTGCATGTGTGTTCTTTTCATACCACACATGGATCCACCAGTGTCATTGCATGTGTGTTCTTTTACTAACAACAACTAGAGTCATTGCATGTGTGTTCTTTTCACATACCACATATGGATCCACCAGTGTCATTGCATGTGTGCTCTTTTCACAGACCACCTATGGATCCACCAGTGTCATTGCATGTGTGTTCTTTTTACTAACAACAACCTGAGTCATTTCATGTGTGTTCTTTTCACATACCACATATGGATCCACCAGTGTCATTGCATGTGTGTTCTTTTCACAATCCACCCATGGATCCACCAGTGTCATTGCATGTGTGTTCTTTTTAGTAACAACAACTAGAGTCATTGCATGTGTGTTCTTTTCACATACCACACATGGATCCACCAGTGTCATTGCATGTGTGTTCTTTTTACTAACAACAACCAGAGTCATTGAAATGTGTGTTCTTTTCAGAGACCACATATGGAACCACCTGTCATTGCATGTGTGTTCTTTTTACTAACAACAACCGTAGTCATTGCATGTGTGTTCTTTTCACATACCACATATGGATCCACCAAGTCATTGCATGTGTGTTCTTTTCACTAACAACAATCGGAGTCATTTCATGACTGTTCTTTTCACATACCACATATGGATCCACCAGTGTCATTGAAATGTGTGTTCTCTTCAGAGACCACACATGGATCCACCAGTGTCATTGTGTGTGTTCTTTTTACTAACAACCAGAGTCATTGCATGTGTGTTCTTTTCACATACCACATATGGATCCACCAGTGTCATTGCATGTGTGCTCTTTTCACAATCCACCTATGGATCCATCAGTGTCATTGCATGTGTTTTTTTTTCACATACCACATATGGATCCACCAGTGTCATTGCATGTGTGTTCTTTTCACACTCCACCTATGGATCCACTAGTGTCATTGCATGTATGTTCTTTTCACTAACAACAACCGGAGTCATTGCATGTGTGTTCTTTTCACATACCACATACGGATCCACCTATGTCATTGCATGTGTGTTCTTTTTTACTAACGACAACTAGAGTCATTGCATGTGTGTTCTTTTCACATACCACATATGGATCCACCAGAGTCATTGAAATGTGTGTTCTCTTGAGACCACACATGGATCCACCAGTGTCATTGCATGTGTGTTCTTGTTACTAACAACAACCAGAGTAATTTCATGTGTGTTCTTTTCACATACCACATATGGATCCACCAGTGTCATTGCATGTGTGTTCTTTTCACAATCCACCTATGGATCCACCAGTCATTGCATGTGTGTTCTTTTCACATACCACATATGGATCCACCAGGTCATTGAAATGTGTGTTCTCTTCAGAGACCACACATGGATCCACCTGATGTCATTGCATGTGTGTTCTTTTACTAACAACAACCCAGAGTCATTGCATGTGTGTTCTTTTCACATACCACATATGGATCCACCAGTGTCATTGCATGTGTGTTCTTTCACAATCCACCTATGGATCCACCGGTGTCATTGCATGTGTGTTCTTTTTAATAACAACAACATACCACATATGGATCCACCTGTCATTGAAATGTGTGTTCTCTTCAGACCACATGGATCCACCAGTGTCATTGCATGTGTGTTCTTTTTACTAACAACAACCAGAGTCATTGCATGTGTGTTCTTTTCACATATCACATATGGATCCACTAGTGTCAATGCATGTGTTTTCTTTTCACAATCCACCTATGGATCCACTAGTGTCATTGCATGTGTGTTTTTTTACTAACAACAAAAGAGTCATTGCATGTGTGCACTTTTCACAATCCACCTATGGATCCACAAGTGTCATTGCATGTGTGTTCTTTTTACTAACATCAACCAGAGTCATTGCATGTGTGTTCTTTTCACATACCACATATGGATCCACCAAGTGTCATTGCATGTGTGTTCTTTTTACTAACAACAACCAGTCATTGCATGTGTGTTCTTTTCACATACCACATATGGATCCTTACTAAGATAACCAGAGTCATTGAAATGTGTGTTCTCTTCAGAGACCACACATGGATCCACCAGTGTCATTGCATGTGTGTTCTTTTAGTAACAACAATTGAGTCATTGCATGTGTGTTCTTTCACATACCACACATGGATCCACCAAAGGTCATTGCATGTGTTTTTCACAATCCACCATGGATCCACAAGTGTCATTGCATGTGTGTTCTTTTTACTAACATCAACCAGAGTCATTGCATGTGTGTTCTTTTCACATACCACATATGGATCCACCAGTGTTATTGCATGTGTGTTCTTTTCACAAACCACACCTATGGATCCACAGTGTCATTGCATGTGTGCTCTTTTACTAACAACAACCAGAGTCATTGCATGTGTGTTCTCTTGAGACCACACATGGATCCCCCAGTGTCATTGCATGTGTGTTCTTTTACTAACAACAACTTGAGTCATTGAAATGTGTGTTCTCTTCAGACCACACATGGATCCACCAAAGGTCATTGCATGTGTGTTCTTTTTACTAACAACAACCAAAGTCATTGCATGTGTGTTCTTTCACATACCACATATGGATCCACCAGTGTCATTGCATGTGTTTTTTACTAACAACAACCGGAGTCATTTCATGTGTGTTCTTTTCACATACCACATATGGATCCACCAGTGTCATTGCATGTGTGTTCTCTTCGGAGACCACATTGGGATCCACCAGTGTCATTGCATGTGTGTTCTTTTTACTAACAACAACCAAGTCATTGCATGTGTGTTCTTTTCACATACCACATATGGATCCACCAGTGTCATTGCATGTGTGTTCTTTTTACTAACAACAACCAGAGTCATTGCATGTGTGTTCTTTTCACATACCACATATGGATCCACCAGTGTCATTGCATGTGTGTTCTCTTCACAATCCACCTATGGATCCACCAGTGTCATTGCATGTGTGTTATTTTTACTAACAACAACCAGAGTCATTGCATGTGTGTTCTTTTCACATACCACATATGGATCCACCATTGTCATTGCATGTGTGTTCTTTTCACAATCCACCTATGGATCCACCATGTCATTGCATGTGTGTTCTTTTACTAACAACAACAGAGTCATTGCATGTGTGTTCTCTTGGAGACCACACATGGATCCACCAGTGTCATTGCATGTGTGTTCTTTTCTAACAACAACCAGAAGTCATTGAAATGTGTGTTCTCTTAAGAGACCACACATGGATCCACCAGTGTCATTGCATGTGTTCTTTTTACTAACAACAACCAGAGTCATTGCATGTGTGTTCTTTTCACATACCACATATGGATCCACCAGTGCCATTGCATGTGTGTTCCTTTTACTAACAATAACCAGAGTCATTGAAATGTGTGTTCTCTTTAGAGACCACACATGGATCCACCAGTGCCATTGCATGTGTGTTCTTTCACAACACACATGGATCCACCAGTGTCATTGCATGTGTGTTCTTTTTACTAACAACAATGGATCCTGATGTCACTTCATGTGTGTTGTTTTCACAATCCACCTATGGATCCACCTGTGTCATTGCATGTGTGTTCTTTTCACATACCACATATGGATCCACCAATGTCATTGCATGTGTGTTCTTTTTACTAACAACAACTGGAGTCATTTCATGTGTGTTATTTTCACATACCACATATGGATCCACCAGTGTCATTGCATGTGTGTTCTTTTTACTAACAACAACCAGAGTCATTGCATGTGTGTTCTTTTCACATACCACATATGGATCCACCAGTGTCATTGCATGTGTGTTCTTTTTACTAATAACAACTGGAGTCATTTCATGACTATTCTTTTCACATACCACATATGGATCCACCAGTGTCATTGAAATGTGTGATCTCTTCAGAGACCACATATGGATCCACCAGTGTCATTGCATGTGTGTTCTTTTTACTAACAACTAGAGTCATTGCATGTGTGTTAGTTTCACATACCACATATGGATCCACCAGTGTCATTGCATGTGTGTTCTTTTCACAATCCACCTATGGATCCACCAGTGTCATTGCATGTGTGTTCTTTTTACAAACAACAACCAGAGTCATTGCATGTGTGTTCTCTTCAGAGACCACACATGGATCCACCAGTGTCATTGCATGTGTGTTCTTTTTACTAACAACAACAAGAGTCATTTCATGTGTGTTCTTTTCACATACCACATATGGATCCACATTGCATGTGTGTTCTTTTCACAATCCACCTGTGTCATTGCATGTGTGTTCTTTTTACTAACAACAACTAGAGTCATTGCATGTGTGTTCTTTTCACATACCACATATGGATCCACCAGTGTCATTGCATGTGTGTTCTTTTCACAATCCACCTATGGATCCACCAGTGTCATTGCATGTGTGCTCTTTTTACTAAGAACAACCAGAGTCATTGCATGTGTGTTCTCTTTAGAGACCTCACATGGATCCACCAGTGTCATTGCATGTGTGTTCTTTTTACTAACAACAACCAGAGTCATTGAAATGTGTGTTCTCTTCAGAGACCACGCATGGATCCACCAGTTCATTGCATGTGTGTTCTTTTTGCTAACAACAACCAGAGGCATTGCATGTGTGTTCTTTTCACATACCACATATGGATCCACCAGTGTCATTGCATGTGTGTTCTTTTTACTAACAACAACTAGAGTCATTTCATGACTATTCTTTTCACATAGCACATATGGATCCACCAGTGTCATTGAAATGTGTGTTCTTTTTCAGAGACCACACATGGATCCACCAGTGTCATTGCATGTGTGTTCTTTTTACTGACAACAAGTGGAGTCATTGCATGTGTGTTTTTTCACATACCACATATGCATCCACGAGTGTCATTGCATGTGTGCTCTTTTGACAATCCACCTATGGATCCACAAGTGTCACTACATGTGTGTTCTTTTCACATACCACATATGGATCCACTAGTGTCATTGAAATGTGTGTTGTCTTCAGATACCACACATGGATCCACTAGTGTCATTGCATGTGTGTTCTTGTTACTAGCAACAACCAGAGTCATTGCATGTGTGTTCTTTTCACATACCACATATGGATCCACCAATGTCATTGCATGTGTGTTCTTTTCACAATCCACCTATGGATCCACCAGTGTCATTGCATGTGTGCTCTTTTTACTAACAACAACCAGAGTCATTGCATGTGTTCTTTTCACAGACCACACATGGATCCTATGTCATTGCATGTGTGTTCTTTTCACAAACAATGACCAAGTATGTTCTCTTTGGTAACTTTTGTAGATCCACCAGTATAATTTCATGTGTGTTCTTTTTACTAACAACAACCAGTGTCATTGCATGTGTGTTCTTTTCACATACCAAATATGGATCCACCAGTGCCATTGCATGTGTGTTCCTTTTACTAACAATAACCAGAGTCATTGAAATGTGTGTTCTCTTTAGAGACCACACATGGATCCACCAGTGCCATTGCATGTGTGTTCTTTTTACTAACAACAACCAGTGTCATTGAAATGTGTGTTCTTTAAGATACCACATATGGATCCACAAGTGTCATTGCATGTGTGTTCTTTTTAATACCACAATAGTCATTTCATGTGTGTTCTTTTCACATACCACATATGGATCCACCAGTGTCATTGCATGTGTATTCTTTTCACATACCACATATGGATCCACCAGTGTCATTGCATGTGTGTTCTTTTTACTAACAACAACTAGAGTCATTGCATGTGTGTTCTCTTGAGACCACATATGGATCCACATGTCATTGCATGTGTGTTCTTTTTACTAACAACAAGTAGAGTCATTGCATGTGTGTTCTTTTCACATACCACATGGATCCACCAGTGTCATTGCATGTGTGTTCTTTTTACTAACAACAACACGAGTCATTGCATGTGTGTTCTTTTTCACAGACCACATATGGATCCACAGTGTCATTGCATGTGTTCTTTTCACAATAACCACACATGGATCCACCAGTTCATTGCATGTGTGTTCTTTTTACTAACAAGAACCAGAGTCATTGCATGTGTGTCCTTTTCACATACCACATATGGATCCACCAGTGTCATTGCATGTGTGTTCTTTTCAGAATCCACCTATGGATCCACCAGTGTCATTGCATGTGTGCTCTTTTTACTAAGAACAACCAGAGTCATTGCATGTGTGTTCTCTTTAGAGACCTCACATGGATCCACCAGTGTCATTGCATGTGTGTTCTTTTTACTAACAACAACCAGAGTCATTGAAATGTGTGTTCTCTTCAGAGACCACGCATGGATCCACCAGTGTCATTGCATGTGTGTTCTTTTTGCTAACAACAACCAGAGGCATTGCATGTGTGTTCTTTTCACATACCACATATGGATCCACCAGTGTCATTGCATGTGTGTTCTTTTTACTAACAACAACTAGAGTCATTTCATGACTATTCTTTTCACATAGCACATATGGATCCACCAGTGTCATTGAAATGTGTGTTCTTCTTGAGAGACCACACATGGATCCACCAGTGTCATTGCATGTGTGTTCTTTTTACTGACAACAAGTGGAGTCATTGCATGTGTGTTTTTTCACATACCACATATGCATCCACGAGTGTCATTGCATGTGTGCTCTTTTGACAATCCACCTATGGATCCACAAGTGTCACTACATGTGTGTTCTTTTCACATACCACATATGGATCCACTAGTGTCATTGAAATGTGTGTTGTCTTCAGATACCACACATGGATCCACTAGTGTCATTGCATGTGTGTTCTTTTTAGTAACAACAACTAGAGTCATTTCATGTGTGTTCTTTTCACATACCACATATGGATCCACCAGTGTCATTGAAATGTGTGTTCTCTTCAGAGACCACACATGGATCCACCAGTGTCATTGCATGTGTGTTCTTTTTACTAACAACTACCAGAGTCATTGCATGTGCGTTCTTTTCACGTACCACAGATGGATCCACCGGTGTCATTGCATGTGTGCTCTGTTCACAATCCACCTATGGATCCACCAGTGTCATTGCATGTGTGTTCTTTTTACTCACAACAACCAGAGTCATTGCATGTGTGTTCTTTTCACATACCACATATGGATCCACCAGTGTCATTGCATGTGTGCTCTTTTCACAATCCACCTATGGATCCACCAGTGTCATTGCATGTGTGTTCTTTTTACTAACAACAAATAGAGTCATTGAAATGTGTGTTCTCTTTAGAGACCACACATGGATCCACCAGTGTCATTGCATGTGTGTTCTTTTTACTAACAACAACTAGAGTCATTTCATGTGTGTTCTTTTCACATACCACATATGGATCCACCAGTGTCATTGCATGTGTGTTCTTTTCACTATCAACAAATGGAGTCATTGCATGTGTTCTTTTCACTACCACATATGGATCCACCAGTGTCATTGCATGTGTGTTCTCTTGAGAGACCACATATGGATCCACCAGTGTCATTGCATGTGTGTTCTTTTTACTAACAACAACCAGAGTCATTGAAATGTGTGTTCTCTTTAGAGACCACGCATGGATCCACCAGTTTCATTGCATGTGTGTTCTTTTTACTAACAACAACCAGAGTAATTGCATGTGTGTTCTTTTCACATACCACATATGGATACACCAGTGTCATTGCATGTGTGTTCTTTTTACTAACAACAACTTGAGTCATTTCATGACTATTCTTTTCACATAGCACATATGGATCCACCAGTGTCATTGAAATGTGTGTTCTTCTTCAGAGACCACACATGGATCCACCAGTGTCATTGCATGTGTGTTCTTTTTACTGACAACAAGTGGAGTCATTGCATGTGTGTTCTTTTCACATACCACATATGCATCCACGAGTGTCATTGCATGTGTGCTCTTTTCACAATGCACCTATGGATCCACAAGTGTCATTGCATGTGTGTTCTTTTCACATACCACATATGGATCCACTAGTGTCATTGAAATGTGTGTTCTCTTCAGAGACCACACATGGATCCACTAGTGTCATTGCATGTGTGTTCTTTTTACTAACAACAACTGGAGTCATTTCATGTGTGTTATTTTCACATACCACATATGGATCCACCAGTGTCATTGGAATGTGTGTTCTCTTCAGAGACCACACATGGATCCACCAGAGTCATTGCATGTGTGTTCTTTTCACATACCACATATGGATCCACCAATGTCATTGCATGTGTGTTCTTTTCACAATCCACCTATGGATCCACCAGTGTCATTGCATGTGTGCTCTTTTTACTAACAACAACCAGAGTCATTGCATGTGTGTTCTCTTCAGAGACCACACATGGATCCACCTATGTCATTGCATGTGTGTTCTTTTCACAAACAACAACCAAAGTCATTGAAATGTATGTTCTCTTTAGTGACCACACATGGATCCACCAGTATAATTTCATGTGTGTTCTTTTTACTAACAACAACCAGAGTCATTGCATGTGTGTTCTTTTCACATACCACATATGGATCCACCAGTGTCATTGCATGTGTGTTCTTTTTACTAACAACAACTGGAGTCATTTCATGACTATTCTTTTCACATACCACATATGGATCCACCAGTGTCATTGAAATGTGTGATCTCTTCAGAGACCACATATGGATCCACCAGTGTCATTGCATGTGTGTTCTTTTTACTAACAACAACTAGAGTCATTGCATGTGTGTTCGTTTCACATACCACATATGGATCCACCAGTGTCATTGCATGTGTGTTCTTTTCACAATCCACCTATGGATCCACCAGTGTCATTGCATGTGTGCTCTTTTTACAAACAACAACCAGAGTCATTGCATGTGTGTTCTCTTCAGAGACCACACATGGATCCACCAGTGTCATTGCATGTGTATTCTTTTTACTAACAACAACCAGTGTCATTGAAATGTGTGTTCTCTTAAGAGACCACACATGGATCCACCAGTGTCATTGCATGTGTGTTCTTGTTACTAGCAACAACCAGAGTCATTGCATGTGTGTTCTTTTCACATACCACATATGGATCCACCAATGTCATTGCATGTGTGTTCTTTTCACAATCCACCTATGGATCCACCAGTGTCATTGCATGTGTGCTCTTTTTACTAACAACAACCAGAGTCATTGCATGTGTGTTCTTCATACCACATGGATCCACATGTCATTGCATGTGTTCTTTTCACAAACAACAACCAGAGTCATTGAAATGTATGTTCTCTTGAGACCACACATGGATCCATCGGTGTCATTGCATGTGTGTTCTTTTTACTAACAACAACGAGTCATTGCATGTGTGTTCTTTTCACATACCACATATGGATCCACAGTGTCATTGCATGTGTGTTCTTTTACTAACAACAACTAGGAGTCATTTCATGACTATTCTTTTCACATAGCATATGGATCACCAGTGTCATTGAAATGTGTGTTCTCTTTAGAGACCACATGGATCCACAGTGTCATTGCATGTGTGTTCTTTTAACGACAACAAGTGGGTCATTGCATGTGTGTTCTCTTTTCTGAGACCACCTATGGATCCCACAGTGTCATTGCATGTGTGTTCTTTTCACATACCACATATGGATCCACCAGTGTCATTGCATGTGTGTTTTCACATACCACATGGATCATAGTGTCATTGCATGTGTGTTCTTTTTACTAACAACAACTAGAGTCATTTCATGTGTGTTCTTTCACACCACATACAATGGATCCACCAGTGTCATTAATGTGTGTTCTTTTACAGACCACACATGGATCCACTGATGTCATTGCATGTGTGTTCTTTTACTAACAACAACGAGTCATTGCATGTGCGTTCTTTTCACATACCACACATGGATCCACAGTGTCATTGCATGTGTGCTTTCATTCACAAACCTATAGATCCACCAGTGTCATTGCATGTGCTCTTTTTTACTACAACAACGAAGTCATTGCATGTGTGTTCTTTTTCACATACCACATATGGATCCACCGATCATTGCATGTGTGTTCTCTTCACAATCCACCTATGGATCCACAGTGTCATTGCATGTGTGTTCTTTTTACTAACAACAACGAGTCATTGAAATGTGTGTTCTCTTTGGAGACCACACATGGATCCACCAGTGTCATTGCATGTGTGTTCTTTTACTAACAACAGCGAGTCATTGAATGTGTTCTCTTTTCACATACACATGGATCCTGGTGTCATTGCATGTGTGTTCTTTACTAACAACAAATGGGTCATTGCATGTGTGTTCTTTTCACATACCACATATGGATCCACAGTGTCATTGCATGTGTGCTCTTTCACAATCCACCTATGGATCCACAGTGTCATTGCATGTGTGCTCTTTTTACTAACAACAGCAGGCCATTGCATGTGTGTTCTCTTTGAGACCTCCACATGGATCCATGTGTGTTCTTTTACTAACAACAACAGAGTCATTGCAATGTGTGTTCTCTTCAGAGACCACATGGATCCACCGTGTGTCATTGCATGTGTGTTCTTTTTTACTAACAACAACCGGAGTCATTGCATGTGTTCTTTTCACATACCACATATGGATCCACTAGTGTCATTGTGCATGTGTGTTCTTTCACAATCACCATATGGATCCACCAGTGTCATTGCATGTGTGTTCTTTTTACTAACAACATGGCCAGTGTCATTGCATGTGTGTTCTTTTCACACACCACATATGGATCCACGATGTCATTGCATGTGTGTTCTTTACACAATACACCTATGGATCCACAGTGTCATTGCATGTGTGCTCTTTTTACATAACAACAACGAGAGTGTCATTGCATGTGTTCTCTTTAAGACCACACATGGATCCTGATGTCATTGCATGTGTGTTCTTTTCACTAACAATGACAAGTGTCATTGAAATGTGTGTTCTCTTGAGATACACACATGGATCCTGATGTCATTGCATGTGTGTTCTTGTTACTAGCAACAACTTGAGTCATTGCATGTGTGTTCTTTTCACATACCACATATGGATCCACAATGTCATTGCATGTGTGTTCTTTTCACAATCACCCTATGGATCCACGGTGTCATTGCATGTGTGCTCTTTTTACTAACAACAACTTGAGTCATTGCATGTGTGTTCTCTTGAGACCACACATGGATCCATGTCATTGCATGTGTGTTCTTTTCACTAACAACAACCAGAGTCATTGAAATGTCTGTTCTCTTAAGTGACCACACATGGATCCACCAGTATAATTTCATGTGTGTTCTTTTACTAACTGTAAACAGAGTCATTGCATGTGTGTTCTTTTCACATACCACATATGGATCCACCAGTGTCATTGCATGTGTTCTTTTTTACTAACAACAACCTGAGTCATTTCATGACTATTCTTTTCACATACCATATGGATCCACCAGTGTCATTGAAATGTGTGATCTCTTGAGAGACCACACATGGATCCCTGATGTCATTGCATGTGTGTTCTTTTTACTAACAACCAGAGTCATTGCATGTGTGTTCTTTTCACATACCATATGGATCCACTAGTATAATTGCATGTGTGTTCTTTTACTAACAACAACTGGTCATTGCATGTGTGTTCATTTCACATACCCCATATGGATCCACCAGTGCCCTTGCATGTGTGTTCCTTTTACTATAAATAACCAGAATCATTGAAATGTGTGTTCTTGGGGCCACAATAGACCATGGAGTCATTGCATGTGTGTTATTTTACTAACATATGGATCCACGGTGTCATTGAAATGTGTGTTACTCTTAAGAGCCACACATGGATCCACCAGTGTCATTGCATGTGTGTTCTTGGTACTAGCAACACCCAGAGTCATTTCATGTGTGTTCTTTTCACATACCACATATGGATCCACCAATGTCATTGCATGTGTGTTCTTTTCACAATCCACCTATGGATCCACCAGTGTCATTGCATGTGCTCTTTACTAACAACAACGAGTCATTGCATGTGTGTTCTCTTGAGAGACCACACATGGATCCCTGATGTCATTGCATGTGTGTTCTTTTCACTAACAACAGCAGTCATTGAAATGTGTTCTCTTGAGAGACCACACATGAATCCACAGTATATATTTCGCCATGTGTGTTCTTTTACTAACAAC